>CM061141.1:174914421-175561921 GCA_030789695.1 Scilla litardierei | reverse complement strand
CTCTGTATTGTTGTAATTTTGTCGATGTTGGTGACTTGAGACCTTGTTCGAGATTATAGAGAAGGGTTAAAGTGTTTTCTTGCAATTATGTCTTGTATTCCAAAATTCACTATCTGAAAATTATTGGTGATTAATTGTTGGTTGCAATGGCTTACACTGGTTCACGTTTTGTATGAATTCTTGCAATGATGTGCATCCAATATTTTTATGCTTGATGTGCTAGTATTCGCAGAAGCTTGTGTTATAGCAATGTGACTCCATTTGAAACTGATGAGGTTAGAATCATTTTTTTTGTCTGTGAGCATTTGAGCATTTGGGCATGAAATATGTTGCTATCTGGTTCAGAGTGTTTTCTCACTACAGGGCGTTGACCGTGGACAACCCGGTCAACGTGGTCAAGGGGCCCGCTTGGGTCCCTCGGGGGCTTCGAATCGGTGCAGATGGGACGAGGGGAAGCCTCGGCCCAGGTTGAGACGCTCGGCCTCGGTTGGACGAGCACGGCCTCGGAGGAAGGAAGACGAGGGGTAGCCTCGGTCGTCCAGCTAGAGGCACGGTCGGCGAAGGGCGAGGGGGAGCCTCGGACCCAGTTAAGACGCTCAGCCTCGGTAGGATGTGCTCGGCCTCGGCGGGCGGACGGTGAGGGTAAGCCTCACTCGTCCAATTGATTGTGAGGTTGGAGAGGGGCGAGGGGAAGCCTCGGCCCATTGATCAGCTGTCCACCTGCGTAGACGAGAACGCTCGTCAGGGGGCCGGACCTAGGTTCCGGCCAAATCCCCTCCAATGCCTAAGTCAGATAGAGATCTGAAAGAGGAGGCCCGGTGGAGACGGTTCGACTCGTGAGGAGATCGGAACGGCGTCTCACGGTGCGAGCGGGGGAGGAAGGAGATGAGATGGGGGAGCTAGGTCGTTGATGGAGTACCTTAGGTTTTAGATACCTGAGATGCGGTCATTTTCTTCGTCGTCTTCCTAGCCCTTTTATAGAGCTCCCAGCGTGATTGCCTCTGGCCCACGTCCCACGCCCGCCCTCGATCGTGCCCCATCAATCCGCCCCCTCGCCGCTGCTCTCTTCGCCATGCCAGCACCTCCCCATTACCGCCATTTAGTGGTCGCGCGTCCGAGGGAGCGGTTATCGCAGGAGTGGGCGAGTGACCAGCGGGTTATCGGGGCCGGGTCGGATCGACATTCGAGAAGATCCCTTATAGGGCCTTTGTAGAATGGGCTTGAGGATGCAGATGGGCTCTCGACCAGTAGTCGGGCTCCTGGGCTCGTGTCTTTTGGGTCTCGGTCAAATAGGCGTAACAATTTCCCCCATCGGTCGGTGTTACGCCTATTTGACCGATACCCAAAAGACACGAGCCCAGGAGCCCGGCTGCAGACCGAGAGCCCATCTGCGCCTTCAAGCCCACTCTACAAGGCCCAATAAGGGGCCCTCTCGGATGCCGATCCGACCCGGCCCCGATAACCCGCTGGACACTCGCCCACTCCTGCGATAACCGCTCCCCCGATCTCGCGACCACTAAATAGAGATAATGGGGAGGTGCTGGCATGGCGCAGGAGGCGGCGGCGGAAGGGCGGATTGAGGGGGCACGATCGAGGGCGGGCGGGGGACGTGGGCCAGAGGCAATCACGCAGGGAACTCTACAAAAGGGCTAGGGAGGCGACGAAGCAAGGGACCGCATCTCAGGTATCTAAAGCCTAAGGTACTCCATCAACGACCTTGTTCCTCCTTTCCATCTCCTTCCTCCCCCGCTCGTGCCGTGAGACGCCGTTCCGATCTCCTCACGAGTCGAACCGTCTCCGCCGGGCCTCCTCTTTCAGATCTCTGCCTGACTTAGGGCATCGGAGGGGATTTGGCCGGAACCAAGGTCCGGCCCCCTGACGAGCGTTCTCGTCTACGCAGGAGGACATCCGATCAACGGGCCGAGGCTCCCCCTCGCCCCTCGCCGACCGCGTACCCCGCTGGACGAGTGAGGCTTCCCCTCATCGTCCGACCGCCGAGGCCGAGCACATCCCGTCGAGGCCGAGCGTCTCGCCCAGGGCCGAGGCTTCCCCTCTCCCTTCGCCGACTACGCATCTAGCTGGACGACTGAGGCTACCCCTCGTCGTCCTACCTCCGAGTCCATGCGCGACCGTCCGAGGCCGAGCGTCTCATCCAGGGCCGAGGCTTCCCCTCGCCCCATCCGCACCGACTCGAAGCTCCCGAGGGACCCAAGCGGGCCCCTTGACCACGTTGACCGGGTTGTCCACGGTCAACGCTTTGTAGTGAGAAAACACTCTGAAACATCTGGCGCCGTCTGTGGGAAGCGGAAAACCGTCCCACGAAAAAACAAACCACATCTACGATGACGCGACCTCCCTCATCTCGACGAAAGGGGAACGAGGCCCTGGCGCGGGGCGACAGGGCCCGCCATCGTTGGCAAGGATGGGCACGGACCTGGCGCGAGGAGGATCGTAAGCCCTCCCCTTCCCCACCGGTCGGGAGGCCGAGTGCGTCCGTAACAGCGCGCAGCTCGGACGTGGCTTTGGTGGTGTCAGCGGTCATAGACACTACCATGGTACGACGGCTGCTCGTCGACACCGGCAGCTCCTGTGACGTCCTCTTTATGTCGACCCTGAAGAAGATGGGGCGGCGGAAAGAAGACTTACGACCTCGCTCGGGTCCCGTGGTTGGATTCACGGGTCACTCCACCCCCATCATCGGCACAATCCATCTCCCGGTAACGCTCGGAGACGCCCCGGACTCAGTGACCCTGGCGGTGGAATTCATCGTATTGGGGATCGGGTCGGAATACAATGGGATCATCGGCCGACCCCTACTCAACGCCGTCGGCGCGGTAGTCTCGACCCTCCATCAGACTATCAAGTTCCGAACACCGGGGGGGATGGGGCAAGTCGAAGGCGACGCAGGAAGACCGAGTACCTGCTATCAACTGGCGGAGGAAGGTCCCGAGGATCGTCTAGCCGACCGGATGGCCGCGCTCGACTTGAGGAGTGGGCCTAGGCCCGCCCCTGCGGAGGAGCAGGAGCAAATCCCGGTCACAGACATCGAGGGCCGGTTCGTCTCGATCGGGAGAGGGCTGGGCCAAGACCTGAGGGATCAGCTGATCGAATGCCTGGAGGCGAACCTGGACATCTTTGCTTGGTCACCGGAAGACATGCCCGGCGTAGACCCCCAGGTGATCGTCCACCAGATCAACGCCGACCCCAACTTCAAGCCGGTTAGGCAGAAGAAGCGCAACCTGGGCGGCGAGAAGATGAAGGCCGCCTCCGAGGAGGTGGAGCGTCTCCTTGAAGCCGGCTTCATACGAGAGGTCTGGTACCCGGAGTGGCTGTCGAACGTGGTGATGGTCAAGAAACCCAACGGGAAGTGGCGAATGTGCGTGGACTTCAGTGACCTCAACAAGGCTTGCCCCAAGGACAGCTACCCCCAGCCGCGCATCGACCACCTGGTGGACAACGCTTCGGGATACGAGATGCTAAGCTTTATGGACGCTTACTCCGGATACAATCAAGTCCAGATGGACCCCCGGGACGAAGAGATGACAGCCTTCACGACAGACCGGGGAACTTACTGCTACAAGAAGATGCCCTTTGGTTTGAAGAACGTGGGGGCCACCTACCAGAGAATGGTCAACAAGGTCTTCAGCTCCCAGATCGGGAGGAACCTGGAAGTCTACGTCGACGACATGCTCGTCAAGTCAAGGCGACCGGAAGACCACATCGCCGACTTACGGGAGACCTTCGAGCGGTTGCGGCGGCACCACATTCGGCTCAACCCCGCGAAGTGCACGTTCGGGGTAAGGTCTGGCAAATTCTTGGGATTTATGATAACTAACCGTGGCATTGAAGCTAATCCCGACAAGATCGAGGCCCTGATCAACATGCGTGAGCCGACGACGATCAAAGAGCTACAGAGGCTGAACGGGTGCATCGCAGCCTTGGGGCGATTCCTTTCAAAATCAGCGGAAAGATCGCTCCCCTTCTTCAAGGTCCTAAGGAAAGCGATCGCGGAACCTCCAGACAATAGGAAGACGATACTTTGGGACGAAGGCTGCTCCCGGGCGTTCGGAGACCTCAAAGAGTATCTCCGCAGCCCCCCTCTCCTATCCAAACCACGGGAAGGGGAGTCGCTAAGCCTTTACCTGGCATGCGCGGAGGAAGCTGTGAGTTCGGTGCTGATCCGGGAGGACGGTGGGATGCAATGGCCGGTATATTACACGAGCCGGGTCCTGAAGGGGGCAGAGATGCGATACTCGCCCATGGAGAAACTGGCGTACGCCCTCGTCCTCTCGGCGCGAAGGCTCCGACCCTATTTCCAGGCCCACACCATACTGATCCTGACCGACTCGCAACTGGAGCAGAACCTCAAGAGATTCGATCGAATGGGAAGGATGCTGAACTGGGGAGTGGAACTGAGCGAGTTCGACCTCCGATTCAAACCGCGTACGGCCATCAAAGGGCAGGCCATGGCCGACTTCATCGCCGAGTGCACAACGGAAGGAAATGGCCCCCCGGAGGAAGAAGGCCCGGCGACGGTAATTGCTCAACCCCTGTCCTTTCTTTCGGCTGACCACTTTCAGTCAGGGGATCCAGGGGCATGGATAGTTCATGTGGATGGGTCGGCCACACAGTCAGGGGGCGGGGCCGGGATTGCAATCCGATCTCCGGAAGGGAACATCGTGGAATACGCATTGCGGTTCGAGTTCCCAGCCACGAACAACGTGGCGGAGTACGAAGCAGTGATCAACGGCCTGAGGCTGGCCCTGGAGCTCGGGGCCGAGTTCGTCCGCCTCCTCAGCGATTCGAAGCTCATTGTCAACCAGCTCTTGGGGAGTTACGAGGCACTGGAGGAGGCGATGCAGAGATACCTCCCTGTCGCCAGAGCGGCGATGTCCAAGTTCAAGGACGTGGAAGTCTTGCACCTCCCGCGATCAGAAAATGCGCGGGCAGATGCGTTGTCGAAGCTGGCCTCGTCCTCATCAAAGGAACTGGGCCGCACCATCTACGTGGAGAACCTGCAGGCCCCCAGCTCGGAGGAGCACGAGGTGATGGCGATCGACCAAGAACCCACCTGGATGGACCCGATCATCCGGTACCTCACTCATGGAGAGGTACCGACCGATGGGGACGAACGCCGAACCCTGGAGAGAAAGGCGCTCCGATACGTGATCCATGAAGGGGCGCTCTACCGAAGCTGTTGGACCAAGACGGACGTCCTCCCATACCTGAAGTGCATCGGACCGCAGGAAGCTGACTACGTCCTACGGGAGGTTCACGACAGGATCTGCGGGAATCATCACGGTGGCAAGATAGTCGCCCAGAAGATCTTGAGGCAGGGATACTACTGGCCAACCCTGACCCAAGATGCAGCAAGCTATGTCCAAAAATGCCAAGAATGCCAGAGGTACGCCCACCACATCTCAACACCCCCGTCAGAGCTCATTACTATCGTGAGCCCCATCCCCTTTGCGAAATGGGGGCTCGACATCCTCGGACCGTTTAAACCAGGACGAGGGCAGCGGAAGCACCTGATTGTGGCGGTAGACTACTTCACCAAGTGGGTCGAGGCCGAGCCGCTGGCCACCATCACTTGGAAGAAAGCAAAAAAGCTTCGTGTGGAATTCCATCATCTCCAGATTCGGAGTGCCACGGGCCATCGTCACGGACAACGGGAAGCAGTTCGACTCTGCAGGGTTTAAAGATTTTTGCGAGGAATGGGGAATCAAGCTTCTCTTCGCCTCGGTAGCACACCCCCAGACCAACGGAATGGCGGAGGCGGCCAACAAGTGCATCATAGAGCCCCTCCGGAAGAAAGTAAAAGACGCCGAAGGGAGCTGGCCAGAAGAGCTCCCCGGGATACTCTGGTCATACCGGACGACCCACAAGGAGGCCACTGGTGAGACCCCGTTCATGCTCACCTATGGGGCCGAGGCGGTGGTACCGGTCGAGTTGGGCGAAGAATCTCTCCGCCTCAAATACTTTGACGAAGATAGGAACTCGCAGGGTCTGGAGCACAGTCTGGAGCTCCTCGACGAGCGACGGGAGCAGGCGTTGGCCACCATCATCCGCCAGAAGCAGAAGGTGGCCCGATACTACAACGCTCGGGTACGGGGAAGAAGCTTCCACCTCGGGGACCTGGTCCTCCGGAAAGCGGGCTTCAACACTGATACCGCTCGCAAGGGGAAGCTCACGGCTAGGTGGGAGGGACCCTACAAAGTCGTCGAGGTCCTCGGACCCGCAGCCTACCGACTAGCTGATATGGAGGGGAGGACTCTCACTCACACTTGGAATACGGAACATTTACGCAAGTACTTTCAGTAAATGTATCATTTCCTATGAAATAAATTTATTTTGAATTCATTCCTTTCCAGATAAAGCCAAAAGATATACAGGAAGAGGCCGAGGGGCATTCCCTTCCCTCATCCTTCTCCGGGGGCACCGGTGGAGCCACAGGCTGGCGGTCCACTAGGGTCTTTCCCCACACTCTGTTTGGCGTCAGGGTACATCCGGAGAGCCTCGAAGTTGACCCCCGAGAGCGGGAACTTCAGTTGGATCTCGGACTGACACCGGGCGAAGCCCTTCTCGAACGCATTCGACAAGGCGATCTCCACGAAGGAGGTGGCATACTCCGCCACGGCATCCTCAGCGATCCGGGCCGGATCCACCTCCTCGAGCCCACGCACCCGGGCCTCTAAGGTCTCGATCTGGCGTTGGTGCTCCGCCCTCTCCTTCTCGATCTCCCGGGACCTCTCGTCAAGTTGAGCAAGGAGGACCCTAGCCTGCTCCTCCGCCGCTTCAAGACGATCGGAGAGCTCCAAGGCTTCGGAGGCAACAGCGGGGACGGGGGTCTGCTCGACTCCCCCAGACGCGTCGACGCCACTCAAGACCTTGGCGACCCACGCCTCAGCCTCCGACTTTGCAGTCAGAGCCAAGGCCCTCTCCCGGTCCGCATCCTCCAGAGCAGAGGACAACTCAGTTATGCGGGACTGCAAGGATTGGACCCGCGCCTCCTCTAGCTGGTCTGCCTCTCCCTCCTCTCCGGGGGTCTCAGGGCCTCGCCCGGCATCGGATTTAGCTATGGGAAGCGCCACGAATTGACGCCTCATTGAGAGACCGACCGAGGACAACTGCACCAAGGCAACGAAGGTAAGACAGCGAAAGCGGCTGGAGGAAGAGAGGACGGGCCGAGACACTTTACCAGTTGGCCAGCCTGAATCATGAAGGTGGCCAAACAGTCACCCCTGACTCCGTCCAACACCACCTGATCGGGAGGGAGACAACTGTTCTCGGCCACTCGAGCGGCGGCTCCACGACTCGAAAACACCGACTCCTTCTCCCCCACAGGGAAGCGTGGATAAAGAAGACCCTCCCCCGACGAAGGGAACTCGCCAGAAGCAGAGCGGAACGCACCAAAATACCGGTCGTATGCATCGGGGAGAGAGCCGTCCGGGAGAGGTGAAGGGCCGACCCACGGCCATGCGACCTCAACAGGGGCAGGTTGAGGTTGATCAGCAGCCCGTGGGGCATCAACCCCCTCAATTCCCTCACGGATCCTCTTAGAAGGCCCCAGCAAGGGGAGAGAGGGGGACGGCGCCTTCTTCCTTTTGGAGCCTCCTATCGCGGGCACGACCCGCTGCTTCTTCCGGACCTCCAACACATGATCCCTTCAGCGCAGATCCGGATCGGGGACCTGCACGTGAGTGCTGGCGGGAGAAGGACCAGGGGGAAATCCACCTGCACACAAAGGAGAAATGAGAGACCAAGCAGAGCCCAGGCAGCCTCGAATGGCGAATACCCGGAAGAACTTACCCAGGGGCCACACCGTCGTACGCAAGTTATGGTCACTGAGAAGGACGTCAATCGAGCGCTCCCTCGCAGGAATCGCCAGCATGTCCTTTGCCATCTGCCGCTCGACGACCGTCGGCTCACCCAGATCGAGGATGACTGCTTCGGCCGCCTCCCACCGAACCGGGAAGGGTACACTCGACGGGAACGTGACAAACACATATTCCCCCTTCCAGTGTTTCAAGGAGCTCGGCAGCCCCAACACCAGGGTCATCTTCGGGTGGGAGCTGATGTAAATCCACGCCCCTGATTGGTGGTGGCTCAGCCGGTAGAACAGGGCAAAGAGACGAAGGGAGGGCGCCACTCCCCTCAGCATGCAGACAACAATGAACCCGACGAGGAGCCCGACGGCGTTGGGATAGAATTGACACAGGCACACGTTGTGGGCCTGAAGGAATTCGACGACAAAAGGATGGAGCGGGAAACGAAGCCCGAAGCGGAAACACTTCTCGTATACTCCGACCTCGTTGGAGCCAGGAAGGCAGACCCGCTCGTCAGCCCCGGGGGCACGAGCCGAATAGGGCGGAAGCAGGTAGGCGGAGCGCAGACTTCCGATAGCGGTGGCACAGATCGACGAAGGCCACAACAAGACCTCTGCGGGCACCCCAGAAAGATCGCCCCCGTGCCGACGGATCGCCGAAGGAAGGCTACCCGCCAGAGCGGCGTCACGCTCCGGACGACCCGAACCCGTGGCAGAGGAAGACGACATGAGGCAGAGCGGAGGAAGAATAGGGATCAGCACAAAAAAGAAGCCGGCAAGATGGCGGCTCACGAACCCCTCGGTTTCTCAGCTTAAGACGATCCCGCGAACGGTGAGGATAAGCTTGCCGCTACACGTGGCAACATCAGAGGACCGACGGCGCTTCGGAGCCCGCGCCTTAAAAACATCGAACAAGCCAACTCATGATGACGACTAATAAATGAGTCGGCATCGACTGGCGAGCCTGTCAAATTCGGCAGAAATCACATCGGCCGAGCCGAACCGGCCAAGGCCGACCGACCCGACCGATGGGGGCAATTGTTACGCCTATTTGACCGATACCCAAAAGACACGAGCCCAGGAGCCCGGCTGCAGACCGAGAGCCCATCTGCGCCTTCAAGCCCACTTTACAAGGCCCAATAAGGGGCCCTCTCGGATGCCGATCCGACCCGGCCCCGATAACCCGCTAGACACTCGCCCACTCCTGCGATAACCGCTCCCCCGATCTCGCGACCACTAAATAGAGATAATGGGGAGGTGCTGGCATGGCGCAGGAGGCGGCGACGGAAGGGCGGATTGAGGGGGCACGATCGAGGGCGGGCGGGGGACGTGGGCCAGAGGCAATCACGCAGGGAACTCTACAAAAGGGCTAGGGAGGCGACGAAGCAAGGGACCGCATCTCAGGTATCTAAAGCCTAAGGTACTCCATCAACGACCTTGTTCCTCCTTTCCATCTCCTTCCTCCCCCGCTCGTGCCGTGAGACGCCGTTCCGATCTCCTCACGAGTCGAACCGTCTCCGCCGGGCCTCCTCTTTCAGATCTCTGCCTGACTTAGGCATCGGAGGGGATTTGGCCGGAACCAAGGTCCGGCCCCCTGACGAGCGTTCTCGTCTACGCAGGAGGACATCCGATCAACGGGGCGAGGCTCCCCCTCGCCCCTCACCGACCGCGTACCCCGCTGGACGAGTGAGGCTTCCCCTCATCGTCCGACCGCCGAGGCCGAGCACATCCCACCGAGGCCGAGCGTCTCGCCCAGGGCCGAGGCTTCCCCTCGCCCTTCGCCGACTACGCATCTAGCTGGACGACTGAGGCTACCCCTCGTCGTCCTACCTCCGAGTCCGTGCGCGACCGTCCGAGGCCGAGCGTCTCATCCAGGGCCGAGGCTTCCCCTCGCCCCATCCGCACCGACTCGAAGCTCCCGAGTGACCCAAGCGGGCCCCTTGACCACGTTGACTGGGTTGTCCATGGTCAACGCTTTGTAGTGAGAAAACACTCTGAAACAGTCGGGTTGATCGGCCTCGGCCGGTTCGGCTCGGCCGATGTGACTTCTGCCGATTTTGACAAGCTCGCCAGTCGATGCCGACTCATTTATTAGTCGTCATCATGAGTTGGCCCGTTCGATATTTTTAAAGCGCGGGCTCCGAAGCGCCGTCGTTCTTCTGATGCTGCCACGTGTGGCTGCAAGCCTATCCCCACCATTCGTGGGGTTGTCTTCAGTTGAGAAGCTGAGGGGTTCGTGAGCCGCCCTTGGTGGGGTCGATCGGCCTTGGCTTGCTCGGATCGACCGATGTGCCTCCTGGGATTCTGAGTGGCGCTTTAATCGAGGCGTGGTCATAAATGTAGGTCATGATGAGGCGGATCGATTGGACTTCCCCTGGCGCCAATTTCGGAACGCCGCCGGTTCTTCGAGCCTTGCCACGCGTTCTTATCAAGCGCTTCGAATTCGTCCCTGTGTCCGGTATATAAGATCCCCAGCTATGTTGATCTCCACTTCTTTCTTGCTCTTCCCATTGTCCTAGGCTTTCCACAACTCGGAGTTTCCCGTCGCCTTTGCTTCCTTGCCTCCTCCAAACTAGCTAAAAGGTAATTCTTTTTCTCGCTCTCGTGTTATGGCTGCTCTTAGGATATGCGGTTCTGGCCGAGGGGCGAGGGATTCTCCAGAGTCCGGGCGGGGCAGGCCTCAGCTAGGGGGATCAGGTTCCTCCTCCGGGAGTCGTCCCCTCCGAGATAAGGGGAAGGGGAAGCTATTCCCAGACTACGCTTGTGACGACGTGGCGTCGGCTGCCGTGCGTCTTAACGTGCCCCCGGTCGTCCTCCGAACGCCGTCGAGGACCGTCCCTTCGGCGGTTGCGGAGATCCGGGAAAGGTATCTCTGCTTCCCGTACGATGTCCGGGTTCCATTCGTCGACGAGCGGATTTGCCTTCCGAGGGGCAATGAAGTCGGCGTCTACGTCGAGATGTTTCGCCTGGGTCTTCGTTTCCCGCTCAATCCCTTCCTTATCCAGGTGATGGAATACCTCATGGTGTCGCTTTGCCAGTTCACCCCTTGCTCGATTGCGGTACTGACGGGCTTCGCCACACTCTGCTGTACCCGCGGTCTGGAGCCGTCTCTCCCCCTTCTCTTCCATTTTTACCAGATCCAGACGGTCGGCCCGGGGTCATGGCTGCAGCTCCGAGCCCGCCCGAGGAGGGAATGCCTGATCGGGCTGCCCCGCTGGTCGGGGGATTGGAGTTCGGACTACGTCTTTGTGGTCTTCTTGGGGATGCCCAGATTTTGACAAGTTGGGGCGGGTCTGTCCAGCCTCGCCCGTCGCTAGCTCTCTCAAACGTCGATCGGGCAGCCGCCGTGCTGCTGTCGACTCTCCCTCTGGAATCGAAGTTCATCTGGTCCTTGTTGGACGACCTACTCCTGAAGGCCGTCTTGTGGTCTCCGGGTAGGTCGCCTTTTCAGTCTTGAATCGCCCTGTGACTCATCCTGATTTTGGTTTCCCTTGCAGGGATGGCTGGCCGCGAGTTCGTCCGTGACGTTGATGAACTGATCCGCCGTGGAGCTGCTTGGAGCCGAGGTAGTACCTCTGGAAGGGCACCTCGGCGGACCGTTGAGGAGGAAGTGCGCCGAGCCGAGCCTTCTGTGGGTAAGGTGGTGGCCGCGCCTCCCGCCTCTTCTTCTGGCGATCCCCTTCCCGGGGGGGTCACAAGGGCCGGACCCGCCCCGTCAGCTCAAGAGGCAAGGGGGAAATGGCGGGTCCGGTGCAGTTCCTCCTGCCCTTGGCGTGCCCCCTCTGGTTCCCGAGGGTGGGGATGGTGTGAGGCGGAAGCGCTCCCCTCCGGCACCTTCGGACCCCCACGGCGGGAAGAGGAGGAAGGAGGACGCGGATCCCTCCAGTCCGGCGGGTTCCGCGCTTCCTGCTGCGTCCACCGGGGACCCTTCGGTAGCCGTGTCGACCACCCCCTTGCAGCGTCTTCGCCCGTATCACCGGGGATCGGGGCCTTGTTGGTGAGCAACATGGCTTCCCTTGTTGTCCCTGGGAGTTCAATGTTTGTCGACCGAGCCTTGGCCCAACAGGTTGCCGAGGTCTCCGTCCCTCCCCGGGACCGCAGCTTCCTCAAGAAGATCCATGTCGACAAGATGTCGGATTCCTTGGTCTGGATCCTTCAACAGGTTCGGTTATCTCGCCACCCTCTCCTTCCCTTTATCCTCTTCTTAGCCCATGTCTCGTCTTTCCAGGGTTCGGCGCTCGCTGTGGAGTTGCAGTGTCGAGCCGTCCGCCTGAGGGAGCTGGAGGAGTCCTCCATGAGGGCCCAGGAACGGGCCGGGGCGGCGGAGGCGGCCATGACGGAGGCCCAGATGGAGTCTCGGCGTCTCCAGCTCCGCGTGGCCGAGTTGGAGGGACGAGTGGGTGACCTCCAGGGAAAGCTGGAGGATATCCATCAGTTGGCTGAGGAGGCGGCGGAGTCGTTCCGCCGGGAGAGGGAGGAGCTTCAGAGGGAACTATCGGATCGGCGTCAGGTGACGCGGCTCGCCGAGGAGGTGGAGAGGGGCGTCGTCGAGACCCTGGGGAAGAGGATCTTCGAGGTTCTCAGGGAGGCCTTCGGCACGTATGAAGACCGCATCGCCCCCCGGATCGTCGAAGTCGTCCAGTCTTCCTTCCGGGAGTGTGCGGAGCGCGTTCGGCAAGCCCCTCCGCTGGTCGATCCCCCTCGCTCCGAGCAGGGTGAAGTGCCCGAGGATGTGTCCTCCTGAGCCCGGGCCCCCTAAGCCGTCCCTCCTGGCCTTATCCTCAAATTTTTAAGCATCCGCTTCGCTTTGGGCCAGTCTACTTGAAATGGACCCCTCTATCTCCTTCGGCTTTGCTACCGGTTCCGGGGCCAATAATTGCTGGTTGCATGGCTGCCAACTTGGGCTAACTACTTTGGGTCTTCTGTCAACCAATTTTGTTCTGTCGGGGTCGACCTAGCTTCTGTAGGTGACGAACTTTGTCATTCGTCGTGAGTGGATTATTTGTAGAGAGGTCTCTTCGCCTTGATTCCCTGTAAATAAGACACATTTTTGTACCCTGGTTAACTGTTATAAACGAAATTGACTTACTCGGGCTTCCCGTGTACTTTGCGTTGCTGCCTTGTTCTTGGCCTAGGACTGGATGACGTTGGCGCTGGCTGGGGGGATTCTCCCCAGACCTATGAGTGCAGGAGTCGGTCGGCGAGGGTAAAAGCTCCTCGGCTTAGGACCGGTCGGCGTCTGTGTCTTGGGGGAGTTGCCCCCAGACTTATGAGCGCAGGAGTCGGTCGGCGAGGGCAAAGCTCCTCGGCTTAGGACCGGTCGGCGTCCGTGCCTGTTGGAGGAACTGCCCCCAGACTTACGAGCGCAGGAGTCGGTCGGCGAGGGCAAAGCTCCTCGGCTTAGGACCGGAGCGCGGGAGTCGGTCGGCGAGGGCAAAGCTCCTCGGCTTAGGACCGGTCGGCGTCCGTGCCTGCTGGGGGAATTGCCCCCAGACTTATGAGCGCTGGGGTCGGTCGGTGAGGGCAAAGCTCCTCGGCTTAGGACCGGTCGGCGTCCGTGTCTGCTAGGGGAACTGCCCCCAAACTTACGAGCGCAGGAGTCGGTCGGCGAGGGCAAAGCTCCTCGGCTTAGGACCGGAGCGCGGGAGTCGGTCGGCGAGGACAAAGCTCCTCGGCTTAGGACCGGTCGGCGTCCGTGCCCGCTGGGGGAACTGCCCCCAGACGCAGGATTCGGTCGACGAGGGCAAAGCTCTTCTTCCTCCAGTGAGGCGGCGGTCCCCATTCTTTTGCGCTATTGGTGACATGTCAATTCCGTCGGGGATTTAAGAAAAGACAAAAAGGGAATGCATTTGTACTCTCAAGAGTCCTGTCGGACTGGTACATTTGGAGGAAAAGGAAAAAAGGAAATGAAGCTAGACAGAGGGATGTAAACCTAGATAACTCCCTCTTACTAGGCTGCAACCGGGGGGAGAGACATCGCCCGCTCACTCTATGATGCGGAGGGGACCTTGGACGGTGTTGATCTTCTTCCCCTTGTCTGGATGTGTGGAGGTCCCTTCTCCGTGGGCCGGCTCGTCGGCCTGGTTCCTGGCGTGCCCCCGGCTCATCAGCTTCTCAATGTCCTTCTTCAAATGCCAGCAGTCTTCAATGTCATGGCCATCGTCCTTATGGTACTTGCAGTACTTTTCCCTGTTCTTCCCACCTCTTTTAGCCTTCGGTGGGGGGTGATCAGCTCGCTCTTCCTTCTGCACTTGGGCGAGGACGGCGTCTGGGGTGGTGTCCCTCGCGCTTTCTCCCCGCTGTCTGTTCCTCGGCCTCTTCTCGGTCCGGTACCCTTCGGGGCTGCCTCGTCCGCCGTCGCCGCGCTTGGTCCCTCGAGTGGCTTTTCATGCATCCTCGGTTAAGGCCTCCTCGGTCAGCATGAAGCGTTCGGCCCTCGCCATGATCCCGGGGAGGTCCTTCGGGGGATCGTTGTGCAGGGACTTCTTGAGGCCTCTGTGGCGAAGCCCTTTCTTAAGGGCCGTCTGGACCACCAGGTCAGGAGGGCTGTTCACGTTCAGCCTTTCCGCATTGAAGCGGCGCATGAACTGTCAGAGCGGCTCGGCCGGGCCTTGCACTATGTTGAACAGATGTTCAGCACCAGGCTTGATCTGCCTCCCCGCCATGAACTGCTTGCAGAACAACTGGGTGAGTTCCTCGAAGCTGTCGATGGAGCGGCCGGGCAGGCTGTGGTACCAGGTCCTCGCCGCTCCCCTGAGAGTAGAATAGAAGCCCCGGCAAAGCAAGTCATCGTCAGCTCCCTGGAAGGACATGCCCCCCTCGTAGTCCATCACGTGGTGTCCCGGGTCCCCTATCCCGTCGTACTTTCCCAGCACCGGGATCCGGAATCGAGAGGGGACCCGTGCGTCGGTTATTCTCCGTGATAAGGGGCATCTGTCTCCGTGGATGCCCCTGGGGATGCGGCAGTCGCCTGCCTCTGGCTCGTTCGGGGGTGGAGGAAGCACAGGCGCCAGCGGGGCTGGCTCCACGGCCCTCGCCACGCTGGGGGTCGGGCTGACCCGGCGCTCCCGACTCCTCCTGCGGGAGCTCCTGCTCCGCCGTGATCGGTCTCTTGAGTGGTGTCGTTCGCTTCTCCTGCGGCGGGACGATCGTGACCGACGAGATGATGCCGTCATCGATTCGCCCTCCGTCCCTTCGGTTTCTCTTCGGCCCCTTTCTCGATAAGGGGAGGAGGCGCGTGACCTCGCCTGACGGGAGCCGGACAGCGTGAACCGACGCTCTGTGTTCGGTTTCTGGGTCCCGTGGTCGTCGACCACGGCGGACCGCATGTGCGGGGGACCCCCGCCCATCGATGGCTGTCGTCCAGCGTGCCTCTGTTGGACGGCGCAGGGCCGACGAGCTGCTGTACCGTCGCGACCAACGTCTGGAGGCTCGCGTTGGTCTCCTGAGCCAGGGCGCGGAGCTGTCCCTGCGTGGCCAGTTCTGAGCCGCCGGTCTCTTCGGTTGAGAGGGCGGGGTGGCCGCTGACGGGCGTGTCCTCGGGGTTTCCGTTTGATGTGTCATTCCCTTCCTCCGGGATGGGGGGCATGCGCTTCCTTCCATTGTTGGCTCGTGCCATTGTTGGTGTGGTTTGCTTCTTCGTGGGACGGTTTTCGGTTCCCACAGACGGCGCCAGATGTTTCAGAGTGTTTTCTCACTACAGGGCGTTGACCGTGGACAACCCGGTCAACGTGGTCAAGGGGCCCGCTTGGGTCCCTCGGGGGCTTCGAATCGGTGCAGATGGGACGAGGGGAAGCCTCGGCCCAGGTTGAGACGCTCGGCCTCGGTCAGACGAGCACGGCCTCGGAGGAAGGAAGACGAGGGGTAGCCTCGGTCGTCCAGCTAGAGGCACGGTCGGCGAAGGGCGAGGGGGAGCCTCGGACCCAGTTAAGACGCTCAGCCTCGGTAGGATGTGCTCGGCCTCGGCGGGCGGACGGTGAGGGTAAGCCTCACTCGTCCAATTGATTGTGAGGTTGGAGAGGGGCGAGGGGAAGCCTCGGCCCGTTGATCAGCTGTCCGCCTGCGTAGACGAGAACGCTCGTCAGGGGGCCGGACCTAGGTTCCGGCCAAATCCCCTCCGATGCCTAAGTCAGATAGAGATCTGAAAGAGGAGGCCCGGCGGAGACGGTTCGACTCGTGAGGAGATCGGAACGGCGTCTCACGGTGCGAGCGGGGGAGGAAGGAGATGAGATGGGGGAGCTAGGTCGTTGATGGAGTACCTTAGGTTTTAGATACCTGAGATGCGGTCATTTTCTTCGTCGTCTTCCTAGCCCTTTTATAGAGCTCCCAGCGTGATTGCCTCTGGCCCACGTCCCACGCCCGCCCTCGATCGTGCCCCATCAATCCGCCCCCTCGCCGTCGCTCTCTTCGCCATGCCAGCACCTCCCCATTACCGCCATTTAGTGGTCGCGCGTCCGGGGGAGCGGTTATCGCAGGAGTGGGCGAGTGACCAGCGGGTTATCGGGGCCGGGTCGGATCGACATTCGAGAAGATCCCTTATAGGGCCTTTGTAGAATGGGCTTGAGGATGCAGATGGGCTCTCGACCAGTAGTCGGGCTCCTGGGCTCGTGTCTTTTGGGTCTCGGTCAAATAGGCGTAACACTATCTATTATGACATTTTGTAATGAGACCATGCATTTAACAGCTACAACAATGTCAACGGCATATTGAATAGAATTTGAACTCAATAGAATTTGTTATTCAAAATTTCCTTATTCCAAATAGAAGTTGAACACAATAGACCGTCCATTTTTGAGAGTGTAATCAAATTTCCTTACTCCAAATATTACATGAACTCAATAGAATTTGTTATAAGAACAATGTCAACTGCATAATGAATTTTTTGCATCGGAATAGAACTCAATTATTATAGGAAGCTTAAAACCAAACCATTGTTATTTTCTTCCATTTAAAATCTCATACAATTACTTCCAGGTTCAAATTTCTCAGGCAAAGAAGTTTTTGTTCAGACAGTTATGAATTTCTGTTACAACGATCTTCGAACAACTTCTCCTCTTTGATCAGTTGCAACGGCCTTCAGTTGATCAGAGAGAGTACGCATTTCTTGAATGTCATGCACCTGCTTGTCGATAAATAAGCAAATCATGAGATGCATCCATCGGTTCAAGGGCTAAATTAGCTTGCACATAAGAAAATAAATGCCTACAATGATATATGATCATATTTTAGAGTCCTTGATACCTGTACGTGATCCTTCAATTTAGTCTCAAGAACGATTGAATTTGATGCTTCAATTTCTTCACTTGAGCTTCTGAAATTAGTGCTTATGTTAAGAGTTAATGAAAAAACATTATAAAATGTACCAATAAATATTAGCAACAATTGTTGTCATTAAATACATCCTATAAAGATAAAGAGTTTCAAAAGATTACTTGACTATTTTGATGTAATACGCTTTATATCAGAATGCCCTCAAAAGCCTCTTACATATGTTGATCATCAACGAAACTGAGATGTACATCCATGTCTAGAAAAATTAGGTAACAACATAGTACAGAATGTTCTACACTTCCTGGAAAAATTAGTTCAATGTCTAGGTTCAAGGAAGGAGATGAATCCCTTACTCATCATCTGTGATTTCCTTATATGAAACCTCAAATAAATCAAATGTAAAACATAAAAGATGAAATTGACAGATTATAAAAGAAATTGACATGAAGATAATGATCAAATTTAGTAAAATACAATATGAATGATATTCGTTAAACAAAAGCTACCAATAAAATGACCAACATAATGAATGAAATCCATCATCTCTTAATCGCAAGTACGGTCCTCAACTATCCCCGTATATGTCCTTGATCCTTACGGAACATTGGTTCTTAAATCACAAATTTGATCTTTGTATAGTCATTAGCTACAGTGTTTCTGCCGATTCTTGATTGATACTCATATATCTCAAATGTGTACATATATCTAGATTGATACATGTATATCAATTATAGAGTTTCTAAACTATGTGCAATATCTCCTTTATCCCTATATATGTGGAATGGTACACGTTTCTCCAGGATCATTAGAAACAAAATAAATGCAGAACAAAGATATATGAAAAGCCACACCAATTGCAACACCCGACAACCATCCCATACTTTCTGCATTCTCTACAAAAAAAGAACAAAAGAATTAAATGAAGGAACCGAACAAAACTCATACTCTTGCCTAGCAAGCTCTTTTGTTTGCAGAACAAAACAACACATACCCAGGTAAAAAAATTTGTAATGAAAGCAATCCCTTTTGTTTCCCTCCCAATCACCCATACCCAGTTGCCAATCTTCGCTTTTGTTATACATTTGGATAATCCGGTCTTATGATGCAAGATTTACATTAAAGAAGAGAGAAAGAAAGCTTCAAAAAAAGAAATGAGAGAACAAAAAGTTTGATGGAGCCGAACCAAAAAAATGAAAGCAAGCCCTTTTGTTTCCCCTTTAGCTTTACAATAATTCAAATTTCAAAGCTTCCACCATGGTCCCCCCCCCAAAAAAAAGAAAGAAACCACCATTATTAGTTTCCCCTCACTCTTTTACAATAATTTAGTTGTTTATTGCTACCATAATATGTGCAAGTAAGCATCCCTCTTTTTCCATACTAACATGTTCCAGAAAGAGTATCAGTAAGATAGGCAATGTTAGCCACACATGTAACTCGGGGCAGCTGTTATGCAGAGCTCCAAAAATCTGGAGCTGTCAAATTTATTAACATAACATGATGTTATGATGTTCATCCATAGAAGATTTATTTATAACAGCATTTTACTAAGCATAATCTATGCCAGGTCATTAGTATTTATAACATTACAATAGTTGTGGAGAAATGTTAACCTAAAATAAGCGAGTAATATATCCAAGGAAAAAGCAAGCTGGCATCATATAAAATACATGTTCTTTAAATATAACAGTTGCTGCATCTAGAAGGAACTCCCTGGCAAGTTTAGGACTCTTGGCATGCTTAAAGGGACGGGAACCATCACCATCTATTTCATTTCCATCCTTGTCTATAGCATCATTATCCTTCAATGCAGATCGATGAAATTCAAGTGAACATATGCATCAAAAGAAAATAAAGAAGCCAAAATATATTTCTTCCAAATAACTACTTGACATGCTGGATGATGGAGATGGAAAGGGAAAAAAGAGGAACATGAGGATTCAATTCATCAATTTAGGCATAATAGCCGAAGTTTCATTTCATTTATACACTTCCCAGCAGTAAAGCATGCAATGTCAGTATAAAAAATAAGGTATGTCCCGTGGATATTAAAACAAATATATACGCAGATACCTCTTCCTCCTCTGCTTCTTTAGCATGCTCAAAAAACCTTCTGATGCATTCACATTTAGCTATCGTCACTAAACCATCCCCAATCACTAACCAGCGATGGACGCATGGTTGACCCTTCAATGCATGCACGCTCTACAAAAAAAGAACAAAAAAATTGGATGTAGGAGCCGAACAAAACTCATACTCTTGCCTAGCAAGCCCTTTTGTTTGTAGAACAGAACACAACATACCCAGGTAAAAAAAATTTGTAGCAGAATTAGTGTAACAGAATTATTAGCTGATCCACCCAACTTCTTTACACACATTCATACATACAGGCCAAGATGTAAGAAGCTTGCTCAGCAATTGCAAAGAGTTGCCAAGATTGCGGCCTTTTTCTCTTAAATTGAGAGGTGATCTTTAACTTAAGTTGTGTTCTATACCAGCAGACGACTGTTAATTTACTGGCCTGACATGTAAAAGGCTGCAAGGGAGTCAACCAGGTTGGAATTTGCAGGCCAATTGTGGATAAAGCTTTGTGAGACCAGCACGATTGTATTGCGTACCAAGCATACCGCCTGACTTTGATATTTTGGCTTTCTTTTTTCAGGAATAGTTTGTCAGTCTGTACTCGTAGTGGGTGACTTGAACATCCCATAGCTAAGCAGAGGTGCATCAGGACAATACTTTAAGATGATCAAAAAAGAGCACTTAGATTTGCTGGAAGGCATGATCCTTATACCACGGACACCCGAAAACATGCAACACAGTTCCCTGTTAATTGCGGGTACACGTAAAGTGTTTAAAATTACAGTTTTTAGAATTAAAAGATCGAATTTAGCGCTGC
Organism: Scilla litardierei; assembly: GCA_030789695.1. Taxonomy (NCBI): domain Eukaryota; kingdom Viridiplantae; phylum Streptophyta; class Magnoliopsida; order Asparagales; family Asparagaceae; genus Scilla; species Scilla litardierei. Next base: position 175,541,930 of record CM061141.1, on the reverse strand, counting down.
ATTACTCCAACATATATCATGCACAGTGATATAATGAGCTAGTATCGTTCAAAAACATGTCTTAGCAGTCTACTGTATGGACTCATATTCTAGTTTCTAGATGGATGTTGTAAATATGACATAGTAAATGCATGCCTATTAACACATGGTCAACATAAATTATTGATCATATTGTTTTTCTACAAAAACTTAAAAACAAAGATGAGAAAACCGGGTATTTTGATTTAGCACAGCAGTAGATGGTATTTTTATCATTACTAATGTGTAAACCACAAATCATAATCTACAGTTGGGACCAATGTGTAGCCCACTATTAATTTCTAGCCTGTCATTCACCAAATGAATATATCATTCTTCATTACAGTTCTTATATTTTGATTAAAATCACCATTAACAATTACTTGAGGAAACACATCAAAGTTTCATTATATATGAAATACTTCTATTTATGTTATGATAACTTCAAATAAGATTTTGGCACAAACATACCTCTTTCTCGTTGACATATGCTCAAGCACAATCAACATGTCTATAGCCAGTTTGCAAGAACACCAAATAATCAGGTATTACTTATAAATGATCATCCAAGATCAATTAATGGATAGTTTTCAAAAATTAAAAAAACACACTTCAGCCTAAATTACTTGTATAAGCATCTTGAACCGATGATGGATATACATAACTAAGACAAGTAAAATGTAAATAAAGTATAAGAAGAACTGAAAGCTCAGGATTGGGCTCAATTTTTTAAGACCTTAACGGCGACGATTACAGTCTCCCCGACTACTCTAGGATCGGCATGTCACATGCCCATCCATACCGTGGGTATCTCAGCACCACGTGCCCAGCCCCATTCCCGTCCTACCTCACCATTCATAGGAATTTTCACAAACAGTTTCAGAATGCCCATCAAATCCTTTGCTATCTCCGTCGTATGGTTTTCTTGATTCTAGACAAATTCATGGGAAATACATACAAAAGGTTCACGCTAATTGCGACTTGTAAGGAAAACAAAACAATATACATATTACCTGAATCATCTACGTTGCCATTTTGTATTGTAAGAATGTAGTGAGATAATTTCTATTTAATGCAGTGAATGACGCAACACTGCGAAACAACTCAAAAGAACCTGCTTAGCATGCGAATCAAGTCATCCAATTTCTAATCAAATCAGGAAAAAATACCTTTCATGGAACTCATTGACTATCAGTTTTATCCTGCTTCCAGATGTACTTCCTTCATCATCATTTGATCGAATATACCATACCTAAATAAGATTTGTGATCAGCCTTGAGAAAAGAAACAGTCTTCTCAGTCTGCCAAAAAAAGAAATAGCCCTGAGATTTAACATCATGTCATGTCCTGTTCGTATGTGCTTGGAGCTGAGATCAAATTAGTTGCCTTCTGGAAATAAAATACATAGAATCATGATAGCATTCTGGAAAGTATTTAATTAGTTGAATTCTAGAAATAAAATACCCAGAATCATGATTGCATTCTGGAAATTAAATACACAGCTGAGAAGTTCCCCTTCCAAGAAGTTCCCCTTCCAAACTGTTGGCCAGGATTTAGTTATAACAGCAACTGTTATAACTAAATTTTCACCCTCATTCCTAAGAAGTTCCCCTTCCAAACCCAAACACATCATCACGTAAGAAATCACTTTCTCAATCTTGAAATTAAAGCCATAAAAACTTGATAAAATTGTAGGATCAAATCTCAAATTGTATGAGTTAAAAAACATTGAGGAGCGAGCGTAGAAACCAACAAAATGAAAGAAAGTAAAAGTTGACATTGTCGCACCCTCATCAAGAAACATTTTCAGTACGTAAGACACATTGGGTCACTGAGTTTGCTTCACTACATTGTGAACTCCATCAACCCCAAAGGATCACATTTAAGCCGTAATCATTTTTTGAACAACAGATTTGGATACTTCTAATGTGCAAAAAGAAAATCTAATGTCTGTATTTGTCAAAAAATGGATATTGATATGAATCGGGCATGAACAATTTGATCGTATTTGGGATAAGTAATATGCAACAAATGTGAAATATCAAGATAAAATGTACCAAAAAACATGCTAATTCAACTTTGTCATCGTAATTTCTTTCATTTTTTTGATCATTTCAACTTTGCTATAAATATTTGAACTGTTAAATGCCACACGCCGAAAACTTTAAATCATTTAATGCTTGATTCGTTGGAACTCTAAATGATATAGGTAGATGAGTTGTGAACACAATGAACCTTCAAATTGGTTTATCACTGGATTTAAATGACACAGACAAATCTCCTCATTATAAATCTCCAAAACAACAACCTGAACAAAAATCCCATCCCCTTGAATAAATTTGTGTATAATTAATAAAAAACAAAAAATGAGAAAACTAATGCATAATTAATCCATTCTAATTATCAGTTCAAGAAGAAATTGAAGAACTACTAACAAAAAATCGATTTTCTCTTATATAGACAATTTAGAAATCGAATGCATCAATAAAGGACAGTATTTCTAAGCAAAACAATAGCAATTATAGCATAAGAGAGAAAATTAATTGGCAGTCGAATCATCTTGGCAAAGCTGGAGCTAAGGATGAACTTAGCGAGCGATGCTTGATCCTTTGACACACGGCAGGCCTCGAGAAAAAGACAGATGTACATTTATCGGTTCTTCTCATCGACAAAATCCTTCAACATTCACTTAGAAAATCACAATAAAAGCATAAGAATTAACTTCCAAAAATGTGCATATTACCCAAAAAAAATATTTTCACTTCCCAAAAATAGACATTCTGCTTGTGACTCAAACTTCAAGACCTCTTGAAAGTTATAGATTACCCAAACATTTGGACCACAGAAACCAAATTTCAAATGATTAATATTAAAATGTAACATTAAACTAAAAGAGAAACCTAAAGAATGTTTGTTGAAACCCACCATGTTTAAAGGACAATTTGGTACCTTGACAATGAAAGTTCTCAATTTGAATAAATCCAGCCTATGTTGCACAGGGAACTATATGAGTATCAGGTATGATACGAATATGTCAACATGCACAATAAAAGTAAAGGTGTATTTGCACGCCCTTGTAAAATTTGTCGTATTCCATTATCCCTTAACCCCAAGCATATTCCATCAAGTTTTTTTCAAATGTAAATTGTGCCAATTTGAAGACTCTAAGCAGTGAGCTTTTAGGATCAACCTAAGGGTAATTAGTTGGTGAGGAAATTTGAATTGACAGAGGAAATTCTAGCACATGAAAGATAGAGATCCCCTAATGAAACCCAAAATTACACATTAAATAACCACAGAACTACAATCTGGGGAAAAGACAGATCATACTAAACAAAAATAAAAAGGAACCTTATCATTAATCCATAACATTATTCAAAAGTCCAATAACCTAACTCAAAAGATCGAACTTTAATACAAACGCATTTATCCCCAGAAAATATTATACAGTAAAGGTCCAAAATAAACTAATTTTTTCCTAAAAATTTATATCACCTCATTGACTGGCTCTCGCTCTCGATCCAAGGAGGATTTCTCGCTCTCGGTCTCGACATAATTACATTTACAAATTTCCACTGCTTAAAATCAAATCACAAAGAAATCAGATCAACCTTCTGTAGATAAAAAAACTTCTAAAATTAGAAAATCTCTGAAAAATTGTAGCCAAAATTTGAAATTTGCAGAATCAATCAACAGATTTGTTCACAAAATCAAACCAACCTTTGTTCGTCCCAATGAAGCTCTACAGGTACAACAGATTGTTTTGCAGCGAACGGAGACACAATTGCTGTTAAATTTAAAGAAGAAAGAAAGCGATTCGAAATGAGAGAGAGAGAGAGAGAGATCTAGAAGCTAACCTGGTGGCTAAGGACGACGACACAAAAGAGCGGCAATCTCAACTTTGCCTTTGTCCCGGGTTGACTGGGGCTTTATATGGTCTTCGATAGCAAAAAAGCGATCGGACTGTGGCTTGACCCCCAAAAAAATTTTGGGGCCGACCTTTCCCCCAACCCTACAAATTTCTGTGGGGGGGGATAGCTTTGAGACCCCTTCCCAAATTCCCAACGCTCAAGGTCTTCCCCCAAAAAAAATTTGGGTCCAAGCTTTACCACAACCCCAACAATTTCAGTTCGGGATTTTTCATCTTTTTGAGGGTGTGAAGAGGGGCATGAAGAGCTCATATTTTTGAGGTCGTAAAGATGAAGACGATGTGAGGAAGAGAGATGAGTTTTCCCCCAAAAATTTCGAGCTTCCCCTAATATTACCGATCTGTGGGAGCCTAGGAAAGCGTGTACAGCTGTGTTTCAAAATTTTTTCTCTCACACGCATTCTTGTGGTAACCATTTGCTTACGTGGTTACATCCTTGCCCTTCCTAGAGTAAATCAAGGCCATTATTGCTGACTGGGACAAACAAAATTATGACTGGACTTATAACTGGGACAAAATTCAAAAAAGGTTGTGTTTTATAGAATAGATTTGTTATTTAAATATATGAAGTGTTTGTTCTCTAATACATTACATCAATACCTGATAAACATACATAAAAAAGTCCGCTTAAAAATTATCAAATTTCAGATCACAAAAAAAATTCACATAGCAGATGATGAAAACAATATCTGAAAATTGTTATCACTGGTCTTTGTGATCTGAAACAGATGATGACGCATGTATTGTGATGATAACCAAATTGTTATCCCTAGTTATTGTGATCACAAAAACAGATGAGGAAAACAATACCTAATGATGAAAATGGAATCATCTTTTTAATATTGACAGATATGAACAATCGAAGAATAAAACCTGGTATTCGCATAACAGATATTGTTTCCATCCAAATTGTTTTCATCAAACCTGGTTCGTAATAAGAATTTGATATCCCAATTCACAGATGATGAATACAAAATCGCCAAATTGGGAACCAATTTTCTGCAAAATGAGAATAAGAAAAAATTGAAGTAATTCTACCAAAAGTGCATACATAGGAAATTTTCACATATAAAAATTTTAAACAAAAAAATCCTAATCAAAATATCAAATAAAGAAACTAACAATTCACATGCCCAAATCTAACCAATAAATGTCAACAATCTACAGATCTCAAGCAAAATTGAACAAATTCTACCAAAATTTCTTGCTAAAGTCTCTAATAGTTCACTTGCTTTTACAAATAGAAAAAATTATAACCAAATGAAACATAAAAAATAAAAATTACCAAGTGATAATAAGATGTTCATCTAATATATTGAGAACATTCACTACACCATTTCAATTAATCGTTATATCTACAATGGGACCATGAAATTTGTCACCTCTTACTTGAGCTTGGAAAAAATGCAATGACCTTTCCAAAAACAATAAGTCCAAACCAATAATATCTTCTTCTTTGGTGACATAATAAAGTAAGAAATTTGCTTAAAATTTGATCAACAATAAATCTAATTGCTGTATATATCACTTTACAGTGCATCTTGCTTTTACTAAGGTCTTACTATACATTTTGAGAAGTCCAGTTCCAACAATAATAGCATGTGCATAGACAAATAATGCAATCAAGTGAAAGTTGAAAAATAAATGACAATAATTGAAGTATGATAATTGTTGGGTCGGTGCTCATCACTCTCCCAAGGATAACAATTGCAGGAATTGTCAGAAGCCATCGCACTTCTTCCAGACCAGAGACCGCCAATGCATATAAAGACTTGATACACATGGTTTGTGCACCTTTCTAGCAAGATAATGCATGTAGGTAGCAGCTTTTGCCCAGTAACCACTTAGGAAAACACATATTGACAAAAATGAGCAAGTCAGCCACAAACAGACAAAATCATTTCTAGATAAAAAGCCTGTTAAAAATTCAGTTACCAAGCATATTTATCAATGGAGAAAGATTGCAAAAGAGAATGACCATGAGACTAATAAGAAACCATTGGTTTCCTTATATTGATGGTTTCATTATAGACAAACGACTGCATAAAATTAATACTAAGATCAACAGTTTGCATAACCAAATTAGACCAATTATTAAATCATGATAAAAAAATTTTGCATATCCTCTGCCTTCTCTAATCTACAGTTTATTTTATTCTCATTTTCTATTAAAGAAACACTATTTTATGTTGTATTAACGCTAACAAATTTAATATCGAGATCAATAATTTGAGTAAAACTACTTGCATTTGAGAAGTTCTAAACATATAACTACTAAAATCTTAGACAAAGTCACAAATTAAGATCTTTTGTATCATCATATCAATAAAGGGGGAATTCATTACAAAACTAACAAAATCAAAATAAGAACCTCACCTGTGCATACCCAAAACTTAAACTTGAGAGAGTGTGTGAGAAAGAGAGATATCAGAAGAAGCAAGACCACAACAATGTGGTTGAGGCTCGTATCATGGGTTGGTGATAGAATCCTCAGCACCTCAAGAAGATCCATCCGTCACTTTCCATCCCGGCCAAAATTTTCCTTTTTCTGAACAAATTAAGACGACAAACCATGAATGCGCATGAAAACGAATGAAAAAAAAACAAAACAAAATTTAAAAAAATTGAAAGCCTTATTAAACCCAAATCTTTAGCAACCCACAATTAAGGCTACATATCATGCATATGAATTGTCAAAGGTTTTGCCAATTTTGTCAACTAAAACATCACCATATCTATGCTTGCAAAGGAAAGTTTGTTATAATAACCAACAGCTTGCATGCAACATATCTATGCTTCACCAAGTCATATGCCTACTTGACAGTTCGTAATTCAAATCACTACAAAAAAGTAAATGCTGACAAATGCCTATAAAGGCACAACAAAGGTCTACATGATGTTGATGCTGGTGCTGATAAATTTGTACAATTTCAATACCCATCCGCATCTGCATATCATGTAGCTCATAACCATGTCGCGTTATTAGGTCAACTGAAGAATTTGTACAAACCAACATCACATATCATTGAATTTTCACCAATTTATTTTGTGATTGTTAAATTTTTTTTCGTGACTTTCATACACAAACAATATCATTCAGTTTTGGGCAAGATCAAAGGGATAATACCTGAAAAATCAACGTAGGAGCAGACCTCAAAGAATTTCACACGCAGATCTGAGCAACAATCCAAAAAATTTCTGGGGGGGATGGCTGTAGGGTTTGAGCGATGTTGTCGAGTGAGAGGTGAGAAGGGGGGGTAGGGCTTGAACAGCGGGAGAGGTTTGAGAGCCATGGTTGAGCCTCTGGGGGGATGGTGGTAGGGTTAGCGGTGGTTATGCCGAGTGAGAGGTGAGAGAGAAAGGGGGGTAGGGCTTGAACAACGGGATAGGTTTGAGAGCAATGGATGATGCCTCTGGGGGGATGGCGGTAGGGTTTGAGCGGCGGCAGGGTTTGAGAGCAATGGATGACGCCTCTGGGGGGATGGCGGTAGGGTTTGAGCGGGATGACGCCTCTGGGAGGGAAGACCCTTGCTGTGAGAGAGAGCGCGCGCGCGCGAAGAACGGTCTTGCTGCTAGAGAGAGAGAGAGAGAGAGAGAGAGAGAGAGAGAGAGAGCGAGCGAGCGAGCGAGAGAGCGAGAGAGAGCGAGCGAGCGAGGGAGGGGGTCGGGATCAGAGAAGGGAGAGGTAGGGGGTTGGGTGAGGGATTTAATGTTCAATTTTTCATTCCCCCAAAATTTTTCATTCCCCCCAAAATACTATTCTTCCTCCCAAAATTTAATCCCCTCCAAAATTTTATTTCAAACTTAAATTTTCAAACCTCATCAAATAGTTTCCCCCCAAAGTTATCTTCAACCAATTTCAATTTCTCTTAGCTTAACCAATTTCTCAACTCTTATCTTATCCAATTTCTCTTAATAACATCCCTCATTTATACCCAATTTCTCATCTCTTATCCAAAAACTCTTATCCAATAACCCATGATAACATCCATGTTTTATAATATAGATGTATACATATATGTATATATGTATATATGTATATATGTATATATGTATATATGTACTAGTCATACCCCGTGCCCGCGGGCACGGTTCAATTAAGATTTTCCCCTGCAAAATCTTTGTTCCCCAAAAAATTATTTCCACTGTCAAAATTGCGTGGAATAACAAATTAGCGTAAAAATATTTAGCGACACGGACGCATTCGGCGTGGAACAACGAAATCGGCGCATGCACCTTCAGCGCGGAACAACAAATTCGGCGCGAACGCCTTCGGTGCAGAACAACAAATTAGTTAAAAAAAATTAGTGGGCGCCTTCGCCGCTGTTCATTTACGATTCCCACTCAAAATCTTAGATCACCCATAATTTAGCTCATCCCAAGAAATTTCAATCATTTTGAAATTATTCACCTGTGATCAATATTGATCGAGTCGCATCGTCTAGTCCGTCCTGATCAAGAGATCGCTTATCGTCTTCTCTACACGAACCACCATCCATGTAACCAGCAGAACATACACCTCACGTCAAGTTTTAACTATAGACATGCATATTGTAACCCCCAAAACTACATCAAATCAAAAAAAATTTCTCTAGGTGTCAACATTAAGACAATCTATTTCATCATAATTCCTTAAAATTCACTTCAAGCAATTCAAATACCACATCGTCATCTACTCTCAAATTACAACGTCAAGAATTTGTCATCAACGATTGGTATTTCACATTTAAAAACAATAAAATCCTTGCTCTATAAACCAAAATGAACAGAATTGCCAAATAAAACAACCCAAAATTTAAAGTTCTCCATAAAAACCTAAACAAAGCATCAAGAATTTGATTTCAATCGTTTGGAAATTATTCACCAGTTATCAGTATCGATCGAGTTGTAGATATCCATGTTCAAATAATTATATTGAAAAAATAGGCATTCTAAAGCATCTGTAACAAACACAGATTAAAAGAATTAGAATAAGAAAAAAGAACACATATTTCATGATTTTAAGCCTATGATACAATGATGAGAAATAGTCAGAGAAAGATTTAGTGATATGGCATCGAAAAAAACCAGATCCTGGAATCATACCGACATTGGAGCGATCCCTAGTTAGCTAGTAGTTCACTGAGTACCGAAGCAACTGAATCGAGATAAACCAAGGAACCAGCTATAACGAAATGATTAATGCATAAAAGAGAATTTTTCTAGCCCGTGATAACTCATCTGTAACATTCTAATGTCTAATTGGCCTATGAACTAATTCTAATGTCCAATAATCTAAACAAAAAATAATAATTTAATCTATTAATGGCATCTGTAACATACACATGATAAGAAAAAGAACACATTTCATGATTTTAAAATCAGGCAGAACATTTCTCCATTAAATTAGAAATTTTTATAGCCAATGATACAATGTTGAGAAATTGGTAGACAAATTGTTTTCTAATATTAATTATGACATGGCCTCTTTGTAACTCTCCACATTTTAAACCATATAGAAGCAAACCAACATTATCGTTAGCCAACAGAAACATAATCAAAAGGTAAAAAACAAAAAATGAGCTAAAGCAGGTCTAAAAGTTAATTCATAGTATTTATACATCTCCATAGTCAAACAATATCAGTGACCTGCTTTAGTTAAAAAGGGGAGCAAATTCAAACAACATTCACCCCAAAATTGAGACTTCATGATTCACATGTCCTGTTCATTTATCTAAAGCATATGATAGACAACGGGATGAAGAGAGTGCTGTTTGGCTGAAGCTGGCAAAGATTTTTTCGATTTCCTTTTCAGCTTTCTGGCTATGCTTGTGGGCCAAGTACATCGACTTATAATATCACACAACCTAAACTATATGCTAAAAGAAAAAACCCTTAACTATGAACAAATATACACAAAAATACATTTTGGATTGAACCATGCAGTCCAACTTCAAAAACACCATCTCTCACCATCTCTCACACAGGCATTTAAAACCAACAAAATTTACATATGAAGCTAGTGCCGTGTGTCCTGAAAATAAAAAATAAAATCATAGATTAGAATAGAAAAATTAGAAACGAAGATATATCTAATTACTTTGTACAACTCACTTTTATTACCTTCATCATGTTTAAGCAGAAAACCTTTTCATCATCACATTATAAAAAGATAGCGTGTCAAGCTCAATCCAAAGTGGAGAGTTAATAGGATGAGCAATAACCTAGATAAATTAAGAACATAAATTTCTTAGAAAAATTAATATATATTTGATAATATGGAAAATTTTAAATTTATACATTTATTTACCTTTTTTCGTTGGAGTGGTGGATGGCATGCTTTCTGGAACCAGCAAGAACCATCTTCCACTTCTATAACAAAAAAGGTATTTGGATGGTCAATGAACAGGATATTTTGAAAAACAAAATCTAAGATTTTTATTTTACCTCGGAAAAGAAGATTGCTTTGTCTTCAATGTGACTCGTCGCCGTTGCTTGTAAAGTTCTTTTAGCAATTTGCTGGAAATAATAATAATAATAAACAGTCACTAATTTTCAATTTCAAAATGGGAATGTTTGTAACGATATGCATACCTTATCAAACCAAAATCCGATATAACCCCGTAGCCTGACATTTATGTGATTGTTTTGAAGTAACAGAACCTGTGAGAAGAAAAATGTTAATGCAAACATAGTAGATTAAAAATATAATGTAGAATTATGATAAGAAACTTACAGTTTTTGCCAAATCTGCATCATCATCTATCTATATAAAAATACAAACCAATATATTTTATCAAACAATGCATACCGAAAACTATTAAGTCATGCAATGAAATGTAGTAAAGGAAAAAATTTCTTACCCTACCATATATGGTATTGTGGGTCCACATTTTAAAGCTTGGTAACGTATGATAATGATATACCTGCATGTTAGACAACAATCGATAATAATTTTTTAAAAGATCATTTAAACAAATAATATAAATAAAACAATGTAAAGAAAGAAAGTTAAAAAACTTACATACAATTTTTATCATACATTGGAAATCATAGCAGAACTTCTGGGTAAACGATGTTTACTGTGTTATTTATGTTGGGCTGAAGAAGGATACATACACGATCAAAAGATGTGCACCTTGAAAGTGCAACATAAAGATGTCCATGACTAAAAACTGGGGTCCGCAAATCAACTCCAACGAATTTTACAGATTGTCCTTAGGCTTTATTAATCGTCATAGCATATGTCACACAGACAGAAAACTGCCTTCTTGTCATATGAGAAGGTAATTATGTAGCCGATGGTGAAAAAGATATTCTTGGAATAAACACAAAACAACCGGCTTTATCCCCATTTAAAATTTGAGCTTCAATGACACGTGATGCACATCTAACAACCATCAATCGAGTGCCATTGCAGAGCCCGTCTTTAGGTGCAATATTTCGTAATAAAATAATAGGACAACCAACCTTAAGCTCAAGTGTAAATTGTGGCAACCCAGGAGGATCCAAAGAGTTTATGTACTCAGTTGGATATCTATTCATAATGGTTGGATCGGTTTCTTCATTTTCAGAAAAACTGTCTACAGCTTGATACGTAATCTTCTGTCCCGGAAAAATGTTTAATGCAGCAGCATTTATAAAAGTAACATCATCATTCCGTGTAGAAAGAATTATTCGTTCAGTAAGGTATGCCGGAGTCACGACACCCTCAATATCAAGCTGCGGATAAATTCGAAGTATTAACTCGTTTAAATCCTTGCACCTGAATATGTTAGAAGGAAGTTCTACCACTTCTGTAGGATTTGTCTCAACCTAATACATATAGATATAATTTTAGTGAAGGAATGGCTAAGATAAAAATAGTAAGTAAAATTAAATTAGGCATGAAATAAAATACCTCCAAAATAAATTTTGCAAAATTTGCATTCTCAACAGATGAGTTATTTAACTGCATATTTTGATCCAAGATCAAAACTTGTACAGAGCACCATAATACAGATCGTCTCAATGAGGCACCAACAATTTCTTCTCGAACCCCCTTTGGTATGACGGGCAAGATTTGTCGGAAATCCTCACCAAGAACAACAGTAATACCACCAAATGCTCTGGGGTTATCACACATATCTTGTAACGATCGATCCACTGCCTCAACACAGTGCCGATGTTGCATAGGTACTTCATCCCATATTATAAGTTTTACTTTTCTGAATAATTGAGCTTGCATGGATTGCTTGCTAAAATTACAAATTGAAGTATCATGCACATCTAACGGGATACGAAATGTGGAATGTGCAGTCCGACCTCTGCTAAGTAGCAATGATGCAATACTGGAAGATGCGACGTGATAACTATATTTCCAAGACTACGCAACATTGTTGCTAGTGCATTGTACAAAAAAGTCTTTCCAGTTCCAGCACCGCCGCTCAAGAAGAATGTAGTACCTTTATTTTCAAATACTGATGAAGTAATTGCTGAATAAGCATTGCGTTGTGCATCATTGAGGCAATCAATGTCTTTTTGTGCATCCAATTGTTTCGCTTTATTTATAAGTTCCTGATGTTCTTGCAACAATCTATTGCCAACAATTGCATTCCAATCTCCAGCAGGAAGTGGCATTGGTGGAAAGTCAGATAGACACTTACCGTACTGCTCAAGCAATTCATTGATAAGGAATAATCCATAATCTTCAAGTTGGCCTTGAGTTGGGGTAGAAATTGCAAATAAAGTTTGTAATTTATGTGGAAGATCATCGCAAATGTGCATTGAAAATTCATTCCATAATGCAAGGGGTCGATCGGCACACATTCGATAAGAATAATACAAAATAGTCTTCGTAATTGATATCATGTTTTCATAATTGAAGCCTCGGAAAGACATTGTCTCCACTCGGAATCATCTTCAAGAAGACCTCTTGCAATACATGTTGCTTTGAATGTAGGGTACTCGATAGAATTGAATGTGCGTAAATTTTCCCACGATGTTGGCCCTTTAACAACTGTTAGTAGCAACCGTAGATAAAATCTCCCACCAGAATTAGGGGAGGCAAAATACATTCTGCCAATTGCATATCCAGATTGTCTTGGAGTCCAAACCTTTGTTGACGAATGCCACACAAACTTTTGAGGAAATTCTTGATATGTGAGATCATGTGCAGACTCATGTAAAGCGCAACATGTAAAAAATTCAGTCAAAGTTGTCTTATCATTTTCAGCCCTAGACCTTATTGCATCTACATCTTCATCTGGATCAAAAATAACACGGTGTTGCCCTGGTAAATGAAGTATCAATCTTTGAACTGACGGAATCTCTTGATGCAAAGGATGCTCAAATATTCACCAGGCAGCCTCAGGTGGTCCAATATATCTTGCATCAAGGTATTGTTGGATCTCATTTAATGCGCCCAATACCATTGTGGTCTGATCATGACCTTTATAAATATACTTATGAATGTACTTCACACATCTTACCCCAGCACAAACTTCGACATTAATGCGGCAGTTAAAGCACCTTGAGAGATACCTGTTGTGCGACACAACATCTCGGTTATCAACCTGATGCCCCCTTACAGTATATAGATGCCCAGTACTACGACGACGGTAAATAGGATATCCATCACGATCCAAGGTTGTTGCATCTGCATAATTTCGAGGGTATTTCTTAGTACACTTACCATTTTCCATACATGAAGCATTTGGATTCCGAGCACCACATGGTCCATGTACCATACATTTTGACACAGTATCGAATAATGCAGGATCTTGAGCAGGATCAGGAAATTCAGCACATACAATTCTATCCACTTGATCACATGTATGAATTATCGGGTCCACGAAGAAAGAAAAGAGCATGCATATGTGGAAGACCCCGTTTCTGAAATTCAATTGTAAATACATGTGCTACTTTCTTTCCAAATACATTATTGCCATCAATCTCCTTCATCAAAGCCTTTCTTTTTAACTCAAATACACGTGCGACTAAATCTGGATGGTCGGTAGCCTTTTGATTGGGCAGTAGAGCGGAAGTAATTTCTGGCCACTTTGGATTTGCTGTCATGGTAAGAAAAATATCCGGGTGCTGGTTATAACGTGTGATAGCCATCGAGTCTTGAAATATTTCAAACATGTGACGTGCACTGCCAGTGAAAGATGAAGGAAGTATCATGCCCTGTCCAATTTGGTCGCATCTGGCATATGCATCGATATCTGCAAGACCCTGATAGAGCTCTGAGCGGAGTTTTTGTTGATTAAGTTTGATGAATGTCAAACGATGTTGCTCAATTGCTGCCCAAGCATCAACTATGAACTCCTGGAATAACTTTCCAGCTCTCAAAATTGAAGAATACTCGTTCTGTCTTTCAAACAGAAGGTAGCTATAAAACTCACACATGGTCAGGCGTCTACTTGAGGATATGTTTTGAACTGGATCCCACTGCTTCAACTCAGGTTCCCATCCAAGCTGACCATCAGGAAATAATAAGACGTAGTGTAATGGTAAGTATGCAGGATGAGTCTCATTGATTTGCATTAATTGATGATTTCCTCGAAGATGTAAAACTATATCTCGCATCCCGGAAGGTCGATAGCCATCGCCAGGTAAAATAACCGCAATCTCATCTACGGTTGGAAGGTTATAATGGCGACGATCCTTGGTTGAATTGTAATGCAGATATACAGGAAGATCATGACCACATGAATCTGCTTGAGATAAAACAGAATACGCCTGACAATATAGTTTGATGAATGGATTTATGCCCGATAAACAATTTTGAATAATTTGTAAGACAGCCTTGCTCAAATGTGGATTTCTATTACTTCGGAACTCCATACCAGAATCCAGATCATATATGTAAAGTTGACAATAACTTGCTGTTTGATCCGGTTGGGGCAGAAGTGATCCTGTTCGATGGCGTAATTCTCCATGAATAGTAAATATGTTCGGGCCTCTGCCAGCAATCAATCTTTGATCCATTGTCACACCAAGGCTGGTAAATGCATTAGCTGCATTATACTCCCGAGTATACATTCGAACTGATTTTGATGCCTCACTGTCACCATCATATAATTCTCGAAGTGCTGGAGGGGGTTTATTAAGTTTCGGTAATTTTACTTTTCCTTGCAAACAACATGTTCCAAAAAGATGTGTTCTCAAAGTTGACTTCGACAACTGTTCATCCAACCAGTGTAAGGCTGAACAATGAGGGCATGGAATGTTCATTAATCCAAGGTAGTGCCGACCAAAATCAACCGGAGTTAGTGGACCAGAGCCATGCTGAGTTGACCGACATCAGAAGATCGAGGATGAGCCAGCGTCTTCTTGTTCAACTGGAGAAGTTATTAACCCAGGTGTTATTTGAGGTATACAGATAGGAGTCATATATCGAGATATGTTTCGTTGAGCTTTTTCTCGTTCTCTCCTTTGACATGGAGCTAAACACCTAGCCAAAATAAAACCATAATAATAATTAAATAAAATTAAGTTACATTAAAGCAGAGTAGCTTTTATGAATAATAACCTGACAGATGGTTCATCATCTTCAGCACATATCGTATCGTTGTGTGAGGCTGAGACCTCATCTTCATGTTCAACGGGAGAAGTTGGTACTGCATATGTGCTTTGAGGCATATCGAGAACACTGGTAAGAGTCATATATCGAGATGTGTTTGCTTGTATTTGTTCTCGTTCTCGCCTTTTGCGTTGAGCTAAAGCCCTATCCAAATTTAAACACAAAAATAAACACAACTAAAATAAATGGGAGGAGAAAATATTTTATGTACAGGTGGGCTGATAATGACCTGACAGATGGTCCAGGAACTTGTCCGAAAATCATATCGTTACGCAAGGCTGGGACAGCATCTTCTTGTTCAACCGGAGAAGTTGTCACGGCTATGGTTATTTGAGATATATCAAGTACACCGTCAGAATTCAGAGCATGAGATATGTTTCGTTGTTCTTGTTCTCGTTCTCGCCTTTTGCGTTGAGCTAAAGCCCTATCCAAATTTAAACACAAAAATAAACACAACTAAAATAAATGGGAGGAGAAAATATTTTATGTATAGGCGGGTTGATAATGGCCTGACAGATGGTCCAGGAACTTGTCTGGAAATCATATCGTTACGCGAGGCTGAGACAGCATCTTCGTATTCAACCGGAGAAGTTGTCACGGATGGTGTTATTTGAGGTATATCAAGTACACCGTCAGAAGTCAAAGCGTGAGATATGTTTCATTGTTCTTATTCTCGTTCTCTCCTTTTACGTTGGGCTAAAGCCCTATCCAAATTTAAACACAAAAATAAACACAACTAAAATAAATGGGAGGAGAAAAGATTTTATGTACAGGCGGGTTGATAATGACCTGACAGATGGTCCAGGAACTTGTCCGGAAATCATATCGTTACGCGGGGCTGAGACAGAAGCTTCTTGTGCAACCAGAGAAGTTGTCACTGATGGTGTTATTTGAGGTATATCAAGTACACCGTCAGAAGTCAGAGCATGAGATATGTTTCGTTGTTCTTGTTCTCGTTCTCTCCTTTTGCGTTGGGCTAAAGCCCTATCCAAATTTAAACACAAAAATAAACACAACTAAAATACATGGGAGGAGAAAAAGATTTTATGTATATGCGGGTTGATAATGACCTGACAGATGGTCCAGGAACTTGTCCGGAAATCATATCGTTACGCGAGGCTGAAACAGCATTTTCGTGTTCAACCGGAGAAGTTGTCACGGCTGGTGTTTTTTGAGGTATATGAAGGACACCGTCAGAAGTCAGAGCGTGAGATATGTTACGTTGTTCTTGTTCTCGTTCTCTCCTTTTGCGTTGGGCTAAAGCCCTATCCAAATTTTAAAACAAAAATAAAAACACCTAAAATACATGGGAGGAGATAAGATTTTATGTACAGGCGAGATGATAATGACCTGACAGATGGTCCAGGATCTTGGCCGGAAATCATATCGTGACGCGAGGCTTAGACAGAATCTTCTTGTTCAACCGGAGAAGTTGTCACTGCTGGTGTTATTTGAGGTATATCAAGTACACCGTCAAAAGTCAGAGCGTGAGATATGTTTCGTTGTTCTTGTTCTCGTTCTCTCCTACTGTGTTGAGCTGAAGCCCTATCCAAATTAAACCCAAACTAAGTACAATTATAATACATTATTAGCGTATATTAGATGTTTGGCACAGTCAAGTGGATAATAACCTGGCTGATGGTTCATCATCTTGTTCAAAAATTGTGTCATTGTGATTCCTTTTATGTTGCCATTGTCGCAAGGGTGAAATTTGATATTCTTGATATAATTTGAAATTCTTGATATAATTTGATATTACTTTTAAATTTGAAATTCTTGATATAATTTGAAATTCTTGATATAATTTGATATTCTTGATATAATTTGATATTCTTGATACAATTTGGCATATGAGAAATTGCAATGAAAATTTTAAATTTGAAGTGGCAATACAGGAGTGGCAAGTTGATCAAACTTCATTGCAACTTCAAATTTCATTGCAACTTCAAATTTCATCACATCTCTAACCAAAAACAAAAACATGCCCAATACAAAATGACACATTCAATCAATTTTTCTCCATAACTGAAAAACCAAACTCACAACACCAAGCTGTGATGAAGCTCTAACCAAGGGTTGAGGTTTAGGTTGCTAACCAAAGTGATGAAGCTCTCATCGAGAGATTGATCTACAAGGGGAGTGTGGGTACATGATAATACATATCAATTTGTATTCAATGTGTATTCAGATTGACTGTAAGAAATGTGTATTCAATGTGTATTGGACATCATTGAGCTTGCAATTCAACAGGATAAAATTTGCAATTCTATAAAATACACAATGCATATCAATTTAGCCAGATTGACTGTAAGCAATGTGTATTGTGGCTTGCATATCATAGGAATGGATTGCCATATACACAATGCATATCATTGAGCTTGCATACCAATTCTACAAAATACACATTGATGATGCCATATACACAATGCATATCAATTTAGCCATTCTATAATCCTCAATGCTCCAGTTTTAGGATTGTTGTGATATAGCTGTTTTACTCAACACTGGAGTATTAGGATTTTTCAAATGTTAAATAACTGTTATATTGTCAATCCCTTTTCAAATGTATTACAAATTTAACAGTTCTAAAATCCTCAATCCTCAATCCTCAAAACACACAAACATTGAATGCTAAAATCCTCAACATTTGATGAACAGTGGAGGAACATAATTTCAGTTTGATGAACACTGCATTTACAAACTGAATGCTAAATTGGTATGGCATTGTAAGGATGTCATTGAGCACTACAGAGCAACTGCAAACTGAACCAAATTACACATATAGAATGAAATTTTGAATAAGCACACCCAATTGGTAATTTATAATAAGCACATATAGAATGAACTCAAATTTTTCAGTGTTGCTTCCATATCAATTTTGAACTCATTTTGAACTCATATTAACTCAATATCCTGTTCAATTGACAGTTCAATTTTAAACTCAAATTTTGATATTCATAGTAACTCAATTTTGAACTCAGTATAAGCTTGGAATAAAAGCTCACCAATTTGCATATGAAGAGCTATCAGTGAAGTGAGTTATCTGTGAAGAGTAGCATTATGAAGAGTAGCCACCAATTTGAATATGAAGAGCTACCTAGTTGCATATGAAGAGCTCACCAATTGTCCTGTTATTAGCAATGCATATGAAGATTAGCATTATGAAGCTAACAGGACATCAAGAATATCAAGAATATCATTTAGAATAGCTAACAGGACAATGCATATGAAGTACATGTGTGTGTAATTAATATTGACTGAAATATCAAGAATAGCAAGAATATCTTTCAATTGCAAACATTGCATATGAAGTAAATGATATATTGACAAAACTGAGCTCATTTAACTTATGAAAAAAAACCAGTTGATATCCCAAACTTGCAGGATATTCATTTTTGAACTTGTAAATGAATTTGTAAATGCACTCAATGTGACAGGATATGCACTCAAGTAACAAATTCATTCAACAATGTGAACTTCATTTACAATTCATTCACATTTTCAGTTGATATCTCAACAATGTGAACTCATTTGACACTTTTGAGTTGATACTTCATTCACTTCATTCACTGTGATCCTGCTGAGATATCAAGAATGAAGTATCAACAATGAAGTATTCACTGAATCAACTGAGATATCTCAAAAGGTGAATGATATCTCAAAAATTTATCAGTTTGAGATATCCAGATTGAGTTGATACTTCATTCACTTGATTGATTTGATACTTCATTCATTTTCAGTTGATATTCATTCACATTACAGAAATTGAAACTTTTGACACTTCATTCACTTTGAACTCATTTACAAATATCATTCACCTTTTGATCCTGAAATATCAATCACCTTTCAAACAAAAAATTTGATACCTAATCAGGATATCTCAGTTAGGAAGCTTGATGTACTGAAATCATATATGTGAATAACATAGGATTTCAGTACATCAAGCTTGTGAATGATATGGGAATAACATTTGATGTTAAATATTCCCGTATTTAACATATTCACAGATTTGTGAATGATCTGGGATATTTGAATGATCTGGGATATCATATATGTGAATGATCTGGGATATTTAACATATATCAAATGCAAATATGTGAATTGAGTACTCAAATATCACTCAAATATTATGGCATGTCAATGTGAATTGAGTACTCAAATTTAACATATATCAATTCAAATATCACTCAATTCACATATTTAACATTTATGGCATCAAATATATATCTCATAATATTGGCGTTCACAAATCTAATGTATGCAAATATGTGAATGATCTGGGATATTTAACATATATCACAGAACTTCTGTAGCAAATATTATGAGATATAATATTTGCATTATAGCACATATATCCAGGATACCCAAATATCACAAAATTTGATGCCACATAATTGCATTTGATATTTGGGTTATAGCACATTCAAATATTATGTGGCATCAAATGCACATATATCTGGGATATTTAATATATATATCAAATGTAATATTTAACATATATGAGTACTCAAATATCACTCAAATATCAAATGCAAATATGTGAATTGAGTACTCAAATATTAGATTTGTGAATGCAGATATGTGAATCAATATATGTGAATTGAATAATTTAACACATATGGAAAATTTTCACTTATTCAAAGATAATCATTCACAGAGTTATATCAAATGTTATCATTCACTCATTCACGCATTCACAGGATATCAACTCAAAATTGATTCAAAAATGCGATCACAGAACTTGATATTGGAACTTGATATTGGATTGATTGATAGCCAAATATATGAGATATAAATTATGGAACAATGAAGTTCTGTGAATGCCAAATGTTTGATATTTGATTCACAGAGTTATTTGATTGATATTATTGATTCAAAAATGAATCAATAATATTTGATGCCAAATGTTTGATGGATAGCCATTTCTTATGTGAACATATTCAAAATGCAAAATGGCTAGCAATAATATTTGATGCCAAATGCAAATATATCATTAACAGAGTTATTCATTATTCACAGAACATCAGAAATGAAAAAAAAACTGAGATATCCAATACACATTCACTTGATGTAATTGATAAACCCAACAGGCAAAAAACTGAGCTTGAGAGTGCAAACTGATATATTGACAAAACTGAGCTCATTTAACTTATGAAAAAAACCAGTTGCTATCCCAAACTTGCAAAATTAATTGGATATCTAATTTGTATTAACAATCGCTATCCCATATCCCAAACAGGATATCCCAAACTTGTAGATATCCCATATACTGTTTGTAGATATGAATTCAGTTTGGGATATCCCATATCCAAATTGGGTCTTTGGTTTGGGATATCCCATATCCCATATCCAAATTGCTATCCAATTGCTATCCATATCCAAATGTAGATATCCCATATCTAATTTGGGAGTGGCAAAAAAACCTGTTTATAGTAACAATTTGCAAGCTCAATTGAAAACCAGTTTATATTAACAATTGCTCATGATAAAGTAAATGAATTAAGTATCTCAGTTCTTTGAGTCTTTGGTTTAGTTTGAAAATCGTGATAAAGTAATTCTGCAAGCTATCAAAAATCCTCATATCAAAAATCCTCATATCAGTTTCCCCATATCAAAAAAAATTTCATATCAGTTTCCCCATATCATTATCTGCAAGCTATCAAAATGTCCAATAGCTATTGGAAGAGCAAATTGGTATTTGATGATATAGCAAAATGTCCTGTGAAGAGCTTATCAAAATTTCATGTAATAGCTTATCAAAATGTCCAATAGCTTGCAAGTGTCTTGTGAAGAGCTTATCAAAATGAAGAGAATTGGATAAAGTGTCCTGTTTAAAGTGCAAGCTATTAGACTTCCAATAGCTTGCACTTCCAATAGCTTGCACTTCCAATAGCTGTTTTTTCTTTAGCTTGCACTTTGGAAATTGATGATATGGGAATAAATACTGCGAATATTGGAAGTCCAAAGCTATTGGAAGCTAAAGTGCAAGCTAAATATCTTCATTTTGATAAGCTAAATACTAAAGTACAAGCTAAATACTGCCAAAGTGCAAGCTAAAGAAAAAATATTGGAAGCTAAAGTGATATGGGAATAAATACAAGCTAAAGTATTTATGAAGATATATGCCAAAGTGAAAAATATTTGCTGATATTTGCCCAAGTGATATATGGGTGAGAAATATTGGAAGCTATAGTGCAAGCTATAATTTTGAATATTTATACTTTCAAATACTCAGCAAAATATTGAGCAAGCTAAAATATTTTTATTGTATATCAAATACTTTAGCTAAAGTGTCTTTATTCAAGTGTCTTTGTTCAATAAAAATACAGGAATATTGCCCAAGTATTTGACATTCAAGTATGTATTTAGCTAAATATTGCCCAAGTATTTGACATTCAAGTAGCCAAGTATTTGAATAAAATATTTTAGCCAAGTATTTGACATTCAATTAGTGTCTTGAATAAAGTATTTAGTTAAAATACTCTCACCCAAGTATTTGACATTCAATATTTTTACAGGAATATTGCCCAAGTGTCTTGACATCATCTTGAATATCAAATTCCTTCAAATTTCTCATTGTATTTGCTAAATGCAAGCTAAAATATTTTGAATATTTGGCAAATATTTATTCAGCAAATATTCAGCAAAAATTTATGAAGATATATGCCAAAGTGCAAGCCAGTATCCAATAAATTCAGCAGGAGTCAATAAATTCATAAATCCAATATTCAAAATAGTGATATGGGAATAAATACTGCCAATATTTGCTGAATTTCCAGTTGCAAATATCCAGGAAATTCAAAATGAAGAACACCATAAAAATGAATTTGACTGAAGGGCCTATCCATTTTGAATTTAACATACATACATTCAGAATAAAGTTTTTGAATTTGAATATAACAAATTTGACATACTTTATATTCACAGTATGTAAAGTATTGGGAATATTTGTCAAATATTCATATAACAAATTTGACATTATAAAGTATTGGTTTTTCAGTCCATTCACAGAATTTCACAGAATTTGGGATAACTGTGTAGAAGACTACACATTGCTAACCAAAAACATGTCCAATACAAAATTGCTGGCATTTATCCACATTTTGAAATATGTCCAATGTACAATACAGTCAGAAATTATATGTATAGACATTACAAAAAAATGTCCATTCACAGAATTTGACATAACTGAAATGATTTCTGAATTTAACAACTATTCACAGAATTTGACAAATATAACAAATATAAAGTATTTGTTTTTGAATTTGAATATAACAAATTTGACATACATATTGGTTAGAAATTTGAATTTGAATATTCACATATAACCAATACATTATATGTGAATTTGAATATTCACAGAAATTTGACATACATACATTCAGAATAAAGTTTTTGAATATACTTTATATTCACAGTATGTCAAATATTCATATAACAAATTTCTCACCCATCAATTTCTGCATATGGGTGAGAAATTGAATTTTTGCTCAAGTGATAGCTTCTCACCCATAAAATTGAATTTCTGCATATGGGTGAGAATTTGAATTTAAAGTGAAAGCTATCAAATTCACCTGATATCAAAAATGAATTGAGATAATTTGAATTTGAATTGAAATTGAAATTGAATTTACTTTTGAACTTGAATTTTTGCTATCTACTGCATAGAGATGTATGCAAAAATTCAAGTTCAATCCAAATTTCAGAATAGTTCTTGATTTTGAAGAGGTGATCAAGCTCTTCATTTTGAAATTAACATTTTGAAGGGGTGAGTTGAGTTTTGAAATGAATGAGAGTTTCAATGGACTGAAAAAAGGCAAAGTTTTTTTTTGCAAAATGATTCATAACATTGCAAACATCTCTATCTACTCCTGTCAAGCTGTACACTGTGATTTGTAAGCAATATAAATGATTCATAACATTGCAATTATCTCATTTTGCAGCAAGCTCATTCTTACGCAATATAAATGATTCACAAAGCTCAACAATTCTCTCAAACTCACCAACGGTTGAGGTGCAGAGGACGTGGATGAAGACCTCAAACCCACAAAGCTCACCAAGAGTTGAGTTGCTGAGGCCGTGATGAAGCTCAAACAGCTGCAATGTGAGGGTAAATTAAAAGAAAAAATGTGGGTGCGAAATAAATTAAAAGAAAAGATGAGTTCTTGATGTGCTTGCCTTGATGTTTTTTCGTGATCTCCTTGCTCTCCGTTGATCTGAGGTAGAAGAGGGTGCTGGAGGTAGAAGAGGGTGCTTGAGCTCTCCCGTGATGAAGCTCAAACAGCTGTGCTTGCTTGATGTTCTTCCTTTATCCGCTTGCTCTCTGTTGATTCTGAGGTAGAAGAGGGTGCTGGAGGTAGAAGAGGGTGTTGGAGGAGGTAGATGATGATGGCGATGATGACGGTAAGGGTGCTCTCCCTTGAGCTGCTTGCTCTTGGCGCGCAAAGATAAGACGGAGAAAAAAGGAAATGTAAAAGGAAATGTTGATGTGATCAAAATTTTTTCCCCCCTCAAAGTTGATGTGATCAAATTTTTCCCCCTCCCATTGCGTGCAATGTAAAAGGAAATGTTGAAATTTTGATTTCAAATTTAAACTGATTTCAATTTCTCTTATCTCAATTTCTTATACCCCATATACAAATCCATATAAACAACACACCCAACATAACCAATATCTCTTAACCAATATCTCTTATCCATTATCTATTAACCAAAATCTCTTATACAACAATACACATATCCACATACAACATTACACATAACCAATTTCTCTTATCCAAAAACTCTTATCCAAAATGTCTTGATAACATCCATGTTTTATAATATATATATATGTGTGTGTATATATACACATATATGTGTGTATATATACACATATATATGTGTGTATATACACACATATATGTTTTTTTTGGAGAAGTTAGTAAGTCTTTATTGAGATGTAAATAATTACAGAGTACAAGATATTAAGTCTATAGGCGTGAGGTTTCATTACAAAGAGGATAGTGCACAAGCGCCGTCACTCTTCAATACGGAAATCCCACCCTTACACATCCATACATCAAAAAAAATGTTTCACAATTTTAAACAAAATCATCATCCCATATCTCTGAACTCCCAGTTAGCAAACACTGATGCCTCCTCTTCAGTAGTAGTATCCAGATCTCTCAATGCCACTCTAATATCTGCTGCCATCTCCTCAAAGAGGACCGTACTCCCTTTCCTTTTATCTTCAAAGATTCGCCTATTCCGTTCCCGCCAAATATGCCATACAAGTGCTGATAAAGTTGTTTTTGCAAGCCTGGTCAATGCACTTTTACCTCTAAAATTAGCTAGGAAGTAGTTCCCAACCTCATGGAGAGTTGGAACGATCTGGCTCCCAATATTAAGCTTCAATAAGCTCCTTTTAAGGATGTAGTTGGAATAGGCACAGTCAAAGAACAAATGGGCTAAATTTTCTTCATTACCACCACCACAAAGAACACAATCCAACGTGGTATTAACACCCCATTTGCTAATGATATCCCTGGTTAGGAGCTTGCCCTTAAAGGCACGAAGGAGACAAAGTGACATTTTTGGAACATGTCCAGGAAACCAAACTAACTTTTCAAAACGGAAAGGGGTACCTTTGACTCGAACACCCTCCCAAGCTTCCTTAAATCTAAAAGTATCCACATCTCCCGTGTGCGAAGAAACCGACCTGGAGGAGGACGGCGCCCAGGTCCAGCGGTCTGCACCCTGGGTGATTAGAACATTGGATAGATATGGCCGGATATGGGCAATTTCCGGGCTGTCCACCCAAGTATCATTGCTCCAGTATTCACTCACCTTCTTCATAGAGGAGGCAATGGGTATGGGTCCCAAGTTTTTAAGGGGCCCACAATCAAGCCAGAAATCATGCCAGAAGAGGGTAGAGCGCCCATCTTTAACCACTCTCCTGATAAGCAATTGGGAGACGGTTCGACACTTTAGCATATGCTTCCATGTACCCGAATGGGATAGCATTCCTCTAGCTGCAAAAAAACCTCCATTCTCCATATATTTGCTATTCATATACTTCGCCCACAAGCTATTCGAATTTAGAAATCTCCATGTTAGCCGAACCCCCGATGCCACATTAAGGTCCTCCAGTAACCTGAGGCCCACACCACCTTCGGATTTGGGGGTACAGATATCCTCCCATGCCCAAACCCGAGATGGACCCAATATAAATCTTCTGCAAATGGATGAAATAGTCCGGACAATCGAGTAGGGCAACCGGAATGCTTGCATCCAAAAAGCAACCATCCCATAAATAACAGTTCTAACAAGCTCGATCCTGCCGGAGATCGATAACATCTTTGACGTCCATCCCATTAGTCTCTTCCTACACTTATCCACCAGTCTACTGAACATAGGGGACTTAGGATACTTGGATGATAAAGGCAAGCCCAGGTAAGTGGTAATAGTCGTGGAAATATTAATACCCAAGTAATCGGCCAGCTCAGATTTATTCCTTGTCCCCTTACTGAATATAGCAGAGCTCTTTTCCCAATTTACCTGGAGCCCTGTGAAATCCTTAAATTCATTCAACAAACTCCTGATGCATCTGAATGATTTATGATTAGCTCTGCAGAAAACTAAGAGGTCGTCAGCAAATAACAGGTGGGAGATGGTGCCAGATCGTTTCATAGGTTGGAGGTCACCACTTAGAATAGATTTAGAAACCAGGATGGAGAAAGCTTCCATTACAATAACAAACAAGAACGGAGAAAGCGGGTCACCTTGCCTGATCCCTCTGTTACCATCAAAATAACCCACAGGCGAACCCTTTATCATCACAGAAAATGTGGGGGAGGTAATACATTCTCTGATCCACCCAATAAAAACATTAGGAAATCCCATTTGGCTTAGAAAGTAAAGGATAAACTCCCTGTTGACACTATCAAAAGCCTTCCTCAGATCAAGCTTCAGACAAGCCCTACTCCCCATAGGGATACTGAAATCCCTTATCTGCTCGTGGGCCACAAGAGTACAATCTGATAACAGGCGACCTTTAAGGAACGCCGCCTGATTTGGTGAAATCAGGTCATGAATCACCACCTTAAGCCTATTGCAAATGATCTTGCTGATGATCTTATATAAGAAGTTGCAACAGGCAATAGGCCTATAATCCCCAATAGATGTAGCATTAGCATTCTTAGGGACAAGGGTCAAATTGGTGTGATTAAGCTGTCTTAAGAGAATGCCAGAAGTGAAAAAAGACTGAATAGCAGCAGAAACATCATCACCTACAATATGCCAATAATGCTGAAAAAAGTGGCCATTAAAACCATCTGGCCCTGGAGCCTTATTTGGACCCATCTGAAAAACAACTTTCCTGATCTCCGCAGTGGAAATTCTTCTGGTCAGCCAGGCAGCTGCATCCATGGTAAGAATGCGTTTTGGGGTAATAGGAGGGAAGGTTGTCATATAGTGATTCTGGTTATATAACCCAATATAATAATGAATAGCATCCTTCTTAAGGCCGGCCAGTGTCCCATCCTGATTTCCAGCCGCATCCACAAAGTGTCGCAGACTGTTGGTACTTTCCCTTGATTTTACAGAATTATAAAAAAATTTTGTGTTGCGATCCCCCAGGGACATCCAGTCTTGCCTACTTTTCTGGCGTAACATATCCTCCTCAAGACTCAACGCATTCGCTAAGTCTTTAAGGATAGCATTTTCCTGCCCTTGCAAAGAAGCATCAGAATAAAGAAGAGGGTTGTTCCTGATAGATTCGAGATTTGAGCGGCAAGAGTTAACAAGTTGAGTGGCATGATACATTTTAGACCAGGACCTTATCGATGGCTTCAGCTTCCTTAATTTTTGAGCCACACAATACATTGGAGACCCCGCAATGTAGCAACCCCAGCTTTTTGAGATGATCTCAGATATACCAGGGCATTTGGACCAGTAATTGAAAATGTTGAAGGGTTTTGGATCAGAGTATACCTGAGGGTGAAGCCGAATAAGCATGGGAGAATGATCACTAGTGTGTGGATCCAAGTACTCCATATATGAATCGGATAGAGTAGAAAGCCATTTACCGCTCACAAAAACCCGATCAAGACGAGCATATATGCGGCCAATCCCGACCCGTCTATTACACCAGCTGAGTTTGACTCCAGTGCTCTTGAGCTCAGCAAGATTCATTGAACTAATACATTCATTGAAATCCTGGAGGAATTTTTCTTCCACCTTCCTCCCACCCTTCTTGTCGGAAGCCTGTAGGACAGTATTAAAATCCCCCCTATCAACCACGCGACACCACCAAAAGATAGAGCATCATATTTTAAGTGCTTCCACAGCTCCAGTCTTTCCCGAATGGTGTTGAGTCCATACACAGCAGTAATTGCACAAGAAAAACCCCCCGAGTTGATGAACGATGCAGTGACATGCTGACTCGAAGAGGAGCAAACACAAGAACTCCAGACTGCAGTATCAAAGGCTATAAGAATCCGGCCACCCGGATGAAGGTGAAAATTATTGACGGAAGACCAATGTGTAGGAATACCCAATTTATTAAGATCCACATGGGCCTTTAGTTTAGTTTCCAAAAGAATTATTACCGAGGGGGTTAAAGAATTCAATCTGGAACGCAAGTCTCTACGACGAATGGGGTTGTTCAACCCACGGGCATTCCATATGAGCACCGTCATTAGGAAACAGAAGGTTTTGACGTGCTCCCCTGAATCCTGGAGCTCCGGAGAGTACTATTATCAGGCTGGGAATCCGGTTTCTTCTTCTTGGACTCCTCAGCAATCTTCAAACTTCTCATTTCCTCAGCCACCCAAGCGGGGTTATCGACAGCAAGCACATGAGGCACTATGTCCAGATCATCCTCCAGCTTGTCCTCTAAAATAGAAGGCAAGTCCGGTATATTCCCCAGTCCATTCGAATCACAGATAGGTTCCTCCATTGAGGAAGGATGTATTTGAGTTACAGGAGCGGTATTCACCTGAATGATCCCCGCCTCTGCCTTCTCTTGATCAGCAGCCGGAATGTACCCCGTGTCAATAACAGCCGTTGCCAGAACAGGACCACCAAGTGTCCTGTCATTTGAATTAACCTCAGAAACGCCATTATGGCTAACAGGGGAATTAGCACTGGTTGTACCCACAGGAGGAGGGTCAATGCTAACGGCAGGGGTGTCATTAGGCAATGTTACCTCGTCCCCTAGACCCTGCTTCACGGCTTCTCCTTGGATTGAAGGTTGCTCTTTAGCTACAGGGCATTGGTCATCAGTGTGCCCAAAGCACACGCATTTGCTACATCGAGGTGGCTCCCCTTCATACTTCGCCTCAATAGTGATTATAACCCCTTCATCTAACTCCACCTCAACACTTTTCCGCAGTGGTATAGAGGCTTCCACCTCAATGAGACACCGAGCATAGGATATCCTCTCTAGGTTGGCAGTCGAGCGATCAAGACATATAGGGGTACCAATAACAGATGCAATAATATTAAGAGACTCAAGATTCCACATATATAACGGCACTCCATGGAACTGGACCCAGACTGGCACAGCAGTAAGGATGTCACGATCATGGCGCAGATTGAGGCTCCATTTTTTCAGCACAACCAACCTGCCATCAAAGAGCCATGGCCCCCCTTTTAGTATCCTCTCACAGTCATCTGGCGACTCAAATCTGAAGTAGAAAAAGCCGTTGTCCTTGCTATAAACCTGAACCCTCTTCTTCAATCTCCATAGCCTCTCCAACCAGGCAATAATCTGGCCATAGTAGGGGACGTCTCCAAGTACATAACCCACAATAGTATGTTTCCATCTCTGAGCCCCTCGCTCAACCAAATCTCCAGTCACCCTCGCTCGGGGAACCCCCTCCTCAGAAATCTTGGGTGGAACAAGATTCATAGCCAATCCCTCACCATAGGATCTCCGATCAGAGCAAACATCAATCCACGAACGTTTCTCAATGCTTGTATTAATAGTTATTGGGACATTTGGTCTAAGAGGAATTTTACCAAACACCTGGGATACAGGAAGTTTCCCTTTAGCCTGCGGAACATGGCCATCATTGAAACGCCGATCCCTTATCGCCCGCCCATGAGATCCCCACACAGTATGCACCTGCGCCTGAGGAGATCGCCCTCTCCTTCTTCTGACCTCCTGCCAACCTGAGTCTTTGATCGGCCCCTTCCCCTTTTCCCTCTGGCCAAAGTCAATGTTCTCCGAAGTCCGCTCGGGCGGTCCCGAACCACTTGCCCCTTCGTGAATAAATACTCCCTTCCCCGCTGACCTCACCTGAGAGACCACCGTACCATTACCTGAGCCAGCCGCCGCCGTGAATGGTGGATCGCCTGTATATACACACATATATGTGTATATATATATGTATCTATTCTATAAAATAGGGATGTTATCAAGAGAAATTGGATAAGAGAAATTGGACAAGAGAATTTGGATAAGAGAATTTGGACAAGAGTATATCTATTCTATAAAATAGGGATGTTATCAAGAGAATTTGGATATCTATTATATAAAAGAGGGATGTTAATAAGAGAAATTGGATAAGAGAATTTGGACATGAGCAATTGGATAAGAGAATTTGGATATCTATCTATTATATAAAAGAGTGATGTTATTAAGAAAAATTGGATAAGAGAATTTGGACATGAGAAATTGGATAAGAGAATTTGGATATCTATTATATAAAAGAAGGAAATTGGATAAGAGAAAATATAAGAGATGAGATTTTGAGGGATAAAAGAGGATGTGGATATTTTGCACATACAACCCTGGTTTTTGCATTTTTGCCCATGGACCCTCCCCACACACCCACCCACACTTTTTATTCTCCCCCCTTCCGACCATTTTTTTCCAGCCCTTTAAAGATTTTGAATCTTATCTTACTAGGACAAATCTTTGTCCTACGTAGCAAGTTTGTCCTAAGTGGCAATGACAATTTTGGGGGGACTTAAATTTTGGGGGAAAACTTAAATTTGGGGGAAACTTAAAATTTTGTGGGAAGACTTGAAATTTAGGGGAACTTGAAATTTGTGGGGGGAAAAACTCGGCCATTAAAGGATTTAAAGATTTTGAATCTTATCTTACTAGGACAAATCTTTGTCCTACGTAGCAAGTTTGTCCTAAGTGGCAATGACAATTTTGGGGGGACTTAAATTTTGGATGAAAACTTAAATTTGGGGGAAACTTAAAATTTTGTGGGAAGACTTGAAATTTGGGGGAACTTGAAATTTGTGGTGGGGAAAACTCGGCCATTAAATAAACCGTGTCCTATGGGCACGGGTAATGACTAGTATATATATATATATATGAGAGTATATGCCACTTATTCTTTGAATGCCCATATACGTGCTATATCTTATGCAGGAGCTTACTCAAATTGGGCGTTATAGGTGCCGCCCCAGCTTCACTTAGTGAAGTGGGAGACCTCTTTCTCGCCCACTTCTCCAAGAAAGACAACATGGGCCTTTTGGCCAAAATGGCTCTTGCTTCCATGGTCTGGTACATCTGGAAGCAACGTAACATGAGAATTTTTGAAGGTAAAAAGAAGGATAAAATTGGCCTTTTTGAAGACATTGCAGCAGATGTTCGGATAGCCCTTCATGATATTGATCGAAATCAACCTCATGCGATTGTCCCCTATTCCAATTGGGGTTTTCTGGATTCCTGACATTGTATTTTTGTATATATTTTCTGGTCTCGCTAGTTGAGACTTGTAGGACTTAAGAGGTAGTGGATGACGACGCTTGTCCCCACTCTTCTCCTGTCCTATTAGACTCTGTTGGTGGTGAAGTTTTGTATTTTTCGATGTTATTAATAAAGATCCACACTTACTTGTCTATATATATATATATATATATATATATATATATATATATATATATATATATATATATATATATATATATATATGAGGAGGGATCAAATGACCCCCAAAAATAACCCCCAAAAATGACCCCCAAAAATGACCCCCTATCAAAAATCCTATGCCCCCCCATTTTTTCGGGAGATCCGAACCGTTCATCTTGATCTCCACCCTCTAAATACATGACCCACCAATTTTCAACCCGATCCCATGTGTTTTGCCCGTTCATCCATCCGACCCAAATTTAACGGTTTCGCATGAACAGAACTTTTGCGAATGGTTGATGAACGGGCAAAACACATGGGATCGGGTTGAAAATTGGTGGGTCATGTATTTAGAGGGTGGAGATCAAGATGAATGGTTCGGATCTTCCGAAAAAATGGGGGACATAGGATTTTTGGTAGGGGGTCATATTTGGGGGTTATTTTTGGGGGTCATTTGATCCTGCCCCTATATATATATACATATATATATACACACACACATATAGAGTATGCGTGTGTGTGTCGTTTGGCACAGCAAGCATATACCCAAGATGGCAATCACCCTGCTTCGTGCATTCCAGGGCAAACTACGTACTAGAGATATTCTTCATAAATGGGGTATCACAGCCACACAATCATGCGTCCTTTGTGATGATGATACTATAGAGAGTATTGGTCATATATTCTTTGAATGCAGTTACACCCGGTATATTCTCTGCAAGAGTCTACTCAAATTGAGCATCGCAGCAGCTGCACCTACTTCTCTAGCGGATGTGGGTGACCTTTCTCTCCCTCTACAATAGAAAGGACACTGTGGGAATTCTAGCAAAGATAGTCTTGGCTTCCATAGTCTGGCACATCTGGAAGCAGCGCAATGCGAGGATTTTTGAAGGTAAGGGTGTGGAGAAGGCAACACTATTTGAGGACATTACAGCCGATGTTATCATTTTCCTTCGTGATATTGACCGTGACCAACCATCGACGACTACTCCCTTTTCCAAACATTTGACATGTTTATTTTCCTTTTCTTTTGGTCCCACTCATGTACATACATTTTGCAGTTCCACTGGGTGTCTTCTAGGTTGGGCATTAGCTTGTAAGGGGTAACGACGCTTCTGTCCGCTCCCCCCTCTCTCTGATACCCCTTGGTTGACCTATTGAAAATTTTGTATTGTTTTGTTTTGATACTAATAATGATACACACTTACTCGTCTATATATATATACTAGAAATAACCCGTGCACAGAGTGCACGGAGTAGAAACAACGCACACAAAGGATGAGGTGCATGCGCGCAAACGAAAAAAGGAGAGAGAAGAGAGGGGGGATGTGTATGCATCGTCGGGAGGAGGCGGGACCTGCACAAAACTGAAAAAGACTAAGTAGTGTGGGTGTGTGTGGGTATCGTCCGGGGGTAAAAGGGAAAAAATCGGGTGTTAAAGTGCAAAAAGCGCAGTGGGTCAAAGTGAAAAAAAGACCAATGTCAAACTTGTAAATATGTGGAAGGCGAGGGGCATTTGGGTTTGATGAAGAAGCAATGGAAAGCCTGCAAACAAGGGGTTTTTTTGGGTTAGGGCGGGGGGGGGGGGGTAGTTAACCCAGCTCCCCAAAGCCACACCCTAAAGCAACCCCAAAATCCCACCTCATCCCCAAGTGGCCCCCACCATGATGAGGTGGCAAAGCCTAGGCCAATCATTCGTCTTATTGGGTTTGTCCTGGTAGGACAATGGCCCTCATTTATTTTATATATATGAGGAATATGGGCCTGAAGCTGTCAGCGCAGGAAATTTTTCATGCACTGACAGCAATTTGGGGGGTCAAAAAAATTTTCTCAAAAAAAATTTGCATTGTGTTCTCCAACTTGTTAACTAGCTCCCCACCAACTTTCAAACCGATCCAACACCGTGATGTGAACTTATTAAATTGATTATTGGTAAATTGAACATCCATGATGTGAAGAACAACCCCATGAAAAATAAAATCCAAAAAATGTAAGATATAGGTGAAAATGGGGGCGACTCCTTAGATGAAATCTAAGGAGTCACCTGAGGAACACTTTACCCAAATATATATATATATATACTGTCGTTTTCGTCTCTCTCTCTCTCTCTCATCGTTTTTTAGTGAGAGAAGCTTCGGGCGATTTCGCGAGCGGCGCTCATCGCCGGCCGCCTCTGCGGCAGGCTCGGTGGCCTGTCGAAGCCGTGAGTGCTAGGTGATCATTCTCTAAGCGTGTAGATCCTGATCTGAGTTCCGATTTGAGATCTGGATCCGAGTTTTCGAGTTCTTGAAGAACTGCGAGGAGCGCCATCGAAGGTGATTCGAGTTCTTGAATATCTTCATCGAAGGTGATCTTGAAAGATCTTCATCAAGGGTGCTTCGAGTTCGTCAATCCCCGTTGACTTAGTGCGACCTCATGGACGGATCGAGATCTCGCTTTGAGATCTCGATCCAGTGGTAAGTCCCTTCAGATCGCTGCTGCTGCTTCTTGTTCGAGGTCATTTCGAGCTTTGTGTTCGCTAACTCTACTGCTGTCTGTGCACGGTCGGTGATTGGTGTTGCTGAGCTTCTTGTACGTATTTCTGTTTGATCATCCGAGCGAAGCTTCGATCCGGATCCTGGGGTGTAGTTAAGCTTCTACGGCGAATTAAGATCCGGCATATTCAACTTGAAGGATCAAGATCTTGCTTAAGATCTTGATCCTGGGGTGAGTCTATCAGGATCCTTGAATGATTTGTTAGCATATTTCCTTGTTCTTAGCTCTCCCTGACTGCTGCTCTGCTTTGTCTGGTGGACGGCGCTCCAGAGGAAAATGTAGAATGATGATGCAACAAGAGGATGGAGAGAAGTCGGAAAGAGGAGTACAAAACCACCGCTGAAGAATTCGGAAGTGAAATCTGGGAAGAAGTTTGATGCTCGCAAGGTGCTTGAGAGAAGGGTGCTGAGGCCGAAGCTACCGCTGAAGATCAGTGTTAATGCTGAGAAGAGATCGTGGTCTGATGTGTGTTCTAGTAGCAGGAAGTTGTCTAACTCCTTGAGTATGTCGTTCATTGCACCGGAGATTGATGATGATGGTGTGGCGGTCGCCATGCTATCGGAGGAAATGTTGGCCGACGGGGTGGAACGCTGGGAGAATACTATAGTCGGATACGTTGTGGGAGATATCCCCTACTACGGGGAAATCAAAGCTTGGGCGACGCGGACATGGAGAACCAAAGGTGAGATCAATATCTTTTCAAGAGAGAACGGCTTCTTTTTCTTCCAATTTGAGTCTAAGGAAGATAGAGACACGGTTCTTCACGGCGGTCCATGGCTCTTCGATGGAAGGCTCGTCGTGTTGTAGCGGTGGAGCGAGGAGGCGGGATTTGATCGTGATCTTCTCAAGGCGGTTCCAATCTGGGTGCAATTCACCAATCTACCAGCCAACCTGTGAACGCTGCATATTCTCAATGCCATAGCCAGTGTCATCGGCGACCCCATCTGCTTGGATCGGGCGACGGTGAGGTTGGAGAGACTTTCGTACGCCAGGTGTTTGATAGAAGTGAAGGCCGAAGATTTGCTGCCGCGATCCGTCTCCATTCAGGTAGGGGATAAAGCGATGATAGAGGTTGATGTTAGATACGATTGTGACCCCCCTTGCCTCAATTGTATATGTTTTGGTCATAATTGTGAGCAATGCCCCGCCATGAGAAATGTTGAGGGAGCGGATGTTACCCAGGCGATTGTTAGTCTGGAGGTCGATGATGGAATGTTACCCAGGCGCCTGTTAGTCTGGAGGTCGATGATGGGTGTAGCAAGGGAATGGAGCAGACTGTTAGTCTTGAGGGTATTTTGAGGAAGAAGCTATGTAATGAAGGCGATGAGAGAACACAGCGAAAATAAGATGGAGAGAAGAATAATAGCGTGTATGCTTGTAAAGTTGGGGAAGGCAATGAGGCTGTTGTCAAAGCAGTAGGGGATTTACTGCTATGCGAGAGAATGTAAATATACTGGATGCATCCAGTAGTAGCAAAAACTGTAATAGGGAGGGAGAAGCTGAGGATGCGAAAGGAGATAGCCAACAGAAGCGAGGGAACAAATATGGTTGTTGTGGAGAAAAGGGCAAAGAAGGAGCAGTATCAACTACGGGGGCTGCCTCTGTTCGGGTTGCGACTAATGTGTTGGGGGTTATCCGCATGAAGGTCTCCCGTGATAATGAGATGTATGATGACGATATTGGGCTAGCTGCGTCTAGCGTTACAGGGGCGGTAGGCGTCCCGTGTAATAGGGAGTCCTGTGTTTCTAATGAAATGCGGGGGATGGGTCGGGGGTCTTGGAGACGGACTTGGGGCACACGGCACTCACCAGGCCCCTCTCACCTATCTTGAGCACTAAGACATTCTCCCTCAACACCAATGGCAAGCCAAAGCCATGCGACATCAATCCGTTTAATGTTTTAAGAAGTGGAAATAATTCACGGCTAGGAGCCTCCTTACTTGATGACTCAAGTGAAGCCATAGATTTGGGTAATGAGCATAATTATATGACTATTATTAATGAAGCTTGGCATGAGGAACAAGAGGAATTGAAACAGAATAGTAAGGAACGGAAAAAACAAAAGCAGAACAAAGGGGGCGCGGCCTCGTCGAAGGGCACTCGTAAAATCTCTAGAATTAATAAGGATGCTGAGCATCCCCCACCCTCCATTCAATGACCGTGCTCATTTGGAATACTCGGGGGCTTAATAACGTCACTAGATGGAATGAGCTCAAAATCCGCGTCTGTAATCATGCACCCTCTCTGGTTGGGCTCCTTGAAACTAAGGTGGTTGAAAATAATGCCCATAGAATCCTCAAGTGCTTCGCGAAGAATTGGTTATCTGTTGACAATCGTTGCGCTCACTGCAATGGGCGTATTGTCATTATGTATAATCCTGATACGTGGAAGTGGATGGTTGAAGATATGTCTGCACAGCATATCTCCATGAAATGTATTAATGCTACGGGCTTTACTATGATGGCGACTATTGTCTACGTGTCCAACTCCTATCAAGATCACAGAGCCCTTTGGGATGATATTGTGGCCACTGCCA
This sequence comes from Scilla litardierei, assembly GCA_030789695.1. Classification (NCBI taxonomy): domain Eukaryota; kingdom Viridiplantae; phylum Streptophyta; class Magnoliopsida; order Asparagales; family Asparagaceae; genus Scilla; species Scilla litardierei. The sequence goes on along the minus strand of CM061141.1, from coordinate 175,505,513 downwards.
GCAATTATAAAAGTTTCCCTTGGATCATTGGGGGTGACTTCAATTGTGTTAGATATGCTATGGACAAATTGGTGGGTAGGTTGATTGATGGGCATATGGTTGATGAGTTTAATGAGTGCATTAATTCCAGCGCACTCATGGAACTTAAAACTGTTGGAAATACTTTGAGTTGGACTAATCGTAATATTAGGCAACGGCGTATTATTGCCACTCTTGATCGTTCTTTCTGGAATAGTTCTTGGATGGATGTTCTCACGTCTTCTTACTGTGAATACATTGCAGGTGGTACTAGTGATCATTCCATCCTTATTATCCATACCCATCAGATAGGGGGTGATGATCCTAAACCTTTCAAATTCTTTAATACCTGGCATCGCAGTCCTGAGTACCTTAATGTGCTGAAGGAGTAGTGGAGCATTAGGGTTAATGGTTGTCCGATGATACGTTTGGTTGCCAAACTTAAGAATCTGAAAATGGGGCTTCAGTGTTTTGGAGCGGCTTTTAGAGATGCCAATGATGTGGCTAAAATTCGTACTGAGCTTGCTGCTATTCAGAATAATCCTAATCTGGGCTTATGTGCTGAGCTACAAAACAAAGAGCATATCTTAATTAAACAGCTGGCTGAGGCTATTGATATTGAAGAATCCAACCTTAAGCAGAAAAGTAGGCAAGATTAGTTGCATCTCGGGGACCGTATTTCCCGGTTCTTCTACACGGCTATGAGGGCTAGGCAAAGCCATAATAACCTTGGGCATCTTATTTCTATTGATGGCTCTCGTAACAATTCTATTGATTTGCTTAAAGTTGATGCTCCCGAGTTCTACTCTAGCTTATATAATCAGAATGATTACTGGAGGGTCTTTCCCTGTCTTACCACCAAAAGAGTGCTTACTAAAGATGCTGCTGATTGGGTTGAGAGACATGTGCTTGCTGAAGAAGTTAAAAAAGCTGTTTTCCAAATTGGGGCAAACAAGGCCCCTGGCCCTGATGGTTTCAATGGTTTTTCTATCAAAATTCGTGGGATATCATTCGTAAAGATGTCACCATCACTGTCCTAAATTTTTTCAAATCTGTGAAGATATATCGGCAGATTAATCACACTTTTTTAACACTCATACCTAAGAGCGCCAATGCTTCTGGGCTTGGAGACTACAGACCGATATCCTGCTGTAACGTTTTATACAAGATTATAAGCAAAATCCTTTGCAATCGGTTGAATAGAGCGGTTATTGAGCTTATATCACCAAATCAAGCAGCCTTTCTCCAAGACCGGTTACTTACTGATTGTGCGCTGCTTGCTCATGAGCATATAAGGAGTTTCAATAATCCTATGGGTGCTCAGGCCTGTCTCAAATTGGACACGAAAAGCTTTTGATAGTGTTAATAGAGAATTCGTCTATTATATGCTGCATCAGATGGGGTTCAAGCACAAATTTATCAGCTGGATTTGTGAATGTATCTCTACTCCCTCTTTCTCAGTCATGATTAATGGTTCCCCTTATGGTATGTTCCAGTCTAATAGGGGGCTGAGGCAGGGAGACCCCCTATCCCCTTATCTCTTCGTGATCGTTATGGAGGCATTTTCCTTGCTTATGGCAAAGGCCAATGTCACCCGCAACATTATGCCCATGAAAAGAGTCGGGGTGGTCACTCATCTTCTCTTTGTAGATGACTTGCTGGTTTTCTGTCGTGCTAACTCTAAATCCTTTGTGGGGCTAAGAGATCTCCTCTCAGTTTTCATGTCCTTCTCTGTGCTCGAGGTTAATTGGAATAAAAGTGCTGGCATTTTTAGTAAGGGCACCAGGAGGCCTAGTAGTCTTGCTGATATCGTGGGTATTCAAAGAGTGCAATCCCTATCCATGTACTTGGGCCTTCCTCTCTCTGCAAAGTACCCTAATGCCTCTATGTATGGCCATCTGATTCATAGATGCAAGAGCAAGTTGCAGGGGTGGTCCTCATCCTTATTATCCATTGCTGGTCGTATTGAACTAGTCAAATCTGTTATCTATGGCATGGTTGGGTTTTGGATGCAGGCCTTCCATATTCCTAAGACTGTTCTTCGTTCGCTTACCTCCATGTGCAGGAAATTTATTTGGGGGACAAATCATCTTTGGGCTTGGAATGATATGTGTGCACCTAAACATGAAGGGGGAGTGGGGATCAGAAGTTTCACTGAATTAAACAATTCTTATGGTGTAAAACTGACATGGCGCATGTTTACTCATGGAGGGATTTGGGCTTCTTATATGAGGAATCAGTATATGGGTAATACGGGGTTGTTCTTGGCTAAGACCCATCCTATGCAATCTGGAACCTGGAAATTTATTTTACATTGTCGTGAGTTCACTAAAAAGCTTCCCAAGCGTAATGTCAGAGATGGGACTTCTACACTTTTCTGGTATGATAATTGGCTATCATGTGACCCTCTTAGTGACTCTTATGAGGTTCCTGCTGGGGAGGAGAGGAATATGGCCAGTGATTACTGGACTGATGAGGGTTGGGTGGATAGCAGCTCTCTTCTTCCCGTTCGTCGCATCCTCAATACGGTGACTTTGACCGCCGACAATGACTCTTGGTCCTAGGTTTCTAAGTCTCCATCTCTTTGCAATGCATGGGATGGTTCTCAGGCTATAAAGCCACTCTTTCCTTATTACAAGGTGGTCTGGTTTCAGGGGCATATCCCCAAGATGGCTATCACTTTACTGCGAGCTTTCCACGGGAAACTTCTTACCCGTGATAAGCTCGTATAATGGGGAGTGCCTACTTCACCCTTATGTGTCTTATGTTCTTATAATATTCATGAAGATATGGATCATATATTTTTTGAATGCAGTTATACTAACTACCTCCTTTGCAGGAGTTTTCTCAAAATGGGGGTCACCTCTACTTTGCCAACTTCCCTGGCAGGAATAGGTGATTTGATACTTTCTCATTTTCATAGGAAGGCCAACATGGGAAGGTTGGTCAAGACGGTCCAAACGAACTGAAATCGTAGATCGCAAGTACGGTTATCCCCGACAACAGCGCCAAAAACTTTCCTCGTCTCAAATGATGTTAACACTGCTCTGAAGCGCAGGAGATCGTACAAGTAATAATCCTGGTGAGTCCAGGTATCGTATCCACGGGACAACTGACCTGCAAAACCACGAACTTCAGTTTGTAAAGGTAATAATACGATGATAACCGACCACCTATCAGGTATAATCAAGAGTATCAAGAGTTTAAAATAAGAAAAGAAAATCCTACGATAACTACGGTGAATTTGAAATAAGGTACTAATATGGAGAGTATGTATTGGTATCGATTTCATTAGGGTGTGTGCAATCAATGATTATAGATATCTTTTATATGACTGATCACTCCTTATTTTACACCTTTTTTCCGCATGATTGCATGCCATTTAGATCGCTCGAATCACGCTTTTCACGATATATCGACAAAATTGCGATGCTTTTCACGATTTGTTATTTTTGTCGTATCTCAGGAGATTTGGAGCGATTTGCAGTGATCCCCTGGTACGCCTACTCCAGAGTGTCACCGATGACTTCCCCGAGGGGTATTTTGCTGTTGGAGAGGAGCGGAAGAAGAAAGAACGTCGCAGGAGCGACGAGGAAGCCAAAACAAGCTGTTTGGGCATTTTTGGTGCCTCACTCGACCGAGTGAAGGAGTCACTCGGCCGACCAGCGAGACACCGCTCGACCGACCAGATCGGACACGTTTCATGTGTGCATTCGGCCGAGCGACGGAAGCCACATCGGCCGAGTGACGAGACTCTGTCCGCCCAAGTGGCACTCAGACGAAGCCCATCAAAAAGTGCCAACTTACTGTTTTTCGTCTACCTGAGCTTCAGAAGACCCACTCGGCCGAGTGGAACATGCCGACCGCCCGAGTACATAGAAGCCATCGGCCGAGTGACGACAACTCACTCGGCCGAGCCGCCCCCGAAGTGAAGACCCCCGAAGACCAAGACTTACTGGAAATTCTCAGGGTTTGTCACTCGGCCGAGCGACTTTTGTCACTCGGCCGAGTGCGACGCGCTGCCTGTAGCGAAAATTGCGATTTTCAGGCTGCGCAGGGGCATTTTGGTCACAGTTTTTTGGACGATTTTGGGGGGTATTTAACCCCAGTTTTAAACCTAGGTTAGGGAGCCTTTCTCTTTACTTTTTGCAGCTTTTTAGATTAAACTTTTTAGCTTTAGATTTTTGTGATTGGAGAGGAGAGAAAAGTTGGTTTTTGTTGGATTCTTGGAAGAACTCTATTGGTTTGTCTCCCTCTCCTTTAAAAATACTATTTTATTGCTTATTTGCATATTGTGATGAATTCTCTTGTTATTTCGATTGACTATTTCTGTATTTGTGCTATGAATTGTGAGTAGTCTATACGTCTTGGGGCGTGGGGATGAACCCTACGAGCCCAATTTCAGATTTGTGATGACTTGGTAGAAATATTGCTAGAATTGCTATTAGGGTTAGTTTGGGATCGATTTACTACGGAAAGCTAGGAGTTCATACCGATTGGGATTTGCAAGAGATTGGATCCCAATTCGATAGGAAACCCTAGAAATCCAAATTGGGTTGAAATTGAGTTTCCGTAGTATCGGTTTGCAAGAGATTGAACCGATACTAGGGTTCTCGGTTGCAATTCTGTACCGATACCCGTTTGCAAGAGATTGGGCGGGTAGGAACTATCCCAACCTAGGTCGTGGCCCGACTTTGCACGAGAGTGGGCTCGGGGCGCGATTGAACGATGATGTTGATCCTAATGGTAGCTTGCCTAGGCTAGGGTTTGCAAGAGAGTGGACCCGAACCTAGGATAGCTATAGACCGGCAACAGCGCGAGAGCGTGAGCTAGGTTTTACATTCAGTTGCAACTAGTTCATCCGAGATTCTACCCTAGCAATGTTGATGCCAACGAATCACATTGACGAGATACGGTGAGTAGCGGGGATTCCCCATTCCCTAAGCGTCTTTATTTGATTTGATATCTGCGTACTTTGTCTGACGATTGTGACAGGATCGCCAAAGGCAAATTCCCTCTTTTCTGTTCTTAATAGCCAGGTTGTTCGGAGCAGGCACTTTCATTCGTCCTCCCTGTGTTCGATAACCCGCTCGCCGCTACACCGTGCGCTTGCGGTAAAACTACACGGTCGCACTTTTGGGTTACACTCCGGAGCGATCAATGACTCAACGTCTCATCCGGCTAGGGCATGAGAACGTCGGAAAGTATGGCGATAAAACGCATAAACAAGAGTTCCAAAATGTAATCACATATATCGTCGATTTCATAAAGAAAGTACGCACAAGTGCCCTCTCGGGTCACGATACGTCCTCTCGGAGCGTATCACGAATAAGTCTTACTCAGATCATATTCAATTAAGGATGCACACGTCTCCGATTAACATACTTAATTAGATTATACATAGAAATCAATGAAATACGTGATTAAAACATGTATATATGGCGAAAAGATATCAAAATCAATGATTACAACACCCTAACTACATCAACACCAACACATATGAAGATTAACCACCCATCTACAAGGTCAAAACTCCAAAATCCCTTGCATCTCTTCTCCTTGCGCAAGCCACCTTCAAGTCCTCCTTTAGGCTGCAACCTCCTAGTCCCAACCTTCATCAAGGATGCAACTTGGTAAGGAGATCACCACATTGTGCATCTACAACAAGGAGATTAGTTTGCACAAGCCAAAGGGAAGAACATTGCACAACACTTCAAAGAGCTCTCCAACACATTGCGCAACTCTTCAAGGGGCATCCACATCAAGGCCACAAATTTTGAGGAGCCCAAGTCACCTAGGTCGCAACTTCCAGAGGTGAGGATGTGACGTTGGCGATGACATCCTATCAGATACGATCTGACATGAGCTGATTGACAGAGACGACTGCAGCTACACAAACTGAGATTCTCTAAACTCTTTATTATTATTTTGTGTAGTTGTATAGATCTTTGTAGGGAAAACTTTACCAGTGATACATGTTTTGGGGACTTGTCTAGTGGGGGGCTAGACAAGAGGGTCTTGACGAGTTGTAGCTAGTCAAGATAAAGCGTTTACTAGGTTAATAGTGTTTTGCTTCGGTGGTGTGTGGTACGACTATGTGAGGAGTGGGGGCTCAGGACTCATTGTAGTTGTGCAAAGAAACATATTAATCTAGTATTTGCTTGGGTTCTGGATGTAGGTCGTTGGGGCAACCGAACCAGGATAAATCTGTGCTTACTCTGTGATTGCATACTTTTTACTCTGCCTGTGATTATAACTACGTGTGATTTCTCGTGGGTTAAACGAGAATTTTTATTAGCTTATTCACCTCCCCACTTTAGGCTTAGATCCAGATCCAACAAGTGGTAACAGAGCATGTTAGATGATTAGATTGACCATGAATAACTCTATTGATTGTGCTTTTTCTGAAGGTCAGTCCATATCACGACCCCCAAAATTTAATGGAGTAGATTATGCTTATTGAAAATTTAGGATGAAAATCTACTTAATATCTGTTGATTATAAAGTTTGGCACATAGTTGAAAAAGGTTATAAGCCACTTGTTATTAAAGTTGAAAATATTGAAATACTTAAACCTTAAGATAAGTGTGATGATGCTGATTGGAGATTATATTCTTTGAATGGTAGAGCAATGAATGCGCTTATATATTTCTGAATTTAATCGTATCTCACATTGTCAAACTACGCAGGAAATATGGCACATGTTGGAGGTGATGCATGAGGGAACTGTAGGGAAATATGCCCTCAGATCATTTGTATTTGATGCAAATGATAATTTAAGTAGATATAGGGACTAATTTGCATATGATGCAAAAGAGATTAAATGTGTCTTAAATTGTTTAAGACTATATTTAATTAATAAACGCAAGGAAAAGTTCACGGGTAAGACGGGAATGTCCCGGTCTAAACATAGGTTCGAACGGCGTCCAAATCGGACGCCAAATGCCCAACGTATGCCCAAAACAGCCCATTGGGTCAGACCAGGCCAGACCAGGTAGACCCAGACCAAACTGGGTCTGGCCTGGCTCCTGGCCAGACCCGTTAGTGCCAGGACCCGCCTGGGCCTGGGCGCCCGGCCCAGGGCCAGGCCCGGGCGCCTGGGCCTGGGCCCAGGCGGCCCAGGCGCCTTGGGCGCCCTGGGCGCCGGGCCCAAGCGCCCAGGCCTGACCTGGGCTGCACCCAGGTTCAGGCCTGGGCTACGCCCAGGTTTGGGCAGATGTTGTGGGACCCATCTGGTGGGTCCCACATTGGGTGCAGAACCCTAAAAGGCAGAACAGTTTATGACGGCTGATTTTAGTCGAAAATCAAGCCTTGGGCTGAACTTTGAGCGGTCAATTGGAGGGACAAACGATCTTTGATTGACGAACGGTTTTTTCCTATGCGTTCACCGTTGAACACCCTTCGAATTGATAGGTTGTATCAATCCTAAAGTTCAAAGGTGAGGGAGTTAAAATTCACGGAAGTTTGCACTTTATGAAAGGCAAACTAAATTGAATTTGATTAACTCTAAATTAGTCCCACATCGGATTTTGAGGGAAGGGGAGCAGTCAACCGCCTATATAAATAGGGGTCTGCTCTCCTCCTCAAAACTCGTCCCAAGCTCTAGATCTGAGCGGCTCTCGTAAATGTTGGAGCACGCTCGGATCTAAGCTAAATTAATATTTCTCCTCTCCCTATAAATTTCTGCCTTGCTCCTGAGGGCTCTGGCAAAGCCACAAAGGAGTTCGGATTCAGATCCGAAATCTAGGCGGAGGTTTCACTTGCGTGAAACTTTCTTCAGCGCGTGGTTGGCTCGGCGACACGGGATTGATCGCCTCAAGATGCGGAGCGGTTCGAGGAGCGGCTCGGCGTGGGACGGGAGCGGCTCGGAAGACGGTGCGGAACATCTCGCCTGCTCCAGGGTTGAGATTCCGGGTATGTGTTTATTAGCATTAGTTTAATTTAATCGCAGTAGGCTAGATCCTTCTTGGGATGGTCAGACCCATCCCAAGCCAGCATAGATCTTGGATTAGGGTCTTGGACCTTAGGGTTAAATGTTAATTAGATTAACATGTTTATTTTCCGCTGCTATTTCTGTCTATGTTCCGTCCGACTTAGGACGGGCATAGAGTTTTTGTGCCCTAAGTGTCCCAGAAAACCCTTCAGTGGTATCAGAGCTTGTTGAGCTTGAGTACGGGTTCTCGGGTTATGAGCCGACCCGAAGTAATCGCTCTTACCGTACCAAGTCCCGATAAGATGGTGATCTTATAATGGGTTGGGTATTGTCGAGAGACATGCCGTAAAACAAGTTTCTGAGGTATCTTGTGACGGGTCTAGGGTGCCATGGATGATGGGCCTTAACAGCGTCGCAATGAGATCAGAGTGATACCCTTCAGTGGTATCAGATCCTGGTTTGTGTTACGACCTAGCCTGCGATTTTATTAAACATATGAAATGATTTTAAATACTTTTAAAAATGTTTTTAAAGTTATGAGATAAATTTTAAAAATATTTTTGATGTTTAAAAATCTATGTGATAAATTTTTGAATATGAAAATTTTTAAATGACGTTTTAAAATTTATGTGATAATTTTTAAAACTAATTTTAAATCTTTTAAAATTTATGCGATAAGTTTAAAGTGCCTAAAAATTTCATATGATAAATTTTTAAGCATGAAAGTTTTTAAAATGATGTTTTAATTTTATGAGATATTTTAAAACTGATTTTAAAGGTTAAAATTTTTATGCGATTAATTTTTTAAAGTAGCATGCAAATTTGTGATTTTAAAAACAAGTTTTTATGAGATAAAAATAAAATATTTTAAAATCATATTTTAAATTTAAATGTTAAATTTATGTTTGCATGCTAAAATTGTTTATGTGATAGACATTGTTCTATTTAAATTGTTAAATAGTTGTACACTTTTATTTTATGCGATAAAATTAGTGTAATCTTATGTTAATGGCTATGCATAATCTTGTCCCTTATTTGATAACACAAGACAACCCTTTAGGTTAGCCATTAAGAAATGATTAAAATTTATTACTTGAATTTTAATGACATGCTATGTTTTAATAAAACTTTTAACAACCCTTCAAGACCTAATTCATGATTGGGGTAGTCCTTTTAATGAATCTTAATTCTAATTGTTATAATTAATTCTCATTAAAAGACTTCGCTTTTGGCGTTGTTAAAAAAGTTTATTAAAATCCTAATAACGATTAGGATAGCACGTGAACCTTATAGTTGATAAGGTCTTAATAAAAAGTTATTAAACAAATCCTAAAATTTTGAATTTAAGGATGCAACTAGTTGATAGGATTAATTAGTTGTTAATAAAAGATGTTTAGTCTATGGCACACATACAAAAATGACAAGCTTCATTCAATGGACCATGATCCAGTCAATGTGCTTGGCTAAGAGTTCTGGATCACCCTTTAAGGGATAGTGATCCGGGCTTAGTCAATTCCCTAGCTGTGTTCCGCTGGACCGCAATGTCGCGAATCATGATTGTATGACACCCTGGACTATATCTAAGTCAAATACGTTCATAATCTTTTTCAAGATTAGCCGTAGCCCTCCTTGTTTTAGGGGTTAGGTACTATAGGACCCGTGTTACAGTTGTTGAGATACCCTCAAGCTGTGACATGGCAACCCTATAGAAACCAACTCCTTAAATACATAAGATGAAATCTTGAATGACCCAAACCGTCGTCTCGTACCCCGAGCGCCGGTGTAAGTTAAGTCAATGATGTAGTCTAACTAGATGTAGTCTAAGTCCTGACCCAAACCGACGTGTCGTGAATACCCCGAGCGTCGGAGCAAGTCAGGCTAGACACGAAAACAAGGGTCCGACTAGACTAGACATTATGATTTGGATGAGCACCCTCATGATCACAAATGGCTAGATGTAAAAACCGATTAAGAGGGTTATATCTGATATGATCAATGAAGAGTCATCTTCCGATCGCAGAGTCAAGCAACTTGTTGAGCTACCCTCAAGGTTGTTAGGCTCAAGGTGATTGGACCTCTTACCTATTAATTTTAATTTGATTAAATCGTTCGTTATTAAGCTTTGAAACGATCGTAAAAATAGTGGGAGGATATAGATAGTGTTTCAGAGTGTTTTCTCACTACAAAAGCGTTAACCGTGGGCAACCCGGTCAACGTGGTCAAGGGGTCCGCTTGGGTCCCTCGGGTGTGTCGAATCGATGCAGACGAGGCGCGAGTCGGAGTTGCGGACAGCGTGGAGCGCGTCGGCTGGGCCGAATCAGCTTCCTCGGTCGTCGATGGGGCGAGGGGTAGCCTCGGCCCGGGTTGAGACGCTCGGCGTCGGTCGGTCGTGCTCGGCCTCGGCGGTCGGACGACGAGGGGTAGCCTCGATCGTCCAGATGGTTACGTGGTCGACGAGGGGCGGAGGGGAAGCCTCGGCCCGTGGATCTGATGTCCTCTTGCGTAGACGAGAACGCTCGTCAGGGGGCCGGACCTTGGTTCCGGCCAAATCCCCTCCGATGCCTAAGTCAGACAGTGATCTGAAAGAGGAGGCCCGGCGGAGACGGTTCGACTCGAGAGGAGATCGGAACGGCGTCTCACGGCACGAGCGGGGGAGGAAGGAGATGAAATGGGGGAACAAGGTCGTTGATGGAGTACCTTAGGTTTTAGATACCTGAGATGCGGTCCCTTGTCCAGTCGTCCTTCTAACCCTTTTATAGACCTCCCGCCGTGAATGCCCCCGACCCACGTCGCTCGCCTGCCCTCGATCGTGCCCCCTCAATCCGTCCCCCCGTCACCGCTCCCTGCGCCATGCCAGCACCTCCCCATAACAGCCATTAAGTGGCAATGGGATCGGGGGAACGGTTATCGCTGGAGTGGGCGAGTGACTCGTGCGTTATCGGGGCCGGGTCGGATCGATATTTGGGGGCCCCCTATGGGGATTTGTCGGGCGGGCCTGACCGCGCAGATGGGCTTCCGATCGGCGGTCGGGCATCCGGGCTCGTACCTTTCGGGCTTCTTTCGGTGGGCTGTGCTTCTGGACCTGTGTTGTTGGGCCTTTGTAAAATAGACGTATCAATTGCCCCCATCGGTGGGGCCGATCGGCCTTGGTCGGCTCGGTTCGACCGATGTGACTCCTGGGGTTCCGAGTGGCGCGTCAGTCGAGGCGCGGTCATAAATGAAGGTAATGATGAGGCGGATCGATTGGACTTCCATTGGCGCCGATTTCGAAACGTCGCCGGCTCTTCGAGGCCTGCCACGCGTCCCTATCAGGCACTTCGAATTCGCTCCTGAGTCTGGTATATAAGATCCCCGGCTGCGTGGATCCCACTTCTTCCTCGCTCTTCCCTCTGTCCTAGGCTTTCCGCAACTTGGAGTCTCCCGCCGCCTTCGTCTCCTTGTCTTCTCCAAATTAATCAAAAAAGGTAACTCCTTTCTTACTCCCATATTATGGCTGCTCTTAGGATAGGCGGTTCAGGCCAAGGGGCGAGGGATCCTCCTGCGTTGAGGCGGGGCGAGACCCGGCTTGTGGGATCAGGTTCCTCCTCTGGTAGTCGTCCCCCTCGAGATAAGGGAAAGGGGAAGCTCTTCCTGGATTTCGCCAGCGTCGACGTGGCATCGGCTGCCGTGCGGCTTAACGTACCCCCGATCATCCTCCGAACGCCGTCGGGGACCCCTCTTTCAGTGGCCACGGAGATCCGGGAAAGGTATCTCTGCTATCCGTATGATGTCTGAGTTCCATTCGTCGATGAGTGGATTTGCCTTCCGAGGAACAATGAGGTCGGCGTCTATGTCGAAATGTTCCGCCTGGGTCTTCGTTTCCCGCTCAATCCCTTCCTCATCCAGGTCATGGAGTATCTCATGGTGCCCCTTTGCCAGTTCACCCCCTGTTCGATTGCAGTGTTGACGGGCTTCGCGATGCTCTGCCATACCCGTGGCCTGGAGCCGTCTCTCCCCCTTCTCTTCTACTTTTATCATATCCAGACGGTCGGCCTGGGGTCTTGGTTGCAACTCCGAGCCTGCTCGAGGAGGGAATGCATGATCGGGCTGCCCCGTTGGTCGGGGAATTGGAGCTCGGATTATGTCTTCGTGGTCTTCCTGGAGGGTGCCCAAATTCTGACAGGCTGGGGCGGGTCGGTCCGGCCCGACTCAGCGCTACCCCTCTCAGAGGAGGATCAGGCGGCCGCCGAGCTGCTGTCGACCCTCCCCCTGGAGGCGAAATCTGTCTGGTCTTTGTTGGACGACCTACTCTTGAAGGCCGTCTTGTGGTCTCCGGGTAGGTCGCTTTCTCAATCCTGGGTTGCCCCGTAGCTTACCCTAATTTCGGTTTCCCTTGCAGGAATGGCCGGTCGCGAGTTCACCCGTGATGTTGATGAGTTGATCCGTCGCGGAGTCGCTCGGAGTCGGGGTAGTACCTCTGGAAGGGCGCCTGGGTGAACCGTTGAGGAGGAGGTGCGCCGAGCCGAGCCCTCCGTGGGCAGGGTGGTGGTCGTGCCTCCCGCCTCTTCTTCTGGCGATCTCCTCCCCGGGGGGTCGCGAGGGCCGTATCCGTCCCTCCAGCCCAGGTGGCGGGGGGTAACGACGGGCCCGGTGCAATCCCTCCTGCACTTGGCGTCTCCCCTCTCGTCCCCGAGGGTGGAGATGAGGCGGGGCGGAAACGTTCCCCCTCGGCGCCTGCCGAGCCTCGCGGAGGGAAAAGGAGGAAGGGAGATGTGGATCCCTCCAGTCCGGTGTGCTCCGCGCCTCCGGCGGCGACCACTGGGGATCTTCCAGTGGCCCTGACAACCACCCCCGTCGCAGCGTCCCTGCCTATATCACCGGGGATCGGAACCCTGTTGGCGAGCAACATGGCTTCCCTCGATGTCACCCCCGGGAGTTCGGTGTTTGTTGACCGAGCCTTGGCCCAGCAGGTTGCTGAGGGCTCTGTCCTTCCCCGGGACCGCAGTCTCCTCGAGAAGATCCCCGCCGAGAAGGTGTCGGACTCCTTGGTCTGGACCCTCCAACAGGTTCGGCTATTCTGCAGTCTTTCCCTTCCTTTCACTTTCTTCTTGGCTCATGTTTCGTCTTTCAGGGTTCAGCGCTCGCTGTTGAGTTGCAGCGCCGAGCCATCCGTTTGAGGGAGCTGGAGGAGTCCTCTGTGAGGGCCCACGAGCGGGCCGGGGCAGCGGAGATAGCTATGACGGAGGCTCAGATGGAGTCTCGGCATCTCAAGCTCCGTGTTGCCGAGCTGGAGGGACGAGTGGGTGACCTCCAGGGAAAGTTGGAGGACGCCCGGCAGTCAGCTGAGGAAGCGGCGGAGTCGTTCCGCCTGGAGAGGGAGGTGCTTCAGAGGGAACTGTTGGATCAGCGTCAGGTGGCGCGGCTCGCGGAGGAGGTGGAGAGGGGTGTCGTCGGGACCCTGGGGAAGAAGATCTTCGAGGTTCTCAGGGAGGCCTTCGGTACGTATGAAGACCTCATCGCCCCTCGGATTGTCGAAGTCATCCAGTCTTCCTTCCGGGAATGCGCGGAGCGCGTTCGGTAAGTCCCTCCGCCGGTCGATCCCCCTCGCTCCGAGCAGGGGGAGGCGCCCGAGGATGCGTCCTCTCGAGCCCGGGCCCCCTAGGTTGTCCCTTCTGGCCGGTTATCCTCAAATTTTTTAGCATCCGCTTTGCTTTGGGACAGTCTACTTGAAATGGATCCCCGACTCCGCTTTCTCCTTCGGCTTCGCCACCGACTCCCTGCTTCAGAGCCAATAATTGCTGGTTGCATGGATGTTTGCTTAGGCCAGCAACGTTGGGTTCTTGGTCGACAAGTTTTGCTCTGCCGGTGTTGCCCTAGTTTCTGTAGGTGACGGGCTTTATTGTCCGTTGAGAGCGAATTATTTGTAGAGAGGCTTCTTCACTTTGATTTCCTATAAATAAGACACATTGTTATAAACGAAATTTGACTTACTCGAACTTCTCGTGTATTTTGCTTTGTTGCTTCGTCCTCGGCCTAGGACCGGCTGACGCCCGAGCTGGAGGGGGGGAGTAGTTTTCAAGTTTAGAGCGATGGAGTCGGTCGGCGAGGGCGAAGCTCCTCGGCTTAGGACCGATCGACGTCCGCGCTGGCTGGGGGAATTGCCCCCAGACTTATGAGTGTAGGAGTCGGTCGGCGCGGGCAAAGCTCCTCGGCTTAGGACCGGTTGGCGTCCGCGCCGGCTGGGGGAGTTGCCCCCAGACTTACGAGCGCGGGAGTCGATCGGCGAGGGACAAGCTCCTCGGCTTAGGACCAGTCGGCGTCCGCGCCGGCTGGGGGAGTTGCCCCCAGACTTACGAGCGCATGAGTCGGTCGGCGAGGGCAAAACTCCTCGGCTTAGGACCGGTCGGCGTCCGCGCCGGCTGGGGGAGTTGCCCCCAGACTTACGATCGCGGGAGTCGGTCGGCGAGGGCAAAGCTCCTCGGCTTAGGACCAGTCGGCGTCCGTGCCGGCTGGGGGAGTTGCCCCTAGACTTACGAGCGCAAGAGTCGGTCGGCGAGGGCAAAACTCCTTGTCTTTGGACCGGACGGCGTCCGCGCTGGCTCGAGGAAATGCCCCCGGACTTAAGAATGCAGGAGTTAGTCGGCGAGGGCGATGGACCGGCTCGGTCTGACCCCCTCCCCCTCCGGCAAGGCGGCGGTCTTCATTCTTATGCCCCCTTAGTAAAATGTCGAAGATTAAGAAAAGACAAAAGGGAATGCAATTGTACTCTTAAGGGTCCTGTCGGACTGGTACATTTGGAGGAAAGGAAAAGGAAATAAAGCTAGACAGAGGGGTGTAAACCTAGATAATCCCCTCGGACTAGGTTACGATTGGGGGGAGGGACCTCGCCCGCTCATTCTATGACGCGGAGGGGTCCCTGGACGGTGTTGATCTTCTTCCCCTTGTCTGGCTGCATGGAGGTCCCTTCTCCGTGGGTCGGCTCGTCGGCTAAACTCCTGGCGTGCCCCCGGCTCATCAGCTTCTCAATGTCCTTCTTTAAGTGCCAGCAGTCTTCAGTGTCGTGGCCATTGTCCTTGTGGTACTTGCAGTACTTCTCCCCATTCTTTCCACCTCTTTTTGCTTTCGGTGGGGGGCGGTCGGCGCGCTCTTCCTTCTGCACTTGAGCGAGGACGGCATCTGGGGTGGCATCCCTTGTTCCCTCTCCCCGCTGCCTGTTTCTCGGCCTCTTCTCAGTCCGGTATCCCTCGGGGCTGCCTCGCCCGCTGTCGCCGTGCTTGGTCCCCCGAGGGGCCTTTCCTGCCTCAATGGCCAAGGTCTCCTCGGTCAACATGAAGCGCTCGGCCCTCGCCATGATCCCTGGGAGGTCCTTTGGGGGATCGTTGTGAAGAGATTTCTTAAGGCCTCTATGGCGCAGCCCTTTCTTAAGGGCCGTTTGGACAACCAGGTCGGGGGGTTGTTCATGTTCAGCGTTTCCGCGTTGAAGCGGCGCATGAACTGTCGGAGCGGCTTGGCTGGGCCCTGCACTATGTTAAACAGATGTTCAGCATCAGGCTTTACCTGTCTCCCTGCCATGAATTGTTTGCAGAACAGCTGGGTGAGTTCCTCGAAGCTGTCGATGGAGCGGCTGGGTAGGCTGCGGTACCAGGTCCTCGCTGCTCCCCTGAGAGTAGAATAGAAGCCTCGGCAGAGTAGGTCATCGTCGGCTCCCTGGAAGGACATGTCCCCCTCGTAGTCCATCACGTGGTTTCCCGGGTCCCCTATCCTGTCGTACTTCCCCAGCGCCTGGATCTTGAATCGAGAGGGGACCCGCGCGTCGGTTATCCTCCATGATAGGGGGCATCGGTCTCCGTGGATGCCTCCAGGGGTTCGACACCCGTCTGCCTCCGGTTCGTTCGGTGGTGGAGGGGGTACAAGCGCCGGCGGGGCTGGCTCCACGGCCCTCGCCACACTAGGGGTCGGGCTGACCCGGCGTTCCCGGCTCCTCCGGCGGGAGCTCCTGCTCCGCCGCGATCGATCTCTCGAGTGGTGTCGATTGCCTCTCCTGTGGTGGGGTGACCGTGGTTGACGAGACGACGCGGTCACCGATTCATCCCCCGTGCCTTCAGTTTCTCTTCGGCTCCTTTCACGACGAGGGGAGGAGGCGCGTGATCTCGCCTGGCGGGAGCCGGACAACGTGAACCGACGCTCCGCGTTCGGTTTTTGGTTCCCGTGGTCGTCGACCACAGCGGATCGCAAGAGCGGGGGACCCCCCGCCCAACGATGGTCGTCGCCCGATGCGCCCCCGTTAGCTGGCACAGTGCCGACGAGCTGCTGTACTGCCGCGACTAGCGTCTGGATGTTCGTGTTGGTCTCCTGGGCCAGGGCACGGAGTTGTCCCTGTGTGGCCAGTTCCGACCCGCCGATCTCTTCAGTTGTGGGGGTGGGGTGATCGTTGATGGGCGTGCCTTCGAGGTTGCCGTTGGACGCGCCATTCCCCTCCTCCGGGATGGGGGGCATGCGTTTCCTTCCATTGCTGGCTCGTGCCATTGCGGGTGTGGTTTGCTTCTTCGTGGGACAATTTGTCGTTCCCACAGACGGCGCCAGATGTTTCAGAGTGTTTTCTCACTACAAAAGCGTTGACCGTGGGCAACCCGGTCAACGTGGTCAAGGGGTCCGCTTGGGTCCCTCGGGTGTGTCGAATCGATGCAGACGAGGCGCGATTCGGAGTTGCGGACAGCGTGGAGCGCGTCGGCTGGGCCGAATCAGCATCCTCGGTCGTCGATGGGGTGAGGGGTAGCCTCGGCCCGGGTTGAGACGCTCGGCCTCGGTCGGTCGTGCTCGGCCTCGGCGGTCGGACGACGAGGGGTAGCCTCGATCGTCCAGCTGGTTACGTGGTTGGCGAGGGGCGGAGGGGAAGCCTTGGCCCGTGGATCTGATGTCCTCCTGCGTAGACGAGAACGCTCGTCAGGGGGCCGGACCTTGGTTCCGGACAAATCCCCTCCGATGCCTAAGTCAGACAATGATCTGAAAGAGGAGGCCCGACGGAGACGGTTCGACTCGAGAGGAGA
This sequence comes from Scilla litardierei, assembly GCA_030789695.1. Taxonomy (NCBI): domain Eukaryota; kingdom Viridiplantae; phylum Streptophyta; class Magnoliopsida; order Asparagales; family Asparagaceae; genus Scilla; species Scilla litardierei. The sequence goes on along the minus strand of CM061141.1, from coordinate 175,488,536 downwards.
TCGGAACGGCGTCTCACGGCGCGAGCGGGGGAGGAAGGAGATGAAATGGGGGAACAAGGTCGTTGATGGAGTACCTTAGGTTTTAGATACCTGAGATACGGTCCCTTGTCCAGTCGTCCTTCTAACCCTTTTATAGACCTCCCGCCGTGAATGCCCCCGACCCACGTCGCTCGCCTGCCCTCGATCGTGCCCCCTCAATCCTCCTCCCCCCCGTCGCCGCTCCCTGCGCCATGCCAGCACCTCCCCATAACAGCCATTAAGTGGCAATGGGATCGGGGGAACGGTTATCGCTGGAGTGGGCGAGTGACTCGTGCGTTATCGGGGCCGGGTCGGATCGATATTTGGGGGCCCCCTATGGGGCTTTGCCGGGCGGGCCTGACCGCGCAGATGGGCTTCCGATTGGCGGTCGGGCATCCGGGCTCGTACCTTTCGGGCTTCTTTCGGTGGGCTGTGCTTCTGGGCCTGTGTTGTTGGGCCTTTGTAAAATAGACGTATCAGATAGATAAAAGCCATTCTACCTATATTTAATTTTGAACATATGCCAAAACTAGGGCAAGACTATGTTTACCGAAGGAATCAAAATATAATTTTTTAATGGAATTAGTTAATTGGTCAAATATGTTGATTACTTGAATATCAAGTTAAATTCTAATTGATAGGATTAAACTATACTCTCGTTGACATTAAAATGACCTTCTAAAGAACAGACTTAAGAAATACGATTTCATTAAGTTCTAGGTCCAACAAATAAATTCACGCTACATGTCACCCGTCTCTATATGAGGCAGCTTGAACATATATGATATTCGAAATATGTTTCTCCCTACAACTTGTCGAGCTACCCTCAAGGTTGTATGGACAAACAATTTTGATCCGCAAAGTTCGAGAATTCGATCAAACTGTTTGAGTCGAATACGAGTGCATGAGCGGTGCAAGACTATGTATCCCAACCGGATCTTGAGACAAGCAACTTCTTGAGCTACACTCAAGATTGCACCTCTCAGGCGTTTGGATACATAAGATGCTTGCATAGCTATTTATTTATGTTGGGCTATTTATATCTAAATGTGATTTAGAAAAGGAAGAATGCACTCCAGAAAGTCAATCGAGTTTAATAGTTTAATTTATCATTAGTAAAGGCATAAGTAGAAGGAAATGAAAATATGACATATTTTGATGTCACGATTTTATAATTATTTTTATACAAAAGACGTCTAACACAATTTGACGAATGTCGTCACCTCGCTTCTGAAGCAATGTTTTGCGTTAGTAATTTATGTATAACGATAATATATATATTAAATGTTAATATATATAAATACACAAGATAGTAGCAAACTTGTATGGAAAAATAGACTAGGCCGTATCGAGAGACTAAGCTTCACAAGTCACATAAAGAGGGGTCTGACCTATCGTATTATGAAGCCTGCGGACACTTGTGAGTCTTATCCTCTTGATAGAATGGCTAAAACCCATCTGTAAGACAGTGGGAGAATGAGTTGTCGAACTCAGTCTGGTACATGCTGATGAACCCGAGTCTAGATTAACCAAATTAAGTTATTCGTATATTTTATTAAGACACGTGTTCTTGATGAAACACAAGTCTGATAAAATAAAGAATGAAATGACTAAAGTATTTAAACCGATTCGATTAGATCGAATGGTCAAATACTTAGCTACATTAAATCTTGTGTAATTAAAAGAAAATGTGATTTTCTCTCAGGTCAAGTCTGTTAACACATCCGTGTGTCAAAAGGTATGAATCACACTTAGATAGACTTGGTGTGATCCATTGTAAGTGACTCTGAGTTAAGTCCTCCTTCTGGTTTAAGTCCCAGATAGTAATGCCTAGGTTTTGATAATGTTCTGTGAGGACATTATCAATAAGATATTCATTAAATCAATCATTAGGAAGTTGTATAATTACTCGAATTTCGTGAGACGAAGAGTCGAGTTAAACATCATAACTAATGATGACTTCGTCAACTTCCGGGATGAAATTCGGAGTAGTAACTCCGATTGAAAAACTTGATGCAATCAGAATAGGTCCGTGTGCGTAAATAAATTTTGGAATTTAGTTTACGTGCACAAGGAAAATGTTTCCTCACTTTCTGCAAGTAAATCTTTAAGTTGAAAGATTGGTGCAGAAAGGAATATAGTGAAGTGCAATCATGTTGGTCGAGAGCGGTTTTTCCATACTAATTCCTATAAAACGGATTATAATGAAACCGTTTTTCCACCAGCAGATGTGTACAGAACTACTCGGACCAAACTCGATGTAAACGCTTAAGTTGACCATGAAAATTGGAGCATTCACTTACAAGTTCGTTTTTCTAAATATGATTTAGACGGACCAACTTATATGAATTAGCCAGATAGTTTTCAAGGTCAGTGGGAGCATGTAAATTACATGTGAGGCATCAAAGGGATGGAACATATATATTTTGATGAAGTGATCAAAAGAGTTTGATACTTTATCAGAAATAGATATGAGCCATTTATGACCATTAACTAATTTAAGATTATTATCGTAAGGTACGATGAATTGGATAAGATCCAAATAAATAAAATATTATGGATTCCGACAGACCAAATGAATTATTTGAATGAGATTCAAATGGTTGGTCTAATATGAACATAGAAACTCCTTAAGTCTATAGTGTAGACGGTTTTAGCAGATCCACTCACGAAGGCTCTACCACATGAAGTCGGGAAAACTTATGTGTAAAAACGGTATTAGATACCGAGATAAATGGGCCTGAGTGCAAGTGGGAGATGTTGAGAGATGATACCCTCGAGGCTATCTATCTTCATGTGTGAATAGCACAAACATCTTGTTCGAAATAACAGTAAGCTGTTTGGTAATAATTTTTCTAAAGTTATGTTATAATGTAGTTAACGTTAGATATTAACTTAGGTAAAGTCCTGAGACTTTATGCAAGGTCAAACATGTATCGAGATGAGTATCTCGATCATGGAGAAATGTTTGACCGTCTGTAGCATAAGTCTAAAAGGGTTCGTGGTCGTAGATGTTTCGAGACAAGGATATCGAAACATCGGATAGACCATTGTGTCTTAGTCTTCACCGTTTAGCGGTGGCGATGATCTCATGATCGCTTGACTTGGCGAAGTCGTAAACGAGACACAGGTGCTCATTAGAGAATGAGTTCACTGAACGATCCACAAGAGTTATCATATGGTTATATTGACCTATCTGTCAATGATGACTCTGAGTGATGATAGGCTAGTTAGTCTTTTGACTTGAGGTCATTTTGACGAACCTGTTCGTGAACGGTGCCACTTAGATCAAATGACCTAGCTTCGAGGCAAGGCTTGTCGAAAGGTCTTTGATTGGGTGACACTTGAAGCGTATGAGGAGAGTAATGACCAAGAGAGGATTCGTCTCTTCCGGTCAATGGGAGTTAGTGTCGTAGGGTTAGTTCGGTCTTTAGTAAAAACTCTGGCCAGAGTATGTTGGAAGAAGTCCAACATTTTTGACTAAAAGATCGATAGAAACTAACCGGAGTCAAGTTATTGGGGTTGACAGTTTGACCGTACCCTAGACTTGATCTATACGACATAGTTTAGACGAAGAGACTATAACTGCGGAATTCATCACGGAAACAGTCAGGGTGGTCCCGACAATACTCATGTCAATGAGTCAACCACATAATGATGATTCCTGAAGCAGGGACGGCAACCACTGCTCGTGGTCACTGCCGTATAGGGCTTCAGCCCAACCTGTTGTAAGGGTCAGGCTGTAGGGTCTCACACAGAGTGCGATCTTCGTCTAGTAATAGGTAGAAATCAGTTAGGGAGAATAATTTGCGTTTGATGCAAGGGATAAAATATTGCAAAAGATGTTTGCAATAATCTCCAGCATTCGGGATAAATGATCCTGAGTGCAAGTGGGAGATGTAGGGAAATATGCCCTCAGATCATTTGTATTTGATGCAAATGATAATTTAAGTAGAGATAGGGACTAATTTGCATATGATGCAAAAGAGATTAAATGTGTCTTAAATTGTTTAAGAATATATTTAATTAATAAACACAAGGAAAAGTTCACGGGTAAGATGGGAATGTCCCTGTCTAAACTCAGGTTCGAACGGCGTCCAAATCGGACGCCAAATGCCCAACTTATGCCCAAAACAGCCCATTGGGTCAGACCAGGCCAGACCAGGCAGACCCAGACCAAACTGGGTCTGGCCTGGCTCCTGGCCAGACCCGTTAGTGCCAGGACCCACCTGGACCTGGGCGCCCGGCCCGCCTAGGCCTGGGCGCCCGGCCCAGGGCCAGGCCCGGGCACCCAGGCGGCCCAGGCGCCTGGCCCAGGCGCCCTGGGCTCCTCGCCTGGGCGCCTGGCGCCCAGGCCTGACCTGGGTTGTGCCCAGGTTCAGGCCTGGGCTGCGCCCAGGTTTGGGCAGATGTTGTGGGACCCATCTGGTGGGTCCCACATTGGGTGCAGAACCCTAAAAGGCAGAGCAGTTTATGACGGCTGATTTTAGTCGAAAATCAAGCCTTAGGCTGAACTTTGAGCGGTCAATTGGAGGGACAAACGATCTTCGATTGACGAACGGTTTTTTCCTATGCGTTCACCGTTGAACACCCTTCGAATTGATAGGTTGTATCAATCCTGAAGTTCAACGGTGAGGGAGTTAAAATTCACGGAAGTTTGCACTTTATGAAAGGCAAACTAAATTGAAATTGATTAACTCTAAATTAGTCCCACATCAAATTTTGAGGGAAGGGGAGCAGTCAGCCGCCTATATAAATAGGGGTCTGCTCTCCTCCTCTAAACTCGTCCCAAGCTCTAGATCCGAGGGCTCTCGTAAATGTTGAAGCATGCTCGGATCTAAGCTAAATTAATATTTCTCCTCTCCCTATAAATTTCTGCCTTGCTCCTGAGGGCTCTAGCAAAGCCGCAAAGGAGTTCGGATTCAGATCCGAAATATAGGCGGAGGTTTCACTCGTGTGAAACTTTCTTTAGCGCGTGGTTGGCTCGGCGACACGGGATTGATCGCCTCAGGATGCGGAGCTGTTCGATGAGCGGCTCGGCGTGGGACGGGAGCGGCTCAGAAGACGGTGCGGAACATCTCGCTTGCTCCAGGGTTGAGATTCCGGGTATGTGTTTATTAGCATTAGTTTAATTTAATCGCAGTAGGCTAGATCCTTCTTGGGATGGTCAGACCCATCCCAAGTCGGCATAGATCTTGGATTAGGGTCTTGGACCTTAGGGTTAAATGTTAATTAGATTAAAATGTTTATTTTCCGCTGCTATTTCTGTCTATGTTCCGTCCGACTTAGGACGGGCATAGAGTTTTTGTGCCCTAAGGGTCCCAGAAAACCCTTCAAGAACGTCACAGGTGAAGGAGTCTAGACGTGCCTTGCTGAGCACAGAGTACGAGAGCTTCTGCATGCTTACGTCAGAATCCATATCAGAGAAGTTTGCAAGGTTCACAGACATCGTTTATAAGTCTAGCTCCCTTGGTAAGCCATATTCTAGCCATGAGTTGGTGAGGAAAATCTTAAGGGCGCTGCCAAGCTCTTTCAGGCCTAAAGTCACTACCATTCAAGAAGCGGATGATCTATCATAAATGAGAGTGGAGGACTTGATCGGCAACTTAATGTCCCACGAGCTTGAGCTGCAGAATATAGAGGCTAGAAAGAAACCAGATGCGAAGGAAAAGGAACTGTAACCATTAGCTCTTCATGCTAGCGAAGATGGCGACGACGATGAGGAGATAGCACTGATGGTCAGAAACTTCAGAAAATACGTCAGAACTCCTTAAGGAAGAGAAGAAATGCATAAAAGATTCATTTGCTCTAACAATTTTAATTCTGATTGAACTCCATCTGAACAGAATACTACTAATAGAGTTGAATGCTTTAAATGCAGGAAAAAGGGGCACTGCGCAAAGCATTGCAAACCAGAAACGGCTAATGTCGCAAAGAAGAAGGGAAAAGCTGTGGTGAGAACGTAGGACATGGACAGTAAGGATGAGATTGAGGAGATTGTAGCACACTCCTCCCTTTGCTTCATGGCAAAAGATGATGAGGTAAAATCTTGCACCAAAACTGAACTTTTAAATATTTGTAAAGGAATGTAAGATGATATTAATGAGCTAGAACTTACTTTAAATGACTATAAGAATGGTTGTTTTGAATTGCATAAAGAAAATTGTGACATGTTGAAAGAAACTGAATATCTGAAAGAAGAACTTGTAGCATGCAAATCAACCATTACCATGTTGAAAGAAGAAAATTGTAGCTCACCTGAAAAAGTTGATTGTCTTTCTTGTCCCTCTTTGTTAAAAGAGATTAGCATGCATAAAGAAAAATTTATTAAGATTGAAACTGAAAATAAATTGCTTATTTAAAAATGTGCATGCTAAATAATGAGCTTAAAGAAAAAATGATTGTGTTTTAAAAGAAGGAAGAGGAAAACAAGAAAGCTTTCATTAATAAATGCACTTTGCTTGTGAACGAAAATACTTTATTGAAATCCAAAGTCACTAGTTTAGAATTGTCATTAAAGAAATTTTCAATTGGAAAACAATCTTTGGACATTATTCTTGGAAATCAACTTTATGGCAATAATAGGCGAGGACTACGATATGGTTTAAAAAATGTTGAAAAGACTAAATAAAGAAAAGTTCACACTGAAACAACAAAGGTTGGAAATATGCATGCAAAGTGCTTTACTTGTTCTTGTGTTGGTCAAACATCGTATTATTGTAAGTTTAGGACCACGAATATGAAATTCAAGCAAATCTGGGTTCCTAAATCTTTGATGAGAAACATGAGTGGACCTTGTTGGATTACAAGATCAAACATAACATCTATCATGTAGGTAAGATGGAGATTTGGCGAGGAACTACAAATTGAACGCTTCATTATTTAGTTTCTTAGCCAAGCGACGACGCGAAGGTATATTTTTCTAATTTGCACTTAATGCATACCTTCATATCATTTTTTTTATGTGTGGTTGATTTGATTTTTATTTTGTGTGCTAGTTTGTTTTCTTTCTAGCTTGTTTAGGTCTTTATAAAGGAAACAATCAAAAATGAAAAAGGAAAAAAATAAAAAATTGGTGCTTAATATATATCTTTTCCTTTGTATCATTCAAGTAATAATTATGAATGACATTCATATCCTTGTACAAATCATTGTATTATTATTATAGCTACATGCGCATGTTAGAATTCCTAAATAGCCATGACATGTTTAATGAATTGAATAACATGATTTCTACACCTACACTTTCACTTCCACTAGTATTGAATATTGTTGCACAATTGGAGATTCTTTTATGAAATATTGGAAAGTGAATATAGGATGAATAATAACTGCAAATCTAAGGGATATGATGTGTATTTGCCATGGATAAAAATTGAGCTCAAAAGAATTGAATATGAAAAAAATACATGAATATTGCTCTGTATGTAAAATGGATACAAGTCATGGCAAGTATACTACCCACGAGTATCCAACATATGCTTTATGGGTAATTTTTAGCGTTGGTGTTATACTCGTCAAGCAATGCCACCCCCACATCTAAAAGTCCTTATAGGCTATGTTTTTGGGGTGTGGTACCTTGAACTCATTTTTAATGAGATGGGGAAAATCAATCCTAGGTGGTTTCAAGTTTAATGGAAAATGTGGATTGGTTTTGGTTGTATTTCTTAAGAGTATCTCCCTTTGTGCTTCAAGTATTTAATCATCACACTTACACGATGGTGTAGAAGTCTACGTTACACTTTTCATTGAATTTGAAGTGCTTATGTTAAGAAAAATGATATGCACGTGTTAGTTGTAATTTATAATACTCTATTTTTGCATGTGATATAAATTGGACTTCGTTTATACACTTTTGAGGATAACAAAAGGGGGAGAAAATATTGAGAAAGATTTGAATGATTTGATGTGTGCATTAATGCTTATATGTGTGTGCATTAATGCTTATAAGTTACATATATGAATATTGGTTCAAGGGGGAGCATTAATGTATTATAATGAAAATGTGCTTATTGAATATATGAATATTGGTTCAAAGGGGAGCATGACTACGGGGGAGCATGCATACATGTTTGAATGCTTGAACATCATTGTTTGCATGCATGTATATTTGCACATCATTTCCATACTTGTTGCATATTGCATACATCCTCCATCTTCACACTTCACACACGCATGTCACGATGAAATCATTTGAATCGTTATTGCTCAAATCTTATATCGGTTTGTCATCATCAAAAGGGGGAGATTATTGGATACAACCTGTTGTTGGATACAATGATTGATGACTTCGTGTTTGATGATAACAAACATATGTGAACGATTTAATGTGTGTACTAAGTGTTTCAGGAATGGCACTCTCGTGAATACTCAAAGATAGACTAGCCAAAAGTGATGGAGGAATTGCTATACACACTTCAAGTGGACTAAGTCAAAGATGGAGAATATAGTTACAACAATTGGACTAAGTCAAAGATGAGAAGATAAGGAGCAAATCAATTCAAATTCATATTTGAATTGATTCAAATCAATTGGTGCAACATTCAAATCCTAATGCCATGCAAATTGGAGACTTGGTCAAAGATGGAGAGATATGGAGAATCTCCTACAAATCAAAGGTGATTAAATGAGATCTAATTCAAATCCTATAGCTACACAAATTGAATTCCATAGCCATTCATATTCAAACTACATATCCTAAGAGATTTATTCAAATCCTATCCAAATTAGGATTCCTTCCCATCTCCATCAAATATGGGATTCTAATTGATTCTATCTATCCCATCCTCCCCTATATAAACACATATTCAAAGAGAGGGTTAGAGAGAGAGAGAGAGGGCAACCAAAACTCCAAGGGAGGCCGGCCATATTCCTTCAACACATAGCATGTTGCTCAAGTTTGAAAGGGGAAATACATATTGTGCAAGTTTGCAAAATCTCCTTCCTCTTTGCATCTCCCATCTCCAAGGCCAAAATTTCTAAGCCCCATAGCTTCTCCTTGGCCGAAATATAGAAGAGAATCCCTCCTCCTCAAAGCAAAGAACTCCCTGCCAAAAACATCAAAGCACATTCCTACAACTTGCGCAAGCTACCCATCTACAAGGCCAAAACTCCAAAATCCCTTGCATCTCTTCTCCTTGCGCATGCCACTTTCAAGTCCTTCTTTAGGCCGCAACCTCCTAGTCCCAAACTTCATCAAGGGTGCAACTTGGCAAGGGGATCACCACATTGTGCATCTACAACAAGGAGATTAGTTTGCACAAGCCAAAGGGAAGAACATTGCACAACACTTCAAAGAGCTCTCCAACACATTGCGCAACTCTTCAAGGGGGCATCCACACCAAGGCAGCAAATTTTGAGGAGCCCAAGTCACCTAGGCCACAACTTCCAGAGGCAAGGACGTGACGTTGGCGACGATATCCTGTCAGATTGTCACGCCTCTCTCCCAGTATACCTGGAATTTTAAACTTTTTCCCAGGTAACATGAAGAGTGAGGGTGATGAGAGAGGAAAAAGAGAGGGAAAGGAGAAACAGAACATGCAGGCCACTGCGTACATGCTGGGATAATACAAGTGAAGCTCTACCAGAATATCAAAACAACATCATAAATAACATAGAACAAAAACAACATATTTATATAACAACTTTCATTTATATACATAGTCCAGGTGCATCAATACTGACACAAAAAGACAATAATAAATACGAAAGTCACACAGACACAAAAAGACACGAAAGACAAGAAAATCACACAGACGAAACTGAAAAGAAGAATAGAGATAAGAATCACACCACACGACACATAAACAGAAAATAATAATAATAAATAAAATCATATGACAGAACATAGAAAATAAACACAACAAGAAAAAAATCACACGATAGCACACATAAAAATTGACTTCCCCCAAGCTAGACGTGACAGTGCTAGCGATATGATGTGATCGTGAAAATGCAGAGATATGCAAGGGGGAGGTCAATTGGAGTCGCTTGTGGTAGAATGGTAAGGAGATGGCGAGGAGGGTGGTGAATAATGGTAGAAGGAATCCTCCGAGGACGAGTGCGAGGGTGTGCGAATAGGAGAAGGAGGAGCAACAGGCAGGACCACCGGAGGATCGGGATATATCGGTGGATCGTGGTGGATGATGGTGGGACGGGGTGGACCGACACATGAGTGCCAATCGGGAGGATCCATGGGCGGGAAGTGAACGAGTGAAGCATACCAAGGATCTGGGTAGAACTCCCAGGGTAGGTGTGTAAGGCGTAAGGGGAAGCGCTCCGGAGATGAGGGTGGGAGGATGGCAAAAGGAGTGTAGACATGACTATAGAGGTAGGCTGCACGATCCTCCCCAAAAGGAGTAAGCATACTGATAGAGATCAAGTAGTCGCGATCGATAGGGCTACGTCCTGGGACAATAGGGAGGTCGGGCGGCATCCTCAAGACACAACTGACAATAAGAGTGACAATCCCCCCACAACAGATAGAGCCGGAAGCTGTGTGGCTAACAGATAAGATCTTGTGTATGATCCAATGAGCGGTGTTTAAGGGAAAAGGGATATTGCCATGAATCCGGTCATGGGACATGGCATAAAGAAAGAGCAACTCATCCATACACACCGTGGATACATCTACGCGAGCGAAAATGGTGTTGGCAAGGAAGCAATGGGTGAAACGGTAGCATGGGTGTATGACGTAGGAGGCGAGGGCTACCGCTGGAAAGGTGGTATATCGGGTGAATCTTTGCCAAGCGCCATTGGCCCGAAAGCGAGAAAAGATGTCAGATCGATCATGAGTTGAGCATTCAACATGGCGATCAGGGTGAAGAAAGTATAGAATGGCATTAAGCGTGTTGAAACTCATGGAAAATCATAAATATAAGGCTCGGAAGGTGAACCCATGATCGGATACTTCGAGAGAACTGAGGAACTCAAGAGTGAGATTCATGTATGTATTGGCGTGGGTCCGCAGAAGATAATCGCAAGCTATGAAGCGAAAAAGTGCACAGACGCCCCTAAATAGTCCAAGAGATTATAGGGTGGGGAAGTCGGCGAAAAGAGTAGGTCGCATTGGGCGATGAAGAAGGGCTTGCAAGCGATCGGATTGCTCTTCAGATGAAGGGTTTATGCCGAGGAAAGATGAGGAAAAGGGACCGTATAGGGGATGTCTGCGTGACGACGAGGCTATTTCCTTTCCCTTCCTAGACATGGTGACGGCGAGGGGAAGAATGGTGGAGCGGGATATGGTGTCTATGAAGATGATGAAGCAGATAAAGTGTGAAAACACAAATTCAAGACATTGCATAAAATGAAATAAATGTGAAGAGTGGAAAGAGGTTACCCATCAACGTTGTAAGATCAAGCACCCGAAAGACCCCACGCAATATAAGGAAGCAATTTGGGAAGCCGCCGCTCGTTGATCCGACAAAAATCGAAATTTTCAAAAATTTGGGGGTTAGGGTTAGGGTTAGGGTTAGGGTTTGGACGTTTGATGAGAGAATGTTGTTGATGGGGAGGTGGCGATGGTGGGGGAGTATGGGAATGAGTGGGGATGAAGATCTAGGGGCAGTGGGGGGATGGAGGAGATTGATTCGGCAGTTGGAGGGAGAGAGGTCGTGCAAATGGAAGTTTGGGGGTCGGGTGGACAAAATCGTGCGACATGGATATTTATAGGGGCGAAAACGAACCGATCGGGTGAGGATTCAGCCGATCGGGTGGATAAGTCTCGAAAATCTTCCGTCAGCCAACAGCTACAGGTGAACCGATCGGGTGAGTTTTCACCCGATCGGTTGACCGCTTCCCATTTCTTCCCGCGAGTCTGTAACTTTTCACACGGTCAATCACACGACAGCGGCTTCACTTAACCGATCGGTTGGTATAACCCCTAAATTTCCCGAGAATTCGGCCCTTCTCACATGGTCTGCCACCCGGTCATGCAATGCTTCACCCGACCGGTTCATAAGGAGAGCAGATATGGCCATCGTCTGATACGGCTCACCCGATCGGTTGAGTAGTCACCCGATCGGGTGAGGGCTTGTTTCCTGCAAAAATTCACGAATGGCCTAAGTTTCTCGACGGATGATATCGCGGCTGAATTTAATTATTAAAATAGAAATAATCAAGTTAAAAATAAGCCTAAAAACAAGGGTGAGAGTTTAGAACATGGGTTGCCTCCCATGAAGCGCTTTTGTTTAACGTAGTGTACTCGACGCCTCAGATGGTGGTCAATTAGGATCCGGAGGGTTTGAGGAAGAGTCGTCGGTCGCTGAGAATTCGACCGGAGAGAATGCTGGTTCTCCTACCGCATAGTGTTTAAGGCGCTGCCCGTTGACTTTGAATGGCTCATCTCTTCCCATTATCTCAATAGCCCATTGCGGGAAGACCTTGGTGACGCGGAAAGGTCCCGACCACCTTGACTTGAGCTTTCCAGGAAAGAGCTTCAGCCTCAAGTTGAATAGGAAAACTAAGTCTCCTTCCTTGAATTCCCTCTTCAGGATGCACTTATCGTGCCACCGCTTCAGCTTCTCCTTGTAGATCCGGGCATTTTCATAAGCATTGAGCCGGATCTCGTCGAGCTCGTTAAGTTGTAACTGCCGGTGCCCTCCAATGTCCTTGGCGTCAAAGTTTAGGTTCTTGATTGCCCAAAATGCCTTGTTCCAATTCAACGGGCAGATGGCATGCCTTCCCGTAGACAAGCCGGTAGGGGGTTGTGCCGATCGGAGTTTTAAATGCCGTCTTGTAAGCCCAAAGCGCGTCAGGAAGTTTTGATGACCAATCCTTCCTAGAGTTGGCCACCGTCTTTTCTAGTATGCTCTTGATCTCTCGGTTAGAAACTTCCACCTGGCCGCTAGTCTGCGGGTGGTAGGCACGCCCCACCCGGTGTTGTACCCCGTACTTTTTCAAGAGAGCTTCGAATTTCTTCTCTATAAAGTGGCTCCCTCCGTCACTGATCAGGACTCGAGGTACACCGAACCGCGGGAAGATGTTGTTTTTAAAGAACTTGGCGACCACTCTGTAATCATTGGTTGGACTGGCTATCGCTTCAACCCACTTCGATACGTAGTCCACGGCTACCAAGATATACTGGTTCCCAGAAGAGGAAGGGAACGGTCCCATGAAGTCCACTCCCCACACATCGAAGATCTCTACCTCTAGGATGTAGTGCTAAGGCATCTCGTTCCTCTTGGAGATATTCCCTGTCCTTTGGCATTTGTCGCAGGCTTAGACATAAGCATGGGTGTCTTTGAAGAGGGTTGGCCAGTAGAATCCGCTTTGGAGAATTTTCACAGTCGTCTTATAGGTGCTCGCATGCCCTCCACATTGCTGACCATGGCAATGGGAAATTATGGAGGTCGCTTCAGTTTCAGGGTTGCATCTTCGTATCACCCCATCATTGCATGTTTTGTACAAATGGGGGTTGTCCCAATAAAATTTGCGGACCTCATTGAAGAATTTCTTCTTCTGCTGGTAGCTCACGTTGTGGGGGACGATGGCACAAGCCAGATAATTTGCAATATCGGCGTACCAAGGGGTCCAAGTGGAAGAGACGGAGAAAAGATGCTCGTCAGGGAGCGAATCATCAACCGTAGTAGCATTCAAATCGAGAGTAGACATTCTGGACAGGTGATCGGCAACGACATTCTCCGCCCCCTTCTTGTCTTCGATTTCTAGGTCAAATTCCTGGAGGAGGAGAATCCATCTAATGAGCCGTGGCTTAGCCTCCTTCTTGCTCAATAGGTATTTGAGAGCCGCGTGATCTGTGTGCACGATCACCTTAGCACCAACGAGATAGTGCCGGAACTTTTCCATGGCGTAGATGACCGCTAGCAATTATTTTTTCGTGGTAGTATAATTTTTTTGGGCAGCGTCAAGGGTCTTGCTCGTATAATATATAACATGCAGATTTTTATCCTTCATCTGCCCCAAGACGGCACCAACGGCATAATCAATAGCGTTGCACATTAGCTCGAAGGGTAGATTCCAGTCCAGTGGCTGTATTACGGGCGCGGAAATCAAAGCTTGATTCAGATGGCGGAAGGCTTCCATACACTCCTCGTCGAAGACAAAAGGCGCGTCCTTCACTAGGAGTTGGGTTAGCGGCATGGAAATCTTGTAGAAGTCTTTTATGAAGCGGCGGTAAAATCCTGCATGCCCTAAAAACCCACGAACTCCTCGAAGATTGAGCGGTGGCGGAAGCTTTTCAATCACCTCAACTTTTGCCTTATCAACCACGATTCCCCTCGAAGAGATGACGTGTCCCAGCACAACTCCTTCTTGGACCATGAAGTGGCATTTCTCCCAGTTCAGGACTAGTCCATTTTCTTGACACCTCTCCAGGACTTTAGTTAGATTGCTGAGGCATGAGTCAAACTCAATTCCATAAACGGAAAAATCGTCCATGAAAACCTCCATGATATCATGGGAGTAGTCGGAGAAGATAGTGGACATCAGTCTTTGGAATGTAGCTGGGGCGTTACAAAGTCCAAACGGCATTCTTCTATAGGCATATGTCCCAAATGGACAAGTGAAAGTCGTATTCTCCTTGTCATCGTTATGAATAGGGATTTGAAGGAATCCGGAGTACCCGTCCATGAAACAGAAGTAGTTGTACTTCGCCAGCCTCTCGAGCATCTGATCAATGAAAGGGAGAGGGTAGTGATCCTTCCTCGTGGCTTTGTTCAGCTTTCTATAGTCAATGCACATCCGGTACCCTGTGACGGTCCTCGTAGGTATGAGCTTGTTTTTCTCGTTGCGAACCACCGTCATTCCTCCTTTCTTGGGTACGACGTGCACCAGGCTAACCCAGCGACTATCAGAGATAGGGTATATGATACCTGTATGTAGAAGCCTAACAATCTCCTTTTTGACCACCTCCATCATTATGGGATTTAGCCTCCGTTGTGGCTCAGTCGAGGAGGCTTGCTCATCCTCAAGCAGTATCCTGTGTGAGCAAAGGCCTAAGCTAACTCCTTTTAAATCTTCAATTGCATATCCGAAAACACTCTTAAACCTTTTTAAAACACCAAGAAGTTTGGTCATCTGGTCTTCAGGCAGCGAGGAGTTCGCTATGACTGGCAGGGTCGAGCCCGTCCCCAAATATTCATACTTTAGTCCCGGGGATAACGCTTTCATCTCAACTTCATGAGGTCCCGACGCATATTTCTCAAGCTGAGCATCCTCTAGTGAAAGGACTTCTTCGTGGATCTCTTGAAAGCCAGTGTTCGGAACTTCACTCCCAGCCGTGGTTCCGCGTGGCAAACCCTCGCAAGGTATCGTGGGGGCAACCGAGGAAGGCGACGGGTCTTTCTCAAGCTCATAATAATTCTCCGGGAAGAAAGATTCGACGTGAAAATAGGTTTCAATAGTCGATGATTCCCCACCATTGCTCCCAGCTTCCTCATTGTCCCAAGATCCGGGATGCTCGATAAAAGTCTGCAAGGAATAGATCGGCCCCTGTCCAACGCAACCGACAGACTCTGCCTGGTGGTTCTCCTGACCAGACTCCGTGGACAATTCCTCTCCCCCGAATCCGGAACCGGGCATGTCGATATACGCCACATCATCAGGAGGAAGGAGAGTTGTCGTGACTGGATCCTGCTGCATATCATGATACCTCCTCTGATTTTCCACAGCAGCAGACAGAAGGGTTTGAATATTCGAAGCATTTAGGGATTCTGCCAAGCTTTGTGCCAAACAGCGGATGTGGTGCGAATGATCCCAGATATCGCCCGGAACGGCATACAACATCCTCGTCATGGGGCAGAAAACATATAAGAAAGGAGAGAGAGAGAGAACTGCACAGATAGCAAACACGTCAAAAGCACGGGTTGCATAAACGGGAGGCGAATGCAGCGATAGCAACACGGCGACTCAGTCAATCAGTTCTATACAACTACTATTTACAATATGTACAAGTGAAATCAAAAAAGTGTAGAATGCGAAAATTATCACGAGATAGAGATGAGAGCTAGACTCAAGGGTTCATGAGATCCTAAAATAACAAGCACGTTGCTTCACCGGCAACGACGCCATAAAGCTTGACGTCCCCTGCTTGTGCGTGTCAGGTGTGTGCAATATATGATTGGGGGTGTGAGATTTAAATATTTATAACCACAAGCGCACAGTGTTATGTGTGGCTTGGGCGTCGAACTCAGGGAGGCGTGGTTGTGCTTGTGTCATGAAGGACCAAATTCACCTCATGGACGAGCTAGCCCGAATCGGTAGATGGGTTGTCACAGAAAATAGAATGCGAGGGATAAACAATATAAAGGGAAACCCGGGACTTCAGTTTCCACCCTATCGTGTGATTCTCGCCGATACGGCCTACGGGTAGGATAACGATCAGAATTAGGGTCTAATGGTGAGATGTTGCCTCTAAGAGTGATACCAGCGTCCCATCGGACCGATATTCCGGTCAGTGCCCAGGATGAAACGCCGGACTACCCGGGTTCGGTCAGTGGGCATTCCCATGTCCTTTAACACTGACCGACTCCGGGAGCACTAAGCTCGCAACAATAACTCCCAACATCTCATCCTGCCGCTCCAGCGTGCTAGGATTCGACGTCTACGCTAAGGGCGTGAGCTATGGCTAGGGAGTCAACCGCCAAGTTTATTCCCCCTTGGCCCAACGGTCAAAGGCGGTCTTTTTCCCGCGGATGACAATAAAACACCCCGCGTAACCGATAGATTCCTAATCCATATCGATTTTCTAGTCCTATGGACGCATCGGGGAGAACCCACGAAGGGGTTTCCACCAAAATCCCAGATTTGGGAACTACTCACACATATTTACTAAAAAGCAATCTAAATCAAAATCGACCGTTAGAAACATGATCAGGCGATTGAAAAGTAATAAGAGCAATGCAAATAACACTATATTAAAGTTTGGTAAAGATCAGACAACTTACAAATATCTGAAAAATTACAGCCGTCAAGAGAGAGAAAAACAACAAAAAATAACAACTCCCTGAATCTGGAAACCTAGGTTATGTATTTATAGAAAACGACATCACCCGATCGGGTGAAAAATCACCCGATCGGGTGACCTGCTGCGAACTTCGGCAGCCATCTTCGAGACTTCACCCGGTCAGACGATACGGTCGGTTGATGGAAGCTGCTCGTCGTTTGGATCTTGATCGTCGTCGGGTGAACCGATCAGTTGATAAATCAACCGATCGTTGGAATTGTTGCCCAAAAGTCAGTAACTTTGGACGTTTTGGCATGGTCTGCTGACGGTCAGGTGAGCTCTCCGGGTCATCTTCTTCGGGGAAACGGCTACAGGTGAACCGATCGGGTGAAGATCACCCGATCAGTTGAGTTTCAGCTC
This sequence comes from Scilla litardierei, assembly GCA_030789695.1. Classification (NCBI taxonomy): domain Eukaryota; kingdom Viridiplantae; phylum Streptophyta; class Magnoliopsida; order Asparagales; family Asparagaceae; genus Scilla; species Scilla litardierei. The sequence continues at coordinate 175,471,195 of CM061141.1, read as the reverse complement.
CAATTTCCAGAGAGATCAGTCGGGTTGAACCGGTCGGCGACCCGATCGATTGATAATTTCGTTGCTTCAGCGGCTGACCGGGTCGTGCATGTGTGCATCACCCGATCGGTTGGCTGTGTCCAACCGATCAGGTGGGGGGCTGAAAGATGCGATCTTCGTCATTTGACCCCCTGGATCATGCGTGACTCCTCCCATTGCTCTGGGGACTCATGATATCGTCGTTTTATGTCCCCTACGCCGGTAAACTCTTGCAAACATACAAAAACACGGAAAAGTGAAAGAAAACAAGAAAACACGAGAAAACGAATACAAGATGGCGGAAAATAGCGGAAAAACACAGAAGAGAACGTGCGTGAATATATGAAATATAAACACACGTCAAATACATACACACCGCCACTCTCCACCTCCCAAGAAAACCATGTCACAATACAAGCTACAGCTCACACCAAGTGCTACCCTTGAAACCAAACTCAAAGACACCACCAATCAAGCTACCCCTGCTACCTGAAAAATGGGGAGGAGGATGTCAATGTGTGCCCCAGTAGGAAACAACTTGGATTTGGAACACTATTTTAAGGTAATCATCATAAGGCAATGCATGAAAAGTAAGGCACGTAGACTAAATAATGTGGCGGAAAGTAAACAGCTAAGTAAGGGATCATACCTGCGGTTTGATGTCGAGCTACTGCATGGAAAAGGTTAGCACGATAATAATACAAGTGCTCAAGCAAACATTATCTAAAAAGATAAGTACAAGTGCCAGAGGTATAACACAGTGTCACAAGCAAAACAGGTAAAAGGGAAGATAGGAGTGCTATGAACAGAAGAAGTAACGTGCAAACTTTTATTCAATAATTTAAGTAGTTGGAAACTTGGGTAAACTATGTGATACCTGGACCTGGACCTCACCCCAAAGATTTGGTGTGGAAACTGCACATGACGCAGTGGACATGTGCAATGTATGCCGGGCCTCTCATCCTACCCCGTCAGGAGATCTGCCTCATTGGCCTCAATCCAAAGGTTTGGGATAAGTATGGCACACTGTGCAGTGGACATGGGCACTGTACCCCGGGCATCTCTGCCTCCTCCCTGGACGGTAGCAAGAGTGAGGCTCTCCACCATATACCTCTCCACACCCAAACCACATCATCACAAACACCAATGCCCCTCCACTCCCTGTAAAGGCGAGTGGGAATAATCATCGCATATCACATCATTGCATCCCCACCTTCGTAGTCCAGGCCTCATATCCACAATTTACTCAAATTTTCCCCAAACCCCAGTTTTAGTAGCTTACCCCCTTTTGAAGGGGATTGAGACATTTCCAAACTTCAATTAAACATTATAAGTTCCATTAAAGGAATCATGATGGCATGGTACATGTTCAGTAACTTTATTTCATCAACACGGGTCATGCACCTAATTTCCATGCCCTCAGTCATCGTCTCATCACATAGCAACCTGGGTCATGCACTCTCGTGACATGCCCTCCATCACATCACATTACACATTCACATATAATAGTGTAGCCATGCCATCCATGTCTCCAACATCATCAATTTATAACAGGATTCTTGTTGCAAGAGTATATAATCTATTTTCTCATATTTCTCAACTTTTGTTTCATTGAAGCATTTTCACGAACATGTGGTGAGTGCGACATACATATTCATAAGCACATTAGCAATCAATTGGCAAAACATATCATTAGTCTATCTTTCATGTAAAAACAATAATCATGTACCATAGATGGTAGATTAGCAACAATACACAATTCATCACACCACTTAACCGTTTCAGCTTGCAGGAAACATACATGCAGTCATTAAAGATGGCTGATATCACCCAATTTTATTCAGAATTTAGCAAAACTTCCTAAATTATAGTTGTAGGTATGGTAGTTCTGGATTCACATATAAAATTTCATGCAATTATATGAAATATATGATTTATGGTGAATTGTTTTGTGAAGCCTGTCAGATCTGTTTTTTAGACAAATTCCAGGGCATGTAATAATTGCTAATTTAGGGCAGCTTGCATTCAGAATTTCGAAAAATATGCACTCATATGAAGTTGTATAAAAACATGTTAACTTTACAACGAGACCAAGAACATAAAATTATGTGGAGTGTGCAGAGACTGAGGTAAATTTTGCTAAAGTGTATCCAGACTGGATGAAATACAGACATGTTGCAAAGATAGAATTTGTACTCCTAATTACTGAATTGAACATATATCAATTTTTATATGATTTTGGGGTAGAACTTCAAGACCTACAAGTATATAATTTGTTCGAAAATTAATTCAAACAACAGTGACCAGAAGTTAAGTAATAACATACATCAGAATTTCAGATTTCCAAGGAGTCAGATTTTGCATGGAATTTCAAGGGTAATTAGTGAAATTGAAACATGATACATAAATTTTTGACTTTCCCTAATACATATTGAATAAACATGATATAAAAACATGATAGAATGAAACCCTAAAGAGATTTCCAAATCCAAGTTAGTATCCTACCTCAAACGCTTGTTTTCCTTCTCTCCCTCTCTTTCTCTCTTCTCTAACTTCTTCTCTCTTGCCACCAACTTGGTATTCTTGATTTTAGGAGGGAGTAATTCGGGTTTTGAATTAAAGAAGATGGAGAAGAGGGGAAGTGAGCGGCCGGCCATGGGAGGAAGGATAGAGGATGGAGATTAACATGAAAAGAAAAGAAAAGAAGAAGAGAAGTTTAGAAAAGGGTAGAAACTTCCCATGAAAAAACTCCTCCTTAACCATATCTATAAGATAAGCATGCATCATTTTAAATGACTAAAATACCCCTTCATCTTCTAGGTATTTACAAGTTTGCCATTACTTTATGCACACACTTCTTTACTTTACACACACCCCCTCCTTTGCCCAAATGACCATTTTGCCCCTCGTCTTTCTAAAAATTTACAGGGATGCCATTAACCCCTAATCCCTTTTCATACTAGCATGGCTCTCCCTACCCACATCCATGCACATCCATGCATGCATACAAGTATCACACACACGTCTAATACATACGCGTTATATAATACACACGAAAACATTCACACTTCTCCCGCATTCACTTCTTGCATTCTCTTCTCTTAGCCACATATTACGGTACAACCCCCATGCACTATGATATATACATCGATGCCCACAATTATTTATTGCCTACCTATGCATCGTAAGTATAAATACCACGTGTATTCAGTAAAATACACATATAGTTCAAAATAGGGCATGACACCGATACGATCTGACATGAGCTGATTGACAGAGAAGACTGCCGCTACACAAACTGAGATCCTCTAAACTCTTTATTATTATTTTGTGTAGTTGTATAGATCTATGTAGGGAAAAATTTATCAGTGATACATTTTTTGGGGACTTGTCTAGTGGGGAGCTAGATAAGAGGGTCTTGACGAGTTGTGGCTAGTCAAGATAGAGCGTTTACTAGGTTGATAGTGTTTTGCACTGGTGGTGTGTGGTACGACTAGGTGAGGAGTGGGAGCTCAGGACTCATTGTAGTTGTGCAAAAAAACATATTAATCTAGTATTTGCTTGGGTGATGGACGTAGGTTGTTGGGACGACCGAACCAGGGTAAATCTGCGAGTACTCTGTGATTGCATACTTTTTACTTTGCCTGTGATTATAACTACATGTGATTTCTCGTAAGTTACAAGATAATTTTTATTAGCATATTCATCCCCCCTGCTGGGCTTAGATCCAGATCCAACAGTATTCCTCTTCATTTAGTTGCGGGTTTTGGGTGTGGTTTTCTAACCCGTTTGCTTCTACCTTCCGCCCAATACGAGCTGAGCCTATTTCTAAAGCTTCTTCCCTTTCTTTCACTCATTCCACTCAATATTCTTCATCTCTAGGGTTAGAGCTATTGGGGAGGAGCAAGAAAAACTTGGAGGAGCACGCTTAGGAGAAAGTTTGTATTTTTCTTTAGAGAAATCTTGGTGATATTCTTTCCCCTCTTGTGTATTTTGATTCAGAGCTTTGTAAATGTATTGGATAATTGTTTTTAGAAGTGAAAATGTCATTTGGCTAGATCTTCTCTTGTGTGGTTTTTTGGTGATGTTTGAATGTTTAGTCTATGGTATTTCAATTCTAGCATGTTTTAATGAGTATGTGAATGGATTGTTGAGTTATACTTTGATTTAGGGACCCTAGTGGATATCCCCAGAGTGGGATAAGCCTTGGAAAACCACTATTGTATGCTTGGTTGTTTATTATCTCATTAATCCAAACACTAATTTTAATACACACCAAGTGTTTGTATGAATGACCCATCCACTGATTGTTCACTCCTTAGCCAGGTAGATGATTGAGTTATATTAGGATTGGACCCATATGTCATACAACCACACTAACCCCCACACCCCACAAGCCTCCTTGCCTATTTGTCTCTCTGATCCTCGTCCCCTAGGGTGTTGATTTGGTAGATGGTCTCGACCAAATTTCCATATCCTTTCCAACGTTAGCTAGCTAGTAGTATCTCTGCCATTACCTCTCTTTAGTTAGTTGAACATGTGATTGCAAAACAACTTGTCCCCATGAACCGACTCGGTCTCACTGGAATTTATTACTTGGCGACCTCATGTACTTGGAAGTTAGCACGCGTACTATTTCGTAAGAGTCATCTTATGGGCCATGACACAGCTCTGCACCATACGCGCTGATGGCCCTATTTCCCCACGTAGATTATTTCATGCCGGATCATGGCTAGCCATAGGCTTATTACCATTGGTGCATCCACCTCTGGAAAAATCTATTGTGGCGGTTTTATTACCCTGATAGCTCGCCACCCTCATATCTCCCTCCAGATCCTTGACGATATGGCTATGGTTTCTGGTCATACTTCCTTTAACCTCTCAGTCCTCACAAATATGCACATGATCGGGTCCAGCCTGAGAGGCCAGTATTTATGGCTACATGGACCAGCACGCAATCCTTACAATATCCTACTGAATCCCTTGTGCACACATACCAGCACACACTCCTTACACTATCTACTGAATCCCTTGTGCACACATACTGGCACACACTCCTTACACTATCCTATTGAATCCCTTGTGCACACATATCGATGCAGTTGTGTAATGATCATTTGACCCTGACCTTGCTTTCCAACCCACTGCATAGCCCCAGCCCATCCATGTAGATCACACCACTTCCGCTGCACATATCACTCATCCTGAGGGCACTCAAGAGCCTAGAGTCACACATATCACTCCACCTGCACGTGATGACGGTTCTGGACCATCCGGTACTTCTCCTCCCCTTGATATGCCTACAAATTTACATATTTTGGAGCAGAACATCCATGACCTCCAGACCTCCATACATGGCATTAAAGATGCACTCTACATGATGAACACCATGTTGAGGGATATATGCCCTCAGTTCATTTGTATGTGGGAATTTTGCATATGATGTAAAGGGAATTAAATGTGTCATAAAATATTTACGTACATATTTAATATAATAAATGTGAAGAAAAGGTTACCTGGATGACGGGAACGTCTCGGTCTAAACCCATATTCGAATGTCATCCAAAACGGACGCCAAACACACAAGATAGAGCCAAAACACCAAAAGTACATTGCCCATAGCAAGAGGTGCTTAAGCCAGCCAGGCATGGGTGCCTGGGAGCCCAGCCCAGGCACTGGGCCTATACAGGCACTGCACCCAGGTGTACAGGCACTTGGCCCAGGCGCTGGGCCGGCCTGGGCACGGGCGCTGGGCCGGCCTGGGCACTGGACCCAGCGCGGCCCAGGAGCTGGACCAGCCTGGGCACTGGACTCAGGGGCCCAGGCGCTGGGCCGGCCCGGGTGCTGGGCCCAGGCGCTGGGCCCAGGCACCCAGGCCCTGGTGGGCTGGCCCCTGCCCAATAGAAACAATGTGCGATGGGCCCCATTATGGGTCCCACAGGTTTGAGAAACCCTGGGTCTTTTGGTGGCTGTGTTTTTGCGAAAAACATGGCTTTGGGCAACTTTGGAGCTACGTTTGAGGGGTCAAACAAACTTGGAATGACGTGATGTTTTTTCCTACACATTCACCATTCAGTGCTCTTCGATTTGATAGGTTGTATCACTTGCAAAGCTCAACGATGAGGGAGGAAAAATTAGTTGAAGTTTAGCCTTAGTGTAAGGCAAACTAATTTAATTTTTCCCTCTCCAATAATTTAGTCCCACATTAGAAATGGAGTGAACGGGAGGGGGTCAGTCGCCTATATAAATAAGGGCCTACTCCCCTCCTTGAAACTCATACCAAGCTCCAGAACTGAGTAGCTCCATTAAACGTGAGCAAGCCCAGATCTGAGCTTAAAGTAAATATTCTCTCTTTCTCCCTAAAATTCTTCCTTGCTCCTGATCTGGCTCTAGCAAAGCTACAAAGGAGTTCGGATCGAATCCGAAGTCTTGACGGAGGATCCACTCAAGGTGAAATGTTCTTCGGCACGTGGTTGGGTCAGCGACAAGGGTGTTGGTCGCCTCGGGATGTGGTGTGGTTCTGGAAGCGGTTCGACTCGGGACAAGACGCGGCTCGGGACGCGGCTCGGCTTGGGAGAAGTGGCGCGAGGCCAAAGAAATGTTGTTGAAAACGACGCTTCGTATTCTGCGGAAACAAAGTGAAAGGTATGTAGTTTAAATTAAACATGCGTTTATAATTGCAAATGTTACATAGATCTATCCTTAGGGGTTGGTCGGACCCAACCCTGGGATAGTAAAGATCTTGGCTAGGGTTAATTTCTTTAGGGCTGTTATTAAAATAGTTTTAAGATAATTTTTCGCTGCTTTATTTGATATCTTCGTCCGACCGACTTAGGCCAGACGTTGATTTCATTGCCCTAAGGACCCAAAAACCCCTACATTGGTACAGAGCTAGGTGTACTTGATCTATATTTTGCAATTATAAAATGTATATGATATTGCATGTTTCTCCATCAGATGGAGGTTTTGTTTAAACTATTAAATTGTCGTTTTCCCTTGCAATGTTTTTTACTTTTGAAAAAAAATTTTGAAAATTTAATTTAATTTTAAAATTAGATCTTTATTATTATATGATGATAATTAATTATTGATGTAACTTAGATTTATGTGATAATTTTAAGTTTTATGCTTAGCTAAATTGTTTAGTTGATAATGGTTATACTAGTTCTTATTGATTATGTGATAATTCAACAAAAACTATTAGGATAGACATTAAAAACTTTCAGAAAGTTATAAGATACTTTTTGGACATGCTATGATTTAAACTTGTTTAAATTCCTAATACATGATTAGGATAGCAACCTAAACATCCTTATAGTTGATAAGGACATTAATAAAGTTATTAACCAATCTTAATAATTTCGAATTTTAGAATTCAACTAGTTGATAGGATTAACTATTTTTAATGAAGCCAATTCTAGTCGATGTCACGCATATGAATAATAAGTTTTCCTTCAATGGACCATGATCTGGTCTAGTGTTTTTTGACTCGTGTTGTGGATCACCCTAGCTCGACTAGGGATAGTGATCCTGGCCTAGCCAAATCCCTGGTCGTATTCTGTTGGACCGCAAGGATACGAATTATGATTATGTGACACCTTCGATTATATCTAGTCAATTACGTTAAAAATCTTCTTCAAGATTAGCTGTAACCCTCCTTGTTTTAGAGGTTGGCAACTATAAGTTCTATGTTATAGTTGTTGAGCACACTCAAACAATGTCATAGCTACTTTATTTAAACCAACTTCTCATTACATGAGATGTAGTCTAGACTTAACCCAAACAGTCGCGTCGTGCCCATACACTGAGCGCCGGTATAAGTTAGGATATACACAAAAACAAGGGTCGGACTAGATTAGTCATTGTGATTTGTATGAGCACACTTATGATCATAAGTGGCTAGGGGTAAAACCAATAAGGGAATTGTATATGATATGATTGATGAAGAGTCATCTACCAATCGCAGCGTCAAGCAATTTGTTGAGCACACTCAAGGTTGTGAGGCTGAGGGTGGTTGGATCTCTTTCCCATTAAATTTAATTTAATTAAATCATTCATTATTATGGCTAAAAATGATCGCAAAAATAGTGGGAGAATATAATTAGATAAAATCCATTCTATCTATATTTAAAATTGAACGTATGCTTAAACTAGGGTAGTTTTATGTTTACCGATGGAATCCAAAACATAATATCCTAAGAGAATAAGTTAACTGGTCAAAATGGTTGGTTAAAGGAATCAGTTAAAATTCTAATTGATAGACTAAAGTAAGTTCTCATTGACATTGAAATGACCTTCTTAGCATAGGCTTAAGGACAATAATTTCCTTGAGCTTTGGGTCCAACAAAATAAATGCACGCTATCTGTCACTCGCCTCTATGAGAGGCAGCTTGAACATACTGATGTTCAAAGCATGTTTCTCCATACAATTTGTTGATTTAACTCAACGTTATATGGAAAATGGTTTCGATCTGCAAGGTTCAAAACTTCGATCAAATTGTTTGAATCGAAGATGAGTGCATGAGCTGTGCAAGACTATGTATCCCAACCGGATCTTGAGACGAGCAACTTGTTGAGCACACTCAAGGTTGCAAATCTCAAGCGTTTGGATACATGAGATATTTGCATGGCTATTATTTGTGTTGAGACACGTCATATCTAAATGAGATTTAGAAAAGAAAGTTTTATCTATCATTAGTAAAGGCAAAAGTAGGAGGGACTGAAAATGTGACATATTTGATGTCACAACTTTGGGATAATCGTTATACAAAAATAGATTGTCATACGTGTTGGAAAAACGAGCAATTGTTGTTTCTTAGACCATAGAAGACATCTAACTTTTTTGGTGAATGTCGTCAAATTGCTTCTGAAGCTATGAGTAATTTGTATAATGATAATGTATTAAATGTTAATACATGAATACGCAAGGTAGTAGCAAAACTTATATGGCGAAATAGACTAGGCCGTACCGAAGAGACTAAGCTTCACAAGTCACATAAAGAGTGGTCTGACCTCTCGTATTATGAGTCAATAGACACTTGTGAATTTGCCTCAAAGGCATGATGGCCGAAATTCCATCTGTAAGATCGTGGGAGAATGAGTTGATGAACTCATAGTCTTGTACATACGGATGTACCCAGACCCAAGTCTAAGTTAGCCAAGATAAGTTGTTCTTATTTCATTACGACGCATGTTCTTGCTAAAACACAAGTCTGATAAAATAGATAACGCAATGACAGAAGTATTTGAACTACTTCGATCAGATCGAAGAGTCGAATACTTAGCTATATAATTCTTGCGTAAGTAAAAGAAAATTTGATTTTCTCTCAGCTCAAGTCTCTTAACACATCGGTGTGTTGGAGAGCATGAATCGCACTTTGTTAGACATGGTGTGATGCTTGACAAGTAACTGTGAGTTATAATCCTCCCTCTGGGTTAAGTCCTAGATAGTAATGCCTAGATTCTTGATAAATTTCTATAAGGACCTTATCAATATGATATTTATTAAATCAATAGTTAGGCAGTTACTGGATTACTCGAGTCTCGTGAGATGAAAAGTCGAGTAAGACATTATAGTTGATGATGGCCTAGACAACTTCCAAAATACTATTCGGAGTAGTGACTCTAAGAAATGGCTTGATGCAATCCGAATAGGGTCCGTGCACGTAAATAAAATATAGACTTTAGTTTACATACCCAAAGAAAGTGTTTCCTTTGGCTGCAAGTGAATCTTCGAGTCTAGAAGATTGGTGCAGAAGGAAAATATTGAAGTACAACTTAAGTTGGTTGAAACGGTTGTCATCCTAACTCCTTATAAATGAATTATGATGAAACTTTCTCGCCAACATCTGTGTACAGATCTATTGCGATCAGACTCTGTGTAAATGCTCGTGATGACCACGAAAACTATAATATATATGTTTTCTAAAGATGATTTACAAGAACAAACTTATAGAGTTTTCAAGATCAGTGGGAGCAAATAAAAGGCATGTGAGGCATTAAGGAGCCGGAATATATGGTTTGACAAAGTGGTCAAAGAGTTTGACACTTTATCAGAAATGATTATGAACCATCTAAATGACTAGTAAACTAATTTGAATTACTCTTGATGAGCTGGATGAGTTCCATGCAAGATAAATATTATGGATTCCAAGAGACCAAGGAAATTATTTGGATGAGATTCAAAGGTGTGGTCTAACATGAACATAGAAACTCCTTAAGTCTAAGGACGGTTTAGCAGATTCACTCACGAAGGCTCTGCCACATAAAGTCTAGAGAGACTTATGTGTAAATGCGGTATGAGATACCGGGATAAATGGGTCTGAGTGCAACTGAAAGATGTTGGGATATAGGTATGCCCTCAAACTCGAGGCAATTTATCTCTATGTAAGTATACAAGCATCTTGTTCAAAATAACAGTAAGCTGTATGGTAAGAATTTATCTAAGTTAATAAAAATGTAGCCGACATTAGAACTTAGATAAAGTCCTAAGACTTAATGCGAGGTTAAACAAGTATCGAAATGAGGATTTCGATCATGAAGAATTGTTTGACCATTAGTAGCATAAGTCTGAAATAGTTCATGGTCACAGATGTTTCGAGAAAAGGATATCGAAACATCGGATAGACCATTGTGTCTTTGTCTTCACCATGGAGTAGTGACGATGATCTCATGGTTGTTCGACTTGGCGAAGTCAGAGACGAGACACAGGTGCTCATTGGAGAATGAGTTGACTGAACGACCCAACAAAAGTTATCATTAGTTCATGTTGACCAATCTGTCAATGATAACTTATAGTGATGATATGTAAGTTGGTCTTTTGATTTGAGGTCATTGTGCGCACCTGTACGTGAACGGTGTCACTTAAATCACTGATATAGCCTCGGAAAAGCCACGTTGAAAGGTCATTAGTTGGGTGACATTTGAAGCGTGCCAGGAGAGTAATGACCAAGATATGATTCATTTCCACCGGTCAAGGGGAGTTAGTGTCGCAGTGTAGTTCAATCGTTTAGTGAAATCTCTGGCCAGAGTATGTTGGAAGAAGTCCAACATTATTTGACTAAAGATTGATGGAGACTAACCAAGTTCAAGTTGGTAGGTTGATAGTTGACCATACCCTAGGCTTGACTAAGCGGCACAGTTTTGATAAACACACTAAAACTACGATATTCATCACGGACACAGTCAGAGTGGTCCCGACAATACTCATGTCAATGAGTTAACCACAAAGTATGATACCAAAACAGGGACGGCACTTGTTGCTCATGGTCACTGCCTTCTGGGGTTTCGAGCCCCACCTGTAGTAGGGTCAAGCTATAGGGTCTCTCACAGAGTGAGACCTTCGTTAAGTAATAGGTAGAAATTAGGGAGAAACTGCATTTGATGCATGGGATAGAAAACTGTAAAGAGTTTGCAGTTAGCTTGTAGACTTGGGATAAATGATCCTGAGTGCAAGTGGGAGATCTTGAGGGATGTATGCCCTCAGTTCATGTGTATGTAGGAATATTGCAAATGATGCAAAGGGAATTAAATGCATCTTAAAATGTTTGCGTACATATTTAATATAATAAACGCGAGGAAAATGTTACCTGGATGACGGAAACGTCCCGGTCTAAACCCAAGTTTGAACGGCGACCAAAACGAACGCCAAGCGCACAAGATAGAGCCAAAACACCAAAAGTACATTGCCCATAGCAAGATGGGCTTAAGGCAGCCAAGCCTGGGCACCTGGGAGCCCAGCCCAGGAGCTGGGCCTGCCCAGGCGCTGGGCCTGCCCAGGCGCTGGGCCTGCCCAGGCACTGGGCCCAGGTGCCCAAGCACTTGGCCCAGGCGCTGGGTCGGCTTGTGCCTTGGGCCCAAGTGCCCAGGGACCCAGGCGATGGTCCAGCCCGGGTGCCCCAGGACACAGGCGCTGGGCCGGCCTGGACGCTAGGCCCAGGCACCCAGGCCTGGGTAGGCTGGCCACTGCCCAGCTAAAACAATGTGTGGTGGACTCCATTGTGGGGCCCACAGGTTTGAGAAACCCTGGGTCTTTTTGGCGGCTGCGCTTTTGCAAAAAACATGGCTTTGGGCAACTTTGGAGCTACGTTTGAGGGGCTAAACGAACTCAGAATGACATGTCGTTTTTTCCTACGTGTTCACCGTTCAGTGCTCTTCGATTTGATAGGTTGTATCACTTGTGAAGCTCAACGGTGATGGAGGAAAAATTAGTTGAAGTTTAGCCTTAGTCTAAGGCAAACTAATTTAATTTTTCCCTCTCCAATAATTTAGTCACACATCGGAAATGGAGTGAATAGGAGGGGTCAGCCACCTATATAAATAAGTGCCTACTCCCCTCCTTGAAACTTGTACCAAACTCTAGATCTGAGTAACTCCATTAAACATGAGCAAGCCCGGATCTGAGCTTAAATTAAATATTCTCTCTTTCTCCCTAAAATTCTTTCTTGCTCCTGATCGGGCTCTAGCAAAGCTACGAAGGAGTTCAAATCGGATCCGAAGTCTTGACGAAGGATCCACTCAAGGTGAAATCTTCTTCGGCGCATGGTTGGCTTGGCGGTAAGGGTGTTGCTCACCTCGGGATGTGATGCGGTTCGGCTCGGGACGAGATGCAGCTTGGGACGCGGTTCGGCTTGGGAGAAGCGACGCATGGCCAAAGAAATGTTGCTGAAAACGACGCTTCGTATTCTACGGAAACGAAGTGAAAGGTATGTAGTTTAAATTAAACATGTGTTTATAATTGCAAATGTTAGATAGATCTATCCTTAGGGGTTGGTCGAACCCAACCCTGGGATAGTAGAGATTTTGGGTAGGGTTAATTTCTTTAGGGCTGTTCTTAAAATAGTTTTAAGATAATTTTCTGCTGATTTATTTGATATCTTCGTCCGACCGACTTAGGCCAGACGTCGATTTCATTGCCCTAAGGACCCTAAAAACCCTACACACCATGCTCTATGACATGTATGATTGGCATGTATAGAAAAACGATTTTCCATCTACCTTACCATTACCACTCCCACCACCCCAGCCACAACCCCAGGATGGTGCTCCTTGACTCCCCCTTCACCACCTATCCACCCCCCACTTCTTGTGCCCTAGTTTTCTCCTTCGCCATCACATATAGGGTATGACACCATACTAGCTTGGGAAGGCCCTCTTTTTCTCATTTGCATACTCTTCCCCTCACACGTTTCCTCCTATTTTCATTTCTAGTTCACATTGAGTACAATACGAAATTCAAGTTTGGGGGAAGAGCGTTTCACACTTCATTTCCACATTTCCCCATCATTTTAACTTTTCATTTTCCTTTTCATTTTTTTCATGCATCATTTTTTTTCCATGAAAACCCCCAAAAAGAAAAAAAATTGCATACGCATCCCATGCATTTCCTTGCATCATCATGCATCCATTTGTATATATATGTCCATATATCATGAATTCCATGATGTCGAGATCTTTATATGCATGGATTTCTGAGTGAATGATTTTCAGATTTTTATATCTTTTTATTCAGTTTCTCGACGCCAATCTTGATATGTGCATGTGGTTAGTTTTTAGTTGAAATCTCATATAATATGCTTATTATGCCTATGCTCATAATCTCTAAGATAGAAGTATATGAAACGGCCTAGGTTGTATTTTCTCTTGGGCATCCATCTTATGCATGAATCCTAAAAGTTTTAGTTAAGTATGATGATCATCAATCTAATAGGATTTGGCCAACGACATGTCTTTTCAATACTGATGAGTGGAGTTGCCTAGCTTGCCCGTGTTTGAAAAAAGAGGAAAAAAATAAATATGCACCGCTCTTCCAGCTACATCAAGTAGCCTGGTCCTCGTGCCTCATGAAGCCTTGGGGATTCGCGTCGAAAGATTTAGTTTGGGAAGTGCATAGGAGTTCAGATTTCTAATTGGTTTGAGCTAGTAGTTCCAAGGGGTCCTTCTTGGCCCAATGCCCTAAGGTCGTCTGATGTGGGAGTCATTGACCCAACACTCCTTACAGGAACCAACTAGGAACCAAAAAAAGAGAAAAAGAGGTCGCTTGTAAATTAAGAAATAAAAGCATGGGCAATGCCAACAGCCACACAAATCAAGGAGCAATAGCATGTTGTGAGGGCCATCTCCTTGAAAGATTTGCATGAAATCATACGATATTAATTCTTCTCTCGATCATTGCATAATTTCGATTCACAATCTAATAACCTAGTTCGGGATAAAGGATCCTAGGATTTAAGCATAACCATGATTTTGCATATTATATGTTGATTTCTACTGAAAACGATACTCTAGTCTATATCTTGATCGATAGAGAGAATTGATATGTGTATAATTTTCGAAATTTGAATTATCCACTTTTCCAAGTATATAATGTTTGATGTTTTGCAATTCTCGATATTATTTGTGTGCATGCTTGCATTCCTTCAATCTCTACTCTCTCTTTGTTTTCCTTGAGGACAAAGAAGAGTTTAGCTTGAGGGATTTTGATTAGCATTTATTTTATCTATTTTTCATATAGTTTTCTCTCACGTTTCATGCCACTCTGCCACACATTTCACGTCGGTTCTTCCATTTTTTAGTTCATTTTTACTCTTGGGCTTCCTTTGTGCATTTAAGGCAAAAATGAAGAATTCTGGGACTCAAGAGCGAGGATGCAGGCTTAGGAGGCGATCAAACATGCAACGGGGTTCAAATCATCAACGGAGTGGAAGAAGAGAAGCAGGTTTACATGGTCGTGTGGCTTATCACACTTGACCACACCCGAAGCGAAGAATGATGCCTAAAAATCGTAGTGCCACACAATCGTGTGCACACACCGACCGTGTGAGCAATTCTGAAGAAGGCCAAGAGAAGACCCCACACGACCGTGCAAACGGTCGTAAGGGACACTATATGAAGAAGTTGAAGCAAGATTTACACGGACGTGTTGACATCCACACGACCGTGTTGTTGTAGAAGACAAAAGAGCACAGAAGGGGCCATTGTGTTGAGCATTGTAGCAAAACGGTTGTGTGGATTTCCATACGGCCATATTGCACTACGCCATCTGAAGGGTTTTTGGAGCCATTTTCTGAATCAGAGTTGACACAACCGTGTCGATTTCTTGACATGGTCGGATCGGGTCGGGTTTTACCCGAATGCAGCTAAGGATTTTGGGTTCTATAAATAGTTTTGGGCGCCGTCTTGAGGGGGAGCAGTTTGTTTCTCCAGATTTTCATCATCTTCCACCTCAGTAACTAGTTTAGGAGTAGGAGTATGGTTAGGATAGATTTATTTTGGCTTTTCTTCCTTGGTGTAAGCATTTTGATAGAAGATCTTTGTATTGTAACCAATTGGAGATAAGTATTTCGTGTTTATTTTATGTTCTCTATTGTTCATGCTATTATGGTGATTGTCTCTATGGTTCTCTCAAAGTTTATTGTGTAGATTTTCATCTAGGGTGTGGTTGAACCCCTATTGGGGGCTTGAATATGGATTGATTATCTTGTTGGCTATTGAATGATTAAATTGGGGTTATGCCTAGGATGATTTTTATCAATGAATATTAGTTGTCCCCCTTTATGGTTAATTAGATCTATCGGCCAACGATAGTTGGGGTGGATTTAGGGCCTTTAATCACTTTGTTGATTTACACTATATATGTCGTCAACGATAGTTGGTCATAGACTGGAGCCCTCCTAGCAATGACCGGAATTCTATCCATAATGGTGGTGTGAACAATGGTTGGGGAATATTGTCGAGCGTTATGCACCTATCGTGTGACGATGACCAACGAGAGTTGGCTTGGTCACACGAGAGGTAGTCATATCATAGCATCACGAGAGTGGGAGGTAGGTGACCACATTAGGTGCGACAACCTCACCCTATGATAAATTCCATAGCCACACAAGATGTTCACTTTCATGTCCAACCCACGATAGAGTGAATACCTAGCCCTAGAGCCTTTCTTTCTCTTTATTCCACCTCTTCCGTATATAAACCAACTATAGGATTTTCTGGCTCCTAGAGCTATAAAATTGATGTCCGCCCTCAGTCGGTCGGACGAAAAAATCAAACATGCAGCGGAAAAACATCTTAAAACATTTTCAAGAAAGCCCAAAAGAAACAACTCTAGCCAGAATCTCCACTATCCCGGGGTTGGGTTAGACCAACCCCTAAAGATAGATCTATCTAACAGAAATTAGAAACACATGTAAATTAAACTACATACATTTCACTTCGTCTCCGCAGAATACGAAACGTCATTTTCAGCAACATTCATTGACTCTGAAGCGATGCCACGAGCCGCTTCTCTCAAGTCGAACCGCGTCCCAAGCCAAATCGTGTACCGAGCCGAACCGCGTCTTGAACCGAATCGCATCTCGAGGCAAGCAACACCCTTGTCATCGAGCCAACCACGTGCCAAAGAAAGTTTCACCTTGAGTGGATCCTCCATCAAGATTTTGGATCCGATCTAAACTCCTTCGTAGCTTTGCTAGAGCCCAATCAGGAGCAAGAAAGAATTAGGGAGAATATAGAATATTAATTTAAGCTTATATCTGAGCTTGCTCACGTTTAATGGAGCTACTCAGATCTGAACTTGGTGCGAGTTTCAATGAGGGGGTTGGCCCCTATTTATATAGGAGGCTGACCCCTCCCCTTTCTCATTTACCGATGTGGGACTAAAGATTTTGGAGGAGAAAATTAATTAAAGTTTTCTTTCACAAAGGCCAATCTTCAGCGAATTTTTCATCTCTCACCGTTGAGCTTTGCAAGTGATATCAATATATCAAATCGAAGAGCACTGAACGGTGACTGCATAGATACAAAAGGGGCTCAATTCTGACTTCATTTGACCACTCAAACGTGTGCCGAAAGTTGGCCAAAAGATTAGATTTTCGCTGGAAAATTCCAGCCACCAAAACTGGGTTCACAGCCCTATGTGTGGGGCCCACACGGGGCCCCACATGCCCAGCCTGGTTGTTAGGTATTGGTGTTTCATACCGATATTGTTTTGATAATGATCATAATATTATGTTGTTGCTAATAAATCTCATGTTTTAGTCTCATAGTTAACATTTCAAGAATATCGATTTTGGAGACTAAATGATTGGTTTAAGGATGGACATCAAGAGGAGCAATGCCAACGCTTGGACTCAAGGGGTGCCAAAGCTTGGAAGATGATGGGGAACATCAAGGCATCAAGAGATTGAAGATTAGACTCTAAGGGAAGCAATGTAATCCATGTATTATTTCATTTATTTCTTTTCTCTTTTTAAGTCAAGGCTTAATGTAATGCCTTGATAGATGGACTAACTCATTCATGCATATGCATTTTCCATCTTAGTAAACCTTAGGATTATCATAAAAATCATCACAATAGGTTCACAATGCCTTAAACTCAAACTGGATTTTTTGGCTCTCCCACAGTCAACTTATGAAGGCGTGACAAGCGACTGGATGACCTCCAGGCACCTGGCCAGCCTTCTACAGCTAACTGATGTGCACAGTACAAGTCAATATTTCTTGACTCTTTCTTGAGCTCTTGGAAACAGGCGACTGACGTTCATTTTACAAGTCGCCTGTATTCCATCTGGCGCCTGGGATTTGTTCTAAAGTCGTCTGTGTGCCAAAGTGTGTAACTTGCATTTTCTGGGTTTCAACTCACTTTCCAAGTCAGTCGATTGATGAGAGGTTTTCAGTCACCTGTCAAATTACAGTCGCCTGAGAATTGATCATCTATCGTCTGCAGGCACTAGTGTGAAAATTGTGTTTTTCAGCTCCTTTCCATCCCTTGTGTTAGAATCCTATTGAAGGATATTCAGGCACATGCACCTTGTACAGGTGCCTGTGTAGTCTTCTACAGTCGCCTGTCCTAGCTCAGATTATATCCGTTGGGATTTTTATAGCCATTGACCGGTTGACTGTCTGTTATTCATCAGTCGACTGTCCGAAGTGTAAACTGCCAAAATCTAGCCGTTGCAGATTCATTCATTTGGGCTTTTTGCTTTGGTTTGAGGGTTTATTTGGGTTCCTATATATAGGAGAGGGCTTAGTTCATTATAACTTCTTGACACTATTGCAAATCATTAGAGAATGATTAAGCCACTCTGGAACTCTCTCATTTTCCTCTTAGAGCTATTATCCCTCTTCATGCATTAAAGTCAAGCTCGGGAAATCCTCCAAGTGTAATCAACCTCAATCTCATCGCTTGGAGATCCTCTTCCATGCCTTCATCTTCACATTTAGTAAGTTCATCTCAAGGCAAAGGTAAGAGTTTTTTGTTTCATTTGTTTTATTGAAACGATAATTCTCTTTATGGAAATTAGATACTCTCTTTGTGGGAGTTGGTCACTCTCTTTGTGAGAGTTTAACCCTTGTAAGGGTGATTTGTCCCTGCGTAGGATAACCCTAATTCTCTGTGTGGGAGTTAGTTTCTCTCTGTGTGGGAGTTAGACCCATGTGTAGGGTAGGTTGTGTCCTTGTGAAGGGCAAATCCCTTGTGTAGGGTATCCCTTGTATATGGATTTTTTTCACTACCTTGTGTAGAATTATAGTAAATATTTGGTGTGGCTGGACGTACCTAATTTGGAGAACCAGGGTAAAATCTTTTGTTTACATTTGGATTGATTGTGTTGATTAATTTGCACTTATTATTTTACATTTGCAAGTTAAATTTTAATTCATAATTTATTGCCATAACTCTATTCACCCCCTCTTGAGTTTGTTGTTGTTAGTATTACAAGGTAGACGATCCTAACAATTGGTATCAGAGCGAGATTATATCTAACAACAAAAATGGCATTCAACACTATATCCGCGTCTCATGAAGAAGGTCTATCAATCGTACGACCTCCGCTCTTCGACGGAACAAATTATCCAAGTTGGAAGATCAAGATGATGATCTACTGGGAGTGTCAAGATTTATGGGACATAACAGAGTCTCCATTTGAGAGCCTACTACACCCTTGGCTACAAGAACAAAGGTATAGAAGGACTCGATCAAATTCAATACGAGGGAAATGAATGCATTCCATTGTGCCCTCACTCATAATGAGTTCAACTGCATCTCCATATGCAAAACGGCCAACGAAATTTGGCATAATTTGGAGATTTGTCATGAAGGGATGACAAATGTAAAGAAATCTAAACAAACTGTGTTTAGTTCTAAATATGAGATGTTTAAGATGCATGAAGGAGAAAGCATCTTAGAAGTGTTCACAAGGTTCACAGACATCGTGAACTCTTTGGAAGGACTTGGGAAGGTGATTTCCCAAGAGGATCGTGTGGAGAAGATCATTGACTCTCTTACACCCAATTGGGACTCAAAGGCCAATGGTATTTTGGAGTCAAACAACATGTCCAAATACATCGGTGAGGAGTGCATTGGGAATCTCATGGTATACGAGTGAAGCTTCAACACAAGAAGGAGATACAACCAACCAAGCTCGAGAAGCCGGAGAAGCAAAAGGGGGCTGCATTCCATGCTGAGAAGGAGCCAATCCAATGAAGGAAGAAATTCCATCGAGAAGCTTCGAGTGAAGATGATGGAGAAGATGATACTAGTGATGATGATTTCATCGAGCCTGCCAAGCAATTCAAGGCATTCCTCAAGGGCAAGCAAGGTAAATCTTGTCAAAGTTTGCCTCCAATTCTAACAAGATTCCTACTTATTACACTTGCAGTACTAAAGGTCGTCGCTCTATCGAATGCCCTTCCAAACCCTCCAAAGATTCTTACAAAGGGACGGAAGAAATTTTGGAAAGGGAAGTCCAATTTCAAGAACCAAAAGAAAGGTCTTATTGGGACATTTAATGACTCGGATGAGGACTCATCAAGTGACGAAGAGGAAGATGACAAGGAGCAAGCCTACATGTGCTTCACAGCATTGGAAGATCTTTCTTCAAGATTTAGCAATGAAGATGTGGAGGCTTGGCTCAAGACCAATGAAGAAGTGTGCTTCATGGCAAAAGGAGAAGTGTCTTCGTTAAGCTCTAGCGAGGAGGAAAGTGATGATGAAGAGGATGAGGATCCAAAGCTATCTTACGAGGAGCTTGAGTATCGTTACAATGTGGCATCCAACGCGGCAAGTAAGTGCATCAACTCATATGCTAAATTGAAAGCTAAATTTAAGAATGCTATGAGTAAGGTGCATGCTTTAGAATCTACTAGTGTAAATAATAATGATGCTTTGCATGTTTGTGACACTAGTGAGAGAGACAAACTTCTCTCTCAAGTTAAGGATTTGAGCATTTCTAATGAAAATTATTAGCTCAAAACCTTAGCTTAGAGTCTCACATTCAACAACTTACGTTGAAATGCGAAGAGGAATCCCAAAAGCTTAAAAGCTTTGTTTATTCTAGGGATTCACTCCACGGTTTGTTGGAAGAACAACATCCGGCAAACCATAGAGGAGCTTTGGGGTATATTCAAAATGTGGTACCCAAACCTACTTCTAATTCTTCTTTTGGTGTACATTCAAGAAATATTGCTAAAGCACCTAAGAAGAATCACAATGCCTTCTTGTATAACAATAACACCAACAAGAAGCATGTAAAGCACAAGGTTATGAGGAAATGAAAATACTTCATTTTTTGATAAGAAGCAAAATCATCACTCTTTGCATGCCAAGAAATTCATTTCTACACCTAAGTAGGCCACATCCATCCCTCTTGCAAAGGTAAAACCCTTTCCTAGGAAATCCTTGAGTCTTTGAATTCCCACTAGGTGTAGTGTGCAAGAGATGGATAGTTACATCAACTCTCTAGTTAGGGATGTGATACCCTCAAGTGATTACATTAGGAAATCAAACTCTTCTTGGGTTTGGTTACCTAATGTTTAGGTCTCTCACACATATGCATATTGCATGGGTATTATGCTTAATGTTTATTTTTAGCATACCCATTGTTTGTGTGATGTTTCATGATTTTAAAAATATTTTAAAATTTATTTTTCATGAAAATAGGGACCTTAGGGATATCATTGTCATGCATACACTTATTGAAACATGTGTATGACAATAGGGGAGTTAATATGTAATCTATGTTTAAACATATTTTAAAACATATTTTAACTCTCATTTTGGGTTTTGCTTGAGATTATCGTTACACAATTGGTGTCTATTTACAATTGGTCATTATTAGTCTCAAATTCAACCGTTGGATATTTCCAACATGCTTCATGTTATACTTTGTATTGGCAATGTCATGTGTATCAATGTGATTGAATTTTCCATATATATGCTTTGATACACTTTTGGCCCATGACTCCAATTATGTTTTTCAATTGGTAAAGAGGATTATCTTACAATTGGTATTATCTCAATTGTTAAAGATTTTTTATCTTTTTCTTTACAATTGGTATTAGATCATAGAAGTCAACAATTTGACCATTTCTATGATCCAGGGGGAGCATGGGATAGTGATTGATACCCACTAAATTTTTACAATTTGGTATCATACATCTCTTAATCTATTGATTATTTGTCATTTTTTATGTTTGGTATCAATGACAAGATATTATTTCTTTTATGTTTGATGTCCACCTTTTTGACAATGACAAGGGGAAGAGAGATAGGATTATGTAAATCATATCTTCTATGAGGAGAGAGATATACATATTGGGAGAGATTTGGGGGATTATGTAAACCATGCATGTGGAGAATGTAATTGATTTTAATTCAATTGGTTTATGTAATACATGCCTATTATATGTCACCATTGTTTCTTATTATTTCAATTGGTTTATCTCATTTTACAATTGGTGCATAAGTAGGGGGTGCTCATTAGCAATGTGCTTTATTTTATTTATGTTTGCATAATGTGTGTCATCATCAAAAGGGGGAGATTATTAGGTACTGGTGTTTTAAACAAATATTGTTTTGATGAGGATCATAGCATTATGTTGTTGCTAATGACTTTCATGTTTTAGTCTCATAGTTAACATTTCAATAATATCATTTTTGGAGACTAAATGCTTGGTGCAAGGATGGACAGTAAGAGGAGCAATACCAAAGCTTGGACTCAAGGGGTGCCAACGCTTGGAAGATGATGGGGAGCATCAAGGAATCAAGATATTGAAGATTAGACTCTAAGGGAAGCAATGTAATCCATGTATTATTTCATTTATTGCTCTTCTCTTTTTTAGTCTAGGCTTAATGTAATGCCTTGATAGATGGACTAACTCATTCATGCATATGCATTTTCCACCTTAATGAACCTTAGGATTATCATAGGAATCATCACAATAGGTTCACCACGACTTAAACTCAAACTGGAGTTTTTGGCTCTCCCACAGTTGACTAATGAAGGCATGACAGTCGACTGGATGACCTCCAGGTGCCTGGCCAGCTTATACAGCCAACTAATGTGCACAGCTCAAGTCAATTTCTTGACTCTTTCTTGAGCTCTTGGAAACAAACGACTGATTTCTATTTTACAGGCGCCTGTATTCACTACTACAAAAAGGACCTTTAATAGCACACCTTTAACAGCGCTTGCCAATTATAAGCGCTGTTAATTAGAGGCACATATAATAGACAGCGCTTCTTTCTGCAAGCGCTGTTAAAGGTTGGAGAACAGACAGTGCTTTTTTCTGCAAGCGCTGTTAAAGGTCAGATAATAGACATCGCTTCTTTCTGCAAGCGCTGTTTATTATAGGCACATGTAATAGACAGTGCTTTTTTCTGCAAGCGCTGTTAAAGGTCAGATATTAGACAGTGTGTCTTTCGACAAGCGCTGTTAAAGATCAGATAATAGATAGCGCTTCGTTGTACAAGCTCTGTTAAAGACCAAGTCTACAAGCGCTGTTAAAGACTAGGCAATAGACAACACTCGCTGCTGAAATTAGCCCGCGTTCGCTGCCCTCGGTTATCTTTCCTCTCATCCAAAATTTTTACCACCGTCTATATGTCTCCCTCCCGATCTCTCCCTTCGGCCTTGCAGCAGCGACATCTCTTGCGACGGCCGACGGCGAAGTGCGACCACCTCCCTCTTCGCGCCCCCTCTCTTACGGTCAGGGTTCTCGGATGCCGGTAAAACGATGAGAGGAGGGGTGCTGCCACCTCCTCCTTCACTCTCCTCATCAGATTGAGGAAAAGAAATGGGTCCTCTATGATCTTAACCATCGACGTTTTCCACTCCAAACCCTCGGAGACCCCCAAACCCTTGGTCGGCACCGCCAAGGTCCCCCTTATGGACCTCGTCGACCTCGATGATCTGTCCTCCTTGTCGATCATGAAAGCCCTAGACCTCCTTTCTTCGATTTCTTCCAGCTGATCTCAAATCTGAGCTAGTTTCTTCGATTTCTTACGAGTTTCCTTCGATTTCTTCGATTTCTTCCAAGTTTTATTTCTTCAAAGAGACCCTTTTCTCAAGAGGAGGAAAAGGAGATCAGCGGATCTCTGTTTCTGCAACCAAAGAGATCTCGGCCCTGGAATCAGTATTCTTTTAGATTTTGTGTACTTTTTATTTTTTGGTATATGTCAATGTTAAAGTTTGACTTTTGATCTTGCAGGTGGTATAAAGAAATGACTACACTTCCGTTTCTTGAAAGTTTTATCATTCACCTGGAACCTGTACTCAGAGGAGTGGTGCGATATGATCACTGGCTTTCAAATTTTTCTATAGAATCCAGCCATTCAATGATTGATTGCATAATTGTCTACTGCCATTTTGAACATTTTAACTTGGAAAATTAGAACATGGAAATTGATTGTTTTCTTCTTTTTACTTGCGTAATTTGCTGTGAGAAATGTTGAAACCCCAATTAATTAGAATTAGTTATGCTAATGAGTGATGTTGGGGGTAGGTTTTACCTTTCATGTACCAACTCTCAAATTAGAAGCTATTATATGCAGCGACATGTGATGGCTAATTTAAATGAAAACAAGTGTAATGCTGATGAGTGATGTTGGGGGCAGGTTTTTGTTTGGCACATGTTTTTCCTTTTCACCAATATCAATATATTATGGATATCGAATTTGCAGCCTTCTTTTGACTACTCCAAGGAAGTCAATGATTATAAGAATCTCATTAAAACTTTGGTTATGGGTAATATGATCTTAGTCTTGTTCATTAATATATTTTTCTCAAATTATTTTAAGCTAGTGCAAATGAGTAAATAATCTTATATATTTTATTTCGCATTGCATGCTGATTTTTTGTTTTCTTTATTTTTCTTGTATACCAAGTTGTCTTATATGCTATTAAGATTCTTCGGTCCTTGATATGATATATGGCCGACCACCTTTGTAGAGGGTACATGTGTGGGCATGCTTGCTCCCACCTAATCAGTGATTGTAACTATGTGAAAGTTTGCATCTTCCGAGAAAGGGTGGTTAGTGATAAAGTTTGGCAAGCATTTGTTTTCTTTGTCACCTTTCTGTCGACAATAGTTTATTAGGTTATCTCATAGACCATTTATTCTAATAGCTTAATTTACCCTCGATTGATTATGGTGGAGATCGTATTGTTGGATCTCTCCTATATTGCTTGTTGTTTGGAGGAAGGTCATGCGGCTTTACTCCAACCGTTGGTGCTTTTTTGTTAGTTCATGTTTTGTTAGTTCATGTTTTTCACCAATATCAATATATTATGGATATCGATTTGTCAAACATTTTCCTATTTTGAGAATTAAGTTCCATTTGGGTTCAATTTTCTCTCAGAAGGAGCCGTTGATCCTTTGCTTGGATGGATAATAAATTGGATGCACATAAAATTGTTGGAATTGTCACTAAGAGAGATTTTCAGATAACATATGATATTGTAATTGTCCTCTTGAATGCTTATTGGTGGTTGTGAATTCTGGCTGCGTGAAACTGGAATTTTAATTTTTGTATCAGAAAAAAACTTGGGTTTAAAATGGAAATTGCAGTGTAATAGGAGTGATGATTATATTACATATATTTCAAGATTTATCACCATCATCTTTCTTTTCCTAAAAGCCTATGTGCTTACTATGGAATTTTGTTTTATTCACGGGTTAATAACATGTTTAATCTTTGTTTTGCATTTTAGTTTCTGCCATTCTTATATTGATAGACAAGTAGTTCATGTAGGATCCTGTCAAAACAACGTTAGGATCGATAAATGAAGTCGAGACTTACGCTTGCGTACGCGACACGGTAATCTCGGAACTTTGCCCTCGGATTCGCCACAACGGTCGATACTTCGTCACGGAGGATCGAAGCAGAGTTTCACCGCCTAAATCTCTAACTAGAAGAGGATTTTAATGGAAGGGAGAAGAAGAACATAAGATGCCTTATGCAAACTTATGGCATGGAAAGTGTGAATGAATGCCTTACCCTTGGGTCCTATTTATAGGCTTTAGGGGTGGTTATTGTAGGAAATAACCAATTATAAGCTTATTAGCCTATATTAGCACATTCATTTATCTTCTTCTTTATCCACTTAACAAGTGCCATTTTGCACTTATAAAGTGGCTTTTTCCACTTATCGAGTGGATTTTTCCACTTATCGAGTGGTCCTTTTCACACGAGAAAAGGTTCCCTTCGTGCACGCCTTCGTGCACGCGACATCTGAGGTCCGTATACCCTCATACATCCCCTCATGGGTGTATTTATGTCGTCCATATCCAACATCTCCCACTCACACTTGAGGGGATTGTAAGGAAACTTATTTTCCTCTAACTCTTCTGTTTATCATACCGAGAAATAGGCCGTGTGACCGTCATGCGCATAGAGTCCGCTGTTGTGCACTTGTTAGAGATACACAACACTCCTTGAGGTGCAAAGTTGAGTAGATCAACGCATGCTTTACCTTAGATTATTTCTTCACATTTCTTATACTTTATATTCAACAATTGAATCCCATCTGGATTGCAATTGGCTGGCCAGCTTTGAATCTTTAAAGTCCAAATGTGAATGCGAAATTAATCTTCCTCTTCTTGCGATCCTTTCGATCTTGACTTGACTTGCTTTTCTAACATGCCCCGCCGGACCGAATTAACCATAGTCCATAAGTAACATGCTAAGATAGAAATCACCCGGTCAAATCTAAAGGAACCAATTAGAGTCCATAAGGGTAATGAATTAAGACCCATGTGGTCTTTGGGTCTCACATAATAGTAAACTTATTTACTATTTTAACCAAATGGTCAAAAATGCATACGTAGTATGAATACGTATTACAACATCGCTCCTTTCCCAGGGAGTGTATGTCTCAATGATGTTGTAAGGATGATGATCAGACACCACAATGTCTGACTTTGAGTCCCTTTTTCTACTCAAATAATCCTTTGAACTCACATCCCGCATTTAGACAGATAGGATTTCAAAATCCTCTTAGATCTTCTGTAAGCATCCATATGATGCAGATCTTTCATGCGACCATTTTGTTTAAGTCATGACTCTAAATCATCCGTCTGATGATTTTGACTTTAAACAGGTCTCATCACTATTCTATCCGTCTGATAGAATAAGGCGGTTGCTCATGTGAAAGAGCCAACCTCAAACTGTCCGACATACTAAAATTCAGCTGAGATTTCAAAAAAATGTACACAAACATTTCTAAAGAAATTCATATGCAATGCTGAAAAGAACTTATTCTTTTATTAAATTTGATCATTTACAGACATGGGAATTTACATTGGTACAACTCAGCTCTTACGCAATCCTTGAGATGATAAGTGATTGTAAAACACATCTCTGGGGATCGCCTTCGTAAGCGGATCCGCTATCATCTCATGCGTAGATATGTACCTTATATCTACCTTCTTGGTCTTGTCATAGTCTTTTGCAAGTCTGCAGTTCCTTTAAGATACTGCATTATCCTCTTAACCGCTTTCCAGTGTTCTTGCCCTGGGTTGGATTGGTAACGACTTACCATTCCAACGGCAAAACAGATGTCCGGTCTTATACGCATCTTAGCGTATATAAGACTACCAACTGCACTGGAATATGGAACTTTTTCCATAATTTCCTTTTCCTTTTGGTTCTTTGGACATGATTTCAGACATAAATTGTCGCACTTGCTTATAGGAGTATCATTGGACTTGCAGTCCTGCATATTAAAACGTTCTAAAACCTTCTTTATATAAGTCTCCTGTGAAAGAGAAAGAAGTTTCTTCGAACGATTCCTTGAAATCTTAACTCCAAGGATATATGCGGCTTATCCCATGTCTTTCATCTCAAAAACTGATGAAAGCCAAGTCTTGATATCCATCACAAAGCCCTTGTCATTTCCGGCTATTAAAATGGCATCTACATATAGAGACATAATAACGTACTTGCTCTTAATCCTCTTGATATATACGCAGTTATCTTCATCAAGCATGGAAAAACCATTTGATAAGACAACTTCTTGAAATCGTATATACCATTGCCTCGAGGATTGTTTAAGACCATATATGGACTTACGAAGTTTACAAACCTTATGTTTGTTTCCTTCTTTTACAAACCCTGTTGGTTGTTCCATATAGATCTCCTCGTCCAATTGTCCATTGAGAAAGGCAGTCTTTACATCCATCTGATGTAATTCGAGGTCTAAGCAAGCTACCATTGCCAGAATCAGGCGAATCGAGGTAAAACGCACAACAGGTGAGAAGGTCTCTTTGTAGTATATCCCTTCCTGTTGCGTAAAACCTTTCGCGACAAGGCGAGCTTTATATCTGTCTATAGAGCCATCAGCCTTATGCTTGATCTTGAGAACCCATTTGTTCCCAATTGCTCTACGTCCTCTGGGTAAGTCAACTAAGTCCCAGACTTGGTTAACTTTCATGGATTCCAATTCCTCTTTCATCGCTTCCATCCATTTGTCTTTTGCAGGGCATGATACGGCTTGTTTAAAAGTAACAGGCTCGTCATCATCTTGTAGTAAAGTCATAAAGGTTTGCGGAAATTCATCCTCAAATCTTAGAGGAGCCAACCTTGTACGACTACTACGTCGTATTTGAGATTCTTCAAGTCCTTGTTGACTTGAATTTAGATCAATTCTAATATCACTCCCACTTGGAATGTCGTTAGAATTGCTCCCACTTGGATCATTATTCCCGTATGGAATAGGATAATCGTCATTCGTATAATCCATTGGTGAAGGTTGAAACGTATTTTCGTTTTCACCAAGAATTCTCCCACTCGAATGAGGTAATCCTTCTTGATCATAAATCTCAAATAGAGATAAGTCCTGACTTATCTCGCCCTGTCTTGGAAACTCGTTTTCCAAGAAAGTGACATCCCTCGACTCAAACTCAATTAGCCCACCATTGTCTTCTTGACTAACAAAAACATAACCTTTGAAGTTTTCTGTGTATCGTATAAAGATACATTTCCTTCCCCTTGGCCCAAGTTTGCCATACTTACGGGAGGAAATATGTGCGTAGGATGCACAACCCCAAGGTTTCAAAATGTTTAAGTCATGGAGACCTTTGGTTCCACAACTTATAAGGAGTGGAGCTAACTAATTTCGAGGGTACGCGGTTTAAAATGAAAGCAGCCGTCAATAATGCATCACCCCAAAAGGTGATTGGCAAGTTAGCTTGCGCCATCATTGAACGGACCATTTCCATTAAAGTCCTATTTCTCCTTTCTGCAACACCGTTTTGTTGAGGAGTATAAGGCATAGTTACCTGATGTACTATGCCTTTTTCATCACAAAGTTCCTTAAAACTTGTTGATTGATATTCACCGCCCCTATCGGTTCGCAAGACCTTAATCTTGCGATCTAATTGATTCTCCACTAAACTCATATAGTTTTTAAAGCAAGCCAATGTTTCACTTTTGAGGGATATCAAATAGATATGTCCGAATCGGGTGAAATCATCAATAAAAGTGATGAAATATGTAACGACTGCTTTTCATGTATCTGGATTTAATATAATATAATATATGTTTTGGTGGATTTTTCCCCTCATTTGTGGTTTTCGTCTCCGTAGCTTTCATTTTCGATCGATTCGTCGTATTTTCTCGCTTCTTCCTTAGGATCGTCGATTTTGAAGTATGTCATTCGTGACAGGCTTCATAACGGTCATATCTAACTGTTAGATCAAGCCTAGGAGTCTTAGGATTCGATCACGGGGCCTCGCGCTCCGTATCGGAACTTTTGGTGCTCATTAGCCGGTGTAAGAAGGGCCATCGACCGACTAGATGACGATCCAGTCGGTCGGCAATCCTTCTTGGACCGACTAGTTGGCTTTCTAAAATTATTCAGGAGTTACTGTTTATCGTTAGTCGGTCTAAGAACGTTGGTTGACCGACTAGGTTGCAAACTAGTCGGTCAGCAATGCTTCTTGAACCGACTAACACATCATCTTAATTTTAGTTGAGTTACTGTTTACCCTTAGTCGGTCTAAGAACGTTCAGCGACCGACTAGATGCTAAACTAGTCGGTCAGTACTTGTTCATGGACCGACTAACTCTAGAATCCTATTTTCGTTCAGGAGTTACTGTTTACACTTAGTCGGTCTGCGTTGGTCGACCGACCGACTAGTTGCCAAACTAGTCGGTCAGTGGTTGTTCTTTGACCGACTAACCAGTGTTAAAACCCTAATTTCTGGGCAGCCGCCAGCTCAACCTATTTATACCCAACCCAAACGACTTCTTCTTCTCCAACACGACCCAAAACCCTAAAATCTTCCCCCTTGAGCCCCCATCTTCCTCCAAGCTTCAATCCTTCATTCCAAGCCCTAAATCCATCATCCAAACCATCCATTCATCCTATCAACCTCTCAACTTCCCCAAATCTCCATCGAAATCCATCAAAACCCCCAAATCACCCAAAACCCTAGTTTCTCCAACTTCCCCCAATCTTTTCCAGATCTGGTCCTAGGGTTCCCCGGAGTGTTTCTTCCGCCTCCTCTCGGTAAGAAATCGATCTACCGTTGTTTTCTTATCCTATTGTAATTTTTATGAAACCCTAATAAAATGCTTGTGTTTTGATGATTGTTCCTCATAACAGCGATTCCCCGTAGGCTAGCATCCGCGAAAACGAACTTTCGTAACCGTCATCCCCGGTGATAGGCAAGTGAAACTTGCATCTCTTGATTTGGGCCATGTCTTAGGCCATTACCTTGTTTTAGCGTAAAAGAGACTAAACGGTGAAAGGATAGCCGTTTAGACGCCATTGACCTAACTTGACAACGAAGCTAGATCCGTCACCCTCATCATGCTTGTATGTCACGTTTAAATTCAATTAACGGTACGCAATCATTTGTTCATGTCATTGCATAGTGATAAATTATTGTGATTGTGTAGCACACGCTACAACATTATATTCCTGGCTCGTGTTCCAGAAGCGAGCCCTGTAGTTGGAGACCCCAACGCTCGGATACCGGCTAGGCACCCACTTTTCGTGGGCACAACCCTATGCCAAATACACTTCCTGGCCCGTGATCCAGAAGTGAGCAAATGCTCGATACACGTAGGGGTGGGGTAAGAGATATGCGTCACCAGAGCACGAGATGGCCTGATCCGCCACTCCAGCCTGCAGGCGAAATCTCTAGTGTTTAAGTGAGTAAGAGATATGCGTCACCAGAGCACGAGATGGCCTGATCCGCCACTCCAGCCTGCAGGCGAAATCTCTAGTGTTTAAGTGATTAATAGTGATAAGTGATAAGTGCTAAATGATAAGTGATTAGTGATTTGGTAGCTTTTGCTACATCGTGCGTGCTTGCCTCTCTTTTAAACTGTTGCATCATACTTAACTGCCATGTCATCGCTTAATGTTACAAATGCTAGGTTGTTAGTCACTTTCAGTTTCCTTGCCCAAGTCTTTTTAGACTTGCTGACATGTGCCCCTTTCTCTTTTGGGTGACGCATGTTAGACCTTGAGCCTGAGTTGCTCGCTGAGGGTGAGGTGTTTGCGGACGCCGAGCTTGCGCCCGTGTTGGACGAGTAGTACGTAGACACTGGGGACCAGTCCTAGTGTCTCCGTGTGTTTTACTTTTGTTAGACAGTTGTTTTGTTATCGGTGCGTGGCACCTATACTTTTTATGTTGTTGCTTTTGTTTGGCCTTGTTCTGGGCCCTTAGACTCTTTCCTTTAGCCTGGTGGCTTTTCTGTGATGTTGAATATTTTGTGGACAAACTTTGGGATTGGTATTTCATATCCGTCTCATACTATTATTATTATTGTTGTTGTTTCGATTGCAATTACAGGGACCTGCTTATACTAAATTGACGCTTATCGGGTTTGGGGCTTCACCGCTCCACTCCCGTGCGGACCTTTTCACGTCTCGCCTCCATTTTAGGGAAGCGGGTCGTGACAAAATAGGACTTCCCGCGTCTTGTCTTGACATTCATCGGACCACTTATGTCCGAATGGATAAGCTGTAATGGAACCTCGGCCCTTGTGCCGGTTCCAAACGGCTTGCGACAAGATTTCCCCACTAGGCAATGTTCGCAGGTCGACATTTCAACCTTTGAAACATTGGATAGAAGGCCACGTTTAGCAAGTCTATCCATACGCGTTGGTCCAATATGACCAAGCCTTGCGTGCCAACAAATCACATCAGACTCATAAGTCTTAGAATTTGCAATAAGGAAATTTTCATTACATGAGGAATCGTACATTGTACTCATTACAATAAATCCTTTAAATACAAACCCAGTACCAATAAGAGTATTATTACAACTTAAGTCCCCATTACAATCATGAAAAAACCAGTTATAGCCAAGACCCATTAACACGACCACAGAAATTATATTCCTTCGAATATCTGGAGCGAAGAGGACATCATGAAGTGGGAGAGTGCGGCTGTTGTCCAAGACTAGCTTGCAAGTCCCAACGCCTTTCACTTCAACACGTGTGTTGTTTCCTACATAGATCCATTTCGTTCCTTGGGGTATCCGGTGATACTCCACGAAGGACCGTCTGTCCCTTGCTATGTGGTCGGTGGCACCTGAATCAATTATCCAAAATGGATTAGATTCCACAAGAAATATTGAACTAGAAACACATATGTAACTAGTATATTTACAAGTTACCTCGTCGCCTCCACTCGTACACGAACGAGCATAGTGACCGAGCTTGTTGCACTTGAAGCACTTGATCCTCTTCAAGTCTTTCTTCTTGTGCCATTTCTTGTGCCCACCCTTATGTTTGGGTTTCTTGGAAGACTCAGGTTGCTTATTACGTTCATTAGTAGACTTGGAACGATCTTTCCGTTTCTTTCCCCCGTGTGAGGAACTAGCAACCATGTGCACTTCTGCACTAGGCTTGGCAGCCGCAAGCCGCTCTTCCTCTAATTCGAGGTGCTTGGAAACATCGTTGAAGGTCTTGATGCTCTCATTGTGAGTGAGATGCATCTTCATTTGGTCCCACCCATTTGGTAGGGAACGTATGACTGCTTGGATTTGTTGCTCATCAGTGAGCACATGACCTGCGTCCTTTAACTCTGAGATTTGATTTGCCATATGTCGCAGATGTTTCCCCATGGAATGATCTGGACGTTTCTTGTATGAATCAACTCTTATAGTTAAGGCGCGAAGTTTGGACACCGATGTGCCACCAAACTTCTCATCTAGCTTGGACCATATGTCCATGGCTAGGTCATGCTCTCGGAAGATGCGCATTATGTCATCGGCTATACTGCTCAATAACGTAATGCAGGCTATCTTATTCTTCCGAGACCAAGCATCAAAAGCTTCATTGTCTCATCTGTATTGGGCCGTAGTGCCCAACTCAGGTTCAATCATTACGTTCTTTAGAGTTTCGAGCACTTCTTGCTCCTCTAAAACGTATTGTATCTTGATGGACCAAAGTTTGTAATTATCGCCGTTGAGTTTTTCACCTCTGTTTAACTCAGCGACGATATTCTTTGAAGCGGAAGACATTTTACTTTTAAAATGCTGCAAAAGACACAAAAAATCGAAGGTTTGATCAAAAACATTGTATTGAAAATTCTTAAAATAAATACAATTCCCACTTGAAATGATAATAGAATATCCCATTTGGATAGTTCTAATTTCAACTCCCACTTGGAATGATATTTATAATTTGATAAGTTACTTTCGAAAAATATTGAAGATGTTACTCTAGAATCGGAAAGGTTACTATGTTTCCAATCACCATCTAGAGTAACTTTCAATATTTCCCCATCACTTTATCAAATAAAAGTACTTTTATAGTACTTTGCAGCGGAAAAGCGTTTTTTTTTTGAAAACGTATTTTTCAAAACGTTAGAAAACGTATTTTTCAAAAAATGTATATTTCAACTTAGTACCCTTATGATACTAGTGAAATATTCGGCACTTCCTGCCATTTGCCGGGATGAGTCGGAGCCGTGCCAAGGTCGGATCCCCCTTTTGGGGATTTTTCTGCAAACTATCGTCGCCGGCTCCCGTATGGATCCAGGCGTTTCCCCCTTATTGGAGAATTTTGCTACAGACGACTGCCGTCGGCCCCGTATGGGCTAGGCTTGTAGGTTGCCGGGGCCGAAACCATTGTCAAGGCCTCTGGCTAAATTGGTCGACCAATAATCCCGAATTGGTCGACCAATACCGACCAATCAATTATTTGGCACCCCCTTGGCCAGGGCCTCTGCCCTGGCCGGGGCTGGCCAAGGGCCTCTGCCCTGGCCGGCCAGGGGCCCTGGCCCCTTGGCCAGGGCCTCTGCCCTGGCCGAGGCCGGCCAGGGCATTGGCCCTGGCCTCTGCCAAGGCCGGCCAGGCCCTGGCAAAGGCCAGGGCCGGCCCCTGGCCTTGGCCAAGGCCGGCCAGGGCCCCCTGGCCCTGGCCTGGTCTCGGCCAAGCCTGGCCTTGGCCACGGCCAGGGCCCCCTGGCCCTGGCTGTGGCCGGCCAGGTCCAGCCATGGCCGGCCATGGCTGGGCCATGATCTTATTGCCTTGGCCGGCCATGGCCCATATGGCCATGGCCGGCCACCCCCTTGCATGGGGTTGGCCGTACACCCCCGCCGGAGGGGTGGCCGTGGTGGTTATTGGCCGTAGCCAACCCCCTCCGCATGAGGAGGGGGGATGCATTGCCTCCATAGCCCATTTGGCCATGGTGATCATGCACCAAAAGTTATCTTCCCCGATCGGAATAACTACCATTTTCTTCCTCGATGAAGCACACGTTCGTCGATGAAGCACCCGTTCGTCGAGAAAGTAGTTATTCTCTAATGGCCGTGTGCCAAAATGAAAAATTAACTTACTTTAAAATTCGTAAACTACGCGCTCCACATGAAGAGAGTTCACATTCCCTATGAATGGAGACTCAGCATCCATGAAGAGAACGAGCTTGACGATATGAACGGTCGGTTCTTCCCGTCACGGAGAGTTCCTACCATATCCGTAATGGTAGGAGACCCTAACGTGAAAAGAACAACCGCTGCGTTCTCTCCGTCACGAAGCGTTCCTACTATATCCGTAATGGTAGGATACCCATTCGTGAAAAAGACAACGCCTCGTTCATCGGTTCGACGGGGCGGCGGTTTGACCGGGGCGAACCCGTATGGCTCTGATACCAATGTAGGATCCTGTCAAAACAACGTTAGGATCGATAAATGAAGTCGAGACTTATGTTTGCGTACGCGGCACGGTAATCTCGGAACTTCGCCCTCGGATTCGCCACAACGGTCGATACTTCGTCACGGAGGATCGAAGCAGAGTTTCACCGCCTAAATCTCTAACTAGAAGAGGATTTTAATGGAAGGGAGAAGAAGAACATAAGATGCCTTATGCAAACTTATGGCATGGAAAGTGTGAATGAATGCCTTACCCTTGGGTCCTATTTATAGGCTTTAGGTGTAGTTATTGTAGGAAATAACTAAATATAAGCTTATTAGCCTATATTAGCACATTCATTTATCTTCTTCTTTATCCACTTATCAAGTGCCATTTTGCACTTATAAAGTGGCTTTTTCCACTTATCGAGTGGCTTTTTCCACTTATCGAGTGGTCCTTTTCACACGAGAAAAGGTTTCCTTCGCGCACGCCTTCGTGCACGTGACATCTGAGGTCCGTATACCCTCATACATCCCCTCATGGGTGTATTTATGTCGTCCATATCCAACAGTTCCCACATCAACATGCACCACACATAGCTCTGAATTGGACTAATCCCACAGAACTAGCAATGCTTGTTTTGTTGTTGGAAGTGGATATTTAAAGTTGCACTCCATTATCCATGTAAATCCCTGTTCCATGTATCTAGATTTTTCATTCTCGTATTTTGCAGTTAGAGATGTCAATGTGCATTAGACACTTTCTTTAATGTGGTACAGTCTCATTTCAGGTATGTGTTTGGAGTTACTCATATTCCTCGGTTGGAAGATTGGCCTGTTATGCCCGCGGAGCGGATTGGTTTCATGCTCATGGTATATCTTTTCACTTTTATGTCTCATTTTTAGTGTTAGATTGGTTTTTCTGAATGGTGAATTGTTCCTTTCCATACACAAAATTAATCATTTGCTTGCACCGACAACTTTCATAGATATGATATTTATTGCATACAGAATTGATAATCATGTTAGGCTTGTTATTCATGTTTAGCCGATGACGTGTTTTTTCATGGTCCGTTGATATATAGTTTAGAAAAGATTGTGATATGATATATTTTCAGCTGTACCAAAGATTGTGATATGCTTGGTTATTGGAATCACTCATATTATATTGTTAGCGGGGAAGTGTTTGATGCTCGTATGTGCTCACCGATTCTCATCATCATTGTAAAGGAACACCTCTGATCAGTTTAATATGATGTCAGATGAGTTGTGCCCCAGTCTAGGCAACGATTCACTAGGAGAACCCCTGATGCCAGTTGGTGAGATTCGACTTGTGGTAATGGATGTGAAGCAAAAATTAGAAAGCATCATATTATCATTTATCTGTGCAATGTTGTCCATTTTTCCCTGTTCAATGGGTCAGGATAGCTCAAGCCTCAGTTCATACTGAAGGTTCGCATATACACACAGGCATATACGGACAGGAGAACAAACTATAAACCAGTAACGCGTTTCATTTGTTATATCATAATTATGTACACTTATCAACGGCACAAAGGCAGTGGATGTTTACAGGTATGTAATTGAGCTATATACAATATCGGATCATGGTTCCTACATAACTCTATCTATTATCTACATCGATATCTAATTGCGACTAATGTTACTTGATAGTAGGGCCAGGCTAGACAAAAGCTAGCTCTCAAATGAACATCCTTTGGAGAAATTGCCAAAGGGGAACCCTGTGCTGCCATGAGGTTCTGGAGTGGAGGAAGAATTCTGCTTCACTGTCAGAATCGTCTCAAATTTTATATGCATGACTTGTGCTATATGATGAACCCAAGCTACTAATAATTTGCAAATGAGCTGATACTTGGAGAAAACTTCTATAATTATATCATTAAAATTAGGTCGAGATGAGTATCCTTGCACCTTGCATGGCTTAGTAAAAATCGATAAACTGGGCACAAACAATTGCAATGAGATAATCTCTTTGTCCCTAATTAATCTCTGTGTGGTAAATCCTGGACAACTACTAAAAATGGGGATGAAACCTGACTACATAAATTTATGCCATTTTCTGAGCAAAAGGGAAGCAACCATAGAGACATGTTGTTTTCTTTGAGTTGTAGTTGTCCTTGCGATGATCTTGTCAGTAAATATTCTCTGGTGATTTACGCAGGGATGAGAAATCATAATTGCTTTTGGATGTAAGGCGTGCAAATCGTCAGCAAACTGCATTGCCATCATCTGTGTTGTCTACTGATAGTATGCATATTAGTGTTCTTGCGGCAGCAGCTCATGCAGCAGCTAGTAGAAGTCCATTTACTATTTACTACAATCCAAGGTTTGATGTTTCTTTCCGTGTGTATGTATATACATATGATATCCATAAAATGAAATATTTAGCATTTGTTTTTTTAAAACATATTTAAGTCGTCTATGTCTTCTCAGAGCATGCCCTTCAGAATTCATTATTTCTTTGGCCAAGTACCATAAAGTTGTCTATACACAAGTGTCAATTAGAACGAGATTCGGAATGATGTTTGAAACGGAGGAATTTACTAAACGCGGGTGCATTTCTGTAGTATATGATCATTTCTCAATTTATCACTCTCTAGCTTTCATCTTAATGGGTTAATACAATAATATACAGTTATGCTAATGAACAACACTGAAAGGAATTTTGTTTCTAAATTTTTTTTATTGATCTGTATTATTATTAACAAATTGAGATTTAACTTGGTGACGATCAAAAAATGCTTTTGTGTCCGTTCGTTTCAGTATAGTTATCTGTTTTTGATTTCTATCATTACCAACATAATTTTTATAACTGCAATCCAACTGAAACTGCTTGTACGCTTTTTTCATCCTTAAATCTATATCGCTGACATGTAACATTTTTGTTCATCTTTGCTTACAAATATATGGGGACAATTGTAGATATTAGTGATTTCGATCCATTAAGATTACCAAACTCAAAATGGCGGAATCTACTAGTAAGTTCATCCCCACACTGTTATGTCATGGAGCATTTCTGATAATATATTGGAGCAGAGTGTGACATTTGAAGGCGCGCTTTATCCGTCTCTTGTTAGGTAGAATGGGATGAACAAGGTTATGGTGAAAGGCCAGATAGGGTTAGCCTATGGGAAATCGAGACTCCCAAGAGTCTTTTTGTTTTCCCTACACCGAGTTTGAAGCGGCAATGTCTGACTGCATTTATTGGTAAGTCTTGCAGCTGCGTTCTATTCATAAATAAGCACGTTATTCTTAGTTATTGCGTGGCTATTGGTAGTATTATTTCAAAGATTGTTGGCTCTTTACTTGATTTTGATCAAATATTACTACCATACAAACTCATGTTCTACATAGAATACTACCTTGTTTATATTTCTTAAATCGAGATTTGATCTAAATAGCTTCCTATATCCAGCATTTATATGCACATGCGTTGACTTTGATATATTGTTCTAAAAAAATTTATTGTTGAACGCTATGCAGTTCCTGGGGTGGAAACTGGTTTTGGAAACGTGAAGCTTGTACCGCATGCTCTAGATAATTTGACTCGCAACATGCATCCGATAATATTAGGTGTTGGTTCAGACGGTATGTTTTTGATAAACGGTATGTTTTTTAATATCGTTTTCAATTTGATTTCACATTAAATAAACGGTTTGTTTTTTAATATCGTTTTCAATTTGATTTCACATTAAACACGGTATGGTAGGCCAATTATAAGCGTTGTTCACTTTGATTTCATATTAAATAGAAAACTTGAATCCACATTTGATTTCTCAATCATGTTATTTAATGGTGTATGGCATGTTGAACTTGAAACGTATAACCAACTCTACAATCAATACTGGAAGTTGAACTTATACTTGTATCTAATGGTGTATGGCATGTTGGCCATTTTTATGTTAAGTCTCTCCAACAACTGATTTTTAGATGCATGTTGCATTCTGTAATGGTTTCGTAATGCATGTGTTGGCTGGCAAATTGTTACCAGATATGAATGAAATCTCTCTTTTCGCGTTTATTACATGAATATGAAGCAAGATTATAATTGCAGTATTTGATTCATAATAGCTTAAACATATATATCAATTTGTTGCTCTCTTCATGCAATGTGGTACCTAAAACTGGCACCCGTGGGTTATTGACAATATTCTT
Organism: Scilla litardierei; assembly: GCA_030789695.1. Lineage (NCBI taxonomy): Eukaryota > Viridiplantae > Streptophyta > Magnoliopsida > Asparagales > Asparagaceae > Scilla > Scilla litardierei. The sequence goes on along the minus strand of CM061141.1, from coordinate 175,432,631 downwards.
GTTGGTTGTTTCATGTACAAAATGTACTAAAGATCTAATAAACCTTAGCCTTTTTTGTCATTGATTTGGCTCCTAAAATGCACTAAAATGCAAAACTTTAGCTCCTAAAAAAAGATCCCCAAAACATTAAGAGCAAATTCACAGTTTACACCTTTCAGGTTTTAATTTGTTACCTATCACTTATTTTGACAAGGGCAATATTAAGAAATCAGGAAAAAAGTTTACTCTGTTGACTCCTCTTGATATGGGAGGGTTAACTTCAACAGTTATACAAAGGCTGCAAAATTTTATGTGCATTTTCTCTTCCACGTTTATAATGTAATGCAATTAAATACATTTGAATAATGACATCTCCTTATGCTGTAACTTTCTTGGTAGGTATGACCTCCTGCACAATGCACATCTCAATCTTCATGGCTTGGCTGAGCTCTTCAAGGTCGCTCAGGTAACAATTTTCCAGAAACTTCTTTTTGATCCTTTAGTATCTTAAATGTTCTGTTTGTTACATATGCCATTTTACTTTATGGATAATTAGAATATAGGTTTCTAACACTTGACTGTAATAGCTCAGCATGCTTGTTCTCACTAAGATGCAAAGTCTTACTGGATGTAATTATTACGATAATGCATAACGATAGTTTTACATGATGTTGATGCTACTAAGATGAAGCTTCACGCTGATTTGAAGATGCAGAAATTTGATCGAATTATTTATAACTTCCCTCATGCTGGCTTCAAGGAAAGGAAGATAATATTTTAGTGATCAAGTATGTATTAATAGCTTTTGTCTTTATTTACGATGAAATTCGCTAAAAATTTCCTAAGTGTATTGCCTACTTTTTTTTATTTCATTTTTTGGCGTGCTCTTCATTTTAATTATAGGACCCAGCCATACTAGCATACTCTATCTTAAATTATTGAGACTTGAGAGTACATTTATAGGAAACCTTTAAAGTTCAAAGACGAATCAGATGGTTGTATTTTTAGTTCATATTGTGTTAGTGCATAAACAAAAAGGTCATATATAAACCTCCAACTCTTTTGGTAGTCTTTGAAATTGGAATGTTCGCATTTGCCTATTTTTACTACCTCTAGGCTTCTCTATTTAATTACAGGAATGATATTGCTAAAAATACTAATTGCTGTAATTTACCATTCTCAAGGATATACATGGAGCTGGTGAACGTTTTCTTTAAGAATGCAAGCCACATGCTTCGACTGGATGAGGAAGTTCATGTCATCCACAAGATTGGGGATCCTTTCCGCAGGTGGAACATTGAAGAAGTTGCTTCGAGGAATTCTCATTCTGACTGAATGTGTCAATTTTAGCATTGAAGACTATCCAGGATACAATAACAAAAGAGGCAATGGTCACAGATCTGATCAGCCATTTCCTCTTAGCGAATGCAGGACGTTCAAGTTCAGAATTGGAAATATTCAGAAAAAGAAGAGAGCGGGACTGATGCTTGATATTACGAAAACAATTGCATTAGTGATTTGTTTCAGAATCAGTAGTTGCAATTTGTCGGGAAATGTATTGTTCAAGGAGTGATTTAATGGATAGTGACTGATAAGTTTTATATGCAATTTAGTTTCTTATTTTTATTACGGATCATCTTCCAATATCAATGCACATCGTCTAATTTATGTGATTGTTGAATAAAAGCAATTTAATTTGATTGTTTCTTGCAATGATTGTTTAATTTAATGTTATTGGTGGTGGTTTATTTAAGCATTTTGCACATTAAATGGATCTATTTAAATATAAAACGTAGGGAGAAACAATAAAATGAATTGAAACAAGCGTTGTCTATCTGGGACCTTTAACAGCGCTTGCACTAACAAGCGCTGTTAAAGGGGGGCCTTTAACAGCGCTTGTTAGTACAAGCGCTGTGAAAGGCCCCCCTTTAACAGCGCTTCTTTAGTGCAAGCGTTGTTAAAGGTTCACCTTTAATAGTGCTTGCTAGTGCAAGCCGTGTTAAAGGCCCTCCTTTAACAGCGCTTCTTTAGTGCAAGCGCTGATAAAGGCCCCCCTTTAACAGCGCTTGCACTAAAGAAGCGCTGTTAAAGGCCCCCTTTAACAGCGCTTGTAAATCGCTATTAAAACCAGCCCCCCTTTAGCAGTGGCAAGATAGACAACGCTTGTAAAGCGCTATTATAGACCTTATTTAAGCGCTGTTAAAGGTCCATTTTGTAGTAGTGATTCCATCAGGCACCTTGAATTTGGTCTACAGTCGTCTGTGTGCCAAAGTGCGTAACTTGGATTTTCTGGGTTTCAACCCACTTTGGAAGTTAATCACTGATGAGAGGTTTTCAGTCTCCTGTCAAATTACAGGCGCCTGAGAATTGGTCATCTACCATCTGAAGGTGCTAGTGCAAAAGTTGCGTTTTTCTCAGCTCCTTTCCGTCCCATGTGTCAGACGCCTGCTAAAGGATTTCAGGCGCATGTACCTTGTACATGCGCCTATGTAGTCTTCTACAGCCGCCTGTCCTGGCTCAGATTATAGCCGTTGGGATTTTTATAGCCGTGACCAGTCGACTATCTGAAGCGTAAACTGCCAAAATCTAACCGTTGCAGATTTATTCATTTGGGCTTTTTTGCTTTGGTTTGAGGGTTTATTTGGGGTTCCTTTATATAGGAGATGGCTTAGTTCAATAGAACTTCTTGACACTATTGCAAATCATTAGAGATTGATTAAGCCACTCTCAAACTTTCTCATTTTCCTCTTAGAGCTCTTATTCCTCTTCATACATTGAAGTCAAGCTCCATGGAAATCCTCCAAGTGTAATCAAGCTCAATCTCATCACTTGGATATCCTCTTCCATGCATTCATCCTCATAATGAGTGAGTTCATCTCAAGGCATAGGTAAGAGTCTTTTGTTTCATTTGTTTTCTTGAAACCCTAAGTCTCTTTGTGGGAATTAGATACTCTCTTTGTGGGAGTTGGTCACTCTCTTTGTGAGAGTTTAACCCTTGTAAGGGTGATTATGTCCTTGTGTATGATAACCCTAATTCTCTGTGTGGGAGTTAGTTTCTCTCTGTGTGGGAGTTAGACCCTTGTGTAGGGTAGATTGTGTCCTTGTGAAGGGAAAATCCATTTTGTAGGGTATCCCTTGTGCATGGATTGTATTCACTACCTTGTGCAGGATTATAGTGAATATTTGGTGTGGCTGGACGTACTCAATTTGGGGAACCACGGTAAAATCTTGTGTTTTCGTTTGGATTGATTGGGTTGATTAATTCCTCTTGCACTTATTATTCCTCATTTGTAAGTTAAATTTTAATTGCACAATTTATTGCCATAACTTTATTCACCCCCCTCGAGATTTTGTTGTTGTTAGTATTGCCAAGTAGACGGTCCTAACATGGGTGCCCACAGGTCGGGTGCCCGCGGGCTGGGTGCCCCCCTGCCTGTGCACGGCATGCCCTAACCTGCCTGGGCTGGGTGCCCGCCTGCTTAGTGGGCACGGGTGCGGGCGCCAGACCCGCAATGCCCAAATTGGTCTATTTTGCATTGTTTTTGGCTCTATTTTTCATGTTTGGAGTCCGGTTTGGACGTCGTTTGAACCTGGGTTTAGCCTGGGATGTTCGTGTCATTCAGGTACACACCTTATGTGTTAATTCTATATAAAATATGCTCGTAAATATTTTTACGACATATTCATGACCTCTTGCATCACATGCAATTTCCCACATCCTAAATATTCTAAACCTTTTGTCACAAACATTTTGTGATGTATTAATTCCCTTGCATCCAATGCATCATCTCCCTTAATTCTACCTATTACTTGACGAAGGTCTCACTCTGTGTGAGACTCTACAGCCTGACCCAACTACAGGCGGGACTCGAAACCCCAGACGACAGTGACCACGAGCAGCAGGTGTCGTCCCTATTTCGGTATCATAATTATGCGGTTAACTCATTGACATGAGTATTATCGGGACCACCCTGACTTTGTCCGTGATGAATACCACAGTTTTAGTCCACTCGTTAAAACTATGTCGCCTAGTCAAGCCTAGGGTACGGTCAAACTGTCAACCCTAATAGCTTGAACTTGGTTAGTCTCCATCGGTCTTTAGTCAAATAATGTTGGACTTCTTCCAACATACTTTGGCCAAAGTTTTTCACTAAAGATCGAACCAACACGTGCGACACTGACTCCCCATAAACAGGAGAGACGAATCCTTTCTTGGTCATTACTCTCCTCGCATGCTTCAAATGTCACCCAACCAAAGACCTTTCGACAAGCCTTGCCTCGAAGCTAGATCAGTGATCTAAGTGACCCGTTCACATACAGGTTCTTATAATGACCTCAAGTCTAAGGACCAACTAGCCTATCATCACTGAGAGTTATCACTGACAGATTTGTTATGTTTAACCAGGTGATAACTCTCATTGGGTCGTTCAGTGAACTCATTCTCCAATGAGCACATAAGTCTCGTCTCCGACTTCGCCAAGTCAAACGACCATGAGATCATCGTCACCAATCAATGGTGAAGAAAAATACATGGTCTATCTGATGTTTCGATATCCTTTTCTCGAAATATTTACGACCACGAATGATTTTAGACTTATGCTACAAATGGTCAAATAATTCTACATGTTTAAGATCCTCATCTCGATACTTGTTTGATCTAGCATAGAGTCTCGGGACTATACATAAGTTCTAATGTCGACGACATTACTATTTACTTAGGTAAATTCTTACTAAACAGCTTACTGTTATTTTGAACAAGATGTTTGTACACATTAATCGAGATAAATTGCCTCGAGTGCATACACATATCCCAACATCTCACACTTGTACTCAAGCCCATTTATCCCAGTATCTCATACCGCATTTACACATAAGTCTCTCTAGACTTTATGTGGCAGAGCCTTCGTGAGTGAATCTGCTAAACCGTCTTTAATATCGACTTAAGGAGTTTATATGTTCATGTTAGACCACACATTTGAATCTCATTCAAATAATTTCCTTGGTCCTTTGGAATCCATAATATTTGTCTTGCCTAGATCTCATCCAGCTTATCGTACCTTATGAAAATAATCCAAAATAGTTACTGGTCATCTGCACGATTCATAATCATTTCTGGATAAAGTATCAAACTCTTTGACCACTTTGTCAAAACATATGTTCCGGCTCCTTGATGCCTCGCATGCCTTTTATTTGCTCCCACTGACTGTGAAAACTCTCTGGCTGATTCATATAAGTTTGTTCTTCTAAATCATATTTAGAAAACAAACTATATATGTATACTCCGATTTTCATGGTCATCCTGAGCATTTACATTGAGTCTGATCCGAATAGATCTGTACACAGCTGTTGGCGAGAAAGTTTCATCACAATGTTTACAGTAGTTCTGGTGATAACTATTCTCAACTAGCATAACTTGTTCTTCATTATATTCCATCTGAACTAATCTTCTTTCTTGAAGATTCACTTGCAGCCAAAAGGAACACTTCCCTTGGGCACGTCAACCAAGGTCCATACCTTATTTACGTGCAAGGACCATTTTCGGATTGCATCAAGCCATTTCTTAGAGTCGCTACTCTAAATGGCATCTGGGAAGTTGTCTAGGCCATCATCAACTATGATGTCTTACTCAACTACTTTGTTTCACAAGGTTCGAGTAATCCGAAGACTTCCTAATGATTAATTTGAGGAATATCATATTGATAAGGTCCTCACAGAACTTTATTAAGAAACTAGGCATTACTATCTGGGACTTAATCCAGATGGAGGATTGTAACTCGGAGTCACTTGCCATGTATCGCACTATGTCTAACAAAGTGTGATTCATGTCTCCAACACACCAATGTGTTAAAAGACTTTACTTAAAAGAAAATCTCATTTTCTTTTAATTTTGCAAGAATTATCTACTTTAGTATTCGACTCTTCGATCTGATAGACGTAGTTCAAATACTTCTACCATTGAGTTCTCTATTTTATCAAACTTGTGTTTCATCAAGAACACACGTCGTAATAAAATAAGAATATCATATCTATGCTAATTTAGACTTGGGTCTGGATACATCCATATGTACGAGACCACGAGTTCTCCAACTCATTCTCCCACTATTTTACGGTAGGATTTTGGCCATCATACCTTTGAGACAAGACTTACAAGTTTCTTTCGACTCATAATACGAGAGGTCACAAGCCCTCTATTTATGTGACTTGTCAAGTCTGCTCTCTTCGGTACGGCCTAGTCTATTTTTCCATGGATAAGTTTTCTATAACTTGTGCATTCATGTATTACCACCTAATACAATATTGTTATACAAATTACTCATTGCTTCAGAAGCAAGGTGACGACATTCGCCAAAATGTGTTCTTCTTTCGTATTACTATTATCCTGAAACTGTGACATCAAATATGTCACATATTTAGTTCCTCCTACTTTTGCTGTTTCTTATGATAGTCAAAACTTTATTTCTCAGTTGACTTTCCTGAATGCCTTCTTCTTTTCTAAATTACAATTAAACATTTCATGTCCCAACACAAATATTAGCTGTGCAAGCACCTCACGCATCCAAACACTTGAGCTTCACAACCTTGAGTTGACTCAACAAGTTGCTTGACTCCAGATCTGATTTGGATACATTGTCTTGCACCGCTCATGCACTCATCTTCGAGTCAAACAGTTTGATCGAAGTTTTTAACCTTGCGGATCGAAACCGTTTTCCATACAATCTTGAGTTGACTCAACAAGTTGTATGGAGAAACATGCTTTGAATATCAGTATGTTCAAGCTGCCACTCATAGAGGCGAGTGACAAGTAGCGTGCATTTATTTTGTTGGATCCAGAGCTCAAGGAAATCATTGTCCTTAAGCATGTGTTAAGAAGGACACTTCAAGGTCAATGAAAACATGTTTTTGACTATCAAACTTGATCTTGAGTTGATATTCCTAAAACAATCATCTTAACCATTTAATATATTCCTTTAGGATATTATGATTTGGATTCCAATGGTAAAACATAGAACTATCCTAGTTTAGCATATGTTCAATGATTTTTAAAAATATTTAAATGGGATTTTATTCGACTATATCCTCCCACTATTTTAGCGATCATCGTAAGCCATATAGATGAATGAATAAGTATATTTAGTGGGAAAGGAACCGACCACCAAGAGTCTCACAACCTTGACTTGACTCAACAAGTTGATTAACTCTGCGATCGGTAGATGACCCTTCATCAATCACATCGTATGTCATTCACTTATCGGTTTTTACCCCTTGTCACTTATGACCATGAGTTGGCTCAACAAATCATAAAGACTAGTCTAGTCACACCCTTGCTTTCTTGTCCAATCCTAACTTACACCTGTTGGATATGGACGACATAAATACACCCATGAGGGGATGTATGAGGATATATGGACCTCAGATGTCGCGTGCACGAAGGCGTGCGCAAAGGGAACCTTTTCTCGTGTGAAAAGGACCACTCGATAAGTGGAAAAAGCCACTCGATAAGTGGAAAAAGCCACTTTATAAGTGCAAAATGGCACTTGATAAGTGGATAAAGAAGAAGATAAATGAATGTGCTAATATAGGCTAATAAGCTTATAATTGGTTATTTCCTACAATAACCACCCCTAAAGCCTATAAATAGGACCCAAGGGTAAGGCATTCATTCACACTTTCCATGCCATAAGTTTGCATAAGGCATCTTATGTTCTTCTTCTCCCTTCTAATAAAATCCTCTTCTAGTTAGAGATTTAGGCAGTGAAACTCTGCTTCGATCCTCCGTGACAAAGTATCGACCGTTGTGGCGAATCCGAGGGCGAAGTTCCGAGATTACCGTGCCGCGTACGCAAGCGTAAGTCTCAACTTCATTTATCGATCCTAACGTTGTTTTGACAGGATCCCACATTAGTATCAGAGCCATACGGGTTCGCCCCGGTCAAACCGCCGCCCCGTCGAACCGATGAACGAGGCGTTGTCTTTTTCACGAATGGGTATCCTACCAGTACGGATATGGTAGGAACGCTTCGTGACGGAGAGAACGCAGCGGTTGTTCTTTTCACGTTAGGGTCTCCTACCATTACGGATATGGTAGGAACTCTCCGTGACGGGAAGAACCGACCGTTCATATCGTCAAGCTCGCTCTCTTCATGGATGCTGAGTCTCCATTCATAGGGAATGTGAACTCTCTTCATGTGGAGCGCGTAGTTTACGAACTTTAAAGTGTGTTATTTTTCATTTTTGGCACACGGCCATTAGAGAATAACTACTTTCTCGACGAACGGGTGCTTCATCGACGAACGGGTGCTTCATCGAGGAAGATGATGGTAGTTATCTACATCGGAGAAGATGACTTTTGGTGCATGATCACCATGGCCAAATGGGCTATGGAGGCAACACATCCCCCCTCCTCATGCGGGGGGGTTGGCTACGGCCAATAACCACCACGGCCACCCATCCGGCGGGGGTGTGCGGCAACCCCATATAAGGGGGTGGCCGGCCAAGGCCATATGGACCATGGCCGGCCAAGGCCAAATGGCCATGGCCCTGCAATGGCCGGCCCTGGCCAGGGCCAGGGGGCCCTGGCCGTGGCCAAGGCCAGGCCTGGCCGGCCTCGGCCAAGGCCAGGGGTCGGCCTGGCCGGCCCTGGCAGTGGCCAGGGCCAGCGCCCTGGCCACTGCCGGGGCCTGGCCGGCCCTGGCAGAGGCCAGGGCCAATGCCCTGGCCTTAGCCAGGGCCTGGCCGGCCCTGGCCGGCCAGGGCAGAGGCCCTGACCGGCCCTTGGCTAGCCTCGGCCAGGGCAGAGGCCCTGGCCGGGGGTGGAGGGTGCCAAAATCCTTGGTCGGCATTGGTCGACCAATTCGGGTTTTTTGGTCGACCAATTCAGCTGGAGGCCTTGCCAGTAATTTCGGCCCCGGCCACCTGCAAGGCTAGCCCATACGGGGCCGACGTCAGTCATTTGCGGCAAAATTCTCCTATAAGGGGGGAAGCGCCTGGATCCATACGGGAGCCGGCGACAATGGCTTGCAGAAAAATCTCCTAAAGGGGGGGACCCGACCTTGGCACGGCAACGGCTTAAACCCGGCAATGGCCAGGGATTGCCGAATATTTCACTAGTATCATAAGGGTACTATGTTGAAATATATTTTTGAAAAATAGGTTTTCATACGTTTTGAAAAATACGTTTTCAAAAACGCTTTTCCGCTGCAAAGTACTATAAGAGTACTATCGTTTGATAAAGTGAGGGAGAAATATTGAAAGTTACTCTAGATGGTGATTGGAAACGTAGTGACCTTTCCGATTCTAGAGTAACATCTTCAATATTTTTCGAAAGTAACTTATCAAATTATAAATATCATTCCAAGTGGGAGTTGAAATTAGAACTATCCAAATGGGATATTCTATTATCACTTCAAATGAGAATTATATTTTAAGAATTTTCAATGCAATGTTTTTGATCAAACCTTTGGTTTTGTGTCTTTTGCAGCATTTTAAAAGTAAAATGTCTTCCGCTTCAAAGAATATAGTCGCTGAGTTAAACAGAGGTGAAAAACTCAACGGCGATAATTACAAACTTTGGTCCATCAAGATACAATACGTTTTAGAGGAGCAAGAAGTGCTCGAAACTCTAAAGAACGTAATGATTGAACCCGAGTTGGGTACTACGGCCCAACACAGATGAGACAAGGAAGCTTTTGATGCTTGGTCTCGGAAGAACAAGATAGCACGCATTACGTTATTAAGCAGTATGGCTGATGACATAATGCGCATCTTCCGAGAACATGACCTAGCCATGGACATATGGTCCAAGCTAGAAGAGAAGTTCGGTGGCACATCGGTGTCCAAACTTCGCGCCTTAACTATAAGGTTCGATTCATATAAGAAACGTCCAGATCATTCCATGGGGAAACATCTGCGACATATGGCGAATCTTATCTCGGAGTTAAAGGACGCAGGTCATGTGCTCACTGATGAGCAACAAATCCAAGCAGTCATACGTTCCCTACCAAATGGGTGGGACCAAATGAAGATGCATCTCACTCACAATGAGAGCATCAAGACTTTCAGCGATGTTTCTAAGCACCTCGAATTAGAGGCAGAGCGGCTTGCGGCTGCCAAACCAAGTGCAAAAGTGCACATGGTTGCTAGTTCCTCACACGGGGGAAAGAAACGGAAAGATCGTTCAAAGTTCACTAATGAACGTAATAAGCAACCTGAGTCTACCAAGAAACCCAAACATAAGGGTGGGCACAAGAAATGGCACAAGAAGAAAGACTTCAAGAGGATCAAGTGCTTCAAGTGCAACAAGCTCGGTCACTATGCTCGTTCGTGTACAAGTGGAGGCGACGAGGTAACTTGTAAATATACTAGTTACATATGTGTTTCTAGTTCAATATTTCTTGTGGAATCTAATCCATTTTGGATAATTGATTCAGGTGCCACCGATCACATAGCAAGGGACAGACGGTCCTTCGTGGAGTATCACCGGATACCCCAAGGAACGAAGTGGATCTATGTAGGAAACAACACACGTGTTGAAGTGAAAGGCGTTGGGACTTGCAAGCTAGTCTTGGACAACGGCCGCACTCTCCTACTTCATGATGTTATCTTCGCTCCAGATATTCGAAGGAATATAATATCTGTGGTCGTGTTAATGGGTCTTGGTTATAACTGGTTTTTTCATGATTGTAATGTGGACTTAAGTTGTAATAATACTCTTATTGGTATTGGGTTTGTATTTAAAGGATTTATTGTAATGAGTACAATGTATGACTCCTCATGTAATGAAAATTTCCTTATTGCAAATTCTAAGACTTATGAGTCTGATGTGATTTGTTGGCACGCAAGGCTTGGTCATATTGGACCAACGCGTATGGATAGACTTGCCAAATGTGGCCTTCTATCCAATGTTTCAAAGGTTGAAATGTCGACCTGCGAACATTGCCTGGTGGGGAAATCTTGTCGCAAGCCGTTTGGAACCGGCACAAGAGCCGAGGTACCATTACAGCTTATCCGTTCGGACATATGTGGTCCGATGAATGTCAAGACAAGACGCGGGAAGTCCTATTTCATCACTTTTATTGATGATTTCACCCGATTCGGACATATCTATTTGATATCCCACAAAAGTGAAGCATTGGCCTGCTTTAAAAACTATATGAGTTTAGTGGAGAATCAATTAGATCGCAAGATTAAGGTCTTGCGAACCGATAGGGGCGGTGAATATCAATCAACAAGTTTTAAGGAACTTTGTGATGAAAAAGGCATAGTACATCAGGTAGCTATGCCTTATACTCCTCAACAAAACGGTTTTGCAGAAAGGAGAAATAGGACTTTAATGGAAATGGTCCGTTCAATGATGGCGCAAGCTAACTTGCCAATCACCTTTTGGGGTGATGCATTATTGACGGCCACTTTCATTTTAAACCGCGTACCCTTGAAATCAGTTAGCTCCACTCTTTATGAGTTGTGGAACCAAAGGTCTTCTGACTTAAACATTTTGAAACCTTGGGGATGTGCATCCTATGCACATATTTCCTCCCATAAGTATGGCAAACTTGGGCCAAGGGGAAGGAAATGTATCTTTATATGATACGCAGAAAACTCCAAAGGTTATGTTTTTGTTAGTCAAGAAGACAATGGTGGGCTAATTGAGTTTGAGTCGAGGGATGTCACTTTCTTGGAAAACGAGTTTCCAAGACAGGGCGAGATAAGTCAGGACTTATCTCTATTTGAGATTTATGATCAAGAAGGATTACCTCATTCGAGTGGGAGAAATCTTGGTGAAAACGAAAATACGTTTCAACCTTCACCAATGGATTATACGAATGACGATTATCTCATTCCATACGGGAATAATGATCCAAGTGGGAGCAATTCTAACGACATTCCAAGTGGGAGTGATATTAGAATTGATCCAAATTCGAGTCAACAAGGACTTGAAGAATCTCAAATACGACGTAGTAGTCGTACAAGGTTGGCTCCTCTAAGATTTGAGGATGAATTTCCGCAAACCTTTATGACTTTACTACAAGAAGATGACGAGCCTGCTACTTTCAAACAGGCCGTATCTTGCCCTGCTAAAGACTAATGGATGGAAGCGATACAAGATGAGTTAGAATCCATGAAAGTTAACCAAGTCTGGGACTTAGTTGACTTACCCAGAGGACGTAGAGCTATTGGGAACAAATGGGTTCTCAAGATCAAGCATAAGGCTGATGGCTCTATTAACAGATATAAAGCTCCCTTGTCGCGAAAGGTTTTACGCAACAGGAAGGGATATACTACGAAGAGACCTTCTCACCTGTTGTTCGTTTTACCTCGATTCGCCTGATTCTGGCAATGGTAGCTTGCTTAGACCTCGAATTACATCAAATGGATGTAAAGACTGCCTTTCTCAATGGAGAATTAGACGAGGAGATCTATATGGAACAACCAACAGGGTTTGTAAAAGAAGGAAACAAACATAAGGTTTGTAAACTTCTTAAATCCATATATGGTCTTAAACAATTCTCGAGGCAATGGTATATAAGATTTCAAGAAGTTGTCTTATCAAATGGTTTTATCATGCTTGATGAAGATAACTGCGTATATATCAAGAGGATTAAAAGCAAGTATGTTATCATGTCTCTATATGTAGATGACATTTTAATAGCCGGAAATGACAAGGGCTTTGTGATGGATATCAAGGCTTGGCTTTCATCAGTTTTTGAGATGAAAGACATGGGAGAAGCCGCATATATCCTTGGAGTTAAGATTTCAAGGAATCGTTCGAAGAAACTTCGAAAGCAATCCCCAGAAATATGTTTTATAAACACTTATCATCCCAAGGATTGTGTTAGAGCTGAGTTGTACCAATGTAAATTCCCATGTCTGTAAATGATCAAATTTAATAAAAGAATATGTTATTTTTCAAACATTGCCTATGAATTTCTTGAGAAATGTTTGTGTACATTTTTGAAATCTCAGCTAAACTTTTTAGTATGTCGGACAGATTGAGGTTGGCTCTCTCACATGAGCAACCGCCTTATTCTATCAGACGGATAGAATAGAGATGAGACCTGTTTAAAGTCAAAATCATCAGACGGATGATTTAGAGTCATGACATAAACAAAATGGTCGCATGAAAGATCTGCATCATATGGATACTGATAGGTACATATTTTACACCTTTTTTCTGCATATTTGCATGCCATTTCGATCACCCATATCACACCTTTCACGATTATTCGACGATATTGCGATGCTTTTCACTATTTCATGTTTTTGTCGGATTTCAGGAAATATGGAGCGATCGGGAGCAAAAATGAGCTTAAGAGACTTGCACCCACTCCGGAGCGTCACCCAAGGCTCTTTTGAGGGCTATTCGGCGATGGGAGATAGGTGGAAGAAGAAGGAACTCCATAGGAGCGACGAGGAGGAGAAACGGAGAAGATTGGGCATTTTAGCATGCCACTCGGCCGAGTGAAGGAGTCACTCAGCCAAGCAAAGAAGCCCGCTCGGCCGGCCAGATCGGACACGCAGCAGATTGAGTATCAGCGTGCACTCGGCCGAGCATCGCCAGCCCACTCGGCCGAGCACGGAGACACCAGTCGCCCGAGTGGCATCACGACGACGGCAAGCAAAAATCTCAGACTTACTGGAATCCGTCAGGCGATTGAGGGTTCCGACTCGGCCGAGTACCGAATGCCCCGCGGCCGAGTGAGTAAAGCCACTCGGCCGAGTCACCTCCGAAGACAGACCCCCCAAGACCCCTGACATACTGAAATTTTACAGGGTCTATCACTCGGCCGAGTAGAGAAGCCCACTCGACCGAGTAGAGAAGTCAACTCGGCCGAGTGATGCCGAGGACACGCAGCGCCCAGATTTTCAGATAGCCTCCCACTCTTTTGAAATATGCTATCATTCCAGAAATTAAAGTATTTTTCTCATATTTTTTATGGATAGTAGACTTCATGACGGTTCCAACGCCGCCAAGAACGCACAAATCGGAGGTCGGATGAAATCTGAGGAATTTCTACAAGTTGATGCTCCAGTGCTGGAATTTCCACTCGGCCGGGTCACATATTCCACTCGGCCGAGTGCGGCCTGGGCCCAGATTTTAAGTTGCGGTTTGGGCTGTTTTTGGGCACGAATTTGAGGGGTTTTCTAGGGTTTCTTGCTTGGGTTTTGGGGAGTATTTAAGGGTTTTGTAGCCACCATTAGAGGGAGATCCCCATATGTTTTCTTAGCCCCCATATGTTTTTCTTAGGATTATTTTAGAGGTTAGGCCATGCCCTAGGCCCCCTCTTGGATCTAAAAGCTTGTATTTTGGATTGAAGATCTTCATCAAGCTAAGTATTTTCTTCTTTTTATTTGAATCTTTGTTTTTCTATCTTTTTGTATGCAAGCAAAGATTTCTATTGATTCTCATATCCTTATTGCTATGCTAGAGTAGATTTGTTGTTCTAGGGTTTGGGGATGAACCCTATGGATCTAATTTCATATTTGTGATAAATGAATTTCTAAATTGCTAGAATTGCTAGGAGGTTAGGTTGTGATTGATTTACTACGGATAGCTAGGGATTTCCATCTGTTACGCCTATTTGGCCGAGACCCGTAAAGCACGAGCCCAGGAGCCCGACTACTGGTCAAAAGCCCATCTGCGTCCTCAAAGCCCATTCGACAAAGGCCCTACAAGGGACCTTCTCAAACATCGATCCGACCCGGCCCCAATAACCCGTTGGTCGCTCGCCCACTCCTGCGAAAACCACTCCCCCGGACGCGCGACCACTAAATAGCGATAATGGGGAGGTACTGGCATGGCGGAGAGAGCGGCGGCGAGGGGGGACTGATGGGGCACGATCAATGGCGGACGTGGGACGTGGGTCAGAGGTGATCATGCCGGAGCTCTATAAAAGGGCCAAGAAGACGACGAAGAAAAGGACCGCATCTCAGGTAACAAAACCTAAGGTACTCCATCAACGACCTCGTTCCCCCAATTCATCTCCATCCTCCCCCGCTCGCGCCGAGAGACACCGTCACGATCTCCTCACGAGTCGGACCGTCTCCGCCGGGCCTCCTTTCTCAGATCTCTATCTGACTTAGGCATCGGAGGGGATTTGGCCGGAACCAAGGTCCGGCCCCCTGACGAGCGTTCTCGTCTGCGCAGGTGGACAACAGATCAACGGGCCGAGGCTACCCCTCGCCCCTCTCCGACCACTCGATCAACCGGACAGTGAGGCTTCCCCTCACCGTCAGCCTGCCGTGGCCGAACACGTCCTACCGAGGCCGAGCATCCTAATCGAGTCCGAGACTCACCCTCGCCACCCGTCGGCCGTGCATCTACCCGGGCGATTGAGGCTACCCCTCGTTCCCCTCCCAGCCGAGGCCGAGCACTCCTGTCCGAGGCCGAGCATCTCAACCAGGGCCGAGGGTACCCCTCGCCCCTTCTACACCGATTCGAAGCCCCCGAGGGACCCGAAGCGGGCCCCTCGACCACGTTGACCGGGTTCTCCACGGTCAACGCTTTGTAGTGAGAAAATACTCTGAAACATCTGGCGCCGTCTGTGGGAACGAAAACTGTCCCACGAAGAAAGAAACCACATCTGCGATGACGCGGCCTCCCTCCTCTCGGCGAAAGGAGGGCGAGGCCCCAACGCGGGGCGACAGGGCCCGCCGTCGTGACCAAGAATGGGCACGGGACCGACGCGAGGATAGGGCCGGGAGGCCCTCCCCTTCCCAACCGGTCGGGAGACCGAGCGCGCCCGTAACGGCGCGCAGCTCGGACGTGGCTCTGGTGGTATCAGTGGTCATAGACACTACCTTGGTACGACGGCTGCTCGTCGACACTGGCAGCTCCTGTGACGTCCTGTTTATGTCAACCCTGGAGAAGATGGGCCGGCGGAAAGAAGACTTGCGACCTCGCTCGGGTCCCGTGGTCGGATTCACGGGTCACTCCGCCCCCATCATCGGCACCATCCATCTCCCGGTGACACTCGGAGACACACCGGATTCAGTGACCCTGGCGGTGGAATTCATCGTATTGGGGATCGGGTCGGAATACAATGGGATCATCGGCCGACCCCTACTCAACGCCGTCGGCGCGGTGGTCTCAACCCTCCATCGGACCATCAAGTTCCGAACGCCGGGGGGGATGGGGCAAGTCGAAGGCGACGCGGGGAGACCAAGTACCTGCTATCAACTGGCGGAGGAAGGTCCCGAGGATCGTCTATCTGACCGGATGGCCGCGCTCGACTTGAGGAGCGGGCCAAGGCCCACCCCCGCGGAGGAGCAGGAGCAAATCCCGGTCACGGACACCGAGGGCCGGTTCGTCTCGATCGGGAGAGGGCTGAGCCCGGACCTGAGGGATCAGCTGATCGAATGCCTGGAGGTGAACCTAGACATCTTCGCCTGGTCGCCTGAAGACATGCCTGGCGTGGACCCCCAGGTGATCGTCCACCAGATCAACGCCGACCCCAACTTCAAACCGGTTAGACAGAAGAAGCGTAACCTGGGCGGCGAGAAGATGAAGGCAGCCTCCGAGGAAGTGGAGCGTCTCCTCGATGCCGGCTTCATACGAGAAGTCTGGTACCCGGAGTGGCTGTCGAATGTGGTGATGGTCAAAAAACCCAACGGGAAGTGGCGAATGTGCGTGGACTTCAGTGACCTCAACAAGGCCTGCCCCAAAGACAGCTACCCCCTGCCGCGCATCGACCACCTGGTGGACAACGCCTCGAGATACGAGATGCTAAGCTTCATGGACGCTTACTCCGGGTACAATCAAGTCCAGATGGACCCCCGGGACGAAGAGATGACAGCCTTCACGACGGACCGGGGAACCTACTGCTACAAGAAGATGCCCTTTGGCTTGAAGAACGCGGGGGCCACCTACCAGAGAATGGTCAACAAGGTGTTCAGCTCCCAGATCGGGAGGAACCTAGAAGTCTACGTCAACGACATGCTTGTCAAGTCAAGGCGACCGGAAGACCACATCGCCGACTTGCGGGGGACCTTCGAGCGGTTGCGGCGACACCACATTCGGCTCAACCCCGCGAAGTGCCGTTCGGGGTAAGATCTGGCAAATTCTTGGGATTTATGATAACTAACCGTGGTATTGAAGCTAATCCCGACAAGATCGAGGCGCTGGTCAACATGCGCGAGCCGACGACGATCAAGGAGCTACAGAGGCTGAACGGGCGCATCGCAGCCCTGGGGCGCTTCCTTTCCAAATCAGCGGAAAGGTCGCTCCCCTTCTTCAAGGTCCTGAGGAAAGCAATCGCGGAACCACCGAACAATAGGAAGACGATACTCTGGGACGAAGACTGCTCCCGGGCGTTCGGGGACCTCAAAGAGTATCTCCGTAGCCCACCTCTCCTGTCCAAACCCCGGGAAGGGGACTCGCTGGGCCTTTACCTGTCGTGCGCGGAGGAAGCTGTGAGTTCGGTGCTGATCCGGGAGGACGGCGGCGTGCAATGGCCGGTATATTACACGAGCCGGATCCTGAAGGGGGCGGAGGTGCGATACTCGCCCATGGAGAAACTGGCGTACGCCCTCGTCCTCTCAGCACGGAGGCTCCGACCCTATTTCCAGGCCCACACCATACTGATCCTGACCGACTCGCAGCTGGAGCAGAACCTCAAGAGATTCGACCGAATGGGAAGGATGCTAAACTGGGGAGTGGAGCTGAGCGAGTTCGACCTCCGATTCAAACCGCGCACGGCCATCAAAGGACAGGCCCTAGCCGACTTCATCGCCGAGTGCACGACGGAAGGAAATGGCCCCCCGGAGGGAGAAGACCCAG
The DNA here is from genome assembly GCA_030789695.1 of Scilla litardierei. Taxonomy (NCBI): domain Eukaryota; kingdom Viridiplantae; phylum Streptophyta; class Magnoliopsida; order Asparagales; family Asparagaceae; genus Scilla; species Scilla litardierei. The sequence goes on along the minus strand of CM061141.1, from coordinate 175,414,879 downwards.
GGACGGTAACTGCTCCACCCCTGTCCTTTCTTTCGGCTGACCATTTCCAGCTAGAGGATCCAGGAGCGTGGATAATTCATGTGGACGGGTCGGCTACACAGTCAGGAGGCGGGGCCGGGATTGCAATCCGATCTCCGGAGGGGAACATTGTGGAGTACGCGCTGCGGTTCGAGTTCCCCGCCACGAACAACGTGGCGGAATACGAAGCTGTGATCAACGGCCTAAGGATGGCCCTGGAGCTCGGGGCCGAGTCCGTCCGCCTCCTAATCGACTCGAAGCTCATTGTCAACCAACTCTTAGGGAGCTACGAGGCACGGGAGGAGGCGATGCAGAGATATCTCCCAGTCGCCAGAGCGGCGATGTCCAAATTCAAAGACGTGGAGGTCTTACACCTCCCACGGTCAGAGAATGCATGGGCCGATGCGTTGTCGAAGCTGGCCTCGTCCTCACCAAAGGAGCTGGGCCGCACCATCTACGTAGAGAACCTGCCGTCCCCCAGCACGATGGAGCATGAGGTGATGGCGATCGACCAAGAGCCCACCTGGATGGACCCGATCATCCGATACCTCACCCACGGAGAGGTCCCGGCCGATGGGGACGAACGCCGAACCCTGGAGAGAAAAGCACTCCGATACATGATCCATGAGGGGACGCTCTACCGGAGACGCTGGACCAAGACGGACGTCCTCCCATACCTGAAGTGCATCGGGCCGCAAGAAGCTGACTACGTCCTACGAGAGGTTCACGACGGGATCTGCGGGAACCACCACGGGGGCAAGATAGTCGCGTAGAAGATCTTAAGACAGGGGTACTACTGGCCGACCTTGGCCAAAGATGCTGCAAGCTATGTCCAGAAATGCCAAGAATGTCAGAGGTACGCCCACCACATTTCGACTCCTCTGTCAGAGCTCATCCCTATCGTGAGCCCCCTCCCCTTTGCGAAATGGGGGCTCGACATCCTCGGACCATTCAAACCAGGACGAGGGCAGCGGAAGCACCTGATCGTGGCAGTCGACTACTTCACCAAGTGGATCGAGGCCGAGCCGTTGGCAACCATCACGTGGAAGAAAGCGAAAAGCTTCGTGTGGAACTCCATCATCTCCCGATTCGGAATACCACGGGCCATCGTCACAGACAACGGGAAGCAATTCGATTCTGCAGGGTTTAAAGATTTTTGTGAGGAATGGGGAATCAAGCTCCTCTTTGCCTCGGTAGCACACCCCCAGACCAACGGGATGGCGGAAGCGGCCAACAAGTGTATCATAGAGCCCCTCCGGAAGAAAGTGAAGGACGCCGAAGGGAACTGGCCAGAAGAGCTCCCCAGGATACTCTGGTCATACCGGACAACCCACAAGGAGGCTAATGGCGAGACCCCCTTCATGCCCACCTACGGGGCCGAGGCGGTGGTACCGGTCGAATTGGGTGAAGAATCTCTTCGCCTCAAATACTTTGACGAAGACCGGAACTCGCAGGGCCTAGGGCTCAGTCTGGAGCTCCTCGACGAGCGACGGGAGCAGTCACTAGCCACCATCGTCCGCCAATAGCAGAAGGTGGCCCGATACTACAACGCTCGGGTGAGGGGGAGAAGCTTCCACCTCGGGGACCTGGTCCTCCGGAAAGCGGGCTTCACCACCGATACCGCTCGCAAAGGGAAGCTCGCGGCTAGATGGGAGGGACCCTACAAAGTCGTCGAGGTCCTCGGACCCGCAGCCTACCGACTAGCCGACATGGAAGGGAGAGTTCTCACTCACACTTGGAATGCGGAGCATTTACGCAAATACTTTCAATAGATGTATCACTTCCTATGAAATAAATTTGTTTTAAATTCATTCCTTTCCAGATAAAGCGACAAGGTTTACAGAGGGATACACGAAGAGGTCGAGGGGCATTCCCCTCCCTCATTCTTCTCCGGGGGCACCGGTGGAGCCACAGGCTGGCAGCTCACTAGGGTCTCCCCCCTTACTCTGTTCGGCGTCAGAGTGCATCCGAAGTTTCTCGAAGTCAATCCCCGAGAGCGGGAACTTCTTTTGGATCTCGGACTGGCACTGGGCGAAGCCCTTCTCGTACGACGTCAATAAGGCGGTCTCCACAAAGGAGGTGGCATACTCCGCCACGGCATCCCGAGCGATCCGGGCCGGATCCACCCCCTCGAGCCCACGCAGCCGGGCCTCTAAGGTCTCGACCTGGCGTTGGTGCTCCGCCCTCTCCTTCTCGATCTCCCGGGATTTCTCTCCTAGTTGGGCAGCAAGGGCCCTCGCCTGCTCTTCCGCCGCATCCAGACGATCGGAGAGCTCCGAGGCTTCGGAGGCAGCAGCCGGGCCGGGGATCTGCTTGACTCCTCCAGACGCGTCGACGTCTTTTAAAAGAGAGGCGAGCCGCGTCTCGGCCTCGGACTTCGCGGCCAGAGCCACGGCTCTCTCGCGATCCGCCGCCTCCAGGGCAGAGGACAGCTCAGTTATGCGGGAGTTCAGGGATTGGACCCGCGCTTCCTCCAACTGACCAGCTTCCTCCTCCTCCTCGCCAGGGACCTCAGGGCCTAGCCCAGCCACGGATTTGGCTTTGGGAAGAGCCGCGAATTGGCGCCTCATCGAGAGGCCCACCGAGGACAACTGTGCCAAAGCGACGAAGGTAAGATGGCAAAAACAGCTGGAGAACGGGGGGACAAGCAGAGACACACTACCTGTTGACCAGCCTGGATCACGAAGGTAGCCAAGCAATCACCTCTGACTCCGTCCAACACCGCCTGGTCGGGAGGGAGACAACAGTTCTCGGCCACTCGAGCGGCGGCTCCACGGCTCGAGAACACCGACTCCTTCTTACCCACTGGAAAGCGCGGACAAAGAAGACCCTCCCCTGACGAAGGGAACTCGCCAGGAGCAGAGCGGAACGCCCCAAGATACCGACTGTAAGCATCAGGGAGAGAGCCGTCTGGAAGAGGTGAAGGGCCGGCCCATGGCCAAGCAACCTCAACGGGAGCAGGATGAGGTCGGTCAGCAGTCGGCTGAACGTCGACCCCCTCGACCCCCTTACGGAGCCTCTTGGGAGATCCCTGCAAGGGGAGAGAGGGAGACGACATCTTCTTTCGCTTCGAGCCTCCGGATGCGGTCACAACCCACTGCTTCTTCCGGACCGCCAACACATGGTCCCTTCTGCGCGGATCCGGGTTTGGGGTCTGCACGAGGGCGCTGGCAGGAGAAGGACCGAGAGGGAACCCACCTGCACTCAAAGAATAAATGAGAGACAGAGCAGAACCTGGGCGACCTCGAGGGGCGAACGCTCGGAGCAGCTTACCTAGGGGCCACACCGTCTTACGCAAATTGAGGTCACTAAAGAGGAAGTCGACCGAGCGCTCCCTCGGAGGAATTGCCAACATGTCCCTCGCCGTCTGCTGCTCAGCGACCGTCGGCTCACCCAGATTAAGAACAACGGCACCGGCCGCCACCCACCGAGCTGGGAAGTGTACGCCCGAGGGGAATGTGACGAACACGTATTCCCCTTTCCAGCGTTTCAGAGAGCTCGGTAACCCCAGCACCAGGGACATCTTCGGGCGGGCGCTGATGTAAATCCACGCCCCCGATTGGTGGAGGCTCAGGCGGTAGAACTGGGCAAAGAGGCGGAGAGAGGGCACCACACCCTTCAGCATGCAGACGACAACGAACCCAACGAGGATCCCGACGGCGTTGGGACAGAATTGACACAAGCACACATTGTGGGCCTGAAGGAACTCAACGATAAAAGGATGAAGCGGGAAACGGAGCCCGAAGTGGAAGCACTTCTCATATATCCCGACCTCATTGGGACCAGGAGAGCAGATCCGCTCGTCAGCCCCAGGGGCACGAGCCGAGTAGGGCGGAAGCAGGTAGGAGGAGCGCATGCTCCCGATGGCGGTGGCACAGATCGACGAAGGCCACGCCAAGACCTCAGAAGGAACCCCTGAAAGATCATCCCCGTGCTGACTAATCGCCGAAGGAGTGCCGCCCGCCAGGCCCGGAGCCACATCGCGCTCCGACCGAACCGAACCCGTAGCAGAAGAAGACGACATGGGGCAGAGCACAGACAGGAGGGGGATCAGCACAAAGAAGAAAGACGATGGGATGGCGGCTCACGAATCCCTCGGCTTCTCCACTTAAGACGACTCCGCGAGCGGCAGTGATAGGCTTGCCGCTACACGTGGCGACATCTGAAGGCCGACGGCGCTTCGGAACCCGTGCCTTAAAACATCGAACGGGCCAACTCAAGATGACGACTAATAAATGAGTCGGCATCGACTGGCGAGCTCGTCACAATCGACAGAGGTCACATCGGCCGAGCCGAACCGGCCGAGGCCGATCAACCCGACCGATGGGGGCAATTGTTACGCCTATTTGGCCGAGACCCGTAAAGCACGAGCCCAGGAGCCCGACTACTGGTCAAAAGCCCATCTGCGTCCTCAAAGCCCATTCGACAAAGGCCCTACAAGGGACCTTCTCGAACATCGATCCGACCCAGCCCCAATAACCCGTTGGTCGCTTGCCCACTCCTGCGAAAACCACTCCCCCGGACGCGCGACCACTAAATAGCGATAATGGGGAGGTACTGGCATGGCGGAGAGAGCGGCGGCGAGGGGGGACTGATGGGGCACGATCAATGGCGGACGTGGGACGTGGGTCAGAGGCGGTCACGCCGGAGCTCTACAAAAGGGCCAAGAAGACGACGAAGAAAAGGACCGCATCTCAGGTAACAAAACCTAAGGTACTCCATCAACGACCTCGTTCCCCCAATTCATCTCCATCCTCCCCCGCTCGCGCCGAGAGACGCCGTCACGATCTCCTCATGAGTCGGACCGTCTCCGCCGGGCCTCCTTTCTCAGATCTCTATCTGACTTAGGCATCGGAGGGGATTTGGCCGGAACCAAGGTCCGGCCCCCTGACGAGCGTTCTCGTCTGCGCAGGTGGACAACAGATCAACGGGCCGAGGCTACCCCTCGCCCCTCTCCGACCACTCGATCAACCGGACAGTGAGGCTTCCCCTCACCGTCAGCCTGCCGTGGCCGAACACGTCCTACCGAGGCCGAGCATCCTAATCGAGTCCGAGACTCACCCTCGCCACCCGTCGGCCGTGCATCTACCCGGGCGATTGAGGCTACCCCTCGTCCCCCTCCCAGCCGAGGCCGAGCACTCCTGTCCGAGGCCGAGCATCTCAACCAGGGCCGAGGCTACCCCTCGCCCCTTCTACACCGATTCGAAGCCCCCGAGGGACCCGAAGCGGGCCCCTCGACCACGTTGACCGGGTTCTCCACGGTCAACGCTTTGTAGTGAGAAAACACTCTGAAACACCATCGATTTGGGATTTGCAAGAGATTGGATTCTAATCGTTGGGAAGGCCTAGATATGCGATTTAGATTTAAAATTGGATTTCTCTAGATTTGGTTTGCAAGAGATTGGACCAAAGCTAGGATTTTTAATTGTAAATCTATACCAATATTCGTTTGCAAGATATTGGACGAATACGAACTATCACAACCTAGATCGTGACTCGAGTTTGCACGAGAGTGGGCTCGAGGAGCGATTGGACGATGATGTCGATCCTAATGCTAGTGGCTTAGGCTAGGGTTTGCAAGAGATTGAGCCATATCCTAAGTTCGCTATAGACCGGAAATAGCGTGAGAGCGTGAGCTTGGTTCTCTATTCAGTTACGACTAGTTCACCTCAATGCAAGTCTAGCAATATTGAGATTCACTATTCACGATGATGCATGACGGTCCGTAGTGGGGATTCCCTAGCCCTAGACACCTTTATTATCTTAAAATCCCCATACTTTGCCCGACGATTGTGACAGGATCGCCGCAAGGCAAATTCCCTCTTTTATTATATTGTATTTGAATCGATATTTGACCGCTTTCTTTATCACCGACACCGACATCCACCACCATTTCCATTATATCATACCATAGCCATCTCCACCAATAAAACATTCGTAGTCAAAACCAACCTAGGATAGATTGGAACCCAACACCACCTCCTCGTGTTCGATACCCGCTCGCCACTTTGCCGTGCGCTTGCGGTAAAACTACAATCGTCGCTCTGGGACGTGTATCCGGGGCGCGATCAAGTTTTTGGCGCCGTTGCCGGGGAGGTGTTTTCCGTTGGGTGCCAATTTGTCACAATTAGGTTGATTAGACTACGGAAAAAATTAATTTAAAAAAAAGAAATTTTCAGCCCCGCCACCATTATTATCATTTCTATATTTTTTTGTGCCACTGATATCTTTTCTCCAGGTATTTATCTTTGTTGATCAGGTGCTATGGATTATACTACGTGGACCACAGATTTTGATCAGAGTGCTCAGATGGGAGAATACTATTATGATCAGAGTGCTCAGATGGGAGAGTACTATTTTGATGAAAGTGCTCAGATGGGAGAATACTTTTTTGAGGAGACGCACTGGCCCGAGCTTGATGAGAAACAAATGATTTTTTTGATGAGATGCATGCACACCAGGTTGAAATGCAAGCCGGGCTTGAAAAGAGTAACCTTCTATTGGAACGGGTGAAGAGGCAACTTGAAATGAATGCGCTCATGTTTAAGGTTGCGATGATTCCCAAAGATATCAGTTCTGTTCCTTCATCTTATGGGCAAGAAGCATCTCCAATCATATTACCAGAGCCAGAATGTGCCACCGTCGATCCCACATCCTACAATACAGCTGTTGCATATGAAGAGTGGATGGATGAAGATACAGTGGAGGAAGCAGAAATTGAGCCACCAGCGCAGCCAGAGGATGATGGATTTCAGAGATTATTGGAGGGCCTCTTGGAGTCAGTGCGGTTCACCGGTTCAGAGAGCATTACAGCAGGTGATGCATTTGAGCTACTATTTGCAGATTTTGTTATGAACCGTGTTTCAGCTGCAGGAACAATTGAGGAGGACATCCATGTCAGTCTTGAGGGGGATCGACTATATTTTCGGTTTGCTTGCGGGCATTCCTCTCCACATGATACATCCCCACAAGTTGACATACCTGAGCAGCCGGCATCACCATTCCAGAGAGAGCCTACATTGATAGTTGATGAGAAGGTAAATGAGCACACTGTCGAGCCAGAGTATGCTTTTGAGGAGGCATTACACACGGAGCCAGAGTTTATCGCCGAGGAGGTCGTGCATCGGGACGAGGACATAGCCATTCATGAGGATCCCGAGCACTACCCTCCTCCATTTGAGCTTCCGCTGCCACCTCATCCTTCCATTGACGCTGAGGACCATCCCACAGAGCTTATGGCTCCCCTTCAGGGGGATCTCTTTACTCACTCGCCCTTTATATTTGATTCCCCTCCCGTATATGATGCTTGCTATGATTCAGATTTTGACGACTCATTGTACCTTTTGCAGGATTCATGTACATACGATCAAGAGGTACGATGGGACGTATACGTGGAGGAGAGCGAGGAGTTAGCACCCATGGACGCTATTGAATATGATCAGGAGGTGCGATGGGATAAGTTTGACGATGAGGAGGAGCTGCCTGATGAGACCTACGCTTATATGCCCAAGCTACCTGAACAACCTGAGGCGAACAATGAGGAGTTGATCGACGTGGTATACGAGAGTGGAGATTTATTTCCAGGGAAGTGTTGTCAACCGTTTTTAATTTTAAATACTTATGTTGATGACCCTTTTTGGAATACATTTATTTTGGGGAAGAATTATCCACATCAGATTGATGCGGCTTATCTCTTGCAGGGTACAGGTGGAGTCCTTGGAGAGATGCTGGGAGCCGCATTGCTGGAATCTGATGGAGTCCGTGGACATGTGCGCCTGGCAGAGCCACGGAAGGAGCAGTTGGAGCAATTGCCTGCACCAGCAAAGATACTGGATCCGCCTTTTGCTATAGGTGATATCAATCCAGTAGTGTAGAAATTTTTATGCTTTGAATAAACACGAATCCTCTCGACTACGAGAGGACCGTATAGATTTGCTTGAATAAATATCACCTCATATGACGGCAACAAAAATTTTTACACCCCAAACCCATTATATATATTAATTGCCCTCTCCATATTTTGATGTGTCACATCCTTTTGCTCACCACATTCGAGCATTTCTTTCAAGTGAAACCTTACTTTCTTATTCGTTTGACTTGGTCACGCTTTGCAAAGCCATGACATTTTTGGTCAAGTCACTTGAATAGGATTGTTTGGTATAAGCTTGGGGGAAAGCGCTCTCATGCATCATTGTATGTGCATGTAGTTGCATTAGGATTTCATGTCATTCATTTCATCATTTTTCATTCACCCCCTTATTATTATCGTTGTTCCTCATATTCTTTCACTATGATCACATTGAGGACAATGTGAAGTTTAAGCTTGGGGGAGTGCATTTCCATGTCATTTAGATGCATTAGTTGCATTTTACTTTATTTTAGGATTTTTAAAATTTTTCAAAATTTTTGCATCATCTTTTTGATTTTTCCATCTTATTTTCCTTTTATGTGTGTTCATGCATCATATTGTGTGCTTGATTTTTCTTTTCTTTCCTCTCTTTTACTTTATATCTTTATTTTCTTTTCCTCCTTTTGCTAGATTTGTTCCTTATGATGATATCTCTTATTGCTTTAGTAGCCATCACGATACTTATTACTCCTTGCCATGCTATTTAGTGTATTCCATAGTCTTGCTATTCACGTATGCTTGCAAATCTATTTCTTTTGATGATTCCTCTACATGAATGCATGATATTAATTGAAGCTGAATGTATGGATTAGTGTTTGGTATGCTTTTGTTGGAAGTGCTCCAAGATTCACGCATCATTAGTATATCTGAAGCATCAGTTTTATTGTCTTATTCACCTTCTGATTGCATGCCTAATATGGTTGTAAACTTTACTGCTTGACTTCACTATTTATTGAAATGATTGAGAATATCCATGATTATATATGAGTTTTAGTTGAAGTATTATTTTATTGAACCGTTCGTGCACATCTTAGAGTGAACCGAGTGTTATATTACTTCCTTCTCCACATATATCTTTTTATTCTCTACATGTCACTTGAGTTCACTTCCTAAAGATACTTATATCGCATCTATTTCCAAAAATCCCCACAAAAGAAAAGGTTAGATCCAAAAAGTCAAAAAAGCCAAAAAGGAGCCAAAATCCAAAAATACAAATCAAATAGCTCCTACAAAAATTCAAAAAAAAATGAGAAACAAAGTCCAAAAGAAAAAGAAAAATGTTTCTCTACCTCATTATTGGAGCCACAAAATACTTGGGAAAACCAAGGCAAAAATCCCATTTTCCACTATTATAATCCTTTGGATGCGACGCCTCAAGCTAAACTTGGGGGGGTGAATTCATTTGACCATATGAGTGAGTATGACATTAGAGTGGAGACGTGCATGAATGTGAATATTCGATAATGCTTAGACTTTGCAAAATATATTAGATATGGAGATTTTTCATGATTTAACATAAATATGTGAATGCCATGACTCTTATTCTATTCTCTATTGCATGCTTGGTGTGTATCTTATATGCTTCATTTATAACTTTTGATTGAAAAGTGCATTGCCAACATTTGTATATTAAATCCTATGAAATGCGTGACGTGGATATGAATTGATTGTATGAATTTAGAGAATCCCTTTTGTTGTTCTTAAAAGATTGCAAGCACCATGTTTATGTAAGATATGAAATCCTTATAGCATGTGATTTATATTTTCCAAGTCATCGTGATGTGTAGCTTATGGCTTGAGATCTGAGAGTATAATCTAGCGACCCCTTCCACTTCGTATTCTTTTATTTCATTTCCCTTATTTTTCATCTCCCGAGTTCGTCGCTTTACTTATCTTCCTCGAGGACGAGTAAGAGGTAAGCTTGGGGGATTTTGATCGGTCCATATTTTACACCTTTTTTCTGCATATTTGCATGTCATTTCGATCACCCATATCACACCTTTCACGATTATTCGACGATATTGCGATGCTTTTCACTATTTCATGTTTTTGTCGGATTTCAGGAAATATGGAGCGATCGGGAGCAAAAATGAGCTTAAGAGACTTGCACCCACTCCGGAGCGTCACCCAAGGCTCTTTTGAGGGCTATTCGGTGATGGGAGACAGGTGGAAGAAGAAGGAACTCCGTAGGAGCGACGAGGAGGAGAAACGGAGAAGATTGGGCATTTTAGCATGCCACTCGGCCGAGTGAAGGAGTCACTCGGCCGAGCAAAGAAGCCCGCTCGGCCGGCCAGATCGGACACGCAGCAGATTGAGTATCAGCGTGCACTCGGCCGAGCATCGCCAGCCCACTCGGCCGAGCACGGAGACACCACCCGCCTGAGTGGCATCACGACGACGGTAAGCAAAAATCTCAGACTTACTGGAATCCGTCAGGCGATTGAGGGTTCCGACTCGGCCGAGTACCGAATGCCCCGCGGCCGAGTGAGTAAAGCCACTCGGCCGAGTCACCTCCGAAGACAGACCCCCCAAGACCCCTGACTTACTGAAATTTTACCGGGTCTATCACTCGGCCGAGTAGAGAAGCCCACTCGACCGAGTAGAGAAGTCAACTCGGCCGAGTGATGCCGAGGACACGCAGCGCCCAGATTTTCAGATAGCCTCCCACTCTTTTGAAATCTGCTATCATTCTAGCAGTTAAAGTATTTTTCTCATATTTTTCATGGATAGTAGACTTCATGACGGTTCCAACGCCGCCAAGAACGCGCAAATTGGAGGTCGGATGAAATCTGAGGAATTTTTGCAAGTTGATGCTGCAGTGCTGGAATTTCCACTCGGCCGGGTCACATATTCCACTCGGCCGAGTGCGGCCTGGGCCCAGATTTTAAGTTGCGGTTTGGGCTGTTTTTGGGCACGAATTTGAGGGGTTTTCTAGGGTTTCTTGCTAGGGTTTTGGGGAGTATTTAAGGGTTTTGTAGCCACCATTAGAGGGAGATCCCCATATGTTTTCTTAGCCCCCATATGTTTTTCTTAGGATTATTTTAGAGGTTAGGCCATGCCCTAGGCCCCCTCTTGGATCTAAAAGTTTGTATTTTGGATTGAAGATCTTCATCAAGCTAAGTATTTTCTTCTTTTTATTTGAATCTTTGTTTTTCTATCTTTTTGTATGCAAGCAATGATTTCTATTGATTCTCATATCCTTATTGCTATGCTAGAGTAGATTTGTTGTTCTAGGGTTTGGGGATGAACCCTATGGATCTAATTTCATATTTGTGATAAATGAATTTCTAAATTGCTAGAATTGCTAGAAGGTTAGGTTGTGATTGATTTACTACGGATAGCTAGGGATTTCCATCGATTTGGGATTTGCAAGAGATTGGATTCTAATCGATGGGAAGGCCTAGATATACGATTTAGATTTACAATTGGATTTCTCTAGATTTGGTTTGTAAGAGATTGGACCAAAGCTAGGATTTTTAATTGTAAATCTATACCAATATTCGTTTGCAAGAGATTGGACGAATACGAACTATCACAACCTAGATCGTGACTCGAGTTTGCACGAGAGTGGGCTCGAGGAGCGATTGGACGATGATGTCGATCCTAATGCTAGTGGCTTAGGCTAGGGTTTGCAAGAGATTGGGCCCTATCCTAAGTTCGCTATAGACCGGAAATAGCGCGAGAGCGTGAGCTTGGTTCTCTATTCAGTTACGACTAGTTCACCTCAATACAAGTCTAGCAATATTGAGATTCACTATTCACGATGATGCATGACGGTCCGTAGTGGGGATTCCCTAGCCCTAGACACCTTTATTATCTTAAAATCCCCATACTTTGCCCGACGATTGTGACAGGATCGCCGCAAGGCAAATTCCCTCTTTTATTATATTGTATTTGAATCGATATTTGACCGATTTCTTTATCACCGACACCGACATCCACCACCATTTCCATTATATCATACCATAGCCATCTCCACCAATAAAACATTCGTAGTCAAAACCAACCTAGGATAGATTGGAACCCAACACCACCTCCTCGTGTTCGATACCCGCTCGCCACTTTGCCGTGCGCTTGCGGTAAAACTACAATCGTCGCTCCGGGACGTGTATCCGGGGCGCGATCAGATACTTACAGAAGATCTAAGAGGATTTTGAAATCCTATCTGTCTAAATGCGGGATGTGAGTCCAAAGGATTATTTGAGTAGAAAAAGGGACTCAAAGTCAGACATTGTGGTGTCTGATCATCATCCTTACAACATCATTGAGACATACACTCCCTGGGAAAGGAGCGATGTTGTAATACGTATTCATACTACGTATGCATTTTTGACCATTGGGTTAGAATAGTAAAAAAGTTTACTATTATGTGAGACCCAAAGACCACATGGGTCTTAACTCATTATCCTTATGGACTCTAATTGGCTCCTTTAGATTTGACTGGGTGATTGCTATCTTAGCATGTTACTTAAGGACTATGGTTAATTCAGTCCGGTGGGGCATGTTAGAAAAGCAAGTCAAGTCAAGATCGAAAGGATCGCAAGAAGAGGACGATTAATTTCATATTCATATTTGGACTTTAAAGATTCAAAGCTGGCCAGCCAATTGTATTCCAGATGGGATTCAATTGTTGAATATAAAGTATAAGAAATGTGAAGAAATAAATCTAGGGTAAAGCATGCGTTGATCTACTCAACTTTGCTTCTCGAGGAGTGTTGTGTATCTCTAACAAGTGCACAACAGCGGACTCTATGCGCATGACGGTCACACGGTCTATTTCTCGGTATGATAAACAGAAGAGTTAGAGGAAAATAAGTTTCCTTACAATCCCCTCAAGTGTGAGTGGGAGATGGTGGATATGGACGACATAAATACACTGATGAGGGGATGTATGAGGGTATACGGACCTCAGATGTCGCGTGCACGAAGGCGTGCGCGAAGGAAACCTTTTCTCGTGTGAAAAGGACCACTCGATAAGTGGAAAAAGCCACTCGATAAGTGGAAAAAGCCACTTTATAAGTGCAAAATGGCACTTGATAAGTGGATAAAGAAGAAGATAAATGAATGTGCTAATATAGGCTAATAAGCTTATAATTGGTTATTTCCTACAATAACCACCCCTAAAACCTATAAATAGGACCCAAGGGTAAGGCATTCATTCACACTTTCCATGCCATAAGTTTGCATAAGGCATCTTATGTTCTTCTTCTCCCTTCCATTAAAATCCTCTTCTAGTTAGAGATTTAGGCGGTGAAACTCTGCTTCGATCCTCCATGATGAAGTATCGACCGTTGTGGCGAATCCGAGGGCGAAGTTCCGAGATTACCGTGCCGCGTACGCAAGCGTAAGTCTCAACTTCATTTATCGATCCTAACGTTGTTTTGACAGGATCCCACAACACCGTCACCCGGTTATGTTCACAACGTGATGGTTTGGGTTAAGTCGGACTACATCACATGTTGAATGGAAATGGTTCCCAAGAGATATCCATATTACAGCTTGAGTTGACTCAACAACTATAATATGGAATCCCTGGTTTCCAAATTCCAAAAGCAAGGAGAGTTACGGCTAATCTTTAAGAAGATTTTAAACGCAATTGACTAGATGTAATCGATGGTTTCACATAATAACAATTCACATCCTTGGTCCAGTGGAACACGGCCAGGGATTTGGCTAGGCCAGGATCACTATCCCTAGTCGAGCTAGGGTGATCCACAACACTAGTCAAAAAACGCTAGACCGGATCATAATCCTTTAAGGATTTCAATTATTTATATGTGTAACGTCGATTTAATATGGCTTCATTAAAAATAGTTAATCCTATCAACTAGTTGAATCCTAAAATTTAAAATTATTAGGATTGGTTAATAACTATTATTAAAGTCCTTATCAACTATAAGGATTTTGGGGTGCTATCCTAATCGCGTATTAGGGATTTAAAATAAAAGTTGCAATAATTTAAATCGTAGTCTATTTTAAAATTATTATTAGAACAATTAAAATAATAATTATTAGAGAGGGCTACCCTAATCAATTGTTAGGAGTTTAATTTGTTGCAACAATTTTAAATCATAGCATGTCCATAAAAAATTCTCTTATAATTTTCTAAAAGCTTTTAATGGCTATCCTAAAAGTTTTTCTTGAATTATCACATAATCAAAAAGAAGTAATATAACCATTAAAATATCAACTAAACATTTTAGCATAACAAATCAACTAAAATTTTCTCATAAATTTTAGCTAAGCATGCAACTTGTAAAGGTCTAGTTTCAACGTACACGAATTTCCGTAATCGCGATGTTATCAAACAAGTTCAAATGAATAAATGATTTTTTCCATTTTTTTCATCACTCCAACCTTAAATTGGACTTTGTATTCACGTTCATCGTGACGATACAGACCCATGGTACTGTTTTCGTAATTTTTCGGACATGTTTAGTTTCGGGGGGCAAAATCGTAATTTCGTATTTCTAATTAAGTTTTACTAATTACGTTTTACGTTTTAAATTATTAAACCCAACACTAATTACCTACTTAATCACCCTAACCTCACCAATCTCTCGGCAATTGAGGAAAAAAGTTTTAAATTTTTCCTAATCTGATTCATCCCCTTAAACACCCACTAACCATCATTAAATGCCCATAATTAATACTAATTAATTTTTTATTTAAACCTTGTTAATTCCCTCGTTTCTCCCCTCACTCAGCCACGAACGAAACCCACATCTCACATGTTGCCCGCGTCCCAGCCTCCCCTTCGATCAACCCACGCATCAGCAGCACCCCATCCCCGCGCCTCCCACTAGCGACGCCGCATCGCAGCCCCCTCCGCCCTGTCCGCCGGCGACCTCAGCGCTCGCTGTGCCACCCAGATCCAACCCCCATCTCCACTACTCTCTGCCCTTTGTGCACGCCACAACCCGCACCCGTCGGCTTCCACCTTGCTACCCCGTAAACCCTTGGCACCCTGAGAGCTGCCCGCTGCCACTGCCCTCCGTGTGTGCCACCTTGCCACCGACCCCCGATCTGCCCTGCCCACCGCCAAATCTCCCTCCACTTGCCACCTGAGGCCACAAGCGCATCCTCTCAAACGCTGCCCTCTGCGCTGCCTCACGGCCCCCTCTCCCCTCTGACGAGCAACCAGCACCCCGAGCCCCTGATCCCCCTCTGCATCGAAAAGAAAAAAACGAAAGAAAGAAAGAGTCAGAGATGAGGAAGAGAGAGATAGAGGAATGTATAAGTTAAATATATATATTAATATTTATTAGTTTAAGTTAATGTTAGTAATGAAGTTAATGTTAGTTAATAGTTGTTAGTTTAAGTTATAAAGTTTTATAAATAATTTTCAGTTATAGTTTGTTTAGTTAAATTATTTTCAGTTATATTTTTCAGTTATATATAAAAATAGTTTAGATAGTAAATACAAATGTATAAATGTAAGTATAAGTGTTAGTATAAAATGGGATACATATAAACAGTGTTATTTAAAGTTAAATTTAATATTATTTCATTAAGATTGTTAGCTTAATGTCACAAATCTAAATGACGCAGATAAAACGCGACTTACGCTACAATCACTTGGAAACCCAAACTCACCTCGAGGCAAGTATTTTATCGTAAAGGAATTGCAAAATGAATTGTTCAAAATTTAGTGCTAAGATCATATTCTAGTGTGCTTGTCAACTTTAGAACGGAATTGTACGTTTCCATTGTACTGGTGTCTTTCTAATTAAATGGACATGTTATATTAATGTTGCTTGTTTAGAACAATTTACTATCTGCCTGCTATCAAATTGAACTACATTTACTATCTGCCTGCTATCAAATTGAACTACATTTACTATTTGCCTGCTATCAAATTGAATTACATTGAACAGAGGGTAGGACATAACCGTCGAAAAATAAACCATCGAATACAGATGGGATGTAGCCTAGTCGAAGACTAGACAAACACTTCAGGTGGGGTTGGTTCATGTAGTAGAGTCTGTAAATATGGCTTGAACATCTTACGGCTACCTCCATACTACACTAAGGATGTAAGCATCTTGGCCATTTACCAGGTAGGGATGGCAAGAAGCGTCACGGTAACCCCCCGATGATAGGGTGTATCGAGAACATTTTACTTACTCAGACATGGACTTATTTACTAGCACAAACAACTGAAAACTATTCTAAATTGCCAACTTTGTTTACCTCATTTAAAATGCAAATATATATTGGTTTTTAATGAATCTCGTGCCTTTACTTTTAGCATGTTCTCATTTTTTGGCTATGCACCTGCTCTTATATGTCCTAACAGTCCTTGTTTCTTTAAATTGCAAGTTAAATAATATAATTACTTTAAAATCTTGCCGAGCTATCGAGGACATATATTTCATATGAATTTAAGAAATATATGTTAGGTCTAGAGACAGAGTACATCGAGGACCCTACGTTTGAGGATCCTACCTTAGAGGTGGACCCCGCTGATAAGAGTTACGAGGATGATGAGATCATCCACGCTGAAGACTAGAGCAAGCTATTTTTATTTCAGTTTTATTAAGTTGTGCTTGTTGCTTTTCAGGTGTGTTTACTTTTAGCAAATTGTACGGACATGCTAGGTCTTAATTACTTTGTGTACTTTGTGTTCAAGACTCTGGAATAAAAGTGTAATAGATATTTATGTCGTTTCTGAGAAATTCGCTGCAGGGACCTGATTGCTAGACACAAAATGCTTATTGTGCTTAAGTCAAAGAAGAAAGAAAAAAATGTACTTCTTCTTTGCTTTAAGCACATGCGGACCAGCTCGTGTCCATGCTCCCACGTATAATAGGAAGCGGGGCGTGACAGGTTTTAGTGGTGGCCCATGCAGGTCCTCTTGCACTCTGTGAAATAATTTAGAACAGTATGAATATCATCACTAACCAGATCATTTGAATAACTTTGTACACAAATGTTTACCTTGTTTCTTTTTCAGCATGTCAGGAAGACTGCACACTCGCAATGGAAATGGAGCTAGCGAAAATGGTACTCCCGACATCCATGAACTCATGGGTGTCATAAGAGGAATGTTCGAGATCCAACAACAGCTGATTCAGCAGGGTCAGCTGCATGTACAACTTGCACCACCACCCCCCCCCCCGAGCTGAGCCTGGAGCAAAGCAATTTCGGGAGCTGAACCCGAAGAGCTTTTCTGGAAGAGAAGGCCTGCTAGAAGCGGAAGAATGGGCCCGAAGCACTGAAGACAACCTGAGTCTTGCCTGTATTGACCAGGCAGGCTGGGTAGAAGTGGCTAAGAAACAGCTGACTGGAAATGCTCGGAACTGGTGGGACACTGAAGAAGCTCGTCTGGTCAATCCCATCAACTGGATCATATTTCGAGAACGATTTGATGCCCAGTACTTCCCTAGATCAGAAAAGAGGTAACTGTAGTAACGTTTCGTCAACCTAGAACAAGGCAATCGGACTGTTGACGAATACGAGGCGAAATTTTTGATGCATAGTCAATTCGCACTGCATCTGGTGGAGGATCCAGAAGATTGCATATCAGTTTCTCCAAGGTCTGGACCTGGACATTCAAGCTTCAATGTCTTCGACGAATCTGACTACACATCAGGAAGTATTGGATACTGCTAGGAAGCATGAGCTCATTGTAAAGCGTAAGAAGGTGCTTCAGACTGGAGGAAGTTGACGTCCACCGGAGCCACCCAGGGGCAAACTCCGACCTACTCAGACTGCACAATTCAAGAGGCCTGCTACCTCGGCCAATAATCGACCTCAGATGGTGTGCTTTCATTACAAGCGGACTGGTCATCTTAAGAAGGACTGAAGAGAGCTGTTGAATCAATGCTTGCTATGTGGAGCATCTGCATATGCTACCAGAGACTACCCTCGCCGCACCAACAAGCCGATGACTGGTGAACCTTCTAGACCTATTCAGCATGGAGCCCCTGGATTTACTCAGCGTGGACCACCTTTGGCTCCACAACAGAAGGCTTTTGCACTAGCGAGTCAGAACCGACCAAGACGTCAGGTTTTCACCATGACAGTCGCAGAGGCTGAGACTGATGAGCAAGTAATATCAGGTAATGCTTAAACCCTTCTTTTATAATAATATGTATGGTATATGCATGTGTTGCTTTCCTATCTTTTAGCTAAGACATATTTCCTATGTACTAGGTGTTATCTTAGTAGCCTCTCATCCAGCCCTATCTCTTTTTTATTCTGGAGCCACTCACTGCTTCATATCTTGAGGACTTGTAAAGAAGCACTCCATTCGTGTCGACTCTCTACCAAATTACTGAAACATCACTACCGGTAGTGGAGTAGTGAAAACTTCTAGTGGTTGTCGATCTTGCCCTATAGTCATTTGTGGACACGAGTTATTTGCAGATTTTATGATTGTCGGCATGCCAAACTTTGATGCAATATTTGGCATGGATTGGTTAGGAAATTTCTACGCTACTATCGACTGTCACAAAAAGAAAGTAGTGTTCGAAATCCCTGATCATCCTGTGTTTGAATTCACGAGCGGAGATCGTTCACTTGGACATATCAAATTTCGAGCCAAGTCGAAGAAGTAATCATTGCATCAATGCAAGTTGAGCCTGAGAAGCCAAGAGTAGTTCGAGACTTTGAGGACGTATTACCTGAAGATATTTCGGGATTACTGCCAGATCGAGCTCTGGAATTCACTATCGACGTTATGCCGAACACTCAACCTATTTCGAAGGCTCCTTATCGCATGGCTCCTGCTGAACTGGAAGAACTTCGGAAACAACTCGACAACCTGTTACAGAAGGGATTGATACATCCCATCGTATCTCCTTGGGGTGCGCCAGTTCTTTTGGTCAAGTAGAAGGATGGGTCAAGAAGCATGTGTGTGGATTATCGAGAACTTAGTAAGGTAACTAATGCTCCCGAAACTAACACCTAGAACTCACCTAGCAATAGCACGAATTCCAAATGCTAGACGTATCCCAAATGCAAATTCCCGGCACTTTATGCAAGCGTACGGTGTCAAATAATAGTATAAGATATCGACCCCACAGGGAAGGTAGAGATGTTATTGTCTTGGGCTATTTTTAAATCTCGGAATTTAAGTAGCAGTCGGTTTCGAGAAATTGTTTGTATAGGATTGTGAACAATTAATAAAGACTAGGGCTTTAGGACTGACCGCTAGGATCGTCAGATGTCGACGCTTGGTTAAAACTCTTACATTGCATTGGCATTATTAGGGATTGTCGCATCTCAGATGTGGAATTCATGGTTCTAAGCACCATGAATCTAACGTATCGCATTAACACCGCTCTCACGACAGGTGCACACGATACGTGCATTAAGAATGGACAATATTCATGCCACTCTCATGGACAGAATGATCTCAGCTCATGCCACTCTCGTAGGTAAGAGCTTCGATGTATTTTGGTGGCTCTCATTGACGTAATGGCGGTAGCCGTCAATTAGTAATATAGTTCGTCGGTGGATCCCATCAAGACACGAGCCGGGCATGGTCACGAGTCCCAATTGAATCCACTAACTCCATAATTAAGCCTATAGGATACTCCTTAAGTCAATCGATTCCACCGACCGTGGGCATGATCTCAGTACGAGTTCTCCTACAAACATTGCAAGATCAACGAAAATACGTCCCTTTTATACCAACGCAACCTAAAAATCCTAACTTTGCATCTAAATCCTAAGATCCATGGGCTAATCCATTAGCCCTAGATGGAACTACTCACGCATCATAGAAATAACAACAAAAGATTCAATAGATGCAATGGAATTCATCATGGCAATAGAAAACATTAAAATCAATAGAAAGTGCAGAGAATTGTTACCTACACGTTGTGGAGCAATAGAAATACAAAGAGAATTTAGAAAATAAGTTCCTTACGCAAAATAGCAATAAAATCCAAGCTTTGCTTTCACAAAAATAGCGACGGTGCAAACTCTCAAAAAACTAATTAAAACTAAACGAAAAGTTTCTCGCAAGTTGCCCTCTCTCAAAAACCTAATTAAAACTAAAACTAAAAGTTTTCCAAAGTTACTCTCAGAAACTAAAGATAAAAACGTGCTTAAATACATAGGGTAGAAATCCCAAAAAAATCTCAGAAAATCTGGGCATTTGAGCCCACCAACTAGGCTGGTCGCATCGCGCTACTCGACCGAGTAGCGGAGCATGCTCAGTCGAGTCGGATTCAGACTTCGCTTGATGCTGCTTCTGCTTCTGGGTGACACGGGCTACTCGATCGAGTATCCTCCCTACTCGGTCGAGCTACAGTAGATCAGAACTTTCTCCAAAATGCTGCTCTGTTTCTTGACGATTCGGGTCGAGTAGGTGAGCTGCTCGGTCGAGCTGCTTAGCTGCTCGGTCGAGCTGCTTAGCTGCTCGGTCGAGCTAGGGTGCCCTAGAGAAAAGCTCAAAATCTTCATTTGTTTGGTGTGACTCGGGTCGAGTCGGATGTCTGCTCGGTCGAGTAGGGTGAGGCCGTTTCCTGTG
Source organism: Scilla litardierei (assembly GCA_030789695.1). NCBI lineage: Eukaryota > Viridiplantae > Streptophyta > Magnoliopsida > Asparagales > Asparagaceae > Scilla > Scilla litardierei. The sequence goes on along the minus strand of CM061141.1, from coordinate 175,394,468 downwards.
TGATTTCTGCATGTCAGCTCGACCGAGTAGCTGATGCTACTCAGTCGAGTCACCTGGGAAACTGAACTGAACTGAGCCATCTCTCGCTCTCTTCTCCTCCTCTCCTCCAATCTTCTTCCATTCTTCGATGAACTCTCATCGAGCCTTGCCAATGACGTCTCGGACGTGCCGGATGTGTCCATGTCCCAAAATAGCTCCAATTTGCTCCAAAACTCCTGAAAATCCATAAAGCTATACAAAACTCGAATATGGCATTAGAAGCGCGAAAATATATGAAAATATGGAGTTTGGATGTGAATATGACATGAAATGATGCGATAAAAACATGTTAAATATGGACACATCAAAATTCCCCAAGCTTACCTCTTACATGTCCTTGAGGAAGACGAATACGAGGCTCACCGGGCGATAAAAATAAAGAAATAGAAATGGAATGGAAGATGGAGGGGAGTGCTAAAGTATTCGGTCAGATCTCAAGCCATAGTGTCATATCACAATACTTCGAAAATAGATCACATGCTAATAAGAATTTCATATCTTAGCTAGACATATCACTTGCAAGCATTTAAGAATAAAGGAAGGGATCCTCTAAATTCAAGCAATCAGTTCCTATCCACATCATGCAATTCATAGAGTTTAGTATAAACATGTTGGCGATGCACTTTTCAATCAATAGAAATAAATGAAGCATAGAAGAGTCATACCAAGCATGCAATAGAGAATAGAATAAGGATCATGGCATTCATATATTCATCTCAAATCATGAAAAATCTCCATAGCTAATATATTTCGCAAAGTCTGAGCATTATCAAATATCCCCAACTGTGCACAACTCCACTCTAATGGCGTACTCACTCGTATAATCAAATGGATTCTCCCTCAGCTTAGCTTGAGGCATATCATCTAAGGATTAATAAAGGAATTTTTGTGGCTTTTTCCCAAGTATTTGTGTAGCTTCAAGTAGTAAGATAAAGGAAATATTTTTCTTTTTCTTTTTGAACTCTCCTATTTTTTCTTTTGAAGTCTTTTTCTCTCTTTTTAATACGAGCAATAGGATATACATATATTTTGGCTCCTTTTTGGCTTTTTGGGGCTTTTTGAAGCTAACTTTTTCTTTTGGGATTTTTGAGAATAGGATGCGGTATATGTAGCTGCAGAGGGGGTGAACCCAAGTGACATGTAGAGAATAATAAGATATGTGGAGAAGGAAATAATATAATCACTCGGTTCACTCATAAGATGTGCACAATGGTTCAATAAGATAATACTCCAACTAAACTCATAAGCAAACACATATATTTTCATTCATTTCAACAAAAAATGAAGTCATGCGGTAAGGCACACAATAATAGCAGGCATGCAATAAGAAGTGAAAAAGATAACAAGGCAGATGCTTCAGATATTCTAAAGATGCATGAATTTTGGTGCATATCCAACATAGGCATACTAAATACTACTACATACATTCTGTTTCACTTCATTTCATGCATTCATATAGAGAGATCGCCAACAGAATATATATGCAAGCATAAGATTAGAAGACACTGAAATACTCTAAGTAGCATGGCAAAAGTAATAAGCATCGTGATAGCTACTAAGGCTAAGAGAGATATCATCATTCGGAATACATCTAGCAAGAGGGGAAAAGAAAGGCGGAGAAAATAAAATAAAAGCAGGCGTGCAAACATACCAAACATGGAAAATATGTTGCTAAAATGAAATGGTGAAAAAGTGGTCGAAAATAAAAATAAAAAGGGTGTAAAATGATCGAAAATGAAAAAAATGAAAATAAAAGCGATAGCGCTCATCCTCCAAACTAAACAGAGCAGTGTCCTCACTGCTGAGAACACGCTGGCAAGAAGGGAAAATGAGGCGAGGGTGGGTGGGTGTTAAAAAGAAAAATAATGAAAATAAAAGCGAAACTATGCAAATAAAAGGAGAAGTGCATGACCTAATGCCTAAGATGCAAAAATATGAACAGGCATGCACATAATGCAAATGATGAAATGATGCAGGTGGAATATATGCAGATACAAACTGATGGAATATATACAGGTGGTGCAAAAAGGGTCATCCCCCAAGCTAAGCACGGACAGGGCCCCGAAGAAATAGATGGGCACAAAAATAAATAATGGGTGACAGGAGCAAAAATAGTGTGAAGATCAAGCAGCTGCATCACCCTGAGTGAGTGATGATGGGTCCGACTGCTGGGGACCAGAGATAGGAACATCAGACACAGAATATGAAGGCTCGACAGGTGTGTCGGCTGGTGAGGCAACAGAAGAAACAACAGACTCAGATTGTAGTGTAACAGCTGGAGTGTCGACAGGTGTGAAAATGTGTGTGTCGACAACATAAATCTCCAACTGCGGTGCAACCGACTTCACTGAAGAAGTGACAGGCACTGTAGAAGCGTAAGAATGGGGCACAGTGAGTGGTGCAGAAGGGACAGAAGGGACATGGTCTGGCCTGGGAGGAGGGGCTGGTGCAAGGATGACAGTGGGTGCATGTTGATGCCTAAGAATTTCAAGAATGGCATTGAGGTCCCGCTCCACGGACTACTAAAAAGAGGAGAATGAGGTCGCGAGGGTATCAAAGGCATGCATCAGGGTGACAACTTCGGTCTCCATTGCAGAAAGATGCACATCCGTGGTGCAGGAGCTAAGAGGTGGTCGTGAACTGCTAGAAACCGCCCTCGTAAGATGCACACGGGAAAGTGATACCCAGGGTCTGAACTGGAAGTCAGGGGAGGGTGGTCTAGTATGGATCTCGGCTGAAGAAGATGTGAGTGGAATGGATCCGAGATCTGATGTAGAGACAGTAGCAGCATCAGCATCAGAAATGAGAGACGTCGTGGCAACAGAAATGGTGACAGACACCACGACGCTCTCTGAGAAAACTGCTGATGCTGGTACAGAAGTGGTGCCAGAAAATGTGACTGTGGACCCTATAGTGGTAGGAAGGGAAGTGAGGAGGTCTACAGGTGCGGGAAGTGTGCTAGCAGCGACGGGCTCCGAGATGGGTGAATCGGTAGAATCAGGAGTGAAAGAACTGGCCGTTTCCGAAGGGGTGGAAGAAGTAAGATCTGGAACGGCAGAAACAATCGTGCCTTCAGGTCTGGGCATGGCAGAGATAGAGGTAGCGACCTCCAGGGTAAATGTGTGGACAGTCATCGAGGTCTATATGGTGGTGGTGGTGGTGGTGGGCATGGTGGTGGTGGTGGTGGGAGCACTGATCGAAGTGGGAACAGAAGTGCACCCTGGTGGGGGTGGATGTACAAACTGGGCTGTCTGGGCTGCCACGAGGGCAGCAATGTCAGGCTCATCCTCGTCAGAACTGAGCACCCAGTCGTCGATGTCGATGAAAACTGGTGCTCCAGGTGGCTCAAGGTCGTGGATGGGGGGATAGGAAAAATGCAGGGAGTAAGCCAGTCAAGCATGACTGGGGCGACATGGGTGAGGTCAGTGCGGGGTAGGTAGAGGTATTGCTTGCGGTGGGTGCCTTGAAGGTAAATCCAGTGACACTCACCATGCGGCCTAATGATGGACATGCAGGTGAGCACAACCAACGTCAGGCGTGTAGGCCCGGTGGGAATCACTAGACGTGCAGTGAGTGCAAGGCCGAGCATCTGGGTGAAAATGGTGAAAAATCCGTCGCAGCAGATATCAGTGACAGTGTGGGTAGTGTGGAGGAGGTGATGACACAGCCAGTGTGCTATGTCGGAGAGTTGGAATGGGTAGAGGGTACCGTCTGGGTGGAAGCACAGAATTCGAGTCATCCCCATAAGATGGAAAATCCCAGGTAGGGAGAGTGTCCCGACCTCTGGCCTAGAAAAGAGTGTGGTGGTGAGGTGGCACTAGGCATAGCGGAGACAGGGGTGGATGATACAATAGGATCTTGCCCGACTGGGGAAATATCCTCGCAGACCAGTGATGTGATGCCAAAATTGCTCGGCATCGAACTTGATGGGCTCGAAGTCTGGGGAGAAGGTGAGGGCGTGGTCGGGGATGGCAGGAAATGTTGAGTATTGGACTCTCCACCTTGATTTTGATGATGATCAAACACAAATCATTGTGATTAACTCATGTGTTTGCAGTTAGCTAAAATGTCACCAATTAGATTCAAGAAGATCAAAAGTGACTACACGTGTTGATTCAAGTGGAGGACTTGGTAGATCAACAAAGGTGAAGCATTGGCTTGAAGAACTCAAAGGCTACCTCAAACCTCAAGCCAATGGCATCAACAAATGAATGGAGATTCAATCCAAAGAGAAGATAGGAATGGATGAGTCAAAAGCTTCGAAGACTATAACGTTGGAGATATTCAAGTCATTCAACTAAAAGACTCAAGACCATGAAGAATTATGGAGATCATCGCCAAATTACTTTGTACATCTCAAGCGACGTCCTAAGACTTCCTCAGAACGCGTGATCGTTGTGCCTGGAGCTTCGATGAAGCTCAAGGAGTTATTCATGAAGTCAAGGGATTCGGATTCTCCATGTTGAAGCTTTGAAGACGGTTCGTCATGTTATTTATATTGTCTTCTAGCTTCGGTTTAGTAGAATGTTAAGCCTTGAGTAGTACTTGCCTAGAAATTTTCATAACTATCATATCGTATCTCTAGGATTGCCTTAGAAGCCATTAGAAAGTTTCCCGTAGCTTATCGCTTCTTTTCATGGCTTCATATGCATCTTACTTGGTTCAAGTAGAAGAACCAACCGACTAGATGGCCATCTAATCGGTTGGAAATCCTTCTTGAACTGACTAGACATCCTTGCTAATCTCAGCCCATTCACTTTTGATCATTTAGTTGGTCCAAGAAGGTTCACCGACCGACTAGATGACGATCTAGTCGGTTGGAGATCCTTCTTAGACCGACTAGCCATACTTGTTAATTCAGCCTTTGTACTGTTGACCAGTTAGTTGGTCCAAGAAGGATGGTTAATCGATTAAAAGTCAATCTAGTCGGTCCAAGAAGGTTCACCGACCGACTAGTTATCAATCTAGTCGGTTGATGATCCTTCTTAGACCGACTAGTTTCAAAACTAATCGGTCAATGATCCTTCTTAGACCGACTAGTGCTTACCCATGATTTCACCATCTTCTCTGTCAACCTTCTAGCCGGTCCAAGAAGGTTCACCGGCTAGTTGAAAAACTAATAGGTCAGTGATCCGTCTTAGACCGATTAAGCAGCTTCAGAAATAGATCCGTTGGACATTATTGCCACGAATCTTGTGATCCATTTTGTCTCTTCCTATATAAGTTTGAGTTGCTTAAAGCCAGGAATTAAGGCTGATATTAGAGACATTTTCACATCAAAGAGAAGAGCATTCAATTCTCATTTCCAAGCTCTCTCGTTTCACAAGAATCTCTCCCTTACTCTTTGAGCCCTAATTCCTCAAGAGAGATTCTCATTCTTTGTGAGCTACTCAAGCTAAGAGCTTGAATCCAAGTCACCAACTTCACCCTAGCCATCTATTGCTGTCCATCTTGGTGGAGTTAGGTTTTGGTGCTTACTACTTCCTCAAAATCCATTCTTGCCCTATATCGGTAAGTATTTCTCAAGGCATAGGATTTTTTGGTAAGAGCTTTAAATTTCATTCTCTTTACTTCATATAAATTATTGTATACTCTCGGTTGTTGGGAGGGTTGGCTTGATCCCAAGTTGTGGGAGTCAAGATTAAGAATTTGCTCTCGGTTTGTGAGAGTGTTCTTAGTCCCTAGTTGTGGGATTAAGGTTTTTCGTGTTCCCGGGTTGTGGGAAACACGCACATCGATTGTAGGTCGATTGCACTTGTGGGGTTTCTGCAAGTGGGCTAAAGGAAAGCTCTAGTGGTTTTACTAGAGTATCCGGAGGGGATCCGGGTGTTGCTGGATTAGGGCACCAGTAACAAGTCGGGGAGACTTGGGTAGCACCGAACCAGGGTACATTGCATGTTAGCATTGCATTCTTGCTTGGGTTGTTGATCATTTCTTTCATTCCACATTTGTTGGTTAGCTAGGGTTTTATTTGGCATAAATTCCTTATAATTCTATAAAACACTATTCACCCCCCCTCTAGTGTTTATTCCTCATAGCACAGGATCACTACAATTGGTATCAGAGCAAGGTAATAGCTATGGCAACCAACAACAACAACTCACGAAGGCCTTTTCCACCATATCTCATTGGACCCAACTATCAAATTTGGTGTGTAAAGATGAAGGCTTATATTCAATCCATTGACGATGATTATTGGAAGCTTGTGGAGAAGCCCCTTCGTGCACCTACCACTTCCGTACATAAGTGGACAAATGAGCAAAAAGAATCGGTGCAGAAACATGAAGAGGTAATGAATATCTTGCTTGATTTTTTAACTTATGACATCTTATGCGTGTGCCCAAGGCAACAACGGCATATTAAATATGGCACATGCTAGCGGAGCAAGAAGAGTCCACCTCGGAGTGTTCCTCCTCCAATGATGAAAGGGATTCATTCATGGGTTTGATGGGATGAGAGGACGCCACTAAGGGTGACTCTAGTGACGAATCAAGCGATTCAAGTGAAAGTGATAGCGACGATGAAGAGGTGACAATGGAAGATCTTGGAATTGCATTTAGACAATTAATTGATAAATATCAAAAGCCTACGCATAAATATTGTGATGCTAAGAATAAGATTGCTAGTCTCACTAACACATCTATTTGTAGCACCTCTAACAATGACACCATTGTTGAGACACTCGCTATTGAGAAAGCAAGTTTTCTTACTCAAAATGGCATGTTGAGAAATGAGGTGGAGTCCCTCAAATCTCAACTTGATCGTGTTTCCATTGTGGATAGTAACGATCTTGAGATTGAAAATCTTCAATCTTAAAACACTAGTTTGGGCATTGAGAATGAGGATCTCAAATCCCAAGTGCACGAGCTCACCACTCATGCATCCACCTTGGATGCCACTATTTCTTCAATTTCGAAGAAATATGAGCTCATGTCCTCCATTGTTGAGAGATTCAATAAGGGAAATGACAATTTGGATGATTTGCTAAAGAATCAACTACCGGCAAACCATCGTGTTGGCCTTGGTTATTCTAAGGCAAGTGCATCCAATGCACGCACCTCCTATAGTGAAGTAACTATAGATTTTGTGAGGCCATCCTCCGGTGCATCCACGAGTGGTGTCTATAACAACTTGTGTAGTTCTACTACTAAGGAAACCACCACTCCTATTCCTCCCTCCTTTGCTAAGAAACCCACCAAGGGTGGACATCAAAGGAAGGGACATGCTTTCATGTACACCAATACTCGTAGGAATGCCTCCACTCCTCACATTCCTACAAATGATGGTTTTCATGCTCCACACCCACGAGCACGTGCAAACACTCATATGAGACACTCTCATGCACGTAATCATGCTCATGCATCTTCACATGCTTATGATCACACATCACATCCACATATGCGTGCTTATTCTCATGATCATCCTCATGCATACACACCTCATATTCATCCATGTATGTATGCAACACCACACCATGGACCATATGCCCATCATCATGCGTTAGCACAACACAATGTTCCATACACATTTCCTCATGCTCTTGCTAGATCTCATGTGCCTAGGCCACATGCACCACGTAGAGATCAACCTTTTGTGCATGCAACCACTAGGAAGAGGATACCCAAATCATACACTATTTGGGGTCCTAAGAACACTAGTACTCATGCTAAGGATATGTATGTGCAATCTTATATTCATGATATTATTTTAAATGATGATTATGTTGGGAAATCACGGTCCTCTTGGACTTGGTTTCCAAAGGGTTAGTTTCCGTTGACCCTTCATTGCTTCGTACCATAAGTTTATATTCATTTTATGGGTACCAAAGCATTTGTGTTAAGAATTGGTTTATTCTTTTGTTTGCATATTGGTCTTAGATGCTCATGTTTGTTAGAAACTTAAATTCGTATTGAATTTGATTTCTATTGTTTGATTATTAGTAAATCATTGTGTTTAGGATTTTCATGTGTAGAATATTTAATACTTTATCATGCAACACATGCTTTGGTTCATATTTATGTTTTGTTGCATGTGTTACATGTCATACTTTTGGATTAATATACATATTTACTTTTGGTACTATTGGTACATGCATGTATATGGTTATATATTTCTCTAGTAACATGATTACATGTTTCATTAATATTTTGTATGATTACATTAGGATATTGGTTACAATTATTTGAATTTAGTATTTTAAATTTGTTGCCTAACCCATAGGATCCAAAAAGGTTTTTGGATACCAAAATTATGTTTTCTAGGTTCAATCCACATTGGGATACCAACTCTACCAACGCCTTGATTTGCAAAGACTTTCATTCAAATGGAGTTGATGGTGCGTAAGTGATGCACCAAAGTAGTAGGAGCTTAATGTTGTAAGTATATTCTTACATTTGGTATCCATGTGTGTTGGATGCATGTAGATGTCACTTTGTGTTTGAGACTATCTCATGCATATCCTATGTTTGCATATTGTGTGTCTAGTATGTCATTCATGTCTATGTATTTCACGTGTGTCAAATTCTTTACTGGTGTGAATTTTGTATTCATAATCCTTACTCATATGTTTATTCGAAGATTATTTATAACATGTGGCTTAAAAATTTTCATGTTAGAACGAATGCTCATTTGCATGTTTCACACACAGGACACGCTTATATTTATGTTCCACTTCACAAGCGTGCATCCCAACTTCCTACTCATGCCACTTCACAACCTCTTCTTAAGAATCCCAAATCACTATCTTTTGGATTCCTAAGATTGTTTCTAGGCATGGTATGAACTCACATATAGAACCGTATATTAGGATTGACATATTCTCATGTGAATCATATTGTGTTTCATTGCTTGGGTACCATGCTTGTATGATTACTTTTTGTACCCATATTTATGTGAGTCCACTACTCCCAAGTTTTTATAGTTTGTATAATTGTGTGGGAGTATGACATGTTTTGATTGCTATCAAGTTATGTTCATCTATATGTCATTGCATTTCATTCGTATTATGTTTGTGCATATAGATTAGTTGATTTCTCTAACCCTTGGTGATTTATTATCAATTTGCACCTTCCTATCTTGTTGATATGCCAAAGGGAAAGAGAAATTTGGTTTTGAAAATTAATACTTTATGCTTTTCATGCACACTCTTTGTGGTATTACTTTTCATGCCTTCCTTCAATATGTGTTGTGCCGTGAATGTTTATTTTGTGCACATATGCATATTGAACGAGGAATCTTTCTAGCAAACACTATTGTATTAGATGTGTTTATTCATAATGATGTTGCTTGACTAAATCATATGCATAGGAATTATTAGTATATGTGTATCTAATTTCTAATGGTTGAGAATTGTTAATTCCTTATATGTATGATTTTCGTGATTATAATAACTCCTATTAATGCATGTCATGCATTTCTATTGATGAGTGTTATTTACAATTGGTAAATGATTGGTTATTGGACTACTTGATTCTGTTCCTTAACCTATTGGATCCAAAAAGTTTTTGGATACCACCAATTGTTGAATTGTCAGATTGTTGTGCAAGATGCCTACTCTACACACTCCTTGGTTTACAAATGATGGATCAATTCAAAGGAAAGGATGGTGCATTGGAGATGCACACATATATGGAGAGCTAAATGGTTGTAAGTATGTGTTTTATACAATTGGTATTTTAATATATTGGTTTTAACTACCATATTTACAATTGGTATTTTAATATATTCGATTTGTGTAATATAGCATACTTCTTCATTAGCTCATTCTTGTCACACCCTCATGAAGATTGTTTGTTTATGTGACTACCTTGTTCATGTATGTCATATATGTCTTATTACGACTCATGTACCAGGGTATCTATAACATTCATATAATGAATTGGTTAGTTGCTTATTGATGTTCATATCTTTTTCATGCCATGAATAAGATTAATGACTTAGGATCTTTATGCATATTTGTTCATTGTATCACCACACATCTCATACTTTTCTTATAGTTTGTATGATTACCTTTATGAGACCTATTGATATTATTTGGGGTGATCAATGTATGTTACTTGTCATTTTAATTACTTCATGACTGATGTTTAACTATAATTTTATTCAAGAGATCTTTCATGTCTATAGCTAAATCTTTCATGTATGATATTTTCACAAGTGACATAACACTCATTCATATTAGTTAGTTATCTTCAAGCTATATTTCTCACTATGTCTTCTCTCATCTCATGCTCATATTTTATGCTATTTTTATGAGATATTAGAGATAACTTGTGCTATACACGATCATATAAGCTTTATATTATGTTTGATGATATGTATATTCTGTCATAGATATTCTTCCATGAATATATCTTGATGCACTATGACTTTTTTGATGCTACCTCCGATTATATTGTGCTTACACAAGCTTTTTATTATATTCGCACAATTGGTATGCATGCATGCGATGTTCATGATAACTTTATTCGTTTATGTCCTACCTTGTGACTTTGAACGTAGACTGTCTTCATGCCTTTGCTCAAAATATGTTTTGTCACATTATGCCTCATTTTGAATCCTTTGTGATAATTGAGCTAGGATGAGATCATGTCTCTATTTGTTCACTTGGTTTCCTTCTCAAGTGATGTCATGATCTTGACATTATTTGCCTGCTTTGCACACTGTGTTAGACTATTTATATTGGATATCATCGTTACATGCTCTTGCTTGATGCTAGTTTTGAGCTTGTGATATAGTGGTTATCTTCCTTATGCTCATGGCATTCCATGCTTATCATTGACTCATTCTGTGAGTATCTCTTCTGGAATGCATGCTAGTACTATGGTTCCTTTGAACATTGTTTTAATTAGTTTCCTAGTGTGCTAGAATTGTGTATGCCATATGTTTTATGAAGTTACTATCTCTATTTTGGCATAACACTTTTGCGTGATATAGATATTTGTGTATGCCCACATCGCACACTTCACTTAGATTTGGTATGCTTACTTTTGGAGATGCTTTGTGGAGTTTAGCTGGAGATACTTTTGGAGATGATTTGGTATGACTACAATTGGTATCACATGCCATTAGAATTTATTTTGAGCTATCATTTCATAACATAACTTTGTACACATGGTTAAAATTTTCCATAGTCATGTTTGTTGCATTTTTTATGTTTGACTTAGATCTCAGTTTATTGATATTATTTGTTGATCTATGTCATTGTGATGATTTTGATTCCACCATTATGTATTTAATCATGTTCATGTCATATGTCATGCCATTGCTCAAGGACAGTCTATCACATTATGCTTAATGTTATAAATTTTGAGATAATTGAGTTTGTTTGTGTACTTGACACTATTTGATCACTTGTTTTTCTTTCACAAGTGATGTCATGATTTTTGCATTGTTATCCGTATTCTTTATCATATTTATAGCTAATAGCTACTGCTAATTATGCTATTGTCACTTTTCTAACACTGCTCACACTACTCTTTACAATTAGTATCTATTGTAATCTTTTATCACATATACTTATTGCTTATCTTCTTGTGATAATTGAGTAGTTGAGTTGTTTTTTGGATATTTGTTCTTGCAATTGATATCTTTATTTTGATATCTTGTTTTGGTAGCGTATCTAGTTTACATTAGATATACCTTTTAGTTTTCCACTCTATTTTTGCTTTTGTTGTTTCTATACCCCCATGTCTTTTGGATAATGCCAAAGGGGGAGAGAAATAAACAAAGGATGTGCTTATTAAATGTTGAGTGTTAAAAAATAACTTGAATCATATAGACTTTATGTATGATCGTTCATGTATATGATTCAGGGGGAGCATTGGTGATTACCTTGGTTTATATTAATTACATTATATATATATATTGGTAATCATGCGCATGCTTATGATGTGTATCACCTATATGATTTGTATTGTGTACGCATATTATTTCTGGAAGTATGATCGTTCATGTATATGATTCAGGGGGAGCATTGGTGATTACCTTGGTTTATATTGATTACATTATATATATATATATATATATATATATATATATATATATATATATATATATATATATATATATTAGTAATCATGCTCATGCTTATGATGTGTATCACCTATATGATTTGTATTGTGTACGCATATTATTTCTGGTCATTCATGCGAGATATGCACAACCTCATGTGATACATACACTATTAACTGCTGAATGATGCTATTGAATATTGATATTAACTTGATTGGCATCATTGCAGGGGGAGTAAGTATATTTAATGCATAATTATTTATTTTGTTTATATTTGGTTTGTCATCATCAAAAAGGGGGAGAATGTTGAGTATTGGACTCTCCACCTTGATTTTGATGATGATCAAACACAAATCATTGTGATTAACTCATGTGTTTGCAGTTAGCTAAAATGTCACCAATTAGATTCAAGAAGATCAAAAGTGACTACACGTGTTGATTCAAGTGGAGGACTTGGTAGATCAACAAAGGTGAAGCATTGGCTTGAAGAACTCAAAGGCTACCTCAAACCTCAAGCCAATGGCATCAACAAATGAATGGAGATTCAATCCAAAGAGAAGATAGGAATGGATGAGTCAAAAGCTTCGAAGACTATGACGTTGGAGATATTCAAGTCATTCAACTAAAAGACTCAAGACCATGAAGAATTATGGAGATCGTCGCCAAATTACTTTGTACATCTCAAGCGACGTCCCAAGACTTCCTCAGAACGCGTGATCGTTGTGCCTGGAGCTTTGTTGAAGTTCAAGGAGTTATTCATGAAGTCAAGGGATTCGGATTCTCCATGCTGAAGCTTTGAAGACGGTTCGCCATGTTATTTATATTGTCTTATAGCTTCGGCTTAGTAGAATGTTAAGCCTTGAGTAGTACTTGCCTAGAAATTTTCATAACTATCATATCGTATCTCTAGGATTGCCTTAGAAGCCATTAGAAAGTTTCCCGTAGCATATCGCTTCTTTTCATGGCTTCATATGCATCTTAGTTGGTTCAAGTAGAAGAACCAACCGACTAGATGGCCATCTAATCAGTTGGAAATCCTTCTTGAACTGACTAGACATCCTTGCTAATCTCAGCCCATTCACTGTTGATCATTTAGTTGGTCCAAGAAGGTTCACCGACCGACTAGATGACGATCTAGTCGGTTGGAGATCCTTCTTAGACCGACTAGCCATACTTGTTAATTCAGCCTTTGTACTGTTGACCAATTAGTTAGTTTAAGAAGGATGGTTAATCGATTAAAAGTCAATCTAGTCGGTCCAAGAAGGTTCACCGACCGACTAGTTGTCAATCTAGTCGATTGATGATCCTTCTTAGACCGACTAGTTTCAAAACTAATCGGTCGACGATCCTTCTTAGACCAACTAGTGCTTACCCATGATTTCAGCATCTTCTCTGTCAACCTTCTAGTCGGACCAAGAAGTTTCACTGACCGACTAGTTGCAAAACTAATCGGACAGTGATCTTTCTTAGACCGATTAAGCAGCTTCAGAAATAGATCCGTTGGGCATTTATTGCCACGAATCTTGTGATCCATTTTGTCTCTTCCTATATAAGTTTGAGTTGCTTCAAACCAGGAATTAAGGCTGATATTAGAGACATTTTCACATCAAAGAGAAGAGCATTCAATTCTCATTTCCAAGCTCTCTCATTTCACAAGAATCTCTCCCTTACTCTTTGAGCCCTAATTCCTCAAGAGAGATTCTCATTCTTTGTGAGCTACTCAAGCTAAGAGCTTGAATCCAAGTCACCAACTTCACCCTAGCCATCTATTGTTGTCCATCTTGTGGAGCTAGGGTTTGGTGCTTACTACTTCCTCAAAATCCATTCTTGCCCTATATTGGTAAGTATTTCTCAAGGCATAGGATTTTGTGGTAAGAGCTTTAAATTTCATTCTCTATACTTCATATAAATTGTTGTATACTCTCGGTTGTTGATAGGGATGGCTTGATCCCAAGTTGTGGGAGTCAAGATTAAGAATTTGCTCTCGGTTTGTGAGAGTGTTCTTAGTCCCTAGTTGTGGGATTAAGGTTTTGCGTGTTCCCGAGTTGTGGGATACACGGACATCGATTGTAGGTCGATTTCACTTGTGGGGTTTCCGCAAGTGGGCTAAAGGAAAGCTCTAGTGGTTTTACTAGAGTATCCGGAGGGGATCCGGGTGTTGCTGGATTAGGGCACCGGTAACAAGTCGGGGAGACTTGGGTGGCACCGAACCAGGGTACATTGCATGTTAGCATTACATTCTTTCTTGGGTTGTTGATCATTTCTTTCATTCCGCATTTGTTGGTTAGCTAGGGTTTTATTTGGCGTAAATTCCTTATAATTCTATAAAACACTATTCACCCCCTAGTGTTTATTCCTCATAGCACAGGGTCACTACAGGAAAGTGGAAGTGGGCACTGATCATGGTGTGTGTAACCACTACGTCGCGGTCAAGCAGCCGGAAGCTAAAGCCATCACCTGCGGGGGTGACGACAATAGAGCTCAATGCCTCATGGTGAGACGTGTGTATGTGCGGGCATGGATGGGGAGGAGGCGGTCAAAACCGATGACCTGGTAAAGTCTATGGACACCCTTCAGGAGTCCAAGGTGCTGGAAGGTGGGGATGTGAGCGAAGCGGGTGGGGATGATCGTGCAGTGGGACATGGTGACGAAACGCTCGTAGTGAGCGTCGTCCCTGAAGATGATATCATACATCCTCATGTTGGGTGGTGGAGGAACTGGACGGGATGTAGGAGCTGTAGTGTGGATGGGAGGAGCGGTAGTGTGGGTGGTGTGTGGGGCCTCTATAGCTAGAGGCACGGGGGAAGGGGATCATGACGAGTCGGACGAGGATGCCGGATCGTCCAAGTAAGGCTCGGGTGTGGGTGAAGTTGAATGCCATGGGCATCGTACTGGCCAGGAAGAGGAGGGACCAGTGGTGGCCTTCCTCTTTGCCGGCTGAGGCTTCCTCGGCCTAAGGCGAGGAGGCATCGTGCGAGAGTGGCAAACTACAATGATATGGTAATTAAAATAAAGTGTGGAAAGAGTATACCAACACCGAGCGTAGCTGCGACAGTGAAAGTGGAATGCGCACATGTGAAGCCTCGAATCCAAGCAATCCCCTAAGCTGATCCAAACCGAGATCCTCGAATCCGTGAAGAAGCTCCAAGTGTACATGCAATAAGATATGAAAATAGTATTAGGCAATGTCGAAAATTAAACCGGTTTGGGGTTCAAAAAATAAGAAAAATTAGGGTTGGTGATGATTCGGATTTGGGGGAGATGGGGGGATGAGGTGGATGAAGTAGGGAGTGGCTGCTCGGCCCGAGCACTGTGTGTGCTCAGGCGGCTGCTCAGGCGCACAGCTTCGGCAAGTCGCCGGAGCAAGGGGCTGCTGTGGGGTGGGGTTTGGGGGAGAGAAACGGAGGGAGAGAGACATGGAGGTATAGAGGGGAAGGGAAGGGGTGATGGTATGCACCGTCTGCGCTGGGAGGTGTCGGCGGTGCGGCTCCGGCGAGGTGCCAGAGCTAGGGCATTGGGGGGAAGAAGAGAGATAGAGAGGGATAGAGAGAGGGATAGATGGGGTGAGAGCAGACCGATCGACGGTAGTGGGTGGAGCTCGAGCGGAGCGTGGCAGCGACGACGACGATCTGGTCGAGTAGGGTTAGGGCTAGGGTTATGTGGAAGCTCGGGATGTTTCGGGGGTTAATTCGATTAGGTTTAGGTTTTCACCCCGAGTCGAAATCGAATTATAAAGGAACCGAGTCGAGCTCGGTTAAGTGGTGGGCCCTGGCTGAGTAAGGTGCTGCTCGGGCCGAGTAGCGATAGCTACTCAGTCGAGTAAAAAAGAATATAAAAATTTGAAATTAAGCTTAGAAATTGTGCCATAGTACTCGAACGAGCTGCTTACTCAGCTCGGTCGAGCTGAATTGAAACAAAGTGTAGTTTACAGCTCTCTTTTGCTCTCCCTGCAGCTTGGCCGAGTAGGGTAGCTACTCGGTCGAGTCTATTAAGCTTTCCAGAGCGCCCTTTTTAGAACTTTTGGACTCCTCCTGTAGCTCGACCGAGTCGGGTAGCTACTCCGTTGAGTCGAATTAGAAACAGAGTGCTCTTTTTCGACGTGTTGGGCTCTACCTGTAGCTCGACCGAGTAGGGTGCTACTCGGTCGAGTGGCAATTAATTTCCCGAGCGATTTTTTCCCTGTTCCTCCAGCTTTCTGCAGTTCTAACTGTAGCTCGACCGGGTAGGGTGCTACTCGGTCGAGTCGAGTTTGATTTTCAGAGTGCGTTTTTGCCTTCTTTCTCCAATTCTCTGCAGCTCAGCTGAGTAGGTACCTACTCAGCCGAATCGCCTGGAACTCTTCCTCCAAGCTTGTATTTATCTAAGGTGCTCTTCCCTTGGTTCATTCTCCTTCATTTCATCGTTACGTGCCCTCATTGTTCAACATGTAGAAGGAAGAACTCATCAAATTTTTATGTTTTTGTATTTTCATATAATTAAAAAGGTATTTATCTTGTTTTTGAATAAGAAAAGAAGACCAAAAATAAAAACGAAAACTAATGGAAAGAAAATCGGGTTGCCTCCCGATAAGCGCTTGGTTTAAGTCGTAAGCTCGACTCCCTCAAGTTTTTCAACGAATGATGTTGGGCGCATATGAAATACGCCCGTCATACTTCCCAATGATCCCATGCGGTGGTATTTGGTGTGCCTCTTCGTGTCGGCCCTCAGCGGCCAAGGAGATAGTAGCCTCCAGTTCTTGATGGTGCAAGTGTATGTCCGGGGGCTCTTCGTCAAGAACTTGTAGTTAGGCGGCCACCGCTTTGTTGTATACGACATCGCCGTCGTCGTCCAAGCATAGCTTCATTGGATCTTTGGAAATATCCTCTATGGTATGTTCATGAGTAGCTTCGTCCTCCAAGAGATCAAGGTAATTAGCGTCTTCCGACGGTGGGCGTTCCCTCATTGGATTTTGCAAGCAAAATTGGACATCAGTATTTCCCACATTTAGAGATAACGTCCCCTCACGAGCGTCGATCAAGACTCTGGCCATCGCCATGAATGGACGTCCCAATATGATCTGCGAGCTACCTTTCTTCGACATGTCCATAATCACAAAATCTACCAACATGCATAGCCCAGACGGTATTTGCAGGAAGATGTCGCGTGCGATGCCTACCGGATAAGCAATGGAGTGATCTACCAATTGAATGCTCATATCGGTAGGCTCAAGTTCCATACCGGTATTTAGCCTCTTAAAGATAGAGAGCAGCATCAGACTAATGCCCAAGTCGATCAATGCTCTACTAATATAGGTGCCGCCAATGGAGCACGGCACCGTGAAACTCCCGGGATCTGGCAACTTCTTCGGTTGATGGTTCTTAATAACTGAGGTGCAATTATCCAAGAGCTTCACCTCTTCTTGTTTACGCTTCCCCGTAATGAGAACCTTCAAGAACTTAGCGTATGTGGGGATTTCAGAGATAGCGTCTATAAAGGGGATGTTCAGTTGGATACTTTTGAGGAGCTCGGAGAACTTTGCATATTTCTTCTCCATCTTGCTAGTACCAACCTTTGAGGATATGGAGGTGGAGGTCGGCTAGCCTTGTCTCTGGCGGCGTCCTTTAGAATAGATTTGTTGGAGATAGTAGCATCTGGTGCCGTAATGGTAGTAGGTGAGGTAGAAGGCAAAGCCTCCCTCTCTTCAATAGCATGGGGCTCCTCTGTAGCCTTTTCCTTGTCCTTTTCAGTGGTAGTAGCATCTTCATCTTGAGCACGAGGAGACGGATTTCGGCTCACATTGCTAGAAACTGGAACCATGACAGTGTCGATAGTCTTTCCTCCTCTTATGGTAACTGTGACCATTGCATTTGCTTGGGCCCTAGGATTGGGCTCCGGCTAAGAAGGCAATCTCCCTTGCATCTTCATAAATTGGGACATTTGGCCTTTGAGCTCATCGATGGAATCATTGATAGACTTGAAACGAGCAGAATTCTATGCATTTATCTTGGATTGCCCACTCATGAAAGTGTCCAATGTTGCCTCGAGATTGGGTTTTGGATCCACCGGTGCATATTGTTGTTGTTGACGGTAATTGTACCCCTGGTGGTCTGTAAGGCCCAGATGGCCTAAACCCACATTGTTGTGGAAGCGGCCCTTATTGCTGAGGAGGTGGTGGAGGAGGTCTCTGCTACTGAGGAGGTTGCAATCCTCCATTGGGGTTGCCATAAGAAAATCTGGAAAGATTTCTCACCGCCAGATGTTGCCATTGATTCATTCCCTCTCCAGCTACAAAGTGTACCTGCTCAGCTTGCATGTCTGCTCCATCATAGGGTCCTTCATTAGAAGCATAGCCTTGCTCCGCAAAGCCTTCATGTGTGGGATAAGCTGGAGCTGTAGAAGTGGTTGGAATAGTGTACAACCTCTGTTCAATTCTCGCTACCAGTTTGCAAAGAGTTTCAATATGACTATCAAGATGGGTAGCGATTTTTACCTCGGGGCCCTAAGTAGATGAGCCTTCGTCACCCCACTACTGAGTATTTGTGGCCATTTGCTTCATCAAAGATAAAGCTTCATCGGATGGCTTATACAAGAGAGCTCCTTGAGTAGAGGCGTCGATAATCATCTTTGTGCTTGGTTGGAGCCCATTATAGAAGCTCTGAACAAGATCCCACTCCACAACTCCATGGTGCAGGCATTGATGTTGCAGGTCTTTAAATATTTCCCAAGCCTCGTACAATGACTCCTGAGGAAGTTGCTTAAATTTGAGTTCCTCCTCGAATCCTCACCATTTTGGACGGTGGATAGAACTTGTTCACAAAGATTGTAGCCAACTGCTCCCAAGACGTGAAGGTATTAGAAGGGTGCGCTCACAACCAGTAGGAAGCGTTGTCCCTCAGAGTGAATGGGAATAGTCTGAGCTTGATAACATCTTCACTCACGTCTTTAGCATAGAATGTGTCGCACTTCGTCAAGAATGTTTCTATATAGTGGGTTGGGTTTTCATGAGGATGCCCGTGAAAGGAGTCATACGGCATCAAATTTATCAACCCAGTCTTCAACTCAAAACTTTCTGCCGCCAGCTGCGGCCTCAAGATAGAAGAAGCACCAGTGAAATTCGGCTTAATATAGTCAGGAATGGACCCTTTATGTGGAGGAGAAGCATTTCCCTCTGCCATTGGATCTATAGTAGTCTGACTCCTTTTCTCTGCTCTGAGCCTTCTTACGGTCTTTTCGATCTCGAGGTCAAATAATAATTCTTTGTCAAGACTCCCAGGGCGAGTGTTCATGCACAATAAGAACTCAGAAAAATACAGTCGGTGGTAAAGTAATAAAAGAATAAAAAGTATGGAAAGATAAGAGATGATAAGATTTGTTAACAAATTCGTCAATAGAAAATAATCCGAGTAACACTGTTACCTTCCCCGGTAACGGCGCCAAAAAATTGATGCTCCCGAAACTAACACCTAGAACTCACCTAGCAATGGCACGAACGCTAAGTGCTAGACGTATCCCAAATGCAAATTCCCGGCACTTTACATAAGTGTATGATGACAAGTAATAGAATAAAAGATATCGATCCCACAGGGAAGGTAGAGATGTTATTGTCTTGGGCTATTTTTAAATCTCAGAATTTAAGTAGCAGTCGGTTTCGAGAAATTGTTTGTATAGGATTGTGAACAATTAATAAAGACTAGGGCTTTAGGACTCACCGCTAGGATCATAGGATGGCGATGCTTGGTTAAGACTTTTACGTTGCATTGGCATTATTAGGGATTGTCGCATCTAAGATGTAGAATTCATGGTTCTAAACACCATAAATCTAACGTATAGCATTAACCCCACTCTCGCGACAGGCGCACACGGTACGTGCATTAAGAATCGACAATATTCATGCCACTCTCGTGGACAGAATGATCTCAGCTTATGCCACTCTCGTGGGTAAGAGGTTCGATGTATTTTGGTGGCTCTCATTGATGCAATGGTGGTAGCCGTCAATTAGTAATATAGTTCGTCAGTGGATCCCATCAGGACTCGAGACGGGCATGGTCACAAGTCCCAATTGAATCCACTAACTCCCTAATTAAGCCTATAGAATACTCCTTAAGTCAATCGATTCCACCGACCGTGGGCACGATCTCAGTACGAGTTCTCATACAAACTTTGCAAGATCAACCAAAATACGTCCTTTTTATACCAACGCAACCTAAAAAATCCTAACTTTGCAACTAAATCCTAAGATCCATGGGCTAATCCATTAGCCCTAGATGGAACTACTCACGCATCATAGAAATAACGACAAAAGATTCAATAGATGCAATGGAATTCATCATGGCAATAGAAAACATTAAAATCAATAGAAAGTGTAGAGAATTGTTACCAACGCGTCGTGGAGCAATAGCAATCCAAAGAGAATTAAGAAAATAAGTTCCTTACGCAAAATAGCAATAAAATCTAAGCTTTGCTTTCACAAAAATAGCGACGGCACAAACTCTCAAAAACCTAATTAAAACTAAACGAAAAGTTTCTCGCAAGTTTCCCTCTCTCAAAACCCTAATTAAAACTAAAACTAATAGTTTTCCAAAGTTCCTCTTCGAAACTAAAGCTAAAAACGTGCTTAAATACATAGGGTAGAAATCCCAAAAAAATCTCAGAAAATCTGGGCTTTTGGGCCCACCAACTAGGCTGGTTGCATCGCGCTACTCGACCGAGTAGCAGAGCATGCTCAGTCGAGTCGGATTCAGACTTCGCTTGCTGCTGCTTCTGCTTCTGGCTGACATGGGCTACTCGGTCGAGTATCCTCCCTACTCGATCAAGCTATAGTAGATCAGAACTTCCTCCAAAATGCTGCTATGTTTCTTGACGACTCGGGTCGAGTAGGTGAGCTACTCGGTCGAGCTGCTTTGCTGCTCGGTCGAGCTACGGTGCCTTGGAGAAAAGCTCAAAATCTTCATTTGTTTGGTGTGACTTGGGTCGATTCGGATGTCTGCTCGGTCGAGTAGGATGAGGCCGTTTCCTGTGCGATTTCTGCATGTCAGCTCGGCCGAGTAGCTGATGCTACTCGGTCGAGTCACCTGGGAAACTGAACTGAACTTGAGCCATCTCTCGCTCTCTTCTCCTCCTCTCCTCCAATCTTCTTCCATTCCTCGGTGAACTCTCATCGAGCCTTGCCAATGATGTCTCGGACGTGCCGGATGTGTCCATGTCCTAAAATAGCTCCAATTTTCTCCAAAACTCCTAAAAATCCATAAAGCTATACAAAACTCGAACATGGCATTAGAAGCACCATAATATATGAAAATATGGAGTTTGGAGGTGAATATGACATGAAATGATGCGATAAAAACATGTTAAATATGGACACATCAGTAACCATTAAGAACAAGTACCCGCTGCCGCACATCGATGACATCTTCGATCAACTTGGCGGATCGCGAGTATTCTCTAAGCTGGATCTTCGAAGTGGTTATCATCAAGTGAAGGTCAGAAGTGAAGACATCCCGAAGATGGCATTTCGGACCACTACGAGTTCGTTGTCATGACATTGGACATGTGGTATCAAGAGACGGTATTTCTTTCGATCCAGAGAAGGTCATTTCAGTCAGGAATTGGCCGACCCCTCGATCAGCTTCTGACATCCAAAGTTTTCTTGGATTGGCTGGTTATTACCGTCGATTCATCAAGGACTTCACGAAGATTGCTAATCCTATGACTCGTCTGATGAGGAAGGATATCAAGTACATTTGGTCTGGGGCTTGTGAGCAATCATTTGAAGAATTAAAGATGAATCTGACGACTGCACCAGTGCTAGCTATACCAGATAGAACTTGAGGATTTGAAGTTTTTTGTGACGCATCTGGCAAGGGCCTTGGATGTGTACTGCACCAGCATAGTCATGTAGTTGCATATGCATCCCAGCAACTGAAGACTTACGAGAAGAACTATCCACCCCATGATCTGGAATTAGCTGCGGTCATTTTTGCTTTGAAGATTTGGAGACATTTTCTACTGAGCGAGCAAGTGAAGATCTACACCGACCACAAGAGTTTGAAGTACATCTTCTCCCAGAAGGGGCTCAATATGAGGCAACGCAGACGATTAGAGCTCATGGCTGATTATAACATCAATCTTCAATATCATCCGGGGAATGTGAATGTGGTACCAGATGCATTGAGCCGATTACCCGTGATTATGACACTCTCAGCTCAATAGAGACTTCAACAAGCAATGCGAGAGATGGAGATTGAAGTTATTCTGCCCGGGATTTCAGCAACATGGATGAATATGCAAATCCAGTCTAATATCGTAGATCGGATTAAACTGCACAGTCTGGAGATGTAAAGCTGCACAAGATCAGAGAGCAAGTTGAAGCTGGACTTCGGACGGATTTTCTTATCCATGAGGATGTTTCTTTAAGATATGGGAGTAGGATTTGTGTGCCTTTCGGTGATTCCAGAGATGAACTACTGAATGAAGCACACAACTCTCCTTACTCTATTCATCCTGGTGGTACCAAGATGTACAAGGTTCTTCGCCTGAATTTTTGGTGGCATGGAATGAAGAGGAGCGTAGCTCGCAGTGTTGCTAAGTGCCTTGTGTGTCAACAGGTGAAAGCTGAACATCATCTCACTGCTGGATTGCTTCAACATCTGCCTATTCTGGAATGGAAGTGGCAGCACATCACCATAGATTTCGTGACTGGACTACCTCGGAGTACTAAAAAAATGATGCGATTTGGGTGATCGTTGACTGATTAACCAAATCAACACATTTTATACCATTCCGAGTGGAAAAATCTATGGAAATACTTGCAAAGAAGTATATGGATGTAATGATTTATTCTATACCTTTAAAAATTATTTCTAGTTTACGTTGTGATGTAATCGATAATCGTGTAGGAGATTGTTTGATTGCATGGATTTCCAGCGAGTATTGTCTCAGACAGGGACACTAGATTCACATCTCAATTTTGGAAGTATCTGCAATCCAATTTGGGTACCAGTCTTAGTTTCAGCACTGCGTATCACCCGCAGACGGATGGTCAATTAGAGCGTACCATCAAGATATTGGAGGACATGTTACGAGCATATATGCTGGATTTCATAGGTTCGTGGGAAGATCATCTACACCTGGTAGAGTTTGCCTACAACAATAGCCACCAAGCTAGCATTGGCATGGCCCCATTTGCAACACTTTATGGAAGAAAATGTCGATACCTGCTGGGCTGGGATGACATTGGTGATCGATAATTATTGGGACCTGAGATGATTGTTGAAGCAGTAGATGTAGTGCGTAATATCAAAGACAAGCTACGCATTGCAAAAGACCGGTACAAGCATTGAGCTGATGCCAAGCGTCGTCACTTGGAGTTTCAACCAGGAGATCATGTGTTCCTGAAGATATCCCCGAACAGAGGAGTAATTCGTTTTGGAAGGCGAGGCAAGATCAGTCCGAGATTCATTGGACCTTTCGACGTGCTAGAACGAGTTGGAGAGGTAGCTTATCGTCTAGCATTGTCACCTTCATTGGAGGGAGTACCTGAAGTCTTTCATGTCTCACAGTTACGACGTTACGTGAGTGATCCCAGTCATGTGGTGGATTACTCTGAAATTGCTATTCGCCCAGATCTATCATATGAGCAGCAACTAGTCAAGACCTTAGACAGACGACAGAAGACCCTCAAGAATAGAGTTATGAACATTGTCAGAGTGATGTGGCATCACGACTCACCTGGAGAATCTACTTAGGAGCGGAAAGGCGATATGCAAGAACGCTACACGTACCTATTTACCGAGTCGGATGATCTTACTAGTCTCGGGACTAGTTATGGAAGCTATTAATAGTAAGTATTCTTAAACACCGTCTCTTGTTTTCTTGATGATGTGATATCATATTATACTTCATGCTATTTACAACTTATTTTTCTAGATCATTTTCGTCAATCAAGCCTTTCCTTTAACTGCTTAGGCAATAATCTATTGTCTAAATTCCGAGGACGGAATTCTTATAAGGAGGGTAGAATGTAACGGTCTAGTTTCAATGTACACGAATTTCTGTAATCGCGATGGTATCAAACAAGTTCAAAGGAATAAATGCTTTTTTTCTATTTTTTTCGTCACTCAAACCTTACATTAAACTTCGTATTCACGATCCTCGCGACGATATGCACCCGTGGTACTGTTTTCATAATTTTTCGGACACGTTTAGTTACGGGGGGCAAAATCGTAATTTCGTATTTCTAATTAAGTTTTACTAATTATGTTGTACGTTTTAAATTACTAACCCAACACTAATTACCAATTATTAAGGCCAAAAATGACCGAAATGGTAATTGGGCCGACGAGGACGCTTCCGTTGGATCGATCCTTCGTCGGCCGAGAGATGGGACCCATGAACGAGCATCTCTGGGCCGAGGGTGCTAGGATCGGACTCCACGGATGGATGTTCCCCTAGCTTCGTGATATCTTCATAATCTTGCAACATGAGAAAATCGTTAGGAGATCGGGGCCTAACATCATAGCAAACTAGCATCCGGCAGGTTTTTTTCCCCTCATGATTTTTTTCTCTTATTTTCACTTTTACTTTCTTTTCATTTTTTTTCTTCTTTCTTTTTCCTATTAAAAAACTAAATAAATAATAAATAATAAATAAATAAATAAAATTTGGAGAAAACTTCATCATCACATTCCTTTTTTTAGTCTCTAAATGCTTAATTCCATGTGATTTTCTCGGATCATTATTTGGTATCAAATTCATAGATGTTTGAATGACATGGTTTAATTTATTTTTCCACATTGGATCAAATGTTAATATGCCATGTATAAAACTAGTTTATATGTCATGATATTCTCCTTGAAATAATTTTGGGAAAAGTTTTGTGCAAGTTATTGTTATGTGTGAGTGGGATGAAGCAATTGAGTTGATTGGTTCTAAATTGGATAGGATTTTTGGCCATTTGGAAATGTTTGGTGGCACCTAATGAGTGGATGGTTGAGTTGATAAATTAAGTTGAAAGTGTGAAAGAAATATAATAAGTGAATAAACGAATGATTCTCCTAGTCAAGTTAAGTAACCGGGACCCCACGAAACATTGGGGATGACGCCAAAGTTGAGATTTAGGGGTATCATTCTAGCCCTTTGTTTATATAGCGTCATCACGTGTACATAAAGGTAGTCGTGATTGCATTTCATAGCGTCATCGTGTGTATGCAAAACAAAAATATAAAACATGAGTGATGCAATCTCAACTTCTACAAGTTAAAAGAAGCTTTGCATTGTTATGACCAAGTCCCTGAAAATTGAAAACTATGATATGATTTGTGATATATCCTAACAAATGCATACTGTGCTTATTACTTTACTCTTCTCTGAATTAGATTGGGAGGAATGTCATGTGTTTTTATTTTTCATACATGTGTATATTGGTTTTGAAATCAAATGGAAACAACTTTTGGAGTAGGCCATGATAATATCATGAGTTTGGTACACGTTTTTAATTGAATCTGAATTTATCGCATTATTTACTAGATACTAGCAAATAGCTAGTTGGGGGGGTATGATTTCAGCATAATATTACATTATTTTCCCTTATTGGACCCAAATTTATGCATACGTAAGTGCTAAAAATAGCTCTAGAATGGTTATATTCAGAAAATCATATAATATTAGAGCTTAATCAAATAGTTTGCACAATTATTAATTTTTGAGAACTAATTTGTGCTTCTACATATTTTTCAGAGAAGATCTCGAGCCCACGGTTCCAACGGCTGTTCATTTAGATTTTTTGGACCTCTAGAGAATTTTCTACAATTTTTGAAGCAACCCGGTTCAAAGAAACAAAAGGAGAAATTAAAAAAAGAAATAAAAAATGAGTCCAACGGGCCAGCCCGCTTGGCCGGCCCATGCAAATTTGGCCGGTCCGCTTCAAAAGCCCAGTGGGGCTTTCAGCTGTTAAAAAAATTTTAAAAACTAATAATATGGGAATCCCAGCCGGCCGGCCCGCCAAGAGAAGCGGGCTCTGCCCCTTCTCAGCTGAAACGCGCGCGCAATTATAAAAAAAATTTGCACGCGCGGATGCGGTGTGGAATCGGCCGAGCCGGAACGGATGTGGGTTGTGGGTGCAGATCCGACCCGTTTGCGCAGGAACAGACCCGAAATGTTCTTTAAAGTGCATTTGATGTGTTTCTTGATGGATTTTGATGAATTTGGACTTGATTTTGATCAGAATTCGAAGCTAAATGTGACTCTTCATCTTATTTTCATGACCAGCAGCTTAAGAGACGGAATTTGAAGGGTTTTTGGAGTTTTATTTGCATTGATGAAGGGGAAGATGAAGACCCATGCACCAATAAATCCAATAAGAATGTGAACCCTTTAAATAGGTGTTTTTCTTGAGCTATTATCATCGAATTTTGGAGAGTTTTATCCTATGTATTTCTGGTTATAGAGAGAGTATTTTGAGTGAGCTTTCATAGGATTTTTGAAGGAAGAAAGGGGTGTTTCATTTGCAACGGAAGGAGAGTGTAAAGTGGTGATATCTTCTCTCACTCTTTTGTTATCTTTCAAGTTCTCTTTTCTTA
The DNA here is from genome assembly GCA_030789695.1 of Scilla litardierei. NCBI lineage: Eukaryota > Viridiplantae > Streptophyta > Magnoliopsida > Asparagales > Asparagaceae > Scilla > Scilla litardierei. The sequence continues at coordinate 175,367,862 of CM061141.1, read as the reverse complement.
TAAATAAAAATGTTTTCTTTGTTAATATTCTCTTCTATTTTCAACATGAATAGCAAAATTTTATTTGTGCATGATATGGTGTAGTTAGGAAACACGTTTTATGTTACTTTGGTTGAATTTTAAAGTTATCACGTTCTCGTTTTTTTTAAAGTTATAATCTTAATTTAAACTCTTCTCTTTCATTCTCCAAAAGATTTTGAATGAGTTGATGATCACCTCACAAGGGTGAGTTTTGATCTTCCCAAAAGAAATTCATCTCTTATTTAAAATATTATTATTTTAATAACAACTTTATCGATTTTGAGCTTTAATCCCCACGAAGGCATCTTCCGATGACTTTCTCCCAAAAAGAGATGTCATTGAGTTATTTCTAATCAACCAAATTAATACAAATTATGTATCCTAATGAACCCATATCATGTACATATTTCTCTTAAATATTTTCAAAAACAAAAACATTCTTTTCTCACTTTTCCATTAATTTAAAAACCAAATCCAAAACCATTAAATCATCATCATTCAAAGTAGTTAGGTTCCCTACGATTATTCTCGAAATTGATTTGAACTTGTGGTTGCAACAGGTTTTCTCCCGATGATACGATATCCGGACTCCCGGAACTTTACTACTTGCACGAACTCTTACGCTTGAGAGTAACACAATTTTGAGTGAAGCAAGTTTTTGGAGAAGACCTATTTATAGTGCATTTGATTTGTTTCTCCTAAGGAGTGGGTAGATGATTTGGTAACTTGTGTTTAGAATGAGAAAGAGAGTTATAATAAGTGAATGCTTCTTCTAATCAAGTTGAGTAGTCGGTGCCCCACGAAACATTAGGAAGGACGCCAAAGATGAGATTTACGAGTCATTCTAGCACTTTGTTTATATAGCATCATCGCGTGTACACAAAGGTGGTCGTGTTTTCATTTCATAGCGTCATCGCATGTATGCAAAACAAAAATATCAAACATGAGTGATGCAATCTCAACCCACATAAGTTAAAAGAAGCTTTGCATTGTTATGACCAAGTCCCTGAAAATTGAAAACTATGATATGATTTGTGATATATCCTAACAAATGCATACTGTGCTTATTACTTTACTCTTCTCTGAATTAGATTGGGAGGAATGTCATGTGTTATTCTTTTTGATACATGTGTATATTGGTTTTGAAATCAAATGGAAACAACTTTTGGAGTAGTCCATGATAATATCATGAGTTTGGTACATATTTTTAACTGAATCTGAATTTATCACATTATTTGCTAGAGACTAGCAAATAGCTAGTTAGGGGTGTGATTTCAGCAATCATGTTTTATATTTTTGTTTTGCATACACGCGATGACGCTATGAAATGCAAACACGGCCACCTTTGTGTACACGTGATGACGATATATAAACAAAGTGCTAGAATGACTCCTAAATCTCATCTTTGGCGTCCTCCCACTACAAAGAAGCGTTTCTAGTGTCCAACAATTTCGACACTAAAAGGGTAAAAACCCGACACTATAGGGTTCTAGTGTCGGGTTTTTTCTAGTGTCGGACCGTCACCTAAAGGGGCGTCTCTAGAAGTAAAACCGGGTTTTAGTGTCGACATTGGGACCGACACAACAACATAGGTTTTTGTGACAGATTAAGTCGACACTAGAGTAACATTCTAGTGACGGATAATGTCGACACTAAAGTACTATTTTAGTGTCGAAATAAGTCGACACTACAGTACTGTTCTAGTGACGGAACAAGTCGACACTAGAGTTAGGTTCTAGTGACGAAACAAGTCGACACTAGAGTTAGGTTCTAGTGACGTAACAAGTCGACACTAGAACAAGTATTCTTGTGTGGGAATAAATCGACACTAGACAGGTTATTAGCTTTTGCTCTCTACTAGACAAGTAATGAACAATTATGTGCACAATATGTTTGCATAATACAAGCATTCCCCAAAAAGTATCTTCTTGCCCTTGTATTCACCAAAAAGTATCTTCAACCTTTAATGTATCATCTCTCCTTGCCCTTATATCACCAAAAAGTATCTTCAAGTTCTCTGGAGCATCCTCTTGTTAAGCATATGTACAAAAAAGTATATTCAAATCCTCTATACCTCTAACCCTACAAACAAACAAAGCATATGATCAAATAAGTTAAAGAACACACATGTTATTATAAGAGTTCTAATAACATGTCAAAAACAGTAAATATGGAATATAAATATTAAATATGTACCTAGCGATGGAGTTCTAGTAACATATCACGAAAGTTGTTGCATTTGTAGATATCTTACTAAATCCCGTTTTCGATTCTCCTCTATAATTTGTTTTTGTTCTTCCTCTCTTCGCCTATATTCCTCCTCTCTTCTCTGTTTTTCATCCTCTCTTCGCCTATATTCATCATCTCTTTTCTTCTGTTCCTCCTCTCTTTGCCAATATTCCTCATCTCTTTGCATATGTTCTTCCTCTCTTGCAAGTTCTCGTTGAGGATATTCCTCTAATTGCATTTGCATGGACATGATTTGAGAGGATGTAGTTCCACTGGTTATGTAGAAGTAGAACCAAAACGAGTCTTTGTTGTCACACCAGGTCCATAAGAACGTTGATGACCGCTATGTTGTGGAGGCATCACCTGATTGTATGTAGCATCATCTATAGACGTGGGTAGGATTCCTCCATTCTTTTCTGTTGCCACCGCATGCAGTTCATCCTGCATTTTAGACAAGCAATCATAATCCTGATGATATGCATAGAAAAGAAATAGACAACTAAAGTTCGAAATATTTCTTGACATACAATCAACTCCTTCGCTTTTGGATCAGATGCCACATTATTGGAGCGTGAATGCGAATGGATGAACATATCTCCATCAAATGGTGCCACACCATTTGTCTCTGTCTATTCACAAAAAACATAATAAGTATTTCCATATGAAATGAAGTTAGAAATAAATGTAGTATATGCTTAATTAGATACCAGATCGTAACATTAGCAAGCTGCACTTTTAGTCCCTCCAATGTTTTTGATTTCTTGTTTACTTCGATTTATGGCATTTTTTTCAGATATAACCTACACAATTCCAAAATATATATACAATAGTAAGCTACCTACCTCAACATGCAAGTTTGGGAAAAAAATGTTGATTTATCTATCTATCTACCTCTATTGCTTTTAAGTGTTGGTATCATCTATATCTACCTCATTGCTTTTACAAATATATTGCATACATGCGCCTCGGGAGTAGCCCAACTTGCATTAGAGCAACCCATTCATCCATCACACAATCTGGAGGTTTATTTCTTTTACGATCATCATCAGTGTTGTAGCATGTATAATGCTGGCACTTCCATCTTGCTTTTGTTTTCCTAAACTTTTCGCCCATATGTGTGTGAATAACAACTTCCTTCATATTCTCTTCAATTTCCAATCGATCCTATAAAAGGTTCAAAGCAAATAATAAGTAAGTATATTGATATAGCAAATGTAAAATGAAAATAAGAAATATATCAAACATGGTTCATGTGTTTACCTTAATTGATTCCCAAATCCAGTCCTTAATTTGGGGTTCCAAAAAAAGAGAAGAAGACGAATGAAAGTTATTCAGGAGAAAAATCATAAAAGTGTACAACAAATTGAAAGCAAATAATTAATAAGCAAAGCATTAATAAGATAAGAGATATACCTGAAAAGCTTTTCCTGAGTAGGAGAGGAAGTTTTATGAGAAATCTGAGCTCTCACAATATTGAACTGCTTTTGTTTGCCATAACAGAAATTAGAAGTTAGAATTGAGATGTCAAATAAAAAGTCACATTACAGACCATCACATATGGAGAATGCTTACCATTAAAAGTTAAAATCGCTGGCTACTCGATCACAATCACTCCACCTGCCCTCTCTGCCAAACCACCACAGATGCAGTCTGACGCAGCTGCTCTAAATGAATCTTGCTTCTCTCAAGCATTCTGCACTTCTCTCCACCATCACATATGTATTTGCAAAGTCATTGGTCCCCGAACAAACTGCATATAAGCTATCTCTGACGATCGTCGCCTCTCTTCCAGGGTCTGTGGTTGCGTGAAGCTTCTGTTTGTAATCTTTGAACAGCTTCAGCTGATCTTGAATGGTTATCACTGACTGTAATAACAAAGCAACTAGTGACGGCTATTGATGTAAGGCAGTATAGAAGGTGTTCAAGAGAAGAATATTATTGATTTGCTCATAACATACCAATAATTCTGATGTAAGGCGGTCATATCCGGATGAACCAGAGGCAAAGCTGACGCCAGTGAGAAGATCTTCATCGCTTAGTTTTGGGCTGAGAAAAGCTGTTAATAGTTCCTTTATGCCTAATTTTTCAGCTGAAGTCGAAAGTCCCAAAAAAAATCCATAGATGTGTGCTTCCTAGTTTTCAAAGAGCAGCTAATAAAAGGTTTGCATGCTAGGCATGATGTCATCTAAAGGGAAATAGTATCATATCATCAGTTGCCAGAAATCATCAGAAAGAAAGCTATTATGTCCATTAACCCTTGTGCCCACCAGTTATGACGCACAATTTAGAATACCCTCAATATAAGGTTGAAGAAAAAACTGGAAGAATATACATTATAAAAGTTTGGAAATACACAACTTGGACAAGAGGGGCATCCATAATTCTGATTTTATGTACACAGCCATGGAAATATTCAGAATGTTTTTCTATCATGTATGGATTTCTATTATCTGTGCTCAAACTAACAAGTAGAATTCCTAATAGCCTAAAATCTCAACATGACCATGTACTAAGTGGACAGATAGCTATGAGGGTACAGATACAGAGATCTTACCGACACCGCATATTTTGTTGTCATATGTTCTGTTCAGATAGCTCCCGTCGTGCAGTCTCTATTGGCTGCACATGAAACTCCTACAATTTCAAATTAGATCAAAAATTTCTTTTGGTTTACAAACAAGAGAATCACCCGTTAGTCAGATCAATATAAGAAGATTCTAAAATTTCAAATCGAAACACATAACTGACCATCCGTTACCACAAAGACATATTTCCTTCATCTCTTCTAGACCTTCTAGAGTAGACTGTCTAATGTCCTTTTAAAATATATGCATTGTCAATGTAAAAGAATAAATTGGGTAACGAGGCAAAAGATGTCTTTGATTGATCTCAAAAAGCAAGAACCATGTCCTTGGTACACAAATAAACAAACAAAAGTGCTCAGAAATGTCATAAACTATTCTCAACAACTAAGAGGTAAAGGGTGGGATTATGGTGGAAGGATATTAGAGAATAGAACTAACCGAATGGAATAATACATCGACTTCTCAAGCAACTGGGACATCTATCTCTGTTGCCAACATAACTGGTGGCCTCAGGTACTCTTCATCATTTGGAGTGTGAATGGTAACGACATCTGGCAGAGGAGTCATAGGGCCATGCTTTCCCTTTGGGTCCCAATCCAACATAATCTTCACCTTGATACCAATCACACCCTAATAAGCCATCGATTCCAGTTGCTAGTATTGGTGGCTGGTTTCTGATAACCAGCCCACTTCATGAATCGATGGGATCAATTTCTCTCTTTAGTTAGGCTCTGTTCATGCCAAGGGGAATCGGAGGTGCTTGGCAGTTTGGAAATTGCTTGACCAAAAAACAAAGCTAACCTACCTCTCAACTGACTTTGAGGGTTCTATATAGCAATACTATATCTAGATTATAGCTATTCTTGCCATGTACGTACACAAGAATACAGAAGCATTTACTATTGATTATACATAATCATGTGCATCCCTAAGCACCACTGAGCAAATTTTATCAATCAACAGGGGATTCCAAAAAATAAAATGGACAAAATGTTAGGCTTATGAGTATGCCAAAATTTTCAGCATTCTAGAAAGCATCAGGTCTTTTTGCTTCCTCTTAACATAAGTTAGCGAAGGCCTAAGAATGGATGTACTTCGATTTTCTAAATCAGAAAAGCATACAACATGCCAAAACACGGGGAAAAAATCTATTCAATGCCTGATTATTTCAGTCTAATGACTTGGAAATCATGTTATGTATGCAAATAAATTTAACGGTAAATATTCCATGTAGGCAAGTAAAAATATTTCAGTAGCGCATGCAAGTAAGTATGTTTACCTTTCAGTAAGAAGCTCCATATCCCGAATAAACATAACTGCAAAATATACAAATAAGGTTCCAATTCATTCTTCATATGATACTAAAATATGAGGCATAATCCCAAGTCTTAAAGGAAAGAAATATAACCCCATTGACAAAGAATTAAAGAAGTAATCAGGGAATTAGCTTCATGAGAGATAATATGGTAACTGGAGAAAACATAATTTAATTTTCTGAACAATAAATTTATCGAAGTTATAGCAAGTCTTTAATTTTTTTAATCTAAAATAGCAACAAAATTTCAGTATTCACTCCCATCCACTCAGGCATGAGAAAACATACAAAAGAATATTAATAGAGAAACGGTTGAATGTGTGACCAAAGACTTCACAAAGTTCATTTTTGGGTTCTATAATGGATGGAAAAATTTAAATAATTTGTCCAATAATCATGGAATCAACATGGAAGATGACTAAAAACTTTCATCTTTGTAAAAAAACTATGGTCTTATAGCAAATTGAGCAAGGAAATTGAAACTTATAACCTAACCCAAAACAGCTACATCTCAATCAACCAAGCCATCAAAAGCCATCAAAATAAGATCTCGTATAGATCGATTGTAGGAAAAAAGAAGGAAAAACAGAATGTGGACCAAAGCACTTACTTTCTAGTGGCTGAATCCAGCATCCCCATGATCAAAACAATATAACAGAATAAGAAATTTGACAGCACGAGCTAAGCAAATAAACCTTTATAAACGGGGAAAAATTTTTTGAGGAAATTTCACCAGGTATCTGCGGGCCCACCGTTGCCAGGCCTCCATCATCGGAACGGGCTCGCAAATGAAGCAGCAGTCGTCCTCTCCGACCTTCGCCTTGTTGACAGCCATCATCCTCTTCGAAATCCTCAACGTTTGGCGTCTCATCGACAAGATCCGAGATTATATCTTCTTCTCTCAGGAACCCAAAGGCACAGACTTTTTCAATGTTGAGCTCTCCGACCTTTTCCTGATCTGTCGTCCACTCTTCGCGGCCTGCGGATCTGAACCATTCAGCCCTAGCCTTAACCATGTCGACCACCGACGGCGGTTAGAGAGGCCGGAGCGGGCCGAGTCGGCGAGACGGGAGATAAAGTGGCGGAAGGCAACGGCGGAGACGGCGGTGGAGGCAGGATCGGAGACGATGGAGGAGAAAGCGAAGGGACGTGGATCTAAAGGGACGGAGGCTGGGGAGAGGCGGAGGACATCATTTGTAAAAACCGAGTTTCATCCAAAACCTAAGATAAAAATTACTCCCCGTCTGTCGTATGATTGGGAAGAGGAGAGCGTACGGAGGGTGAAAGAAGCGGGGGGAATTTTGGGATGAGCTGGGGATGAAAAAATTTGGGGGGAAAAATTGGGATGAGTTGCGGAAGGAGTAATGGGTGATTTGATTTGCAAAGACCTTATTGTTGATTACGTAGATCATTAATTTATAAGTTTGCCATTAGAAATTTACAAAATTTCCATTAAACTTTTTCTATTTTTCACTAACTTAATGGCAACGATATTTGTCGTTGCCTTTTTTTCCAAAGACTATGGCAACGATAATTTTTTTTGACATTGTTACAAAAGTCATTGGCAACGATAAACCGTTGTTGCCTTTGATTTAAAAGGAAATGACAACGACTTTTGTCGTTACCATTGTTTTCTCAAAGGCTATAACAACGACATTTAATCGTTGCCATAACATCTGAGTATTGGCAACGACCTATAGCAACAACAATTTTTAACTTATTACCATTGTTATTTTTAGCAACGACCAAAAAAATAGTCGTTGCTAAAATTCGTTGCCAATAACCTGTTTTTTGGTAGTGAATTGATCCTCAGGCGGGAGAAATTGGGGAGGAGCCGGCAATTGGGGAGGCAGCAATTGATCCTCAGGCGGGAGAAATTGGGGATGCGGCAATTGATCCTCAGGCGGGAGAAATTGGGGAGGTTGCAACTGACCCTAGAAAGTATACATTTTAGTGTCGACATCTGCAGCCGACACAAGAAAATCACCTACTAGTGTCGACAATTTATCATCTTGTGTCGACAACATAAGATCGACACAAGATATGAGCTCTAGTGTCGGCATATATGTAGGAATCCAAAAAATGGGTTTTCTAATGTCGACTTTCTTCTACCGACACTAAAAGTATACTTTTAGTGTCAGCAAATTTAAGTCGACACTAAGTTTGGTCACAAGAAACTCACTTTTTTGTAGTGTTCCCCAATGTTTCGTGGGGCATCGGCTACTCAACTTGATTAGAAGAAGCATTCACATATTATAACTCTCTTTCTCATTCTAAACACAAGTTACCAAATCATCTACCCACTCCTTAGGAGAAACAAAGCATAAACCATTGGCCACACCCTATCCAATCAAAAACTAAGCCATTCATCCTAACTCATGCAATTACTTACACAAAACTTTTCTCAAATTATTTCAAGGAGAGTATCACGACATATAGACAATTTTCATACATGGCATATTAACATTTGAATCCATATGGAAAAGAAATTAAAACATGCCAATCAAACATTCTTAGGCTTGATACCAAAATAATAATCCGAAAAATTGCATGGAATTAACCTTTTACGGACTAAGCAAAAAAAGGCATAGGAGAAGGCAACCAAAAGATATGCTCAAAGATGAATGGATGATGATGAATTAATTTTTTTTAATTATAAAAAACTATAAACTAGCAAACTAGCATCCAACATCATAGTACCCCCAACTAAAAATAAACTTTGTCATCAAAGTGTGAAGGGAAACTAGATTTGTTAAAATGATGCTAGATGATAAAAGAAAGAAAGACACCCTGCGAAAGCAAACTAATTTTATTTTTTTATTTATACTAAAGGAAGGAATACACCTTAGCAAATGGCAGATCCCGAATATGTAATGGGGGAGGAAGCTGCTCGATCATATCCTTGCGATCCTCCGCCAATATTCTTCCTCCATGCTTAGCACGCGGCCACCAACATAATCACCAGCATCTCCATCAGATATACATATTTGTCCTGCATGAGATGGATTATGGTAGTAAATATGGGACTCAAATGATTTTTAATGAAAACATCCCAAATATAGTCATCAAAATGATTAAAAGAAATTAACGTATAAGGATGACTACTCCATGAAAAAGGTGGACCAATCTCGGTATGATATGCAACCACTGAGGAGAGGAGTGAAACATGCTAGAATAAAACTGGAGGGGAACACAATCCAGGATCCATTACAATGATCTTTGAACTTGTGTCCTTAACTGCACTCTCCTCATGCTCATCCAAAACTGTATGCTCGTCCTCTCCATCTCTGCACACATCACCACTAGGAAGCTCTGACGGCTCCATCATCAAATCCTCTGGAGAGTCCCAACCAATGTCTGATCATCCTCACTCAGGGACTCTAGATGCTCCCAAGCATCCACAGGTGTGTACTCCATGAAAGCTCCATAGTCCAACATCTCCATGAAAATTTGTGCCTCCTCATGTAGCCCCTCGTAGAAGAACTAGAAGAGAACATCGACCATATACCCATGATGTGGACAGCCACTAACTGCATCTGTGAACCTCCTCCAGGCCTGAAAGAAGGATTCACCATCGCACTGTGCAAACATGGCAATTTTGAGCTTCAATAACATGTCATTGTGCAAAGAAGATGAAGGTGCATCATATCGAAATTTTGTGCCATGAAAGTCCATCACAAAATTTGTTTAAAGAAAAAATGACTCAAAAAGTCCAAAATAAAGAAATAAAGAGACTCAACACTAAAGAAGGAAGTACTACACCCAAGTTCTCCAAAACCAACCAAAAATATGAAATTAAAAAACTGTTGTTCCCCGACAACGGCAGCAATTGGTTCAATCGAAATTGTGCACAATCCAAATAGGGTGCACACAATCTCCCCCTGAAGTGAAAGGGTGTCGAAGTAATACAAAATAACCTGGTGAGCCCAGGGTCGAACTCAGGGACAAGTCGTCTCGCATTCACAGAGTCGATCAAAGATAGCTAAGGGTGTGAGAACATCCAACTACTAACAAAGATGTGGTGGTGGAAAGTATGTGTGGTAAAATGTATCAAACTACTCTATGAAAATGAGGGGTGGAGGATTGGATAGGCAAGTGGCAAGGAGGAGGAATGCATGGATTGTGGATTTGTTAGGATCATTGTTAAGTGTGAGAATATAACCCTACAACTCAATGATGTCCCTTTTGGGGATGCACCATCGGAAAATACTCGTTTGGAGGCGAAAGCAAGTGTGAAATGTGATTCAATTGTGGAGCCCTTTGGGGTCACAATTATAAGTGGTAGCGGTCACGGAATATGGTTCGTTATGACTCAATGGCGTCCCTTTTGGGGAAGCTCATCGGGATATCCTTTTGGGAGTTAAAATGATGGAGTGTAGTGGCTTAATAATTAGGTCTCATGAAAATTAAGTTGATACTTCTTTTTGAGAAGATCAAACTCATCCTTTTGGGATGATCGGTTCTATAATATAATCTTTTGGATTCATATAAGAGAGTTAAATTAGAAACATAAATTTAAGCCACATAAAAAATAATTCAATCCAAATAAACCCAACTCAACATGCGAAAAAATTTCCAAAGCAAATCGTAACCCAAGCAAAGAAATTTAGCAATTCATATGGATAAACAATACTAACTTCATATTAATCATTATCAAATCCATACAACCCAATTAAGTACAAATGAAAAGCTAAGACAAAGGAAAGAGATCACCAAATGTTGCTACAAATGAGTCCTTTCTTCTTTTCCATTTTTCTTCTCCAAGCTCCTCCAAGTTCCTTGCCTCCAATCCCACCAAGAGCCCCTCAACAACCTCTCTATTTTAGCTTTAGAATGGATTACAATGGGATATAATGGAATGACATAAGATGAAGCTCTCACCTCCTTTTATAGGCTTAGAATCCCAAGTGGTTTATAGTGCTTGGCTCTTCATTTCCCCACTCTTTATTTGAGAATAAATTCCATGACTCTTCAGTTTCCACTCTTTATTTTAGAATAAATTCCATGACTCTACATTTTCCATTCTTTATTTTAGATTAAATTCCATGAAACCATCCAAATCTTGGCCTCTTCATTTTCCACTCTTTATTTGAAAATAAATTCTCATGTCTCTTCATTTTCTGTCTCTTTGGCTTCTGGTCAAGCAAATAAGCTGAAGAGTCACTAACAGGTCGAAACGGCACTCAATTTGGACCCAAAACCCGCAAGTTATGCCCAAAATACACTTAAACCCACTTATTGGGTCTGTCTGCTACAGTACACACGCCCGCAACTACATTACCCGCTTTTCTTTTTATTTTCATAAATTGCTTTTCCCATTCAAAAATTCAAGAAAAATACCTAGAGGCTTAGAAAAATTCTCAGAAAATATTGGAAATTTCCTAAGGCCCCTAGAATTACCTGAAAAATATAAGGGATAGAAATTAGGCCAAATAATAATATGAATTAAACCATGAACTAAAATCACTATAAAATCATTTTAAACTTCCAAAAATTGTAGAAAATTCCACCGAGCTCCGAAAAATACAGAAAAAGCCATAGCACCACAAAAATACTATGAGCACATGAAAAATAATGGAAATCTAAAAAGATCGCTAAAACCCGTATTTTGTGCACAAATCAACGATATGCTCCATAAACCAATTTTAATTAAATTATGCTTATAATGAAGCTTAGTTAAACTATATTCATGCACAAAATGCCCATAAATGCCGGGAATAAATATGTAATATGTTGAGTATTGGACTTCTCCCTACTTGGTGTTAATGATGAGCAAACATAAATACTTGTGACTAATCCCCTATTTTGCAGTTAATCCATTGCCTAAGCTAATTATGAAGATCTGCTTGCAATGGATGACACTCAAAGCTCATTGAAAGCAAATGAAATGGATTGGATGATCATAGACGATGATTGAAGCTCCATGAAGACTTCAAGCTCATGCGTTGGATAGAAGAGAATTTTCATCAATGTAAATTTCTTATATCTCTTCTAGTATGTAGCTTAGAAGTAGAACATTGTTGGAGCACACACATCTTCATTTCAGTCTTAGGACATCATTAGATCAATTGTCCTTAGACTCCAATTCATTTCTCTTTTGTTTGTGCTTGTATTGTTTATAACAGTCGACTACTGAACATTATACAGTCGCCTGTCTGAAAAACAGTCGACTGTGTTTTGTTCTACAGTCGCCTGTTATGCACAAACTTTTACAATATAGTTTTGGGCTTCTCTGTCTTAATTCTCACAGGCGACTTATGAACGATTCACAGTCGCCTGTCTAAGTGACAGTCGACTGTGTTTAGTAAATCAGTCGCATGTCTGTCATTTGCCCAAAATCTATTGATCTGTCTTTTATGGCCAATCGACTAATGTTGAATTTACAGTAGACTGTCCAATGGATCAGTCGACTGTCAATGTTGCATCAGTCGTCTGTCTGTGAGCCAATTTGTTGACTCAGCTCTCTGGAAAATCTCAGGGTTTTGACAGTCGTCTGTAGAAGGATTTACAGTCGCCTGTTCTTATTAACATTCGACTGTTATCTCCTCGTCAGTCGTCTGTCCTATTATCCCAGATGTTTTCCAGAACTCTTTAACTTACCCATCTTACGGCCAGTTGCCTGTAGAAGAACTTATAGTCACATGTTGGTTTAACAGTCGCCTGTCTATCCTTCATCAGTCGACTGTCCACGTGGTAAGTTACCGTTATGAATTCTCACCTACCCTATCTGACTGTGCAACAGTCGACTGTGGTTTATTCAACAGTCGACTGTCGTGAGAGTAGATTATATCCGTTGAGAGTTTTCTCACGGATTCCAAAAGGGGTTTTGCTAATTCTGTTTTGAGGATTTGAGAAACCTATATAAGGAGCATCTACTGTTCCATTGAGAGGTTAGATATTCCATTGCAAAATCTTTCAAGCTTTCATTCTCAAGATCAAAGCTCTCAAATCCTAAAGCCCTAAGAATTCCAATCTTTGATCTCTTGCTCTCCAACCTAGAACCAAAGAATCATCTTCTAGGCATTTGGTGCAGTCAAGAGAAAGGGCTTTTCCTCTCTTCCAAGAAAGTCTTCAACACACAACACACTTCTCCTTCAAGGCATAGGTGATTGTAAGTATTGCTTTCATATTCCATAACTTTCGTTATTTGAATTTGCTCTCGGGTTGTGAGAGTGGTTTGCTTGCTCCCAAGTTGTGGGAGTCAAGGTCAATCGATTGTATTTCGATTTCACTTGTAGGGTTGCCACAAGTGGGTTTTAAGGAAACCTCAAGTTAGGGTTCTAACTTGAGTATCCGGAGGTATCCAAGTGGAAGGGACGTAGGATTACCAGAAACAAGTCGGGAAGTGACTTGGGTAATCCGAACCATTGAAACATCCTTGCGTCTGCATTTGTTTCTCTTTGGGTTTAATTTTAATTCCGCACTATTTTGTTGGTAAGCATTTAAATTGGTGTAACTATCTTTTTAAATTGCATAAACACTATTCAGCCCCCTTCTAGTGTTTTTTCCATAGCCAGGGTCCTTACAATTGGTATCAGAGTGCAAGGTTATATCTATGGCATCTGATCGCGCCCGGATATACACCTGGAAAACGACTATAGTTTTACCGCAAGCGCATGGCGTAGTGGCGAGCGGGTATCGAACTCAGGGAGGACAATTGACAGTATCCTACTTTGATTACCTAGCTATCAAGAGAATAAGAATAGTTTTGATGGTAGTGTCACAATCGTTCAATAGCAAATAGATATCAATATAATAGAAGCGTATAGGGATAGGAAATTCCCACTACAGACCGTTTCTCATCCTTGTGAATCATGAATTTCAATGTTGCTAAACTTGAATATAGGTGAACTAGTCGCAACTTAATGTAGAACCAAGCTCACGCTCTCGTGCTATTGTCAGTCTATAGCAACCTAGATTAGGGCCCACTCTCGTGCAAACCCTAACCTAAGGCACTAGCATGAGGATCGACATCATCGTCCAATCGCAACTCGAGCCCACTCTCGTGCAAACTCGAGCTACGATCTAGGTTATGATAGTTCGTATTCGTCCAATCTCTGGCAAATGAATATTAGTATAGATTTATAATAAAAATCCTAGCTTTGGTCCAATCTCTTGCAAACCAAATCTAGAGAGTTTCAATTATAGATCTAAATCGAATGTCTATGCCTTCCCATCAATTGAGATCCAATCTCTTGCAAATCCCAATCGATGGAAATTCCTAGCTACTCGGAATAAATCAATCACAACCTAACCATTATCAATTCTAGCAACAAATCTATTCGTTCATCACAATTCAAAAGATCGGGTCCATAGGGTTCATCCCCATGCCCTAGAACGAATAAACTGCTCACAAATCATCATGGAAATCTCAGAAAAATAGCAATTGATCATGGCACAATTCATTGCAAGGAAGAGCCAATTCATAAAAATAAGATTTTTAGCAAGAAAGAACAAACCAAAATTGTCGCCTATGATCTCCAGCTGAGATTTCACAAAAGAATAGCCGTCAAAAAACAATAGAAGACTCTCCTAAAACTAGGAATAAAACTAGGTTTAAATACAAGCTAAAATCGTCCAAAAAAATCGTCACAAAACTGCCCCTGCGCAGCCCAGAATTCGCAATACTCCCAGTAGTCGGAATGCGTCACTCGGCCGAATAGCAATGTAACTCGGCCGAGTGACAGACCCAATAATAAACAGAGAATCTGGGGTTTCGGGGTCTGTTTCTCTGACTGACTCGGGCGAGTAAGCTTCTCAACTCGGCCGAGTAAGCAATCGTGCTCGACCGAGTATGCTTCTCAAAAATTCCAGTATCTTGGCCGCTTCTCGGAAGAAAAACCCCGTTCTACTCGGGCGAGTGAGCTTTCCCACTCGGCCGAGTAGACTTCTCTTGCTCGGCCGAGGAAACTTCGAAATTTCACTGTGCGTATTCGTTTCACTCGGCCGAATGCAGCTTCTGACTCGACCGAGTAGAGTCACTGTTCAACCGAGTAGGCTGTATCTGGGCTCTTTTCTTCTCCTCCTCGCCTCCTCGTCGATTCTATCAAATTTCTTCCTCTTCCGATCATCTCTAGCGCTGCTAACTCCTCAAATAAGCCGTGGGCAACGCTCCAGAATGCGCGAAAGTCCCTTGATCTCATTTTTTGCTCCAGATCGCTCCATATCTCCTGAAATACGACAAAAACAAGAAATAGTGAAAAGCAACGCGATATCGTCGAATAAACGTGGAAAAACGCAATATGGGCGATCGAAATGACATGAAAACATGCAGAAAAAATGTGTAAAATAAGGAGCGATCAAAATCCCCCAAGCTTACCTCTTACTCGTCCTCGAGGAAGACAAGTAAAAGGCGAACCCGTCAGGTAAAACTAAGGAAAAAGGAAAGAGAAGATAGAAAAGAAAACAATGAGGGAGGTGCTAGATCATTTCCTCAGGATGTGGACTTGTTTACTCATATAGCATACGACGAATAAAAACATGCCAAAGATTTTTATCTCGATATCATGATCATATAATGATGCATTCAATATAGAAACCCAAGAATAGCAAAACAATATGAAATGTGGAATCATTCTAGAATTAACATCGTCTGAAGCATCTAAAGCAATATACATAATCATAGACCACACACTTTTCAATTGATCGCTTTCTATTTGGAGTATAAGAGGTATCACACAATATGAAGCAATAAGAATAGAAAGGAGTGGTTTTCAAGTTTCAATTCCTGGACTTCGTAAAACTTTTAGTAATCTCACCGAGTATAGAAAATTACCTAGCTTAGGTTGTCATGCATAGACAAGTAGCCACTCTCTCACACATCATTGGATCCTCTCCCCCAAACTTATCTATAAGCGTGGTGGCATCTAATTTAGCAATAAGAATATTCTCCATTTTTGAAGCTCCAAAGAAATTTAAAAGAGGGAAGAAAGAATGAAATGGGATCATAAATGAACTTCTTTTCTCTTTCCTTTCCTTTTCTTTTTTTTTCTTTTTTTTCAGCAATCAATATATACAATAAGGATCCCAAATCAAAAGATAGAGAGATATACATGAATATATTTTTATTTTTTATTTTTGGGGGTAGGAGCATGGATTTTTATAGCGGGGGAATATGCCAATGTAAGATCCGCTAAAGGGAGATTCACCAATGATTTTAAGTATAGAAATAATGCTCAAGATATGTGGAAAAAGAAAAATATGTAACACTCGGTTCACTCTATAGAATGTGCACGACAACTTTCAGCAGAGTAATGTAATCTACTCAGTTAGATCTCAGAAAGTAAACCAATCCAGTTATATCAACTTAGCATACATTCAATCAACCTGAAAGTGAAGCGTACAATTTTCATGCAATAAGAAGTGATAAAAGACAACAAAGCAGTACTCCAGATATAGGCAATCGATGCTTGAAGCTTGGTGTGTTTTCTATGAAGAGTATACAGTAAAAATCATCAGACTCAGCTAATGAAAGAATTTCATCCACATTCATATAATCAAAGGTGTGGGTTACTATCTCGAATGCAAAGCAAGACATAGCATATGATATCTGAAATAAAAACGATGGCATGACAAGATAATATGCATATAGAGATAAGCTAATACCACGCCATCATCATCACAGAAAATTCATCTCTAGCAAAAAGGGCTAAAGGAAATAAAGATAAAAGAAAATGAAAACTACTATACATATGCAGCACACAAAAAGTAAGAAAACGTGATGCATGAGAAAAAAATGAAAAAGTGGGTGAAAAAATAAGCGTAAAATAAAGAAAGGTGGGAAAAATAAAAGAAAAAGTGAAGAAAATAAAAAGTGCGTGAGACACTCACTCCCCAAGCTAAACTGCACAGTGTCCTCAATGTGCAAAGTGTGGCACACTGAGAAAAAATGATAAGGGTGGGGTGGGTGAGGATGCATGTATGATAAGGATGCAAATAAAAGAAAATTGATATGGGTATGCAAATGATGTATGCAGAGATGCATGTGGTGCATGCAGAGATCAAAATGGCGCAATATAGGTGTCCCCAAAAGTACCTCCTCTCTCCCAAAATGATATATACAAGTATGAGCAAAATGTGACCAAAAAGTGTGTTGAGGAGGGGTGCAAAATCAGCAGGCAGAAAATATCCAGAATAGCAGTAGCCAAAGTATGAGAGGCATCCAGTGTGTGCCGAATGGGGTGGTGGGACACCAGCACCATCCTGTAGGAGAGGTGGTGGTGGCATGGGCTACTAGGTAGAGGTGCGGGTAGTGGTAGGTGGTGGCTGTAACAGACGCGCAAGAATCTGGTTCAGGCTAGCCTCAATACCAGGAAGTAAAGCGACGTGCCTCTGTACAGCGGTGACGATAGCAAAGAGAGCCCGGAAATCTCCTCTGAGCCCACTAACTGCTCCCTCTAGAGCAAGGACGTGCTGAACTAGGGTGTCGGGGGCGGTGGAGCAGAGTGTCGAACTGGTGAGGAATGGGGCTGCCTCGCAGGGCTACCGTAAAGGACAGGTGCGACTACCTGGTGGGGCTGAGGTGATGTGCTCACAACAAGACGCTCAGTCTCTGTGGGAGGCTGAGACGTAGGAATGGTCGAAGAAGAAGGAGCAGCAGCAGAGGCTGAAATGGTGACAGAGGGCGAGGAGGTCAGAGAGGTCGGTGACACAGAGATGGGGACAGACGTCACGACACTCTCAGAGAATACAGCGGCAGTAGAGACAATAAGGTCGACGACTGGGGAGGTCGAGAAGTGCAAAGGAAATGACTCCCCAGGGGTCGAGAACAAGAAAGAGGAAAGGGTCTCCACTGCGGAGGCAAAAGAGGGCTCGCCGCTTTCAATAATGGTGGTGGGGCGCTTGGGGCTCGCAGCAGAAATGGGGTGGATGGATAACGGCACAGAGGTGGAAGTGGTGGTGGTGGACTCAGCAAGGGTACTCCCGACACTAACGGAAGTGTGGACAAAAGTGTCGGGAGGTGCAGAAGAAGCAGGCGCAGGCTGAGGTATCACAGGGTCCAGTGGTGGAAAGAGGGGCTCCTACTGAGCACCCTCGGGCTCTAGCACGTACGCGGCAGGGATGAGGACGTCCATCGCTGGAATCCACTCCCTGCCCACGATTCCAATATGTGTCCGAGCGGGGCTCGGAAGAACCATGTAATCGGCACCAAAGGGACCGTGTAGCCACACCCAGTGGTGATGACCATGAGGAAGAAACATCCTCATCCGGGCCATAACATCTATGGAAAGATAAGTGGGGCCCGGGGGTCTCAGCAAGCCAGCTGGGAGGTCAACTCTGCATAAGAGGGCCAGGAGGGTGATCAGACCGCCGCAACAGAAAGGCGTCCTAGCGCCGACAGAAATAATGATGCGGTCGATGTACCAACTGGCAATGTCAATCTCGACGGCGGGGACCAAAACGTCTCCTCCTCACTCGTATGCCCGTGATCATGTCATCGCGTAGAGCATGTAGAGCTCTGGCATCGACAACGTCCCCGGCTCATACCTCGCTAAGAAAGTGGTCGCCATAAGGCGTTGTGCAATGCGGAGGCATGGCTAGAGGATAGCAGAGGCCTTGGCCCGACTAGGGTCAAAGGCGAGGGGAGATCCCGTGATACGTGTCCAAAAAGCGTGTGTGTCGAATGACGGCAGTGGGATGTGTGTGGGGCTGTAGGCTCGGTCTGGGTCCGGGACAGGTGGCCACTGGAAGAATGCTCGGAGCATGTCGAGAGTGACCTCGCACTCTCGATCCATCAAGCGAAAGGAGCATCCCCCAGGGGTCTTGGCAATAGAACTGAGGACCTCTAGTGTCGGGCGGACGTAGGTGTCCACCGACACCGACAAAAAGTCACGCCACCCCACATTGTCATACAACTGGA
This sequence comes from Scilla litardierei, assembly GCA_030789695.1. NCBI lineage: Eukaryota > Viridiplantae > Streptophyta > Magnoliopsida > Asparagales > Asparagaceae > Scilla > Scilla litardierei. The sequence continues at coordinate 175,348,853 of CM061141.1, read as the reverse complement.
GCAGCCCCTCTAGTACCCCTTGGCGCTCAAAGTCGGCAATGTGCATGAACCTAGTGGGTACGATCGAGCGATGGGAGATACGCTCATATCTGGCGCACTGCGCGTCATCTCTGAACGTAATCCCCAGTGTGTCAAACGCGGGGGCGGGCTGTGCCAGTGGTGGTGGGATAGGAGCGGTAGGAGGCGGAAGTGTCGATGGTGGCGGGCTAAGTGGCGGGGAGTCTGCTCTAGCAGAAGAGGAGCCCTCGTGCGGGACCTAGTGCAAGGCGGCATGTGAGCCGCGAAGAGCGCCTACCCAATAAAAATGCGAAGTGCTGAAAATATGGAACGAGTATACCAGAGCACGATGCGAGGGCAAGCAATGTGAGCGTGCGAAGAATCGCCTCCTTCGAGAAGCTCCAAGGCATCCTGAATCTTCCCCAAGCTCCCCCCAAGCTAGCCTGAAAAACAAATAAACAAATCAGCAATGAATATCAATATATATTGGGGAAGATAGGGAATAATAGATATATATACGAATTAATTTCGATTCGGGGCTTAACGGGCTTACGGATCAGAGAAATGGAGGAAAATATGCGAAATGGGACGAAATGGAGGAGAAACGGTGGCGTGGGAGGGAGCGCCGACGACCGGAGTCGACGACGGAGAAGTGTCGGTGATGGGGGGCGGCGGCGACTCGACCGGTGGGCCTGGGTGCTCGGGCGAAGGGGATTGGGTTCGGGCAATGAGAGGGGAATATGAAGCGGCTCGGGTTCGAAATTGGGAGATTTTTGCGTTTTTGGAATTCGAGCCGCGGCTGCTGAATATATAAAGGATGGGTCACTCGGCCGAGTGACGCGTACACTCGGCCGAGTGACGCGTACACTCGGCTGAATGGCACTGCTTTAAAAATTTTCGAAATAGTCCCACAGAAGTTGCGACTCGGGCGAATAGGTCTTATGACTCGGCCGAGTAGACAAGGGTCATTCAGCCGAGTATCAAGGCTACTCAGAGCTTATGATGCGTGTGGAGTATCAGACTCACTCGGTCGAGTAGCAACAGTACTCGGTCGAGTGGCATATAATTACAGTAAATTACAAAGAGTAGTTTTTAGGAACTTCCCTTATTTGTATCCTACTCGGCTGAGTAGAGTCTTTGCTCGGCCAAATGACTAAGTCACTCGGCCGAGTGGCTGCAAATTTCAGCTTCGACTCTCTGTTTTTGCTCTACTTTCTGTTTTTCGTCTCCCCGTCAGTTCCTTCCTTCTCCTGACGCCTGAGTGCGTTCCTGAAGCGCTCCCCTTTGCCATGGTAATCCTCCATTCAAATTGTTTCTCGTTCTCCATCTCCTGTCATGAAAAATAGAGCCCGTTGTCAAGATTTTTGATCGATTTTTGACTCTAAACACTAAGAAAGATCTAGAACAAAAACTAAAATGAAAAATCCAACTAAAAATAAGATAAAACCATCGGTTTGCCTCCCGACAAGCGCTCGTTTAAGGTCTTGAGATCGACCCCTTAAGATATTCGTTTAACGCTCGATATTCGGCGCATGCGAGATGCACGCGTCAAATTTGCCGGGAAGCCCACTTGGATTCAATTGTTGTTGTGCGTAGACGTTCCTCGGCTCCCCCTCATCATGGGTGGTAGTGGGGGATGAGTCCCCCAAGCTTGAGCTTTTAGCGTTCTTTTTCTTTGCCAGTGATGAAACTTTCTTGTCCGGCAGAGCTTTCTTCAAATTTTTGGCCGCGGAAAGCTTGCATAGCTCCCTAATTCTTGCGACATCAGTGTCGTCTTTGTCATCAACAATAGAATGATCTGACGGGTCCTCCAACTTTTCTCCATCTCTAGAAGATTGGCCTTCTTCGAGGCCGTCATCGTGAAATGCGCCGATAGCATGCGGCATAGCATCATCAATGACCTCATCGAGGAGGTAGGAAAGATCATGGGTCCGCCCCTTGACTAGGTATATGCTATTAACCTCCCCGGTGGGAACTCCCTCGGAGTAGTGCTTAACCCTTTGTCCATTCACCTTAAAAGTGGGACCGTCTTTTCCTTCTAGCTCGAAGGCCCCTCCTGGTTGTATGTGCCAGATGGTAAAAGGTCCCGACCATCGTGACCTTAGTTTTTCGGGAAAGAGTCGGAGTCTAGAATTGAACAATAGGACCTTGTCTCCGACCTTGAAGTCCTTAACGGTGATGCGTGCGTTATGGAGGATTCTCGTTCTTTCCTTGTAGATTCTAGAGCTCTCGTAGGCGTCCCTCCTAATCTCGTCGAGCTCATTGATGTCTAAAAGTCATCTCAACGTCGCACTCTTGTAGACATAATTCAAAGTCTTGATATCCCAATATGCGTGGTGTTCCAACTCTACCGAAAAATGACAAGCTTTTCCGTAGACTAGTCGGTATTGGGTGGTGCCAATGGGGATGCGAAAGGCCGTGCGATATGCCTATAGTGCATCATTCAATTTCATGGACCAATCCTTTCTAGATCTATCAACAGTCTTCTCTAGAATTTGTTTGATTTCTCGGTTTAACACTTCCACTTGTCTGCTTGTCTGAGGGTGGTATGCCATACCGATTCTATGGTTCACCCCATACTTCTTTAGCATGGCCTCGAATTTGCTTTCTATAAAATGGTGTCCTCCATCGCTTATCAAAGTACGTGGCACTCCAAAGCGCGGAAAGATGTTTTGCTTGAAGAATTTGGATACCACTCTAGCATCATTAGTTCAGGTTGCAATGGCCTCTACCCATTTTGAGACGTAGTCCACGGCTAATAGGATGGATATACTTGTTTCCTTTGCTTGACGAGAAAGGTCCCATGAAATCCACCCCCCAACAATCGAATAGCTCAATCTCTAGAATGGGTTTCATTGGCATCTCATTCCATTTCGAAATATTTCCCATCCATTGGCATCTATCGCAATACTTGACGAAGTCATGTGTGTCTTTAAACATGGTTGGCCAAAAGAACCCGCACTGCAATATCTTTGCGGTGGTTTTGGAGGCGACGTGATGTCCCCCGCAAGGCATATCATGGCAATGCAAAATGATAGATGTGGCCTCCTCCTTTGAAACACACCTCCGTATAATACCATCCTTGCATATCTTGAAGATGTACAGGTTCTCCCAAAAATAGTTGCGGACTTCGTGCATGAACCTCCTTTTTTGTTGCGTGGCCATCCTGCATGGTTTTATCCCGCATGCCAAATAGTTCACATAATCCGCATACCAAGGCACTTCTCTGGGTCTAATGGCGAACAACCTCTCGTCGACAAAAGTGTCATCAATTGGTAGGCTTTCATCCTTCCCGTCACGAACAAGCCTAGACAAGTGGTCCACCATTACGTTGTCCCTACCCTTCTTGTCTCTAATCTCCAAGAGCTCTTTCTCGGTGGTGGTGTAATTTTTCTGTGCCTCGTCCAATGTTTTGCTTGAATAGAATATTGCATGAAGCTTTTAGTCCTTCCTTTGTCCTAGCACCGCTCCGATTGCTTGGTCACTCGCATCACACATAAGCTCGAAGGGAAGACTCCAGTCTGGCGGTTGTATAATGGGGGCGAAGATGAGGGCTTCCTTCAATGTATTAAATGCCTGCAAGCACTCTCCTGAAAAGACAAATGGAGCATCTTTAGCAAGTAAGTAAGTAATAGGACGTGCAATTAGGGCAAAGTCTTTGATGAAGCGGCGGTAGAACCCCGCGTGACCAAGAAATCCCCTAATGCCCTTGACAATACTAGGTGGAGGAGATGGTGTAGCCAAGGACATCCTTATGACTCCTAAGGACATCTAAAAGTCTTTCAAGCTGGTCATGGTTGAGGTGGGCATTAACAATCACCGGGTAGGTCAATTTATTCCCCAAGAAAGCATATCTTAAATTCGGAGGTAATTATTTCAGTTCTACCTCAGGGGGCGTTGTACCCCCTACCTCCTCTTCCTGCGAAAGCTTTGCATCTTCTGTCACTTCTGAGTTTAGTTCCTGCTCTGGGAGTGGGCTCTTATACACCGGCTCAAATTCGCTTCTTGGCGAGGAGGGTTCATCGGAGTGAACACTGCACAACTCCGCATTGGCGTCGATGGGGCTTCCATTTTCCTCCGATCCACTCCTAAAATCAAGAGATAGGTCAGTGCATTCATAAATGTCAGAGAGAGGATCGTAAGGAGTACTTCCATGAACCTCGGCATGCCAAATCGACTCCTCAGGAGTATAGTACTCTTCGTTGCCTTCTTTACTGTCTTCACAGTATAGCTTATCGTCCCTCACGTCGACCTTAATGTTGCCCTCGATAGTCCCTTCCGGAGAGATTTGATCCATCACAAAGCTAGCAAATAGTTGCTCGATGGGGTGCTCGATGTCGATGGCCAAAGCCTCTGTGGTTTGGACCTCGCCAACTAGCTCTTTCAGAAGAGTTGCGAAGGAATCGTATCTTCCGGGCTAGACTCCGTTTTCATCATCGTGTCTCCCATGTTACCTTCTTAAGATTCTTTTGAAAATTCTAGGAGAGCACGTTACTTTTGGGCATCAAACAATGTCAAAAAGGAATAAAAGAAAGATAGAAGGTGAGAGATAACCGGGTGAGCAAAATCGAACACCGTCAAATGCCTCCCTGGAAACGGCGCCAAAAACTTGATCGCGCCCGGATATACACCTGAAAAACGACTGTAGTTTTACCGCAAGCGCACGGCGTAGTGGCGAGCAGGTATCGAACTTAGGGAGGACAATTGACAGTATCCTACTTTGATTACCTAGCTATCAAGAAAATAAGAATAGTTTTGATGGTAGTGTCACAATCGTTCAATAGCAAATAGATATCAATATAATAGAAGCGTCTAGGGATAGGGAATCCCCACTACGGACCGTTTCTCATCCTTGTGAATCATGAATTTCAATGTTGCTAAACTTGAATATAGGTGAACTAGTCGCAACTTAATGTAGAACCAAGCTCACGCTCTCGCACTATTGCCGGTCTATAGCAACATAGATTAGGGCCCACTCTCGTGCAAACCGTAACCTAAGCCACTAGCATGAGGATCGACATCATCTCCAATCGCAACTCGAGCCCACTCTCATGCAAACTCGAGCTACGATCTAGGTTATGATAGTTCGTATTCATCCAATCTCTTGCAAACGAATATTAGTATAGATTTATAATAAAAATCCTAGCTTTGGTCCAATCTCTTGCAAACGAATATTAGTATAGATTTATAATAAAAATCCTAGCTTTGGTCCAATCTCTTGCAAACCAAATCTAGAGAGTTTCGATTATAAACCTAAGTCGAATATCTAGGCCTTCCCATCAATTTAGATCCAATCTCTTGCAAATCTCAATCGATGGAAATTCCTAGCTACTCGCAATAAATCAATCAAAACCTAACCATTATCAATTCTAGCAACAAATCTATTCGTTCATCATAATTCAAAAGATCGGGTCCATAGGGTTCATCCACATGCCCTAGAACGAATAAACTACTTACAAATCATCATGGAAATCTCAGAAAAATAGCAATTGATCATGGCACAATTCATTGCAAGGAAGAGCCAATTCATAAAAATAAGATTTTTAGCAAGAAAGAACAAACCAAAATTGTCGCCTATGATCTCCAGCTGAGATTTCACAAAAGAATAGCGGTCAAAAAAACAATAGAAGTCTCTCCTAAAACTAGGGATAAAACTAGGTTTAAATACAAGCTAAAATCGTCCAAAAAATCATGACAAAACTGCCACTGCGCAGCCCAGAATTCACAATCCTCGCAGCTATCGGAATGCATCACTCGGCCGAGTAGCAATGTCACTCGGCTGAGTGACAGACCCAATTATAAAACAGAGAATCTGGGGTTTCAGGAGTCTGTTTCTCTACCTGACTCGGGCGAGTAAGCTTCTCTACTCGACCGAGTAAGCAATCGTGCTCGGCCGAGTAGGCTTCTCAAAAATTCCAGTATCTTGGCCGCTTCTCGGAAGAAAAACCCTGTTCTACTCGGTCGAGTGAGCTTTTCCACTCGGCCGAGTAGACTTCTCTTGCTCGGCCGAGGAAACTTCGAAATTTCGCTGTGCATATCCGTTTCACTCGGCCGAATGCAGCTTCTGACTCGGCCGAGTAGAGTCTCTGTTCGGCCGAGTAGGCTGTATCTGGGCTCTTTTCTTCTCCTCCTCACCTCCTCATCGATTCTATCAAATTTCTTCCTCTTCCGCTCATCCTCTAGCGCTGCTAACTCCTCAAATAAGCCATGGGCGACGCTCAGGTATGCACGAAAGTCACTTGATCTCATTTTTTGCTCAAGATCGCTCCATATCTCCTGAAATACGACAAAAACAAGAAATAGTGAAAAGCAACGTGATATCGTCGAATAATCGTGGAAAACGCAATATGGGCGATCGAAATGACATGAAAACATGCAGAACAAAGGTGTAAAATAAGGTGCGATTAGCATCCAACAACAACAATGTTCCTCCTCCGCCTTCATACAACAATCACGACCGTGATGGAGCGTCCACACTTTTCGAAGGTCAATCAACGGTGCGTCCTCCACGTTTCAATGGCAGGAACTTTGGCTATTGGAAATGTCGGATGGAGATGTTCCTAAGGCGTGCTTCACTTTAGAGAACCCTCCACAAGGAATACGTCGAGCCCATCGAAGAGGATTTTAAAAAATGGTCGACTTCCGAGAAATCTGCCGAAGTCAACAATGCTAAAGCAATGAACGCTCTTCATTGTGTGTTGGACCCAAATGAGTTCAACAAGATATGCACATGTAAGAGTGCATATCAAATTTGGAACCATCTCATCGTTACCCATGAGGGAACGAACAAGGTAAAACTTTCCAAACTCTATGTTGCCGTGCAAAACTTCGATATGTTTCATATGCAGGAAAATGAAAACATAGCATCGATGTACGGATGTTTTACCGACATCACCAATGAATTGGAAGCTCTTGGCCAAACTTACACCGAACCAGAAAAGTTAAGGAAGATCATAATGGGAATGACCTCCAAATGGGAAAGAAGAGCTATCGCCATCAAGGAGGTCAACGACTTGAAGACCCACACAGTTGTGAATCTTATCGGAACTCTCATGTCTTAGGAAGTAAGACGGGAGAACCGATTAAAGATTCGATCTATGATGAATCATTTGGAGGCCAAGAATAAAACTTTGGCATTCAACGCCAATTCCTCATCCTCCGATAGTGAAGATTCAGAAGATGAGATGGATTTGGGTGAAATGGCCCAAATGGTGAAGAAGTTTCAACGCTTCTTTTGCAAAGGTAAATTTCCCTCCAACAAAAGATTTGAGTCTACTAATAATACTTTCTCTCTTTGCTTTAAGTGTAACAAGCCAGGGCTCATCAAGAAGGATTGCCCAATGCTAAGAAACAAAGAGAAGTGGAAGGCTCCGAAGTACCACAAGTCCGACAAGAACAAGCGAGACAAGAAGAAAGGACTCGTAGGTACATTCGATGACTCAAGTGGAGACTCATCAAGTGATTCCGATGATGAGAAGGGTGAAGTGCCCACAGGTGCTTCATGGCACGAGAAGATCCACTCTCCGATGAGAGTGATTCCGACATGGATGAAACCGAGGTAACAATGGATGAATTACGTATTTCTAATGAAGAATTGTTTGCTAAGTATCAATCTCTAATGCTTAGATATACTAGCTTAAAGAAATTGAATGTTAGCAATTCATCCATTCCATGCATTATCAACAATGACACCATTGTTGATACTTTAACTCTTGAGAAAGAAAATTTAGCCTCTCAAAATGTCACTTTGAGAAATGAGGTGAATACCCTCAAATCTCAACTAGATCAAATACATCCTAAGGATAATAGTGATCTAGTTACACGTCACACACAATTGGGTTTATAGAATGATTCTCTTAAAACCCAAGTGCACGAGCTCAAAGCATGGGTGTCCATCTTGGATACCAACATTTCTTCTCTTAAGGAGAAATATGAGCTCATGTCCTCCCGTATTGTGAGATTCAATAAGGGAAAAGGACAATTGGACGATTTTCTTGCAAACCAATTTCCGGCCACACATCGTGTTGGTCTTGGTTTTGTAAAAGCAAATGCATCCAATGATCGTACCTCCTATAGTGGTGTCACTATAGACTTTGTGAGGCCTTCCTCCGGTGCATCCACAAGTGGTGTCAAAGACACTATAGGTAGCAAACATACCAAGAAAGTCACCACTTCACCATCTCTTCCTTTTGGCAAGAAACACACTAAGGGTGGAAACCAAAAGAGAAGCAATGCTTACATGTACACCAACCTTCATCCACGTAGGAAATCTCCTACTTCACAAGTGGACACTCATAACACTTTTTATGCTCCACACCCACGGACACGTACAAATCCACACATGAGAAATACTCATGTACGCGATCCTATACACCGATATGCTCATACGCATCATTCTTACATGATGCACAACCTCCACATGACATGCATGTTCCCACACATACATATCATTCTCGTATGTCCAATGCATATCCACGACCATATTCTTATGCTAGAAACCATGTTCCTAAGAAGCATGCACCACATATAAATCTAACAAGTATGCATGCAATTAGGAAAAGGACTCCCAAAATTTGCACCATTTGGGGTCCTAAGAACACTAGCTTAAATGATAGGAATGCATATGTTGATTCCTATTTTCATGATGTTATTAAGAATAGCAATTATGTTGGGAAGCGGAAGTCCACTTGGACTTGGCTTCCAAAGGGCTAATCCCCTTGGACCCAACAAACATTGGATACCATGAGCTTATGGTATATTATGTAGGTACCCATGAGAAAGAAAAAGAGCAATAAAGGTCATATTAGCTCTAAAGGGAAAGGATGGATTCTCGATAGTGGTTGCTCCAAATACATGACGTGAGATCCCTCATTGCTCTCCGAAGTGACTAGCATCAAGGATGGTGCAACGGTCACTTTTGGAGGTAATCAAAAGGAAACCAGCATTGGAGTAGGTATTGTCGGTAACCCTTCAAAACCCTAAATTACTAATGTATTTCTTGTTAGTGGTTTATGTCACAATCTCATTTCCATAAGTCAACTTTGTGAAAAAGGTACAAAGTTAACTTTGGAGAAGGATTGTGTAAAATTATTCATTCTAATTCGAATGTTTTATTTTCCGGTATTAGGCGTAAAAATATTTATTATTTGAGCTTGCCTAAAACCGTAGAACATTGCTTAGTTGCTAATACAAGTGAACAGCTATTATGGCATCGCCGTTTTGGTTATGTTCACTTCAAGTACTTATATAAGTTAGCTAAGCATGATCTAGTCAAAGGTTTTCCTAAAATTGCTTTTAGTAAGAAAAACTTTTGTGATTCGTGTCAAAGAGGTAAACTAAGTAAATCATCTTTTAAGCTTAAAGAAGCATTACTTCTAAGTGGCCCCTAGAACTTCTTCATCTAGATTTGTTTGGGCCAACTAGAACCGCTTCTTTAGGCAATGCTCATTATGGATTAGTTGTCGTCGACGACTTCTCTAGATTTACTTGGGTTTCATTCTTAACTAATAAGAATGAAGCATATGAAGAGTTTACCATATTTGCAAAGAAGATTCAGAATCTGTTAGGATCCACCATTATCATTGCCCATAGTGATCATGGAGGAGAATTTGAGAATGAGTCTTTTACAAAGTTTTGTGATGACACCGGGATAACTCACAATTTTTCCTTTCCTTGGGCTCCACCACAAAATGGTGTTGTAGATAAAGAATAGGACTCTTATTGAGTGTGCTCGCACCAGGCTCCATGATAGTCATCTTGGACTACAATTTTGGTCAGAAGCGGTGCACACGGCATGTTATGTGCTCAATAGAATCCTAGTGAGACCCCGAACAAACAAAACTTGTTTTGAGCTATTTTATAACAAAAAGCCACAAGTTAAGTATTTTCGTGTTTTTGGTTCAAAATGTTTTATCAAAAACACCTTTGGTAATTTAGATAAATTTGAGCCAAGATCCGATGAAGGGATATTTGTTGGATATTCCACACGTAGCAAAGCCTACCGGATATACAACAAAACCACCTCAACGATCGAGGAATCACTACACGTATCATTTTATGACGATTTGATTTTCCTCATGTTATTGATGATAGTGTAGATACTATTTTTGATTCTCTTAGTAATGTTAAGATTAATGATTCTATTATTGAGACTAACACTACTAATGAGATTGTTGAAGATGTTCCAAGTGATGCAGGAATACCCAAAGCTTACCCAACCGTTCGCAACCACCCTCATGACCAAATTATTGGAGATATTGGTGTTGGTGTTCGAACGAGGTCAAGAATTGAAGAATTCTCTCATTGCGCATTTGTCTCTACCATTGAGCCAAAGAATATCCAAGAAGCTTGTGAGGATAGCTCTTGGATAGTGGCAATGGAAGAAGAACTCATGCAATTCGAGAGAAATGAAGTTTGGGAGCTCGTTCATCTTCCAAGTGGTCATCAAGTTATTGGGACCAAATGGATCTTCAAGAACAAGACCGATGAGAATGAGGTAATCACAAGGAACAAAGCAAGGTTAGTAGCTCAAGGCTACCGGTAAGAGGAAGGTATCGATTTCGAAGAATCCTTTGCCCCCGTAGCTAGATTAGAAGCTATTAGATTGCTTTTATCTTTTGCATCTCATAAGAATTTTAAACTATTTCAAATGGATGTTAAAAGTACATTTTTCAATGGGATTGTTAATGAAGAAGTATATGTTTATCAACCTCCCGGTTTCATTCATGAAAAATTTCCAAACCATGTTTTCAAACTTAAGAAAGCTTTGTATGGGCTGAGACAAGCTCCTAGAGCTTGGTATGATCGACTCAAGACCTTTCTTTTAGATTTAGGTTTTAAAATGAGAGAAGTTGATTCAACACTTTTCATTAAACATTATGAAAATGACATCCTCTTAATTCAAGTGTAAGTAGACGATATAATTTTTGGTTCTACTAACTTTAATCTTTGTCAAGAATTTTCTAAGTCTATGAAGGATGAATTCGAGATGAGCCACATGGGAGAGCTCAATTACTTCCTTGGACTGCAAATTTGACAAATGGAGGATGAAACGTTCATACATCAAACAAAGTACACAGTGGAGCTTATTAAGCGATTCGGGATGGAATCGTCTTCAAGCAAAAAAAAAATCCCATGAGTACGACAACCCATCTATACAATGATGAGAACGGAATATATGTAGACGTTCGTCTATATCGATGTATGATCGGTAGCTTACTTTATTTAACCGCTAGTAGGCCCGATATCATGTTTTCCGTATGCTTGTGTACTAGATATCAAGCTAGACCTAAGGAGTCACACTTGATTGCGGTTAAACAAATATTTCATTATCTCAATCAGTCTCTAGATTATGGGTTACTATACCCTAAATCTAGCACATATGAGTTAATCTCATATAGTGATGCCGATTTTGCCGGATGTAAATCCGATACGAAAAGTACTAGTGGCACTTGCCATTTTCTAGAAAATTCCTTAGTTTCTTGGTTTTCCAAGAAACAGAACTAGGTATCATTGTCTACGACTGAAGCAGAATATATTGCCGCAGGTCTTGCATGTGCACGAGTTCTTTGGATGAGACACACTCTTATGGACTATGGTGTCAATTGTGATACTTGCCCTATCATGGTTGATAACCAAAGTGTCATATGTCTTTCCAAGAATCCGGTCCATCACTCTCGTACCAAACACATAGATGTGAGACACCATTTTATTAATGATCATGTAACTAAGAAGGACATCATCTTAGAGTACATTGAAACCCAAAAACAAATTGCTGACATCTTCACCAAACCTCTTAAAGAAGATTCATTTATGAGGTTGCGTGGAGAATTAGGAAGTATGGGTGAATTTGAAATTTAGGAGCTCAACATACTTGTTATAACACTCTTTGAGCTCATATCATATTGTTGCCTCTCCTCATTTGTTATTTCATATATGTATCTTGAGAAAGGCAATTGAGACTTCTGTGATTACATGCGTTTTTCAGATTGTTTTAAGATATTTGTTTTATCAACGATTTATAATTTGAAGTTGATTTTATGATGGGTTTATGTTTAGAGTATAGGTCCTAAATGAGTGTTCATATCCTCTAAATTTTTATCTCACTGTGCATTTTTGGACCATAACAGACGATTGTCTTTCCTTCGACAGTCAACTGTCCTACTCTATATTCTCTGTCTGAAATTTGTATCTTTCGCACAGATGACTGATGACAATTTTATAGTCGACTGTTGTTTCAACAGGCGACTGTATTTTTGTCATCAGGCGCCTGTCATCTTTGTCAAAATTTTCCAGTACTCTCTGTCTTTTTGGTGAAGTTTATTGATTCTCAGTCAGGCAACTGATGCGTATATTACAGTCGACTGTCCCACGGACAGACGAATGTATGTTGCTCAACAGTTGACTGTCTGTCATTCTGAGCTTACTTCTTTTCACTTCAGCCAGTCGACTGACTTTTGTTCATCAGTCGACTGTCTCCTGTTGTGGCGGTTCACTGCTTCGATTTGAGCCGTCGATTCTTTGATCCAACGGCCAAGATTTTTCCCCTTCCTTATATATCATCGAGAAAGTTCACTTTCGACCCACGATTTCTCTCTCTCTCCTCCGATTGAAACCGTTAGTCTTCCCGCTTCGAACCCTCAGGCGAGCACTCCTCCGGCGCTCCTCGTCCCTGCCGTCTCGTCGAGTGCGCCGCTCGGACTTCGACTGCCTCGTTCGTCCCCTTCACTTTGGTTCGATTCTTTGTGTGTTTCTATAATCACTTTGTGACCTAGCCTTCAGTCGATTGTGTTCATGGATCCTTCTGGTCATCTTTTTCCTAAAGGATCTTTCGACTTCTTCGATGATCTGATTCCCTCTCCTCAACCCACTGATCTGGTACCCTCCTCGCCTCCCTCGTCTGGGGAATTCCTGAATGTCGTGGTTGGTGACCCCTTTCCTCCGGAGAATGTTACTGATCACACTGCTCAACCGGCTGATCATCCTCCTTGTACTCCTCCGTCTGTACCTCTTGAGGATTTTCTTCTCGGTAGATTGTGTGACCGTGTCTCTTCTCTCAAGAAGCTTGCTACCACCATGGATGAGAAGCTCAACCTTCTTCTCGAGCTTCAGTACAAATCTCTTATGCTTCATGGATTTCACATCCCTGCTGAGCTTAAGGCTCTGTTCTCTAAATCTGAGGATACTGCCTCTGTTAGTGTTCCTCCTCCTCCAGGCTTTGTGCATGTACCTTCTGTTGTTCAGACCCCAGTTGTCCAGACTCTTGTCCTTGCTCATGTTCTACCCTCTGCTGCTCATGCTTCGTATTCCAAGAGGAACACTCCAGCTTTTCCTACTCGTCGCTCTGCTAGACTGATGTTCCGCTCTTCTGGACGTCCCTCGGACCCCTCAGTCATTCACATTGACTGATGTTGCAGCTAGTTCTTTTTGTACACTCACCTGGAGACCTAGATTTTGTTTTGTCTGTTTTGGTAGGGTTGAGTGGTTCTTCTGTGTTTGTATGATGGATAGTTGCTGATGATATATGATGTTATCATGATGATGTATTTTTTTATCATGATGTATTTTTTGTTGGACATGTTGATGTCCAGATGTCATGTACTCATGTCAACTGATATATATATATATATATATATATATATATATATATATATATATATATATATTACAAATGAGGGATGTTTTTGAATCTTTGTCCCATGTGGCAATGTCACATCGCCACATGGGACAACCTTCTTAAACCCAAAACCTAAAAAACACAAAACTCCACCCAACCCCAAAAAACACACCCAAAACCAAACACCCAAAATCACACCCCCGTATAAAATAAATCAAAAACCCCAAGACAATACACACTTAAACCCACTCTTCTCATTTTCACCTGTTTTGCACTCATCGAAACACTCGTGTCGGTCTCGGGTCCCGCGTCTTGATTGTGTAGATTGATTTTTGGGGGGTGTCCGTGCAATTTAGGCACTGGTTAAAATGCCTTTTAGCCGTCTTATTTGCATGCTTGCTCCCCTTTTACCCCCTGATACTACTGGCACACGCACCCACAATTTCGCTTCTTTTCGGTTACGCACGTGTGTCGTGCCCTCTTCGTGGGGTTGTTTTTACTACGTGCACTTGGTGCACGGGTAATTTCTAGTGTGTATATATATATATAGGCGTGGTCGGCTGCGAACGATTCTCACGGGGGTGCCCGTGCGAACTAAATTTTTTTATTTTTTTTAAATTTTTTTTCAAAAAATTTTTTTCCACACTTTAATCCATACATATATACACCCCAGAAAAAATAATGGGTGAACCCTAGGTGGATTTGACCCTCGATCAAGCCGTTACAAATTTAACGGTTTCAGAACAATAGAACATTTTGTACCGATCCGATCAAGTGGAAAATAGGGGGTGATTGTCTTGATTTTTGATATGAATGTGTATTAACATGTTTAGAACACATTCAACGGTTTGGATCTATGAAAAAAATCAAAGAGAGGAAGTTCCCACGGAGTTCTCACGGGGGAAAGTTCTCATTTGAACATTCCCATATATATATATATGTGTGTGTGTGTGTGTGTGTGTGTGTGTGTGTGTGTTATTGCAGTTTTGCCTTTTGCTTCACACCATATATAATTGCTGATCTTATCTATGTGTTGATTGTGATATTGTCTCCATGAATGATATATTCTCTCCTGATGTGTTTTTGAGACAATTTGGACTTGATATTGGATTATTCATGGTATCTGTGATGTGATGTAGTTTGAGACGTTATGTTTTCTTCGTATATCTCAAATGTTGATATTGGACTTCCATTCCTCTATTCACATAAGTTTATGATGTGGTTTTATGAGTTTTAGTTTTATAAATTTTTAAACTCTCTGATTGTTGATAGTTCTTATTTAGCACGATTATGGTTGTTGTTTTCTACTCCCACCTTTTTGAATAATGCCATATGGGGAGATAAATAAACATACAGATTCATAATGAATATGTGCTAAGTATGTACTAATAACACTTGAATCTAAGATTGAAGTTGCCTTAGATTCAGGAGGAGTAAGATACAATGAATAGGGATTCTAAATCCTAGATTTCTTGAATTTCATTCATGCATATCTTACTCATTTGCTTCAATTGATATATAGATGCCCTAACATTTGTTGACTAACTTGATTGGCATCTATGTATGGGGAGTAAGTTTTCATTAAGCACAATTATTTATCTTTTTGTTTATGTTTGTTTGTCATCATCAAAAAAGGGGAGAATGTTGAGTATTGGACTTCTCCCTACTTGGTGTTAATGATGATCAAACATAAATACTTGTGACTAATCCTCTATTTTGCAGTTAATCCATTGCCTAAGCTAATTATGAAGATCTACTTGCAATAGATGACACTCAAAGCTCATTGAAAGCAAATGAAATGGATTAGATGATCGTAAACGATGATTGAAGCTCCATGAAGACTTCAATCTCATGCGTTGGATAGAAGAGAATTTTCATCAATGTAAATTTCTTATATCTCTTCTAGTATGTAGCTTAGAAGTAGAACATTGTTGCAGCACACACGCACATCTTCATTTCAGTCTTAGGACATCATTAGATCAATTGTCCTTAGACTCCAATTCATTTCTCTTTTGTTTGTGCTTGTATTGTTTATAACAGTCGACTGCTGAACATTATACAGTCGCCTGTCTGAAAAACAGTCGACTGTGATTTGTTCTACAGTCGCCTGTTATGCATAAACTTTTACAATCTAGTTTTGGGCTTCTCTGTCTTAATTCCCACAGGCGACTCATGAACGATTCACAGTCGCCAGTCCAAGTGACAGTCGACTGTGTTTAGTAAATCAGTCGCATGTCTGTCATTTTCCCAAAATCTATTGATCTGTCTTTTATGGCCAGTCGACTGATGTTGAATTTACAGTCGACTGTCCAATGGATCAGTCGACTGTCAATGCTGCGTCAGTCGTCTGTCTATGAGCCAATTTGTTGACTCAGCTCTCTGGAAAATCTCAGGGTTTTGATAGTCGTCTGTAGAAGGATTTACAGTCGCCTGTTCTGATTAACAGTCGCCTGTTATCTCCTCATCAGTCGTCTGTCCTGTTATCCCAGATGTTTTCTAGAACTCTTTAACTTACCCATCTTACGGCCGGTCGCCTGTAGAAGAACTTAGGGTCGCCTGTAGAAGAACTTTCAGTCGCCTGTTGGTTTAACAGTCGACTGTCTATCCTTCACCAGTCGACTGTCCATGTAGTAAGTTACCGTTATGAATTCTCACCTATCCTATCTGACTGTGCAACAGTCGACTGTGGTTTATTCAACAGTCGACTGTCGCGAGCGCAGATTATATCTGTTGAGAGTTTTCTCATGGATTCCAAAATGGGTTTTGCTAATTCTGTTTTGAGGATTTGAGAAACCTATATAAGGATCATCTACTGTTCCATTGAGAGGTTAGATATTTCATTGCAAAATTTTTCAAGCTTTTATTCTCAAGATCAAAGCTCTCAAATCCTAAAGCCCTAAGAATTCCAATCTTTGATCTCTTGCTCTCCAACCTAGAACCAAAGAATTATCTTCTAGGCATTTGGTGCCGTCAAGAGAAAGGGCTTTTCCTCTCTTCCAAGAGAGTCTTCAACACACAATACACTTCTCCTTCAAGGCATATGTGATTGTAAGTGTTACTTTCATATTCCATAACTTTCGTTATTTGAATTTGCTCTCGGGTTGTGAGAGTGGTTTGCTTGCTCCCAAGTTGTGGGATTCAATGTCAATCGATTGTATTTCGGTTTCACTTCTACAAGTGGGTTTTAAGGAAACCTCAAGTTAGGATTCTAACTTGAGTATCCGGAGGTATCCGAGTGGAAGGGACACTACTACAAAAAACGCTTGCATAGCGCTTTTTTTTTACACTTGGATAGCGCTTTTAACCGCTATCCAAGCTACCGCTATGGTAGCTTGGATAGCGCTTTTATAAGCGCTATCGTAGTGGTTTACTAAGATAGCGCTTATAAAAGCGCTATCCAAGCTACCGCTATGGTAGCTTGGATAGCACTTTTTAAGTGCTATCTAAATGGTTTACTAAGATAACGCTTTACTACATTAGCGCTTTTGGAAGCGCTATTGAAGATTACTCGAAAAAATTTGATTTATACCTTGCATAGCACTTTTTAATACACAGTAGCCACGGACTGGCCGTGGCTACTACGCATTTGCCACGGACTGTCCGTGGCTAATGTTTAATTTTTTAAAAAAAATAGAAAGACTTCTTCAATGTTTAATTATGCACATACGAGCTATTTCCTGTTTAGAGAAATGACATGTCAGAACTAACCAAATGAACTACAACAATGATCAACTAATGAGGAAATGCCAAATACCGGAACACTAATAAATAAAATTCTGAACAAATAGAAGGATATAAGTTTTTGGTTATTGCAAACATTGTTCCTGCCAAGTATACTGGAAAAGCAAGTCAACACATGACTTTGAGAAAGAAAGCAATGTGCATTGTTCATTAATCTCAAGGACCACCCAAGAAAAAATGATACTAGCAAAAACTCACAGGATTCATGTCTCCGGTTTTCTGACATGGAACAAGAAATGGGAAGAAAATGAATGGAATGCATGCATGCTTAGTATGATGGCCCATTGTATATTTTATGTTCTTTAGAAGCATCAGTTTGGCAAATAAACTGAATACATCAGTCAAAGCAAGACTTAAGAATAATGAAGAAGTCTTTCTATTATACAAACGCATATGGCATCAGCTGGTATCTCCTTTCATGTCCATGCTCATAAGCTACATGCATGTCTGTGGGAAAAAATTTCGTGTGACCCTTGCAGGCTCTCTTATTTGTTGATGTCCAGCGGCTGGAAATGCTTGCCGTCTATCAGGTACGTGCCTATTGCAAGGCGAACAGCCCATACGTCTTTTGGCTTCCTGGATACAATTCCATATTATAAGTAAACATCATGTCTCCATAAAATATCCTACATCATGTTTAATTTTTTTCAAAAAGAAAAAAAGTAGTGAGTTGGGAATATGGGCACAAACAGAAATAAAAAACCCAATATATAGGCATATTCATATTTGCTTTCTATCCAACAAATATGGTATGGATATTGGAGTGCTAATAGCCTAAAACTATCCAACAAATCTAAATATGCTAAATATGTTTGAATGTCACATATTTCAAATAGATCATCAGTAATATACTTATGATGTGATACATTGGTTAGGGGGAATTCGTTAAATTACCCAAAATACCCATGTACAACCGGGGGGGTGTTGGGGGGGTAGGTGTGTGTGTGTGCGTGTGGTGGTGGTAGTGGTGGTGGTGGTCCTAAACTTTACACCCTACACTTTTTCACTTAAGAGCTGATAGGATAATGTGACTGTTATCTCAATATCCGCCCAACACAGGTTATGATCAATTTGAAGAACGTATCACTAAAAATATGAATGTCAGTATATAATACAAATAAAAACACTACAGCAATAGCACAACGTGACACAAAAGTGTAGTAAACCCTTCAAGAAGTCCACATAACTCTAGCAATGTACGCTAATTTCATCGCTAATTGACAAGTTCACGAAACAAGATATCAGAGTTTTCTTCTGTACTTGATTTTGCGCGTATCTAAGTTTTGTGATCGTGTGGTGCCTAACAAAACACAATTTCAACATTACACCTTCATGCATTAGAGTCCATCACAATGATTGTCGCTGAACAATGCACATGTCAACAGCGAGTTACATTTTGTGTTCCTCGTTTGTAGATAACCTACCTTGCTTGTGCATGAATGAAAGCATCAAAATTTGATGGTAAACATTCAACAGTACAAATTACTAGTGGTATAAATTCAGCATTTCAATAAGAAGTGAATCTTAAAGGAGTCTATTTTAGCACCTACTTGATGGATGATGATATGCGTAAAAAATGCGGAGCGGTTGAGGTTGATGAGATAGAGCTCTATTGTCATGGAATCTTCAGTCCTAACAAACATGAAGTAACACTATAATAAGAATATATTCCAGTTAGCTACATATACAAAAGTGAGAAAATCTACTAAAAAGATGTGTGTCATCACTTGCATTGACTCTATGAGAAAAATAATGATATATTATGATGGCTACTACTACAATATTTTATTCATTTCCTCTAAGGTTGGCAGGTCTGCTCTTGAGAGGCCATTGAAATTGGCAGGCTGTATGCTCATAAAATAACTAAAAAGAAAAACAACAGGACTTGCTAAGGATCTATAGGAGACCATCCAAGTGGCAACTACTCACTGTTTAAGAAATGGACTAAAGTCCAGTGAATTCTGTTTCAGAGTGTTTTCTCACTACAGAAGCGTTGACCGTGGACTGCCCGGTCAACGTGGTCAAGGGACCGATATGGGTCCCTTGGGTGCGTCGAGCCCGTGCAGACGCGACGCGAATCGGAGTTGCAAACGACGTGGGGTACGTCAGCTGGGCCTGGTCTGGGTCCTCGGCCTCAAGGGGGCTGAGGGGAAGCCTCGGCCCGGTATGAGATGCTCGGCCTCGGACGGTCGGACGACGAGGGGAAGCCTCGGCGCCTTGTCTTGATGCGCTGCCGATGCGGAGCGGATGGGAAGCCTCGGCTCGGATGGAAGCGCTCGGCCTCGGTCGGTCGGACGACGAGGGGTAGCCTCGGTCGTCTTGCCTGATGTGTGGCCGGCGTGGGGCGGAGGGGAAGCCTCGGCCCGTGGATCTGACGTCCTCCTGAACAGACGAGAACACTCGTCAGGGGGGCCAGACCTTGGTTCCGGCCAAATCCCCTCCGATGCCTAAGTCAGATGATGATCTGAAAGAGGAGGCTCGGCGGGGACGGTTCGACTCGAGAGGAGATCGGAACGACGTCTTCCGGCGCGAGCGGGGGGAAGGAGATGAAATGGGGGAACTAGGTCGTTGATGGAGTACCTTAGGTTTTGTTACCTGAGATGCGGTCCCTTGTCCAGTCGTCCTTCTAGCCCTTTTATAGGTCTTCCGTCATGATTACCCACGACTCACGTCCCTCGTCCGCCCCCAATCGTGCCCCCTCAATCCGCCTCCCCCTCGTCGCTCCCTGCGCCATCCCAGCACCTCCCCATAACGGCCATTAAGTGGTAGCGGGCCTGGGGGAACGGTTATCGCTGGAGTGGGCGAGTGACTTGCGCGTTATCGGGGCCGGGTCGGATCGATGTTCGGGGGTCCTCTAGGAGGCCTTGTCGGGCGGGCCTGATCGCGCAGATGGGCTTCCGATCGGCAGTCGAGTTTCTGGGCTCGTGTCTTTCGGGCTTCGGCCAAATAGGCGTAACAAATTCTATTAGACTAAGTATTTTCCTGCACATCAAAATTCAGTACTCAAGAAGTGTCGAAGAAGCAGCAAACACATCAATCCTCCAGCATTTGACAACAAAATGTGATAAAGGACCCTGCTTTTTCCAGTGATGCATGCAAGAGCAACTGTCGTATCATGAAAAAAAATGGCCACAAATCGTAGCATGTCTTTTTTTCCCTCCTGCTGCTCGAACGTTCACTTTCTACCTGTTCCAATGCGTGGTTTTCCTTTGACCTCAGCCTCCTGCACCATAAATCAAACGGAAGGGAGAATGAATACCATAGAATAAACCCTCAGCATTCCGCAACTTCCTGATCAAGTATAGTTACATATACAATTTGGAAGCCGGTCAGCTTGAACTTCTGTGATTTATGGACCATCAGTTTCCTATCATAAAGCACTTTGATTCAAATAGCAACCTTTTGTGGTTTTCGCAAGCCCACAACAAAGTAAAAACTGAGTGATTTTGAAAATTGGGGGCCGTGAATTTCATTGTGTGAACAGGAATCACTAACATGTGGGCTGTGAAGATAGATGTATAACTTTGCAGTTGCTGGGTTATGTTTTTCAGCACCTTTGCTCCAATCATAGCAGACCTACATGATAGATGTACAATTTGGAAGCCGGTCAGCTTGAACTTCTGTGATTTATGGACCATCAGTTTCCTATCATAAAGCACTTTGATTCAAATAGCAACCTTTTGTGGTTTTCGCAAGCCCACAACAAAGTAAAAACTGAGTGATTTTGAAAATTGGGGGCCGTGAATTTCATTGTGTGAACAGGAATCACTAACCTGTGGGCTGTGAAGATAGATGTATAACTTTGCAGTTGCTGGGTTATGTTTTTCAGCACCTTTGCTCCAATCATAGCAGACCTACATGATATAAGTAGAAAAAACGTCGGTGTTGAGATACTCAGTCCAATTCTTCCAAATACCCAAAAAAAGATCTACATGTAGCAATCATGGGAAAATGTAGCAATCATGGGAAAATGAAATACAGAATTAATCAAGTCAGGTAAACCCGCATTACAGAATACAGAATCTTGGGGTATGTATTTTCCACAATTACATGTTCACAAACTACTTAGGGTTTAAAGCATGGGTGCGTCTTTCCCTTGTGAAGCAACTTGAACAAATGCACACATTTATTCAGCTTTTCATTCTCCATATAACAGTAAAAGACCATTTTCTTCTGACCATGAAAGATGAGATTTAATATTGAAAGTCTACTCACCGCATAGGCAAAAATTGATCCATCATGGCTGAATGTGCTACAAGGGATTGGCTGACTGCATCTAGACATAGCCTGCAAAAAGTGGAAAGGGGAAATAATGGAAAATTAGAGCCATTATAGATTCTTGTGAATGGCAAGGGTGGAGAAAAATATTTATCATGTTCACCATACAAATTTAGTCAAGAAATTGAAAATTTATGAACAACATCATATAAATAGAAGAGGTGATATATGTGCATGCATCTTATTTCATTCCTATAAGCAAAAATGAAATAAAGGATGTAATATTTGTACATGCATCTTATTTCAATCTATTAAGAAAAAAATAAATTTATCACATGTGTGGATTGAAATACACAATGAATGCACATTAGAAGATAGAGATGTACAAAGATAAGACAGCAGTAGTCCTCAGCCTACTAATTGGATGGTAAGAAAATCCCACATTTCAAACAGATGATGTGATGAGCTTTGAAAGAATACATTCTTCACATAAGATCAAGGCAAACTTCCATTAAAATATGTAACATAAAATCACACAAAAAAGAAAGATAATGGACAGTAGAAATTCTTCCAGCAACCAATGCCAAATAGGTGTGTTTTCCAGGAATTGATTGCTGCTAGTTCATATATGCGCTGTTATCTTGCTTATGTAGCACTAGTATATGAATACACTCACCATAGGTATGAGTAGCGGAGGTGGCCTTTGGTAAGGGGTCAGTTTGTGTGGATTGGAAGTGAATTTCCTTGTCACATTTCTCTTTTAAAACTGTTGGGCCCATGAGACATGAGCCATCTGAAGCAATCTGATATCTTCTAAACACTTGCTTTGAAAAGAGAAGGAAATTAAACCACTTTCAAATGAAAAATGATTGCATGCAATATGATCCATAACTCCAATTGATCACGCCCAAAGTAATGAAACGAATTAGCATTATATACTAGTGCATTTAGCCTATGTTATTATTGGGTTTGAACAAATTAGCATTATATATAAGAAACAAATGCAAGATGCAATTTTCATGAAACCTTTATCTGTAAACTTAAAATTAAGTAACAAGCATGTATGCAATAAAAGAAGGAAGTGAGTGAGTGAGTGAGAAAGTTGTGTAATCGCATATTATTAAATATAGTGTATTCACTTTAAACATAGTTTTGTTTGTGTTCACTCTTTATTTCGTGGATTTCATGACTCTAAATTTTACATGTGATATCAAAGTACTTGCTCATCACTCCGAAAATTCAACACCAGTCATGTTTGACTTCTAGAAAACATCCCATCTAAATTGTAAGGTCATTGCATCATGTTGGCCGAATCACACAAGTTGGTTATTCATGTGTTTAAAACAATCTATCATACTAATATTAAGGCTTTGTCTGGAACATGAACTACTGTTAATAGCCATACCTACTATACTAAATCATCTTATTCACCTGAACTTATACTTTATGATTGAAGGACGACATTACATTTAAGCATCAATGACAGCCTTACCGAAGTTTTTTGCTTCTCTCTATCTTTGCCTGAAAGATGAAAGAAGCTTCTAATGAGAGCTCCACTTTCTCCATTGTTTAAGTTAAAACTAAACCCATATTTGTATATTCATACAAACTTCAGTTCATGAATAATACTATTTCATGGGAAATAAAGTTTGGTTCAGCCCCAAACAGCAGCAAGCCACATTTTGAAAAATTGAAAGCCATACTAGGCCTAAGAGCTGTTTGTTAGCTCTAAAAGTATAAAGATGACCATGTTATAGAATTGGATTAAAGGAGGGTGACACTAACACCATGGGAGTGTAGTTGGAGATATTTGTTGGGGCTTTGGTATCCAAAATAGGATAATGGGATATTGGTATGTGGCTGACAGTGGTGAAACCACATCCTAGTTGCAAGCAAGCTGTGATGAAAGAGACTTCATCTTTTAGCTCTGGGAAGCCTAGAAGCTGTGATGATTGTATAGAATTTAAAATAGATGCCCCCCCACCCACCCACCCCCCCCCCCCCCCCCCCCCCCGGCATCAAACTTTGCATTTAACTTCATATTGCGAAGAGAATAATATACAAGTAGTCACATGATAAGAATGTACTACGGCATTGTATATAAGAGAGATCTGTTACATATTGTATGAGCACATCATTCTCTATTAAGAATTACAACAATTTTTCAAAAAAAAAATGAAAAAAAATGAAAATGATATGTCTTGGTGTCCATGAAAATTAAGTAAGTTGTATCCAACATAGATGGTAATAATCATTAAAGGTATATGCATTCTACAAGGAATGATTCAAGATACTTGCTCGTTTGTGAGTGAGACAGATACACATGTGCTATGTAGGAGGAATGATTTATTCATGCATACTAGCTAGCAGCTAGACGAGATAAGTTTACATATGATATAATAAGAAAAGATTCAGAAATTCTCAGTAAAATGTACTAAAATAACTGAAACTGTTACCTGGAAAATACCTTTAGCATAGAAAATGAAAATGTATGTATGCAATGGCTCAGACATTCCCTTGCCTCATCCCAATAAACGTATAAATTTGCTTCCATGAATCCAAAATGTTCCATTGGCTGCAACGGTTGCAAGCAAATTGTTGCTTACCCTCCTAGTTGCCTTGCCATCACATAGGAATTGCTATAAAGGGAAAATCATCATCGCCTAGTAATCTTCAGCTGTAATGAAGGGAAACCCATGATATAAGCACGCCGACAATGATATAAGCATGCAGGAATTAGGCAGGGCATACCACAATTTTTTCACCTCATGGA
Organism: Scilla litardierei; assembly: GCA_030789695.1. Lineage (NCBI taxonomy): Eukaryota > Viridiplantae > Streptophyta > Magnoliopsida > Asparagales > Asparagaceae > Scilla > Scilla litardierei. The sequence goes on along the minus strand of CM061141.1, from coordinate 175,324,509 downwards.
AACTGCATTTTTAATGTATTTCTAATTATCATAATGGCTAAAAAATTGAAGTATGGAAAAGAAGTTACAACAGCAGATTAAGCTACTGAATCAAGAAAGATCTTTCAGAGAACACAAGGGGTTAAAAATTTGTTTATCCTTTCATTTTCATAGAACACAAGGGGTTGAAAATCCCTAGGGTTCACGTTCAGTTGGAGGAAGGGAGATCCTAAACCCTAAAGCCCCAAATCAAACGATCTTAATCCATTTGAATATTGACAGAAAAGGTCATTGTTAAGCAAATTTGTTCAAACTTTTAGAGGGTTTGTGCATCTTCACCAAAATCATTATACTTCCATGATGACAAGAGAATAAACCCAGAGTTTGGAATGCAAGGGGCCTGCAACTCGCGAGCTAATTCGTTTGCAACATCCTATTGCATAAGCATTTGTTCAAACAGGGTGAGATAAGTAAATGCAACGAAACAAGAAGCTAACAGAGATCGGATGATGGGGTTTATTTACCTCTGAGTAGATCTCGAGGTAAGGCCAGACCTCAAAATGTGAGATCCACTTGCGGAGAATTCCCTTCTCGGATCTGAACTGGACCCGAAGGATCTGAGTGTGCACGGTTCCAAGGACCTTCTCGAGGCGCTGACCGCAGGCGATGAGGGCGTCGCGGGCGAACAACTCTGGAGCCGCCGCTGCCGCGGCCACTGCCGCAGCCGGCGTCGCCGTAGCAGCCACTCCCGCCAGAGAGAATAGAGAGAGAGAGAGAAAGAGAGAGAGAAGCATTGGCGGGCCAGCGAAATTTCTAGCTCTCGTTGGCGGCCAGCGAAATTTCTCTGTGTGAAGGTTAGGGCATGGAAGGGGGAAACGAACAAGATTGGCGGCCAGCTAAAAAGCGCTATACAAGGGTGTTACATGAGGAGAAAATTGGCTAAATAGCACCGGTCAACGAGTGGTTTTAATTTTTACCATCAAGTTTAAAAACTTTGCTAGAATATCACCCCCTTAAAAAAGAGACTAAAATACCCTTTTCGTTCCCAAACACTAAAATACCCTCTACGTCGACGCCGAACTCCGACCACCCCGCTTCTCCGTACTCCAACCACCCCGCATCTACGGCAACGCCTCGCCGTACTCCGACAAAGCCCTATGAGCCAATATGCGCCAATTTGGGCTAATTTGCGCCAATATACGCCAATATACGCCACGATACGTGACGTATATTGGCGTATATTGGCGCATATTGGTGCAAATTGGCGCAGATTGGCTCATAGGGCTTTGTCGGAGTACGGCGAGGCGTTGCCGTAGATGCGGGGTGGTCGGAGTACGGAGAAGCGGGGTGGTCGGAACCCAACGCCGAAAATATCATCTACGTCGACGCCGAACTCCGACCACCCCGCTTCGCCGTACTCCGACCACCCCGCATCTACGGCAACGGCTCGCCGTACTCCGACAAAGCCCTATGAGCCAATTTGCGCCAATTTGCACCAATATGCGCCAATATACGCCAATATACGCCACGATACGTGGCGTATATTGGCGTATATTGGCGCATATTGGTGCAAATTGGCGCAAATTGGCTCATAGGGCTTTGTCGGAGTACGGCGAGGCGTTGCCGTAGATGCGGGGTGGTCGGAGTACGGAGAAGCGGGGTGGTCGGAGTTCGGCGTCGACGTAGAGGGTATTTTAGTGTTTGGGAACGAAAAGGGTATTTTAGTCTCTTTTTTAAGGGGGTGGTATTCTAGCAAAGTTTTTAAACTTGGTGGTAAAAATTAAAACCACTCGTTGACGGTTGCTATTTAGCCAATTTTCTCGTTACATAAGTATAATTTTTAATAAAAGTGCTTATGTAACGATTAGTATCATAACGCTAACAAAAAGCGCTATGTAAGCTATTACTTGAATAGCGTTTTAACAAAAAGCGCTATCTAAATGATTTTTACCTTAATTTTGATTTATCTTTATTTTCTATAAGTGCAGAAACGCTATACAATAGCTCACCTAGATATCGCTTTTTAAAAACGCTATCTAAGTGACGTTACCTAAGCCCAAATCTGTAGTAGTGGGACGTAGGATTACCGGGAACAAGTCGGGAAGTGACTTGGGTAATCCGAACCCTTGAAACATCCTTGCGTCTGCATTTGTTTCTCTTTGGGTTTAATTTTAATTCTGCACTATTTTGTTGGTTAGCATTTAAATTGGTGTAACTATCTTTTTAAATTGTATAAACATTATTCAACCCTCATTCTAGTGTTTTCCCCATAGCCAGGGTCCTTACATAATATTCATACTGAATCACAACCCCCAACTAGCTATTTGCTAGTCCCTAGCAAAATATGCGATAAATTCAGATTTCATTGAAAAAACGAGAAACAAACTCAGGATATTATCATGGTGTAACGGCTGGTTTTCATGTATGGATTTTATTATAAATATTTATATATTTGGTTACTTTCCCTTGTTGAGATTTCCTTTTTCAGTCTCCGTAGTTTTCATTTTCGTTCGTTTCGTCGTGATTCTCTAGATTCTTCCGTCGGTCGGCGTGTTTGAAGTAAGTCATTCGTGACGGGCTTCATAACGTCGATATATTAGAGTTAGAACGAGCCTAGGAGACTTAGAAAACCATCCCGGAGCTTCGCGCTCCATTTCGGAACTTTTGGTGCACGTTAGCCGGTGTAAGAAGGGGCACCGACCGACTCGATGACGATCCAGTCGGTCGGAAAACCTTCTTGAACCGACTAACGAGCTTGAAAAGTTATTCAAGAGTTACTGTTTGTCGTTAGTCGGTCTAAGAACGTTGGTTGACCGACTAGGTTGCAAACTAGTCGGTCGGCAATGCTTCTTTAACCGACTAACTCATTTACTATTTTCTTGGTATCAGTACTGTTTATTCTTAGTCGGTCTAAGTTCATCTTTCGACCGACTAGTTGTTAAACTAGTCGGTTAAGTTTTGTACTCAGACCGACTAATTCTTAGTTCTTCTGTACAGTCGAGTTACTGTTTACTCTTAGTCGGTCCAAGAACGTTCATCGACCGACTAGATGCCAAACTAGTCGGTCAGTAGTTGTTATTTGACCGACTAACTCTTAGTTCAGGTTTTCGTCTGGGGTTACTGTTTGCGCTTAGTCGGTCTGCGTTGGTCAACCGACTGACTAGTTCCCAAACTAGTCGGTCAGTGGTTGTTCTTTGACCGACTAAACAGTACGGGAAACCCTAGTTTTGCCCTAGCCGCCACCCAACTCTATAAATACCCCTCCAAACGTTTTCCTCTTCTTCCTCACGACCTAAAACCCTAATTTCTCCCCCATTGAGCCCCCATCTTCCTCAAACCATTAATCCTCCATCCCAAGCTCATCCTCCATCATCCAAACACTCCCTTGTCACAACCCACCTTCCATCTTCCCCAAACCTTCATCAAACCCCCAAAATCCACATCAAACCCCATTTCTCCAGATTTTTCCCTCATTTCCAGATCTGAGCCGGATCGTTCTTCCGTCGCCGTGGTTGCTCGACATCGTTCCTCCGCTTCTTCACGGTAATACTCGATTCCTTTAGTTTTAGCATAACCCACATTGACATTGTGAAACCATAATAAAATGGATTGTTAGATGATTAGGGTTCCATTAAGAAATCGATTTAGAATCATTGTTCTAATGATTGTTTTGCTATAACTGTGATCCATCCGTAGTTTAGCTTGTGACGATCTTCGTTGCTCGTCAACCCCGGTATCAGGCAAGTGAAACTTGCTTCTCTTGATTTGGGCCATGTCTTAGGCCATTTCCCTTACTTTAGCGTAAAAGAGACTAGACGGTGAAAGGATAGCCGTCTAGACGCCTTTGACCTAGCTTGACAACGAAGCTTGGTCCGTCACCTTCATCATGCTTGTATGTCACGTTTAAATTCAATTAATGGTACGCAAATATCTGTTCTTGGCATTGCATATTGATTAGTCATCGTGATTGCGTAGCACACGCTACAATACTATTATTTTCCTGGCTCGTGTTCCAGAAGCGAGACCTGTAGTTGGAAACCCCAACGCTCGACACATATGGGTGGGGTAAGAGATATGCGGCCACCTGAGCCCCGAGTTGGCCTGATCCGCCACTCCGTCCAGCAGGCGAAATCTCTAGTGTATAAGTGATTAATAGTGATAAGAGATAAGCGGCCTGAGACACGAGCTGGCCAGCAGGTGGACTCTCTATGCACTAAGTGATAAACAGTGATAAGTGAAAAGTGATTAGTGAATTGGTAGCTTTCGCTACATCGTGCGTGCTTGTCTCTCTTTTAAACTGCTGCATCAAACTAAACTGTCATGTAATTGTTTAATGTTATAAGTGCTAGGTTGTTAATTACTTTCAGTTCCCTTGCCCAAGTCTTTTAGACTTGCTGACATGTGCCCCTTTTCTCTTTTGGGTGACACATGTTAGACCCCGAGCCAGAGTTACTTGTTGAGGGTGAGGTGTTTGCGGACGTCGAGCTTGCGCCCGTGTTGGACGAGGACTTCGTAGACACTGGAGATCAGTCTTAGTGTCTACGTCTAGTTTTGTTAGATTACTTGGGTTGTCGGTGCGTGGCACCTAGTTTGATACTCTGTTATATTTGTGTTTTGTTTGGCCTTGTTCTGGGCCTTTTAGACTCTTTCTTTTAGCCTGGTGGCTTTTCTGTGATGTTGAATATTTTGTGGACAAACTGTGGGATTGGTATTTCATATCCGTCTCATATTATTATTATTGTTGTTGTTGTTTCGTTTGCAATTACAGGGACCTGCTTATACTAAATTTACGCTTATCAGGCGTGCGGCTTCACAGCTCCACGTTTGAGCGGACCTTCTCACGTCTCGCCTTCAATTTAGGGAAGCGGGGCGTGACAGGTTTTGGTGGTGGCCCATGCAGGTCCTTCTGTAACTGCAATTATCGGGATAACGATAATAATATAAGATTGTCCAACAAATAAGTTCGACATCTGAGCCCTAAGCTATGAGTCTAATTGTTTCGTTTTCTGTGTCATTAGATGGCAGGAAGGCGAATCACCCGTGGTGGTGGTAGTGGTGCGCCCCCTCATGACGAGGAGCCTGAGCGGGAGCCCACTAACGGAGAGATGATGCGGATGATGATGCAGATGATGCAAGTTCAGCAGGGTGTGCTTCTGCAGGTACAAAATGATCCGGTGGCTCGAGCTGCTCGGGTGGTGGAATCCCCTCGCCCTGAGCCTGGGGCGAAGCAGTTCAGAGAGCTGGGTCCTCCATATTTTGATGGATCCGAAGGCCCACTAGATGCTGATGAATGGATGAGGAATATCGAGGACAATCTGAAGATGTCCAAGGTCAACGAAGTTAATTGGGTTGACTTGGCGAAGCGCCAGCTGAGGGATAACGCCAGGAATTGGTGGGATGCTGAAGAGAAGATGTTGGAGGAGCCAATCGTCTGGGCTACCTTCAAGGCCAGATTTGATCGTGAGTTCTTCCCAAAAGCTGCCAGGGAAGAGATGTTGCAGCGTTTTATCGATCTGAAGCAAGGAAGCTCATCGGTGGACCGGTATCACCAAGAGTTCATGAGGCTGAGTCGGTTTGCACCGAATATGGTGCAGGACGCTGAGGAGAGAGCTCAGAGGTTCCTGCAGGGACTTGCTTCGGAGCTCCAGAGTTTTGTGACCTCTTCTGACCGGGAATCTTATCAGAAGGTTTTAGTAGCGGCTAAGAGGCAGGAGCTGCTCGTGAACCAGAGGAGGGTGTCTATTGTTGGTGCTGGGAAGAGGCCTGTGGAACAGGCGAGAGCTGTGGTTAGACCTGGATTCAGGCCGAACCAGCCTGTTCAGCTTAAGAGGCCAGGAGGGCCTGTTCGGAAGACTTGCCATTTCTGTGGCAAGGAGGGCCATATCAAGGAATCGTGTAGGAAGTTCTTGGGGCAATGTATTGCCTGTGGAGATCCCGCTCATGCTCTCAGGGAGTGCCCGAGGTTGAAGCAGCCTTGGAGGGCACCTATTGCTGCTCCGCCGTTGCAGCAGAGAGCCCCGGTGCCTGCTGGTCGTGGGGTACCCCTTGTTCCACAAGGGCATGCCTTTCAGCAGGCTGTTCCGCCGAGGAGGCAGGCATTTCTGATGACCGAGGAGGAGGTTTTGGCCATGGATGAGGTCATTGCAGGTAACTTTCAATCTAGTTGTTCCTTCCTTAATTAGTTGATTGTTAAAATTATGTTGGTTGCTTGTGTATGAATGTTGCTAGAATAAGATTTGATTGATTAGATTGTTTGTTAGGTGTGTTTTTGGTTTGCACATTCCCTGCCCGAGTCCTCTTTGACTCAGGTGCGTCGATGTGCATTTTGGCCCAGAGCTTCGTGGAGAAGCATTCCTTGTCGACGTCCCCTCTCTCCAAGAGTTGGAACATCGTTACAGGGAATGGATTAGTCTCGGTGCATCGTGGGTGCAGCCCTTGCTCTGTGGTGGTTTGTGGACATGAGCTTTATGCTGATTTTATTGTCCACAACATCACCAACTACGATGCGGTCTTTGGGATGGATTGGCTTGCGAGCTTCTATGCTACGATTGACTGTCGGAGGAAGAGGGTGGTGTTCGAGATTCCCGGACGTCTCGTATTTGAGTTCAGCCGTGGTAGCAGTTCGCTTGGTCCTGTCAGATTTCGGGCCAAACCGGTGGAGGTTGTGGCTATGTAGATGGAGTTGGAGAGGCCAGCTGTGGTGCGAGATTTTCATGACGTCTTCCCCGAGGAGATGTCTGGACTGCCACCCGATCGAGCTTTAGAGTTTTCTATTGATTTGATTCCAGGTGTGCAGCCGATTTCGAAGGCACCATACCGTATGGCGCCTGCAGAATTGAAAGAGTTGCGGAAGCAGTTGGATGAGCTTATGCAGAAGGGTTACATTAATCCCAGTGTGTCTCCGTGGGGAGCACCGGTGTTGTTGGTGAAGAAGAAGGATGGTTCGCGTCGCATGTGCGTGGACTATCGGGAGTTGAATGCGGTGACCATCAAGAATAAATACCCGTTGCCTCGCATCGATGATATTTTTGATCAGCTTGGAGGTTCGAGGGTGTTTTCTAAATTGGATTTGAGGAGTGGTTACCATCAGTTGAAGGTGAAGAAGGATGATGTTCCGAAGACAGCGTTCAGGACGAAGTATGGACACTATGAGTTTGTGGTTATGCCTTTCAGCGTAACTAACGCACCCGCGGTTTTTATGAATCTGATGAACCTGATTTTCTATGACTTTTTGGATAAGTTTGTCGTTATCTTTATTGACGACATACTGATCTATTCGAAGTCGGTGGAAGAGCATACCTCGCACTTGAGGACGGTGTTGGAGATTCTGAGGAAGCATCGGTTGTATGCCAAGTTTTCAAAGTGCGAGTTTTGGCTGGACCGAGTTGCTTTTCTCGGGCATGTGGTGACTGGAGATGGTATTTCAGTGGATCCCGAGAAGATCAGGGCCATCAGAGAGTGGCATGTTCCGTCGTCGGCCTCTGAGATTCGGAGTTTCCTTGGTTTGGCGGGATATTATCGGTGTTTCATTAAGGATTTTTCCTGTATTGCCGAGCCAATGACCAGGTTGACACGGAAGGATATACCTTATGTTTGGTCGGGTGACTGTGAGCATGCCTTTGGTATTCTGAGAGAGCGTTTGACGTCTGCTCCTGTTCTTGCTGTGCCTGACCGCAGTGGAGGATTCGAGATCTTTTGCGATGCTTCTGGCAAGGGTCTCAGTTGTGTTTTGCATCAGCATGGACATGTGGTGACTTATGCGTCGCGCCAGCTCAAGGTTCATGAGAAGAATTACCCGACGCATGATTTGGAGTTGGCTGCCGTTGTGTTTGCTCTTAAGATTTGGAGGCACTTCTTGCTGAGTGAGAAAGTGAAAATCTTCACCGATCACAAAAGCTTGAAGTATATTTTTACCCAGAAGGAGCTCAACATGCGACAGCGTCGATGGTTGGAGCTTATGGCAGATTATGAGATTGATTTGCAGTATCACCCTGGTAAGGTGAATGTGGTTCCAGATGCTTTGAGTAGGCTTCCCGCGGTGATGGTGTTGACCTCGCAGTGGAGATTGCAGCAGGATTTTTGCGAGTCCGGAGTGGAGATTGTTTTTCCTGGGGAGGCTTCTTCGTTGATGTACATGCAGGTGCAGTCAACGATCGTGGATTGGATTAAGGCGAGTCAGGCCGGAGATCCGAAATTGGTAAGGATTCGAGGGCAGGTTGAAGCTGGTCTGCGGACTGACTTTTTGATTCATGAGGATGGCTCGCTGAGATTTGGAGCCAGGTTGTGTGTGCCAGCTGGGGATATTAGAGAGGAGTTGATGGTGGAGGCACACAGTTCGCCGTATTCTGTGCATCCTGGTGGGACCAAGATGTACCAGGATCTTCGGCTGAATTTTTTGTGGCATGGCATGAAGAAGAGTGTGGCTCGGAGTGTGGCCAAGTGTTTGGTTTGCCAGCAAGTGAAGGCGGAGCATCAGCGTACGACTGGGTTGCTACAACCGCTTCCGATTCCGGAGTGGAAATGACAACACATCACTATGGATTTCGTGACTGGACTACCTCGGAGTCCGAAGCAGAATGACGCGATTTGGGTGATCGTAGATCGATTGACCAAATCCGCGCACTTTATTCCATTCCGAGTAGGACAGTCCACTGAGGCGCTAGCAAGGAGATACATGGAGGTAAATTCTTTTACTCTCCATTTCTATTTCCTTCTTCTAGTTTAGATAGTGATGTAACGTGAATCGTGCAGGAGATCATGCGATTTCATGGAGTCCCTGTGAGTATCGTGTCGGACAGGGACACGAGGTTCACATCTCAGTTCTGGCAGAGTTTGCAGAAGAGTTTGGGTACGTGTCTGAGTTTCAGCATGGCGTACCATCCGCAGACGGATGGCCAGTCCGAGAGGACGATTCAGATTTTGGAAGACATGCTGAGAGCATGCATGTTGGATTTCAAGGGTTCGTGGGAGGACTATCTGCACTTGGTGGAGTTCTCTTACAACAACAGCTACCAGGCGTCTATTGGCATGGCGCCTTTCGCCGCTTTGTATGGGAGGAAATGTCGATCGCCTTTGAGTTGGGATGACGTTGGTGATAGGGAGCTGTTGGGACCTGAGATGATTGTGGAGGCCGTGGAGGTTGTCAGGAATATTCGGGAGAGGTTGAGGATTGCTCAGGACCGTTTTAAGCATTGGGTGGAGGCTAAACGTCGTCCTTTGGAGTTTCAGCCTGGGGACCATGTGTTTCTGAGGATTTCCCCGAATCGTGGAGTGATTCGTTTTGGGAAGCGAGGGAAGTTGAGCCCGCGATACATTGGACCGTTTGATGTTTTGGAGAGGGTCGGTGAAGTAGCTTACCGCTTAGCCTTGCCGCCATCTTTGGAAGGAAGGAGTCCATGATGTTTTCCATGTGTCGCAGCTTCGTCGATACATCAGCGATCCGTCTCACGCCGTAGATTTCTCGGAGATCGCCGTTCGCCCAGATTTGACGTATGACCAGCATCCGGTGCAGATTTTGTACATGCGTCAGAAGTCACTTCGGAACAAGGTCGTCGATCTTGTTCGGGTGATGTGGCGGCACGGTTCGCCGGGAGAGTCTACTTGGGAGAGAGAAGATGAGATGCGAGAGCGCTACCCACTTTTGTTTCCGGACACGTGAGTGTTGGGAATTCCGAGGACGGAATTTTTCTTAAGTTGGGGAGGATGTAACGGCTGGTTTTCATGTATGGATTTTATTATAAATATTTATATATTTGGTTACTTTCCCTTGTTGAGATTTCCTTTTTCCGTCTCCGTAGTTTTCATTTTCGTTCGTTTCGTTATGATTCTCTAGATTCTTCCGTCGGTCGGCGTGTTTGAAGTAACTCATTCGTGACGGGCTTCATAACGTCGATATATTAGAGTTAGAACGAGCCTAGGAGACTTAGGAAACCATCCCGGAGCTTCGTGCTCCATTTCGGAACTTTTGGTGCACGTTAGCCGGTGTAAGAAGGGGCACCGACCGACTCGATGACGATCCAGTCGGTCGGAAAACCTTCTTGAACCGACTAGCGGGCTTGAAAAGTTATTCAGGAGTTACTGTTTGTCGTTAGTCGGTCTAAGAACGTTGGTTGACCGACTAGGTTGCAAACTAGTCGGTCGGCAATGCTTCTTTAACCGACTAACTCATTTACTATTTTCTTGGTATCAGTACTGTTTATTCTTAGTCGGTCTAAGTTCATCTTTCGACCGACTAGTTGTTAAACTAGTCGGTTAAGTTTTGTACTCAGACCGACTAATTCTTAGTTCTTCTGTACAGTCGAGTTACTGTTTACTCTTAGTCGGTCCAAGAACGTTCATCGACCGACTAGATGCCAAACTAGTCGGTCAGTAGTTGTTCTTTGACCGACTAACTCTTAGTTCAGGTTTTCGTATGGGGTTACTGTTTGCGCTTAGTCGGTCTGCGTTGGTCAACCGACCGACTAGTTCCCAAACTAGTCGGTCAGTGGTTGTTCTTTGACCGACTAAACAGTACGGGAAACCCTAGTTTTGCCCTAGCCGCCACCCAACTCTATAAATACCCCTCCAAACGTTTTCCTCTTCTTCCTCACGACCTAAAACCCTAATTTCTCCCCCATTGAGCCCCCATCTTCCTCAAACCATTAATCCTCCATCCCAAGCTCATCCTCCATCATCCAAACCCTCCATTGTCACAACCCACCTTCCATCTTCCCCAAACCTTCATCAAACCCCCAAAATCCACATCAAAACCCATTTCTCCAGATTTTTCCCTCATTTCCAGATCTGAGCCGGATCATTCTTCCGTCGCCGTGGTTGCTCGGCATGTTCCTCCGCTTCTTCACGGTAATACTCGATTCCTTTAGTTTTAGTATAACCCACATTGACATTGTGAAACCCTAATAAAATGGATTGTTAGATGATTAGGGTTCCATTAAGAAATCGATTTAGAATCATTGTTCTAATGATTGTTTTGTTATAACAGTGATCCATCCGTAGTTTAGCTTGTGACGATCTCCGTTGCTCGTCAACCCCGGTATCAGGCAAGTGAAACTTGCTTCTCTTGATTTGGGCCATGTCTTAGGCCATTTCCATTGCTTTAGTAAAAGAGACTAGACGGTGAAAGGATAGCCGTCTAGACGCCTTTGACCTAGCTTGACAACGAAGCTTGGTCCGTCACCTTCATCATGCTTGTATGTCACGTTTAAATTCAATTAACGGTACACAAATATCTGTTCATGGCATTGCATATTGATTAGTCATCGTGATTGCGTAGCACACGCTACAATACTATTATTTTCCTGGCTCGTGTTCCAGAAGCGAGCCCTGTAGTTAGAAACCCCAACGCTCGACACATATGGGTGGGGTAAGAGATATGCGGCCACCTGAGCCCCGAGTTGGCCTGATCCGCCACTCCGGCCAGCAGGAGAAATCTCTAGTGTATAAGTGATTAATAGTGATAAGAGATAAGCGGCCTGAGCCACGAGCTGGCCAGCAGGTGGACTCTCTATGCACTAAGTGATAAACAGTGATAAGTGAAAAGTGATTAGTGAATTGGTAGCTTTCGCTACATCGTGCGTGCTTGTCTCTCTTTTAAACTGCTGCATCAAACTAAACTGTCATGTAATTGTTTAATGTTATAAGTGCTAGGATGTTAGTTACTTTTAGTTCCCTTGCCCAAGTCTTTTAGACTTGCTGACATGTGCCCCTTTTCTCTTTTGGGTGACACATGTTAGACCCCGAGCCAGAGTTACTTGTTGAGGGTGAGGTGTTTGCGGACGCCGAGCTTGCGCCCGTGTTGGACGAGGACTTCGTAGACACTGGAGATCAGTCTTAGTGTCTACGTCTAGTTTTGTTAGATTACTTGGGTTGTCGGTGCGTGGAACCTAGTTTGATACTCTGTTATATTTGTGTTTTGTTTGGCCTTGTTCTGGGCCTTTTAGACTCTTTCTTTTAGCCTGGTGGCTTTTCTGTGATGTTGAATATTTTGTGGACAAACTGTGGGATTGGTATTTCATATCCGTCTCATATTATTATTGTTGTTGTTGTTTCGTTTGCAATTACAGGGACCTGCTTATACTAAATTTACGCTTATCAGGCGTGCGGCTTCACAGCTCCACGTTTGAGCGGACCTTCTCACGTCTTGCCTTCAATTTAGGGAAACGGGGCGTGACATGTTTTAGTGGTGGCCCATGCAGGTCCTTCTGTAACTGCAATTATCGGGATAACGATAATAATATAAGATTGCCCAACAAATAAGTTCGACATCTGAGCCCTAAGCTATGAGTCTAATTGTTTCGTTTTCTGTGTCATTAGATGGCAGGAAGGCGAATCACCCGTGGTGGTGGTAGTGGTGCGCCTCCACATGACGAGGAGCCTGATCGGGAGCCCACTAATGGAGAGATGATGCGGATGATGATGCAGATGATGCAAGTTCAGCAGGGTGTGCTTCTGCAGGTACAGAATGCTCCGGTGGCTCGAGCTGCTCGGGTGGTGGAAGCCCCTCGCCCTGAGCCTAGGGCGAAGCAGTTCAGAGAGCTGGGTCCTGCATATTTTGATGGAACCGAAGGCCCACTAGCTGCTGATGAATGGATGAGGAATATCGAGGACAATCTGAAGATGTCCAAGGTCAACGAAGGTAGTTGGGTTGACTTGGCGAAGCGCCAGCTGAGGGATAACGCCAGGAATTGGTGGGATGCTGAAGAGAAGATGTTAGAGGAGCCGATCGTCTGGGCTACCTTCAAGGCCAGATTTGATGGTGAGTTCTTCCCAAAAGCTGCCAGGGAAGAGATGCTGCAGCATTTTATCGATCTGAAGTAAGGAAGCTCGTCGGTGGATCGGTATCACCAAGAGTTCATGAGGCTGAGTCGGTTTGCACCGAAGATGGTGCAGGACGCTGAGGAGAGAGCTCAGAGGTTCCTGCAGGGACTTGCTTCGGAGCTCCAGAGTTTTGTGACCTCTTCTGACCGGGAATCTTATCAGAAGGTTTTAGTAGCGGCCAAGAGGCAGGAGCTGCTCGTGAACCAGAGGAGGGTGTCTATTGTTGGTGCTGGGAAGAGGCCTGTGGAACAGGCGAGAGCTGTGGTTAGACCTGGATTCAGGCTGAACCAGCCTGTTCAGTTTAAGAGGCCAGGAGGGCCTGTTCGGAAGACTTGCCATTTCTGTGGCAAGGAGGGCCATATCAAGGAATCGTGTAGGAAGTTCTTGGGGTAATGTATTGCCTGTGGAGATCCCGCTCATGCTCTCAGGGAGTGCCTGAGGTTGAAGCTGCCTTGGATGGCACCTATTGCTGCCCTGCCGTTGCAGCAGAGAGCCCCGGTGCCCGCTGGTCGTGGGGTACCCCTTGTTCCACAAGGGCATGCCTTTCGGCAGGCTGTTCCGCCGAGGAGGCAGGCATTTCTGATGACCGATGAGGAGGTTTTGGCCATGGATGAGATCATTGCAGGTAACTTTCAATCTAGTTGTTCCTTCCTTAATTAGTTGATTGTTAAAATTATGTTGGTTGCTTGTGTATGAATGTTGCTAGAATAAGATTTGATTGATTAGACTGTTTGTTAGGTGTGGTTTTGGTTTGCACATTCCCTGCCCGAGTCCTCTTTGACTCAGGTGCGTCGATGTGCATTTTGGCCCAGAGCTTCGTGGAGAAGCATTCCTTGTCGACGTCCCCTCTCTTCAAGAGTTGGAACATCATTACAGGGAATGGAGTAGTCTCGGTGCATCGTGGGTGCAGCCCTTGCTCTATGGTGGTTTGTGGACATGAGCTTTATGCTGATTTTATTGTCCACAACATCACCAACTACGATGCGGTCTTTGGGATGGATTGGCTTTCGAGCTTCTATGCTACGATTGATTGTCGGAGGAAGAGGGTGGTGTTCGAGATTCCCGGACATCCCGTATTTGAGTTCAGCCGTGGTAGCAGTTCGCTTGGTCCTGTCAGATTTCGGGCCAGACCGGTGGAGGTTGTGGCTATGCAGATGGAGTTGGAGAGGCCAGCTGTGGTGCGAGATTTTGATGACGTCTTCCCCGAGGAGATGTCTGGACTGCCACCCGATCGAGCTTTAGAGTTTTTTATTGATTTGATTCCAGGTGCGCGGCCGATTTCGAAGGCACCATACCGTATGGCGCCTGCAGAATTGGAAGAGTTGCGGAAGCAGTTGGATGAGCTTATGCAGAAGGGTTACATTAATCCCAGTGTGTCTCCGTGGGGAGCACCGGTGTTGTTGGTAAAGAAGAAGGATGGTTCGCGTCGCATGTGCGTGGACTATCGGGAGTTGAATGCGGTGACCATCAAGAATAAATACCCGTTGCCTCGCATCGATGATATTTTTGATCAGCTTGGAGGTTCGAGGGTGTTTTCTAAATTGGATTTGAGTAGTGGTTACCATCAGTTGAAGGTGAAAAAGGATGATGTTCCGAAGACAGCGTTCAGGACGAAGTATGGACACTATGAGTTTGTGGTTATGCCTTTCGGCGTAACTAACGCACCCGCGGTTTTCATGAATCTGATGAACCTGATTTTCTATGACTTTTTGGATAAGTTTGTCGTTATCTTTATTGACGACATACTGATCTATTTGAAGTAGGAGGAAGAGCATGCCACGCACTTGAGGACGGTGTTGGAGATTCTGAGGAAGCATCGGTTGTATGCCAAGTTTTCAAAGTGCGAGTTTTGGCTGGACCGAGTTGCTTTTCTCGGGCATGTGGTGACTGGAGATGGTATTTCAGTGGATCCCGAGAAGATCAGGGCCATCAGAGAGTAGCCTGTTCCGTCGTCGGCCTCTGAGATTCGGAGTTTCCTTGGTTTGGCGGGATATTATCGGCGTTTCATTAAGGATTTTTCCCGTATTGCCGAGCCAATGACCAGGTTGACACGGAAGGATATACCTTATGTTTGGTCGGGTGACTGTGAGCATGCCTTTGGTATTCTGAGAGAGCGTTTGACGTCTGCTCCTGTTCTTGCTGTGCCTGACCGCAGTGGAGGATTCGAGATCTTTTGCGATGCTTCTGGAAAGGGTCTCGGTTGTGTTTTGCATCAGCATGGACATGTGGTGGCTTATGCGTCGCGTCAACTCAAGGTTCATGAGAAGAATTACCCGACGCATGATTTGGAGTTGGCTGCCGTTGTGTTTGCTCTTAAGATTTGGAGGCACTTATTGCTGAGTGAGAAAGTGAAAATCTTCACCGATCACAAAAGCTTGAAGTATATTTTTACCCAGAAGGAGCTCAACATGCGACAGTGTCGATGGTTGGAGCTTATGGCAGATTATGAGATTGATTTGCAGTATCAGCCTGGCAAGGTGAATGTGGTTCCAGATGCTTTGAGTAGGCTTCCCGCGGTGATGGTGTTGACCTCGCAGTGGAGATTGCAGCAGGATTTTTGCGAGTCCGGAGTGGATATTGTTTTTCCTGGGGAGGCTTCTTCGTTGATGTACATGCAGGTGCAGTCAACGATCGTGGATCGGATTAAGGCGAGTCAGGCCGGAGATCCGAAATTGGTAAGGATTCGAGGGCAGGTTGAAGCTGGTCTGCGGACTGACTTTTTGATTCATGAGGATGGCTCGCTGAGATTTGGAGCCAGGTTGTGTGTGCCAGCTGGGGATATTAGAGAGGAGTTGATGGTGGAGGCACACAGTTCACTGTATTTTGTGCATCCTGGTGGGACCAAGATGTACCAGGATCTTCGTCTGAATTTTTGGTGGCATGGCATGAAGAGGAGTGTGGCTCGGAGTGTGGCCAAGTGTTTGGTTTACCAGCAAGTGAAGGCGGAGCATCAGCGTACGGCTGGGTTGCTACAACCGCTTCCGATTCCGGAGTGGAAATGGCAACACATCACTATGGATTTCATGACTGGACTACCTCGGAGTCCGAAGCAGAATGACGCGATTTGGGTGATCGTAGATCGATTGACCAAATCCGCGCACTTTATTCCATTCCGAGTAGGACAGTCCACTGAGGCGCTAGTAAGGAGATACATGGAGGTAAATTCTTTTACTCTCCATTTCTATTTCCTTCTTCTAGTTTAGATAGTGATGTAACGTGAATCGTGCAGGAGATCGTGCGACTTCATGGAGTCCCCGTGAGTATCGTGTCGGACAGGGACACGAGGTTCACATCTCAGTTCTGGCAGAGTTTGCAGAAGAGTTTGGGTACGCGTCTGAGTTTCAGCACGGCGTACCATCCGCAGACGGATGGCCAGTCCGAGAGGACGATTCAGATTTTGGAAGACATGCTGAGAGCGTGCATGTTGGATTTCAAGGGTTCGTGGGAGGACCATCTGCACTTGGTGGAGTTCTCTTACAACAACAGCTACCAGGCGTCTATTGGCATGGCGCCTTTCGCCGCTTTGTATGGGAGGAAATGTCGATCGCCTTTGAGTTGGGATGACGTTGGTGATAGGGAGCTGTTGGGACCTGAGATGATTGTGGAGGCCGTGGAGGTTGTCAGGAATATTCGGGAGAGGTTGAGGATTGCTCAGGACCGTTTTAAGCATTGGGCGGATGCTAAACGTCGTCCTTTGGAGTTTCAGCCTGGGGACCATGTGTTTCTGAGGATTTCCCCGAATCGTGGAGTGAAATGCAAACACGGCCACCTTTGTGTAAACTGGATAACGCTATAAAGTGCTAGAATGACTCCTAAATCTCATCTTTGGCGTCCTCCCCAATGTTTCGTGGGGCACCGACTACTCAACTTTATTAGAAGAAGCATTCACTTATTATAACTCTCTTTACCATTCTAAACACAAGTTACCAAATCATCTACCCACTCCTTAGGAGAAACAAAGCATAACCCATTGGCCACACCCTATCCAATTAAAAACTAATACATTCATTCCAACTCATGCAATTACTTACACCAAACTTTTCTCAAATTATTTCAAGAAGAGTATCACGACATATAGACAATTTTCATACATGGCATATCAACATTTGAATCCATATGGAAAAGAAATTAAAACATGCCAATCAAACATTCTTAGGCTTGATACCAAAATAATAATCCGAAAATTTGCATGGAATTAACCTTTTAGGGACTAAGCAAAAAAAAAAGGCATAGGAGAAGGCAACCAAAAGATATGCTCAAAGATGAATGGATGATGATGAATTAATTTTTTTTAATTATAAAAAACTATAAACTAATAAACTAGCATCCAACATCATAGTACCCCCAACTAAAAATAAACTTTGTCATCAAAGTGTGAAGGGAAACTAGATTTATTAAAACGATGCTAGATGATAAAAGAAAGAAAGAAACCCTGCGAAAGCAAACTAATTTTATTTATTTATTTACACTAAAGTAAGGAATACACCTTAGTAAATGGCGGATCCCGAATATGTAATGGGGGAGGAAGCTGCTCGATCATATCCTTGCGATCCTCCACCAATATTCTTCCTCCACGCTTAGCATTGGCGGCCACCAACACAATCCCCAACATCTCCATCAGTTATACATATTTGTCCTGCATGAGATGGATTATGGTAGTAAATATGGGACTCATATGATTTTTAATGAAAACATCCCAAATATAGTCATCAAAATGATTAAAAGAAATTAACGTATAAGGATGACTACTCCCTGAAAAAGGTGCACCAATCTCGGTATGATATGCAACCACTGGGGAGAGAAGTGAAAGATGCTGGAATAAAACTGGAGGGGAACACAATCCAGGCTCCATTACAATGATCTCTGAACTCGTGTCCTTAACTGCATCCTCCTCATGCTCATCCAAAACTGTATACTCGTCCTCTCCATCTCTGCACACATCACCACTAGGAAGCTCTGACAGCTTCATCATCAAATCCTCTGGAGTCCCAACCAATGTCTGATTATCCTCACTCAGGGACTCTAGATGCTCCCAAGCATCCTCAGGTGTGTACTCCATGAAAGCTCCATTGTCCAACATCTCCATGAAAATTTGTGCCTCCTCATGTAGCCCCTCGTAGAAGAACTGGAAGAGAACATCGACCATATACCCATGATGTGGACAGCCACTAACTACATCTGTGAACCTCCTCCAAGCCTGAAAGAAGGATTCACCATCGCACTGTGCAAACATGGCAATTTTGAGCTTCAATAACCTGTCCTTGTGCAAAGAAGATGAAAGAGCATCATATCGAAATTTTGTGCCATGAAAGTCCATCACAAAATTTTTTTAAGGAAAAAAATGACTCAAAAAGTGCAAAATAAAGAAATAAAGAGACTCGATGCTAAAGAAGGAAGTACTACACCCAAGGTCTCCAAAACAAACCAAAAATGTGAAATGCAAAAACCGTTGTTCCCCGGCAAAGGCGCCAATTGATTCAATCGAAATTGTGCACAATCCAAATAGGGTGCACACAATCTCCCCCTGAAGCGAAAGGGTGTCGTAGAATACAAAATAACCTGGTGAGCCCAGGGTCGAACTCAGGGATAAGTCTTCTCGCATTCACAGAGTTGATCAAAGATAGCTAAGGGTGTGAGAACGTCAAACTACTAACAAAGATGTGGTGGTGGAAATTATGTGTGGTAAAATGTATCAAACTACTCTATGAAAATGAGGGATGGAGGATTGGATAGGCAAGTGGCAAGGACAAGAATGCATGGATTGTGGATTTGTTAGGATCAATCTTAAGTGTGAGAATATAACCCTACAACTCAATGATGTCCCTTTTGGGGATGCACCATCGAAAAATACTCTTTTGGAGGTGAAAGCAAGTGTGAAATGTGATTCAATTGTGGAGCCCTTTGGGGTCACAATTAGAAGTGGTAGCGGTCACGAGCTATGGTTATTTATGACTCAATGGCGTCCCTTTTAAGGAAGCGTCATCGGGGATATCCTTTTGGGAGTTAAAATGATGGTATAGTGTAGTGGCTTAAGAATTAGGTCTCATTGAAATTAAGTTGATACTTCTTTTTGAGAAGATCAAAATCATCCTTTTGGGATGATCGGTTCTCTAATATAATCTTTTGGATTCATATAAGAGAGTTAAATTAAAAACTTAAATTTAAGCCACATAAAAAATAATTCAATCCAAATGAATCCAGCTCAACATGTGAAAAAAGTTCCATAGCAAATCATAACCCAAGCAAAGAAAGTTAGCAATTCATATGGATAAACAATACTAACTTCATATTAATCATTATCAAATCCATACAACCCAATTAAGTACAAATGAAAAGCTAAGACAAAGGAAAGAGATCACCAAATGTTGCTACAAATGAGTCCTTTCTTCTTTTCCCTTTTTCTTCTCCAAGCTCCTCCAAGTTCCTTGCCTCCAAGCCCACCAAGAGCCCCTCAACAACCTCTCTATTTTAGCAATAGAATGGATTACAATGTGATATAATGGAATGCCATAAGATGAAGCTCTCACCTCCTTTTATAGGCTTAGAATCCCAAGTGGTTTATAGTGCTTGGCTCTTCATTTTTCCCACTCTTTATTTGAGAATAAATTCTATGACTCTTTAGTTTCCACTCTTTATTTTAGAATAAATTCCATGACTCTTCATTTTCCATTCTTTATTTTAGATTAAATTCCATGAAACCATTCAAATCTTGGCCTCTTCATTTTCCACTCTTTATTTGAAAATAAATTCTCATGTCTCTTCATTTTCTGTTTCTTTGGCTTCTGAATATGATGTTGGATGCTAGTTTGCTAGTTTATAGTTTTTTTATAATTGAAAAAAAAATTTAATTCATCATCATGCATTCATCTTTGAGCATAACTTTTGGTTGCCTTCTCCTATGCCTTTTTTTGCTTAGTCTCTAAAAGGTTAATTCCATGCAATTTTTTGGATTATTATTTTGGTATCAAGCCTAAGAATGTTTGATTGGCATGTTTTAATTTCTTTTCCATATGGATTCAAATGTTAATATACCATTATGAAACTTGTCTATATGTCGTGATACTCTCCTTGAAATAATTTGAGAAAAGTTTGGTGTAAGTAATTGCATGAGTTGGGATGAATGGCTTAGTTTTTGATTGGATAGGGTGTGGCTAATGGTAAATGTTTGGTGGCCCCTAATGAGTGGGTGATTGAGTTGATAAATTAAGTTGAAAGTGTGAAAGAAATATAATAAGTGAATAAACGAATGATTCTCCTAGTCAAGTTGAGTTACCGGGGCCCCACGAAACATTGGGGATGACGCCAAAGATGAGATTTAGGGGGATCATTCTAGCCTTTTGTTTATATAGCGTCATCGCGTGTACACAAAGATAGTCGTGTTTGCATTTCATAGCGTAATCGCGTTTATGCAAAACAAAAATATAAAACATGAGTGATGCAATCTCAACCCCCACAAGTTAAAAGAAGCTTTGCATTGTTATGACCAAGTCCCTGAAAATTGAAAACTATGATATGATTTGTAATATATCCTAACAAATGCATACTGTGCTTATTACTTTACTCTTCTCTGAATTAGATTGGGAGGAATGTCATGTGTTATTCTTTTTCATACATGTGTATATTGGTTTTGAAATCAAATGGAAACAACTTTTGGAGTAGGCCATGATAATATCATAAGTTGGGTACACGTTTTTAATTGAATCTGAATTTATCGCATTATTTGCTAGAGACTAGCAAATAGCTAGTTGAGGGTGTGATTTCAGCAGTCATGTTTTATATTTTTGTTTTGCATACACACGATGACGCTATGAAATGCAAACACGACTCTTCTCTTGATCCCCACTATCACTTAGGTCTCAGGAGAAAACCTGTTGCAACCACAAGTTCAAATCAATTTAGAGAATAATCGTAGGGAACCTAACTACTTTGAATGATGATGATTTGATGGTTTTGGATTTGGTTTTTAAATTAATGGAAAAGTGAGAAAAGAACGTTTTTGTTTTTGAAAATATTTAAGAGAAATATGGGTTCATTAGGATACATAATTTGTATTAATTTGGTTAATTAGAAATAACTCAATGATATCTCTTTTTGGGAGAAAGTCATCGAAAGATGCCTTTACAGGGATTAAAGCTCAAAATCGATAAAGTTGTTATTAAAATAATAATCTTTTAAATAAGAGATGAACTTCCTTGTGGGAAGATCAAAACTCACCCTTGTGGGATGATCATAAACTCATTCAAAATCTTTTGGAGAATGAAAAAGAAGAGTTTAAATTAAGATTATAACTTTAAAAAAAAGAGAAAGTGATAACTTTAAAATTCAACCAAAGTAACACAAAACGTGTTTCCTAACTACACCATATCATGCACAAATAAAATTTAGCTATTCATGTTGAAAATAAAAGAAAATATAAACAAAGAAAACATTTTCATTTATAAGAAAAGAGACCTTGAAAGATAACAAAAGAGTGAGAAAAGACATCACCAATTTACACCCTCCTTCCGTAACAAATGAAACACCCCTTTCTTCCTTCAAAAATCATATGAAAGCTCGCTCAAAATACTCTCTCTATTACCAGAAATACATAGGATAAAACTCTCCAAAATCTGATGATAATAACTCAAGAAAAACACATATTTATAGGCTTCACATTCTTATCGGATTTATTGGTGCATGGCTCTTCATCTTCCCCTTCATCAATGTAAATAAAACTCCAAAAACCCTTCAAATTCTGTCTCTTGAGCTGCTGGTCATGAAAATAAGATGAAGAGTCACATTCAGCTTCGAATTCTGATCAAAATCAAGTCCAAATTCATCAAAATCCATCAAGAAACGCATCAAATGCACTTTAAAGAACATTTCGGGTTTGTTCTTGCGCAAACGGGTCGGATCCGCACCCATAACCCACATCTGCGCCTGCCTGCCTGCTTCCGCATCTGCATCCGCTCGGGCAAAAAAAATTTTTTTGAGAAAGGGCGGAGCCCGCTTCTCTTGGCGGGCCGGCCCGTTGGGATTCCCTTATTATTATTATTTTTTAAAAAAATTTAAACAGCTGAAAGCCCCACTGGGCTTTTGAAGCGGGCCGGCCAAATTCGCATTGGCTGGCCAAGCGGGCCGGCTCGTTCGGCTCGTTTTTTATTTCTTTTTTTAATTTCTCCTTTTGTTTCTTTGAACCGGGTTGCTTCAAAAATTGTAGAAAATTCTCTAGAGCTCCGAAAAATCTGAATGAACAGCCGTTGGAACCGTGTGCTCGAAATCTTCTCTGAAAAATATGTAGAATCAAAAATTAGTTCTCAAAAATTAATAATTGTGCAAACTATTTGATTAAGCTCTAATATTATATGATTTTCTGAATATAACCATACTAGAGCTATTTTTAGCACTTACGTATGCACAAATTGGGGTCCAATAAGGGAAAATAATGTAATATTATGCTGAAATCAATAGGGGCCCAATTGATCCCCCTCCTACGCTTAAGTTAGTCTACATTGGATGAAAAACTATAGAGCAAAATGAAGAGGAAGATATAAGAGTGAGGGATGAGAGTATATTTAGTGTGGTACTTAGCCATTCTTGGAGATCTCCCGTAGGAAATTTGGCCTCCTTTCCTCATTCTCTCTGGAGATATTTATTCTCTCTCCCTTGACTTGTAACTTCCCTCCATATTAAGTGACAACTAATTGTTTCATTAGCGGGCTTTGAATTAGCCATCAAAGGGAGTAACTCCTTCCATTATTATGGCTATTAACTCCCCCAATTAAGGCTATGGGAGTGAGCCATCAAGAGGATATTTGACTTATTCCACCCAAGTGTAGTGGGTTGGGTTGACTCGTTCAACCCAAACACTATGGGCCAAGGGCCGTATTTGTCTAGCCGGTAGAATGTATGTACTTGCTTAATAGGCTGGGCCCATGTATTCAACAATGGCCACCATCACCAGAGTTCAACCGATTGTGCAGGTCGAGGTCGGGTGATGTGTTCAATAAAGGAAAGAATGGACCTTGGTCAATCAGTCGGGTAAAGAAATGTAGTTCGGTGGCGAGGGGGTTGCCCCCTCGGCTTATGTCTGACAACAAAGTTATGTAGGTTGGTAGCGAGGGGTTTAGCCCCTTCGACTTACTGCCGACGACGAATGGCATTTAGTGGTGAGGGGTTGGCCCCTTGGATTATAGCTGACGACGGATGTCATTCAGTGGCGAGGGTGCGGCCCCTCGGCTTACGCCTGATGGCAAAGCGAGTAGTTCGGTTGAGAGGGGTATGGCCCCTTCGTCTTAACGACTAAGTAGAGTCATTCAGTTGCGAGGGTGTTTAGTCCATCGGCTTACGACTGACGATGAGGAGAGTCGTTCGATTGCGCGGGGTTCAATCCCTTCATCTTATGGCCGATGACTAAGTAGAGTCATTCAGTGGGGAGGGGTTGGCCCCTCGGCTTACGGCTGACGACATTGAAGAGTCGTTTGGTTGTGAGGG
Source organism: Scilla litardierei (assembly GCA_030789695.1). NCBI lineage: Eukaryota > Viridiplantae > Streptophyta > Magnoliopsida > Asparagales > Asparagaceae > Scilla > Scilla litardierei. The sequence goes on along the minus strand of CM061141.1, from coordinate 175,301,241 downwards.
GTGTGGCCCCTTCAGCTTACAGCCGACGACGAAGTCGCGTCGTTCAGTGGCGAAGGGTTGGCCCCTCGGCTTACGGTTGACGACCTTGAAAAGTCGTTCAGTTGTGAGGGGTGTGGCCCCCTCGGCTTACGACCAACGACGAAGTCGTGTCGTTCAGTGGCGAGGGGTTGGCCCCTCGGCTTACGGCTGCCGATGTTGAAGAGTCGTTTAGTTGCGAGTGGTGTGGCCCCTTTAGCTTATGGCCGACAATGAAGTCGCTTCATTCAACGGCAAGGGGTTGGCCCATCGGCTTACAGCTGACGACAAATATTGCTCAATGGCGAGGGGTTGGCCCCTTGACTTACGGTTGACTACGAATGTCGCTCAGTGGCGACGGGTTGGACCCTCTCTTACGGCTGACGACGTTGAAGAGTCGTTCAGTTGCGAAGGATATGACCCCTTCTGTTGGATATGGACGACATAAATACACCCATGAGGGGATGTATGAGGGTAAACGGACCTCAGATGTCGCGTGCACGAAGGCGTGCGCGAAGGAAACCTTTTCTCGTGTGAAAAGGACCACTCGATAAGTGGAAAAAGCCACTCGATAAGTGGAAAAAGCCACTTTATAAATGCAAAATGGCACTTGATAAGTGGATAAAGAAGAAGATAAATGAATGTGCTAATATAGGCTAATAAGCTTATAATTGGTTATTTCCTACAATAACCACCCCTAAAGCCTATAAATAGGACCCAAGGGTAAGGCATTCATTCATACTTTCCATGTCATAAGTTTGCATAAGGCATCCTTATGTTCTTCTTCTCCCTTCCATTAAAATCCTCTTCTAGTTAGAGACTTAGGCGGTGAAACTCTGCTTCGATCCTCTGTGATGAAGTATCGACCGTTGTGGCGAATCCGAGGGCGAAGTTCCGAGATTACCGTGCCGAGTACGCAAGCGTAAGTCTCGACTTCATTTATTTCGATCCTAACAACGCTGTTTTGACAGGATCCTACATTGGTATCAGAGCCATACGGGTTCGCCCCGGACAAACCGCCGCCCCGTCGAACCGATGAACGAGGCGTTGTCTTTTTCACGAATGGGTATCCTACCATTACGGATATGGTAGGAACGCTTCGTGACGGAGAGAACGCAGCGGTTGTTCTTTTCACGTTAGGGTCTCCTACCATTACGGATATGGCAGGAACTCTCCGTGACGGGAAGAACCGACCATTCACGTCGTCAAGCTCGCACTCTTCATGGATGCAGAGTCTCCATTCATAGGGAATGTGAACTCTCTTCATGTGGAGCGCGTAGTTTACGAACTTTAAAGTGTGTTATTTTTCATTTTTGGCACACGACCATTAGAGAATAACTACTTTCTCGACGAACGGGTGCTTCATCGACGAACGGGTGCTTCATCGAGGAAGATGATGGTAGTTATCTACATCGGAGAAGATGACTTTTGGTGCATGATCACCATGGCCAAATGGGCTATGGAGGCAACGCATCCCCCCTCCTCATGCGGAGGGGGTTGGCTACGGCCAAAAACCACCACGACCACCCCGTCGAGGGGGAGGAGTGCATGCGGCCACCCCATGCAAGGGGGGAGACCGGCCATGGCTGGCCTAGGCCAATAGGCCGTGGCCGGCCATGGCCGGCCCCGGCCAGGGCCGGCCCCGGCCAGGGCCAGGGAGCCCTGGACGTGGCCAGGGCCAGGTTTGGCCGAGACCAGGCCAGGGCCAGGGGGCCCTGGCCGGCCTCGACCAAGGCCAGGGGCCGGCGCCCTGGCCTCTGCCAGGGCCTGGCCGGCCCTGGAAGAGGCCAGGGCCAATGCCCTGGCCTCAGGCCAGGGCCTGGCCGGCCCTGGCCGGCCTCGGCCAGGGCAGAGGCCCTTGGCCGGCCCTTGGCCAGCCCCGGCCAGGGCAGAGGCCCTGGCCAAGGGGGTGTCAAATAACTAATTAGTCGGTATTGGTCGACCAATTTGGGATTATTGGTCAACCAATTTAGCCAGAGGCCTTGACAATGGTTTCGGCCCCGGCAACTTACAAGCCTAGCCCATACGGGGCCGACGGCAGTCATCTGCGGCAAAATTCTCCAATAAGGGGGGAACGCCTGGATCCATACGGGAGCCGGCGACAATGGCTTGCAAAAAAATCTCCTAAAGGGGGGGATCCGACCTTGGCACGGCAACGGCTTAAACCCGGCTATTTCACTAGTATCATAAGGGTACTATGTTGAAATATATTTTTGAAAAATACGTTTTCATACGTTTTGAAAAATAGGTTTTCAAAAACGCTTTTCCGCTGCGAAGTACTATAAGAGTACGATTATTTGATAAAGTGATGGGGAAATATTGAAAGTTGCTCTAGATGATGATTGGAAACGTAGTGGCTTTTCCGATTCTAGAGTAACATCTTCAATATTTTTCGAAAGTAACTTATCAAATTATGAATATCATTCCAAGTGGGAGTTGATTTTAGAACTATCCATATGGGATATTCTATTATCATTTCAAGTGGGAATTATATCTGAAAAATACTTTTTCAAACTCGTTTTTCCGCTGCTAGTACTATAAGAGTACTATTGTTTGATAAGTGATGGGGGAATATTGAAGGTTGTTCTAGATGGTGATTGGAATCATAGAGACCTTTTCGATTCTAGAACAACATCTTCAATATTTTTCGAAAGTAACTTATCAAATATAATATAATTCGAAGTGGGATTTGAATTTTTAGAACTATCCAAATGGGATATTCTATTATCATTTCAAGTGGGAGTTATATTTTAAGAATTTTTATGCAATTTTTTGCTCAAACCTTTGGTTTTGTGTCTTTTACAGCATTTTAAAAGTAAAATGTCTTCTGCTTCAAAGAATATCGTCGCTGAGTTAAACAGAGGTGAAAAACCCAACGGCGATAATTACAAACTTTGGTCCATCAAGATACAATACGTTTTAGAGGAGCAAGAAGTGCTCGAAACTCTAAAGAACATAATGATTGAACCCGAGTTGGGCACTACGGCCCAACACAGACGAGACAAGGAAGCTTTTGATGCTTGGTCTCGGAAGAATAAGATAGCCTGCATTACATTATTGAGCAGTATGGCCGATGACATAATGCGCATCTTCCGAGAGCATGACTTAGCCATGGACATATGGTCCAAGCTAGAAGAGAAGTTCGGTGGCACATCGGTGTCCAAACTTCGCGCCTTAACTATAAGGTTCGATTCATATAAGAAACGTCCAGATCATTCTATGGGGAAACATCTGCGACATATGGCGAATCTTATCTCGGAGTTAAAGGACGCAGGTCATGTGCTCACTGATGAGCAACAAATCCAAGCAGTCATACGTTCCCTACCAAATGGGTGGGACCAAATGAAGATGCATCTCACTCACAATGAGAGCATCAAGACTTTCAGCGATGTTTCTAAGCACCTCGAATTAGAGGAAGAGCGGCTTGCGGCTGCCAAGCCAAGTGCAGAAGTGCACATGGTTGCTAGTTCCTCACACGGGGGAAAGAAAAGGAAAGATCGTTCGAAGTCTACCAATGAACGTAATAAGCAACATGAGTTTACCAAGAAACCCAAACATAAGGGTGGGCACAAGAAATGGCACAAGAAGAAAGACTTGAAGAGGATCAAGTGCTTCAAGTGCAACAAGCTCGGTCACTATGCTCGTTCGTGTACGAGTGGAGGTGACGAGGTAACTTGTAAATATACTAGTTACATATGTGTTTCTAGTTCAATATTTCTTGTGGAATCTAATCCATTTTGGATAATTGATTCAGGTGCCACCGACCACATAGCAAGGGACAGACGGTCCTTCGTGGAGTATCACCCGGATACCCCAAGGAATGAAGTGGATCAATGTAGGAAACAACACACGTGTTGAAGTGAAAGGCGTTGGGACTCGCAAGCTAGTCTTGGACAACGACCGCACTCTCCTACTTCATGATGTTCTCTTCATTCCATATATTCAAAGGAATATTAAAACTGTGGTCAATTTAATGGGTCTTGGTTATAGTTGGTTCCTTCATGATTGTAATATGGACCTATTTTGTAATAATTCCTTAATTGGCACAGGGTATGTTTTCAAAGGATTTATTGTAATAAGTACAATGTATGATTCCTCATGTAATGAAAATTTCCTTGTGACAAATTCTTTGACTAATGAGTCTAATATAATTTGTTGGCACGCAAGGCTTGGTCATATTGGACCAACGCGTATGGATAGACTTGCCAAACGTGGCCTTCTATCCAATGTTTCAAAGGTCGAAATGTCGACCTGCGAACATTGCCTTGTGAGGAAATCTTATCGCAAGCCGTTTGGAACCGGCACAAGGGCCGAGGTTCCATTACAGCTTATCCATTCGGACATATGTGGTCCGATGAATGTTAAGACAAGACGCGAGAAGTCCTATTTCATCACTTTTATTGATGATTTCACCCGATTCGGTCATATCTATTTGATATCCCACAAAAGTGAAGCACTAAACCTGCTTTAAAAACTATATGAGTTTAGTGGAGAATCAATTAGATCGCAAGATTAAGGTCGTGCAAACCGATAGGGACGGTGAATATCAATCAACAAGTTTTAAGGAACTTTGTGATGAAAAAGGCATAGTACATCAGGTAACTATGCCTTATACTCCTCAACAAAACGGTGTTGCAGAAAGGAGAAATAGGAATTTAATGGAAATGGTCCGTTCAATGATGGCACAAGCTAACTTGCCAATCACCTTTTGGGGTGATGCATTATTGACGGCCGCTTTCATTTTTAACCGTGTACCCTCGAAATCAGTTAGCTCCACTCCTTATGAGTTGTGGAACCAAAGGTCTACTGACTTAAACATTTTGAAATCTTGGGGTTGTGCATCCTACGCACATATTTCCTCCCATAAGTATGGCAAACTTGGGCCAAGGGGAAGGAAATGTATCTTTATACGATACGCAGAAAACTCCAAATGTTATGTTTTTGTTAGTCAGGAAGACAATGGTGGGCTAATTGAGTTTGAGTCGAGGGATGTCACTTTCTTGGAAAACGAGTTTCCAAGACAGGGCGAGATAAGTCAGGACTTATCTTAATTTGAGATTTATGATCAAGAAGGATTACCTCATTCGAGTGGGAGAATTCTTGGTGAAAACGAAAATACGTTTCAACCTTCACTAATGGATTGTACGAATGACGATTATCCTATTCCATACGGGAATAATGATCCTAGTGGGAGCAATTCTAACGACATTCCAAGTGGGAGTGATATTAGAATTGATCTAATTTCGAGTCAACAAGGACTTGAAGAATCTCAAATACGATGTAGTAGTCGTACAAGGTTGGCTCCTCTAAGATTTGAGGATGAATTTCCGCAAACCTTTATGACTTTACTACAAGAAGATGACGAGCCTGCTACTTTCAAACAGGCCGTATCTTGCCCTGCTAAAAGACAAATGGATGGAAGCGATACAAGAGGAGTTAGAATCCATGAAAGTTAACCAAGTCTGGGACTTAGTTGACTTACCCAGAGGACGTAGAGCTATTGGGAACAAATGGGTTCTCAAGATCAAGCATAAGGCTGATGGCTCTATTGACAGATGTAAAGCTCGCCTTGTCGCGAAAGGTTTTACGCAACAAGAAGGGATAGACTACGAAGAGACCTTCTCACTTGTTGTGCGTTTTACCTCGATTCGCCTAATTCTGGCAATGGTAGCTTGCTTAGACCTCGAATTACATCAGATGGATGTAAATATTGCCTTTCTCAATGGAGAATTGGACGATGAAATTTATATGGAACAACCAACATGGTTTGTAAAAGAAGGAAACGAACATAAGGTTTGTAAACTTCATAAGTCCATATATGGTCTTAAACAATCATCGAGGCAATGGTATATACGATTTCATAAAGTTATCAAATGGTTTTACCATGCTTGATGAAGATAACTGAGTATATATCAAGAGGATTAAAAGCAAGTATATTATCATGTCTCTATATGTAGATGACATTTTAATAGCCGGAAATGAAAAAGGCTTTGTGATGAGTATCAAGGCTTGGCTTTCATCAGTATTTGAGATGAAAGGTATAGGAAAAGCCGCATATATCCTTGGAGTTAAGATTTCAAGGAATCGTTCGAAGAAACTTCTTTCTCTCTCAGGAGACTTATATAAAGAAGGTTCTAGAACGCTTTGATATGCAGGACTGCAAGTCCATTGATATTCATATAAGCATATGCGATAATTTATATCTGGAATCGTGTCCAAAGAACCAAAAGGATAAGTAAATTATGGAAAAAGTTCCATATTCCAGTGCAGTTGATAGTCTTATGTACGCTATGATGTGTACGAGACCAGACATCTGTTTTGCCGTTGGAAATGGTAAGCGGTTACCAATCCAATCCAGGGCAAGTACACTGGAAAGCGGTTAAGAGGATACTGTGTCTTGTAAGATCAAACACATTGATATCCGATACGAATTTGCAAAATATTATGATAAAACCAAGAAGGTAGACATAAGGTACATATCTACGCATGAGATGATAGAGGATCCGCTTACGAAAGCGATCCCCAGAAATGTGTTTTATAAACACTTATCATCCCAAGGATTGCGTAAGAGTTGAGTTGTACCAATATATATTCCCAAGTCTGAGAAAGATCAAATTTAATAAAAGAATAAGTTCTTTTTCAAACATTGCATATGAATCTCTTGAGAAATGTTTGTGTACATTTTTGAAATCTCAGCTGAATTCTAGTATGTCGGACAGATTGAGGTTGGCTCTCTCACATGAGCAACCGCCTTATTCTATCAGACGGATAGAATAGAGATGAGACCTGTTTAAAGTCAAAATCATCAGACGGATGATTTAGAGTCATGACTTAAACAAAATGGTCACATGAAAGATCTGCATCATATGGATGCTTACAGAAGATCTAAAAGGATTTTTGAAATCCTATCTGTCTAAATGCGGGATGTGAGTCCAAATGATTATTTGAGTAGAAAAAGGGACTCAAAGTCAGACATTGTGGTGTCTGATCATCATCCTTACAACATCATTGAGACATACACTCCATGGAAAAGGAGCGATGTTGTAATACGTATTTATACTACGTATGCATTTTTTGACCATTGGGTTAGAATAGTAAATAAGTTTACTATTATGTGAGACCCAAAGACCACATGGGTCTTAATTCATTACCCTTATGGACTCTAATTGGTTCCTTTAGATTTGACCGAGTGATTGCTATCTCAGCATGTTACTTATGGACTATGGTTAATTCGGTCCGGCGGGGCATGTTAGAAAAGCAAGTCAAGTCAAGATCGAAAGGATCGCAAGAAGAGGAAGATTAATTTCACATTCACATTTGGACTTTAAAGATTCAAAGCTGGCCAGCCAATTGCAATCCAGATGGGATTCAATTGTTGAATATAAAGTATAAGAAATGTGAAGAAATAATCTAAGGTAAAGCATGTGTTGATCTACTCAACTTTGCTCCTCGAGGAGTGTTGTGTATCTCTAACAAGTGCACAACAGTGGACTCTATGCGCATGACGGTCACACGGCCTATTTCTCGGTATGACAAACAGAAGAGTTAAAGGAAAATATGTTTCCTTACAATCCCCTCAAGTGTGAGTGGGAGATGTTGGATATGGACGACATAAATACACCCACGAGGGGATGTATGAGGGTATACGGACCTCAGATGTCACGTGCACGAAGGCGTGCGCGAAGGGAACCTTTTCTCGTGTGAAAAGGACCACTCGATAAGTGGAAAAAGCCACTCGATAAGCGGAAAAAGCCACTTTATAAATGCAAAATGGCACTTGATAAGTGGATAAAGAAGAAGATAAATGAATGTGCTAATATAGGCTAATAAGCTTATAATTGGTTATTTCCTACAATAACTACCCCTAAAGCCTATAAATAGGACCCAAGGGTAAGGCATTCATTCATAATTTCCATGCCATAAGTTTGCATAAGGCATCCTTATGTTCTTCTTCTCCCTTCCATTAAAATCCTCTTCTAGTTAGAGACTTAGGCGGTGAAACTCTGCTTCGATCCTCCGTGACGAAGTATCGACCGTTGTGGCGAATCCAAGGGCGAAGTTCTGAGATTACCGTGCCGCGTACGCAAGCGTAAGTCTCGACTTCATTTATTTCGATCCTAACAACGCTGTTTTGACAGGATCCTACACCTTCGGCTTACGGTCGATGACAAAGTCACATCGTTCAGTGGGAAGGGGTTGGCCCCTTGGCTTACGGCTGACGACATTAAAGAGTCGTTCGATTTGCAAGGGGTTTGGCTCCTTCGGCTTACGGTCGATGACGTTAAAGAGTCGTTCGATTTGCAAGGGGTTTGGCTCCTTCGGCTTACAGCCGACGACGAAGTCACGTCGTTCAGTGGTGAGGGGTTGTCCCATCGGCTTACTACTGACGACGAATGTCGTTTAGTGGTAGGGATGGCAGTAATGGCCTGACCCGCCTGGCCCGACCCGGTTTTGACCCGGACCGACCCGGCCCACAGCCAGGTCGGGGCAAGCTTGGGCTTTGTATGCGCCCCGGCCCGCCCCGGCCCGCCCCGACTCGCCCCGGTAAACTATAGAGGTTTACTATTTTGATGCGGACCATGCACTCAGCGAATAACCTATAACTCATACTCTATTCCACGGTTCTCCTAATTGGGCCAATTTCCAATTCCAAATTACCAAATAAATCAAAATTCTCCCAATTCACAAAATAAAATTTTTATTTGGGATTCATATGGATGGCATTAATAACTTGACCCGACCGGCCCGACCCGGTTTTGGTAAGAAAGAACCCGCCCCGCCCTGGCCCGCGACCCGACCTGACCCGCCCCGGCCTGTAGATTGGTCGGGGCAAGCTTGGGTATTTAAATACCCGCCCCGCCCCGCAATATTGCCATTTCTATTTAGTGGTGACGGGTTGGCCCCTCGGCTTACGTCTGACGCCGTTGAAGAGTTGTTCTCGTCCTCACAGTGGGATCGTCCCCGCCCAGGATTGTTCACCTTCACATCAGGAGTCTCTTCCTGCTGATGGATTGATGTGGTTTGTTGGTGCCAAAAAAATGAGGCGGGGCTGGACTCAGCAAGAGGGGTACACCAGGATCAATGGGAAGTTGCGTTCGTGGAATCGAATTTGTCCTGCGAAGCATCCTTTACGGCGACCCTAAGTACAAAATTCATCTCTCCAGTAAAGGAGAAAATGTGAGAAAATGTTTTAAAGCAAGGGTTTTCCAAAAATTTTAATTGGAGTTGGGATGAGAAGATACGACATGTAATAGTTTTCTGTTTCCCATGGCTGAAGATGAGTAGCGTCCTCGGTTTTTGAAAGGAGTTCGCCAAGCTGACTCATAGCTCGAAGCTTTGACAAGTCCCAGAAAATTTCTTGATACAACGAGGGAGGTGGCCCCCTTGAGCTTGAAGCTCGGGAAGCGGTTTTGCACGGTCGTGCATATTTGGTCCCATGAAATAATGAAGCGGCTTGGGAAGAGTCTTGGAGTCCCGGAGGATCCCAATTCGGCAGGCTTCATGGGGTTGCATGCGCATTTGAGGATCCCAATGGGATCGATGAGACTGCCTGAGCTTGACGGAAGAGGATCGAAGCCCAGCAAACTTCTCAAGTTCGATCGAGGTTGTTGTTGACCGAATCTGTTGTAGATTGGGACGAATCTGTTGTCGATCAGTTGAGTGGGTTCCGGTTGATCGAAATTCGATCAGAGGGAAGTCTGGAGCTTCGATCCGAAGGTGACTTGTGGGTTACTTGGTCGAGTGGGCCTTGGTTGGTCGAAGTTCGATCGGTGGGAAGTCCATCTTCAACCATGATTACAAGTGATTGTCAGTCAACAAAGAGTATTAGTTAATAATCAAAGTACAGATAATGAAATGGACAAATGGTACCCATCGTTAACAGCGTTTGGCTTTATCTGATCTTAATGAGCAATCGAACCTTGTCGATTGAGGGATGCCTATACGGCTTCGATGGAGAAGCTTTATCAATGACACACCCTTGGGTCTAGCTCGATTGCAGCTTATATGAGCTTGGAGACGAAGAAGCTCCCCCCTTGTTCGAGCTTGAGCCGCAGAAATCGACGCTGCTTCGATCGAATTTTGGACGATGCTGAGAGACGCCAATTTAACTCGAACAACCCATGGAGGCCTTGTTCAAGGTTCGGACGATGCTGGAGTTAGATGGCTTGGAGTGACTAAGAGTCGGATCCATCGAAGAATCGGATCCGAACGATGCTTAAATCCGACTCCAAATTCGATCAATCATGCCGAGCTGGTGGTCGATAGTTCAACGGAGCTCGACATGCTCAGAATTGGGTCGAGTTCGGTTTCCTATTGACCCACCGAGCTTGGATGGGGGTTGAAGTTTGATCGGCGCAGGTCGACGCTGCAAATCGGAGATGGCGCTCGGAGCTTTGGAGCTGCAGATCAGTCGAAGGAAATCGAACTCAAACCCTGGTGATGTAGCTAGGTGAGGCAACTCGAAAACCCCAGTTATTTGCATGGTGCACGCTCGTGAGCTGTTTACGGGTGTTTTCTCACCACTGACTCGTTGACCGACAACTAAGCATTCAATGTGGTCAAGGGACCGGTTGAGATCCCTCGGACATGCCGTGCTTACGCGGTCACAGCGTGGGACGGTGATAGAGACGAAGACGAGTGGGAGCCTCGAGCAGAGCGTCGGACCTCAATCGGTGCAGAGCGGTGGGGAAGCCTCGGCTCCGTGGAATGTGCTCGGCTTCGATGGGACGAGCGTCGAGGGGTAGCCTTGGTGCCTCGGACTCAGGTTCAGCTCCTGCCTCCTCGCAACGACCAGAACCTTCTGATAAGAGTCCAGATCGGAGGAAGACACAAAACTCTGGAGCTCCAAAGCAAGTCCCTGCAGGAACCTCTGAGCCCTCTCATCAGCATCCTGCACCATCTTTGGTGCGAACCGACTCATCCTAGTGAACTCCTGGTGGTACTGGTCCACCGTCAAGCTCCCTTGCTTCAGATCAATGAAGCGCTGCAGCATCTCCTTCTTCGTAGCCTTCGGAAAGAATTCCTCATCAAACCTGTACTTAAAGGTAGCCCAAGCTATCGGCTCCACCAACATCTTCTCTTCCGCATCCCACCAGTTCTGAGCATTATCCTTGAGTTGCCTCCTCGCCAAATCAACCCATCCAGTCGGGGTGATCTTGGCCATCTTCAAGTTATCCTCAATGTTCCGAATCCACTCATCGGCAGCCAGAGGACCCTCAGACCCATCAAAATATGCGGGACCCAGCTCTCGAAATTTCTTCGCTCCCGGCTCAGAGCGAGGGGCATCCGGAAGAGCCCGGGCAGCTCGAGCAAGTGGAGCATTCTGGACTTGCAGGAGCACGCCCTGCTGCACTTGCATCATCTGGAGCATCATCCGCATCATCTCCCCATTGGTGGGTTCCCGCTCAGGCTCCTCATCATGAGGGAGCGCACCACTACCTCCACCACGGGTGAATCGCCTTCCTGCCATCTAATGACACAGAAAACGAATCAGATTAGACTCATAGCTTATGACTCGGACGTCGAACTTAGTTTATTGGACATTCTAATATTATTATCGCTATTCCGATAATCGCAGTTACAGAAGGACCTGCATTGGCCACCAACAAAACCTGTCACGCCCCGCTTCCCTAAAATGGAGGCGAGACGTGAAAAGGTCCGCACGAGAGTGGAGCTGTGAAGCCCCAAACCCGATAAGCGTCAATAAAACATAAGCAGGTCCATGTAACCACAACGGAGCAACAATAATAACACAAGGAGAGACTGAAATAAAATCTCACATCTCATAATTTGTCCAACACGACAAAAGTCCAACATCCAGAAAAGCCACCAGGCTAAAAGAAAGAGTCTAAAGGCCCAGAACAAGGCCAACAAAAGCAACAACGCAACAAAGTATAGGTGCTACGCACCGACAACAAAACAGCAGTCTAAACAAAAAGGAAAACACAACGAAGACACTAGGACTGGTCCCCAGTGTCCACGTACTCCCCGTCAAGCACAAGCTCGGGCTCGGCGTCAGCAAACACCTCGTCCTCAACAAGGTGTTCAGGCTCAGGATCTAACATGTGTCACCCAAAAGAGTAAAGGGGCACATGTCAGCATGTCTAAAAGACTTGGGCAAGGAAACGGAAAGTAAGGCAACTAGCAACCTAGCAGTTTTAGTATGCATGACATGGCAGTTATACATGAGTGCACAAGCAAGACATGGTGAACAATAAGCACACGAGAACAATTAACGGGACAAGACAAGAGTAGCCAAGCTACTAACAATCTCAATCAATTCACTATTCACGTTTCACTGTTGTTTGTAGATGTTTACGCCTTACAGCTGAATGGTATAACATTCACGCTGATTGGCCGCTTAACACTACCCCAAAACCCAGAGTTTACGCCTTACCACTGCAGTTGCTGATCGGGTAGACTCCCAGTTGATTGGCCGCTTAACTCTTACCCCCAATACCCACAAGTAATCGAGCCAGGGTCCCCGCACACGAGCTCAGTAAATGAGCCGGGGTTGCCCCGCACAGGAGCTCGCATTCTAGTTCACGATTCATAAACAATTGGCGTAGGGGTGCACCTAGCCGGAAACAAGCATTTCAGGCATTGGCTATCAACTAACACATGGCCCGCTTCTGGAACACGAGCCAGTAACACAACATTGTAGCGAAGCTACGCATTCACGGAAACACTTTAAGAATGCAATGACATGACAATTAATTTGCGTACCGTTAATAGAAATTAAACATGACATGGTAATTGTGCAACATGATATATGTCGGAACTAGCTTCGTTGTCAAGCTAGTTCCCTAATTTGCGCCTAGGCGAGTATCATTTCGTCGCCTAGCTTCTTTTACGCCTACAACAAGCAAATGGCCTAAAACATGGCCTAAACCCTAAGTGGCAAGTTTCACTCGCCTAGCACCGGGGATGACGATCACGAAGGTTCGTCACGCGGATGCTAATCTACGGGGAAATCGCTGTTATGGGGAAACAATCATCAAAACAACATTCATTTCATTCGGGTTTCATAAAAATACAAATAGGTTATGAAAACATCAAGAGATCGATTTCTTACCGTGAGGAGGCGGAAGAAACACTCCGGAGAACCTAAGGACCAGATCTGGAAACGAATGGAGAAGTTTGGAGAACTAGGGTTTTTGGGGGATTTTGGGGATTTGATGAGATTTTGGGGAAGATGAGGGGTAGAATGTGTTGAGGGATGGTTTGGATGATGGATCTTGGGCTTGGAATGAAGGAACAAGGGTTTGAGGAAGATGGGGGCTCAATGGGGGAGAAACTAGGGTTTTGGGTCGAGTGGGGGAAGAAGAAAATGTTTGGGAGGGGTTTAAATAGGATGGTCTGGCGGCTGCCCAGAAATTAGGGTTTTAACACAGATTAGTCGGTCAAAGAGCAACCACTGACCGACTAGTTTGGCAACTAGTCGGTCGGTCGACCAACGCAGACCGACTAAGTGTAAACAGTAACTTCTGAACGAAAATAGGATTTGGATTTAGTCGGTCGATGAACAACTACTGACCGACTAGTTTAACAACTAGTCGGTCGGTGAACGTTCTTAGACCGACTAAGAGTGAACAGTATTGATACCAAAAATTAGTTGAAGAGTTAGTCGGTTAAAGAAGCATTGCTGACCGACTAGTTTGCAACCTAGTCGGTCAACCAACGTTCTTAGACCGACTAACGATAAACAGTAACTCCTGAGAAATTTAGAAAGCCAACTAGTCGGTCCAAGAAGGATTGCCGACCGACTGGATCGTCATCTAGTCGGTCGGTGCCCCTTCTTACACCGGCTAATAAGCACCAAAAGTTCCGATACGGAGCGCGGAGCTCCGGGATCGATTCCTAAGACTCCTAGGCTTGGTCTAACAGTAAGATACGACCGTTATGAAGCCCGTCACGAATGACATACTTCGAAATCGACGATCCTAAGGAAGAAACGAGAAAACACGACGAAACGATCGAAAATGAAAGTTACGGAGACGAAAACCACACATGAGGAGAAAATCCACCAAAACATATATTATAATATAATAAATCCAGATACAAGAAAACCAGTCGTTACAGGAAGGGATCTCTCCGCCGACTTGGATAGAAAACGCCCCAAAGCGGCGATGCACCCATTTAGCCTCTATAGCTCTTTGATGGTTGTCGGCTCTCGCATGTTGATCAATGCCTCGATCTTTTTCGGGTTGGCCTCGATGCCACGGTTCGTGATCATAAACCCCAAGAATTTGCCGGATCATACCCCGAAAGTGCATTTCGTGGGATTGAGCCGGATGTTATACCTTCGTAGCCCTTCAACGGTCTCCCGGAGGTCGGCGATGTGATCCTCGGGTCTCCTCGATTTGACCAGCATGTCGTCCACGTAGACCTCCAGGTTCCTCCATATCTGGGAGTTGAATACCTTGTTGACAATCCTCTGGTAGGTTGCTCCTGCGTTCTTCAAGCCGAAGGGCATCTTCTTGTAGCAGAAGGTTCCCAGATCTGTCGTGAAGGACGTCTTCTCCTCGTCTCGAGGGTCCATTTGGACTTGATTGTACCCGGAGTAGGCGTCCATAAAGCCGAGCATCCCGTACCTGGATGCATTGTACACAAGGTGATCGATGCGGGGGAGCGGGTAGCTGTCCTTGGGGCAAGCTTTGTTGAGATCGCTGAAATCCACACACATCCGCCACTTCATGCTGGACTTTTTAACCATCACAACATTGGATAGCCAATCCGGGTACCAGACTTCCAGATGAAGCCGGCGTCGCGGAGGCGTTCGACCTCCTCGGAGGCCGCCCTCCTCTTCTCACCTCCTAGGTTCCGCTTCTTCTGCCTAACTGGCTTGAAGTTGGAGTCGGCGTTCAGCTGGTGCATGATCACCCGAGGATCCACGACGGGCATGTCGTCAGGCAACCAGGCGAAGACGTCAAGATTGGCCTCTAAGCACTCGACTAGCTCGCCCCTCATGCCAGGGGTCAATTCGGACCCGATGGAGACGAATCTCCCCTCGACGTTCGTGATAGGGATTAGCTCCGGCTCCTCCCCTGGTGTAGGCCTCGGCCCGGACCTTAAGTCAAGAGAGGCCATCGGATTGTCGTGTTGCTCGGCGGGTTCCTCGTCGGCCAGCTGGTAGCAGATCTTCGGCTTTCCTGCGTCGAGACCACTGCTCTGATAGCATTAAAGAGTGGCCGTCCGATGATACCATTGTAGTCTGATCTGATTCTCAGTGCCACGAACTCCATTGTCAGGGTCACCGAATCGGGCGGCTGCCCGAGTGTGACTGGGAGGCGGATCACCCCGATGATGGGAGTTGAATGTCCGGTGAAGCCCACCACGGGTCCCAAGCTCGGCTCCAGGTCGACTTCCAGCAGCCCCATTTTCTCCAGAGTCGACATGAAAAGGATGTCGCATGAGCTGCCAGTGTCCACGAGCAGTCGTCTCACCATGGATGCGTCGATGACAGCGGAAACCACAAGTGCTTCGTCTGGCCGCGATTCCTCCCTCGCGGCCCCTCCCCCACCGGACAGGAGGGGCGGGGAAGTGCCTCCGGTCCCCACATCGAAGTCCCCCGCGTGGCTGGACTGGGGATAGTCAGAACCCTGGGCCCGTGGCATGTGCCGGGCGGTCATGGCCCCCCCCCCGCCGACTGTGGTTCGGCCCGGCTGCTGATGTCGGGGGCGCATCCCTCTTTCGGTGCAAAGGGCGGAGCCACGTCATCACTCGCGTGGTTGTTTTCGTGGGTGTTTAACTCATTCCCACAGACGGTGCCAGATGTTTACGGGTGTTTTTTCACCACTGACTCATTGACCAACAACTAAGCAGTCAACATGGTCAAGGGACAGATTGAGATCCCTCGGACACGCCGTGCTCATGCGGTCACAGCGTGGGACGGCGATAGAGACGAAGACGAGGGGGAGCCTCGAGAAGATCGTCGGACCTTGATCGGTGCGGAGTGGTAGGGAAGCCTCAGCTCCGTGGAATGTGCAAGGCTTCGGTGGGATGAGCGTCGAGGGGTAGCCTTGGCGCCTCGGCTATTGCTTGGTCTTCGGTCGGTGGCGGTGCACGCTTATAGCGGGCAGGGTCGTCTTGCGCTGAGGAGTAGCCTCGGTGCTCCGTTCGGTTCCTTCCTGGACAGACGAGAAAACTCGTCAGGGGGGCCGGACCTTGGTTCCGGCCAAGTCCCATCCGATGCTAAAGTCAGATCAATGCCTGATGAGTGCCCGACGGGGTAGGTACGACTCAAGAGGAGATCGATACACTGACCCTCAATCCAAACAAAGGAAGGAAAATTATGGAAAAAGCCAGGTCGTTGATGGTGTACCTCAGATTTTGCTACATGGGATTCAATCCCTTTTCTTAGTCGTCCTTCCTCCCTTTTTCTGGAGCTTGGCCCACGTTTTTACCCGAGCCACGTCCCCTCACCGGCCCTTCGCTCACGCCCCCGTCTTCCGCCCATGCGATGGCGCCTGCATGCGTCATGGGGGCGTCGACTACGGGATTTCTTCATGGACATTAAGGCTCTGCGCCTTAGGGGGAGTGGTTATCCCCAGCGATCGTGGGCTGGTCGTGCGTTTGTCGGGTCGGGTGTGATTCGAGCTTGAGACTTCTCGTGGAATGGGCCGTGCCCTCCTTGTGGGCCTTCTGTCCTTGATTCGGTCTCGGGCCTTTGGCTCTGGGGCCCGTCCAAAATAGGCGTATCATGAGCCATTCATTAGAAAGCAAAATTTTGATCGGAGTTTGTCGCCGGTAGGGCTTAAAGAGGTTGGCGGGTCGAATATTTGCTCGACGATATGCCATCCTCTTGTTGAGCTCCCCTAAGGTCGAAGTCTTCTCATAATGGTCCCAACTTTTGATGCATTTATCCTTTGTCTGCAAATAAGGAGGGATACATTAGTCTAATTTTTTGGTGCATGAATCCTTTGTCTGCAAGCAAAAATGTATTAGTCCCCAAATGGGAAATTTCTTTGTCTGTAAGCCAATCTCTGTGCAACGGCTGCCCGATAATTGATGAGCAGCGATGGGTGAAGCTCGACAAGTCCGAATTGAGGACGTGACTCACCGTCGACACTTTCATCCCGATCTACCTTCGATCCTTATCGTTGATAATTTCTTCTCTCTCTCTTGAGTCAAAGCTTCAGAACTGATCTTAATGAGTTGATGAAGCTCACAGAACGTTGATGGATCGGAACTTAGGTTGAACGCAATTGGATCGGAGCCTTTGATGGAGCCTCGACGAACACAGTTCTGTGAGGCTTGACTCCCATAACCAAGATGCTCAGAGACATGGTCTGTCAAGCTTGGATCGTGGGCTGAGTAAAATGAAATCAGCAGAAGCTATGATCTTTGATCTTTAACTGGAGGCCTTGAGTTCGATCGAAGCTCGGAAGCTCAGATTGTGGCCCACTTTATGTCGACTCATCGGAGGAGGATTGATGCCCCTCTCTAGGTCGAAGGTCGACGCGCCTCTGGGTCGAACATCGGACCAAATGGCTCCAACGGTCATGGAAGTCGGTCGAGCTTTCTATCGAGCTTGGAAAGCTTGGATGATCGGTTAAAGATGAAATATATGTTAGGTTCAGAGACAGAGTACATCGAGGAACCTGTGTTTGAGGATCCTACCTTAGAGGTGGACCCCTATGATCAGAGTTACGAGGACGCCGAGATCCTCCCTACTGAAGACTAGAGCAAGCTGTTTTTATTTCAGTTTTATTAAGTTGTGCTTGTTGCTTTTCAGATGTGTTTACTTTCAGCAAATTGTACGGCCATGCTAGGTCTTAATTACTTTGTATACTTTGTGTTACAGACTCTGGAATAAAAGTGTAATAGATATTTATGCTGTTTCTGAGAAATTCGTGTGCAGGAACCTGATTGCTAAACACAAAATGCTTATTGTGCTTAAGTCAAAGAAGAAAGAAAAAAGTACTTCTTCTTTGCTTTAAGCACATGCGGACCCGCTCACGTCCTCGCTCCCAAGTATAATGGGAAGCGGGGGGTGACACAACTTTTAAAAAAATCTCATTTACAATAAAAATTATCATATAATTTTAAAGATCTAATTATTAAAATTATCTCACGATTTTAAAATCAGATCTAATTTTCAAAAAACAATTTTTTCGAAAATAAAACCATCACATGGAACGATGATTTAATAGCGTAATTAAAAGCCTCCATTTGATGGAGAAACAAGCTGCATCCTATGCACTTTATAATTGCAAAACCATATATCAATGTAGACTAGCTCTGATACAACTCTAGGATTTTCTGGGTCCTTATGGCTATAAAATCGACGTCCGGCCTAAGTCGGTCGTACGAAGAAATCAAACATGCAGCGGAAAACATCTTAAAACATTTTGAAGAAAGCCCTAAAGAAATAACCCTAGCCTAATCTCTACTATCTCGGGGTTGGGTCCAACCAGCACCTAAAAATAGATCTATCTAACAGCAATTATAAACACATGTAAATTAAACTACATACCTTTCACTTCGTTACCGCAGAATACGAAGAGTCGCTTTCAGCAACATTCTTTGACTTCGAAGCGATGCCATGAGCACCTTCTTCCAAGCCGAACCGCATCCCGAGCTGAATCACATCACGAATCGAATCACGTCCTGATCCGAAACGCGTCCTGAGGCAAGCAACAAATTTGTCGCCGAGCCAACCACGTGCCAAAGAAAGTTTCACCTTGTGTGGATCCTCCGTCGAGACTTCGGATGCGATCCGAACTCCTTCGTAGCTTTAATAGAGCTCGATCAGGAGCAAGGAAGAATTAGGGAAGATGGAATATTAATTTAAGCCTAAATCCGAGCTTGCTCACGTTTAATGGAGCTACTTAGATCTAGAGCTTAGTGCAAATTTCAAGGAGTGGGTTGGCCCCTATTTATATAGGCGGCTGACCCCTCCCCCTTCTCATTTACCGATGTGGGATTAAAGATTTTGGAGGAGAAAATTAATTAAAGTTTGCTTTTCACATAGGCCAATCTTTTGCTAATTTTTCCTCCCTCACCGTTGATCTTCGCAAGTGGTATTAATATATCAAATCGAAGAGCACTGAATGGTGAACGCATAGATACAAAAGGGGCTCAATTCCGACTTTGTTTCACCCCTCAAACATTTGACGAAAGTTGGCCAAAATATTAGATTTTCGTTGGAAAATTTCAGCCGCCTAAACTGGGTTCAAAACCCTATGCGTGGCTCTCACATGTGGCCCCACACGCCCAGCCTGGGTGCCCGCGGATCGGCACCTGCCTGCATGCACAAGGCGGGCCCTAACCCACCTTGGCTGGGTGCCTGCCCATATTAGCGGGTGGGCCCCAGCCCGCTCGGGCAGGTGTGGGTGCACACCTGCTTAGCGGGCGCCAGACCCGCAATGCCCAAATTGGGCTAGTTTGCATTGTTTTGGCTCTATTTTTCACGTTTGGAGTCCGTTTTGGACGCCGTTTGAACATGTGTTTAGACCGGGACGTTCCCGTCATCCAGGTACACATCTTATGTGTTCATTCTATATAAAATATGCTCGTAAATATTTTACGACATATTCATGACCTCGTGATCATATGCAATTTCCCACATCCTAAATATTCTAAAGCATTTGTCACAAACATTTTGTGACGTATTAATTCCCTTACATCCAATGCATCATCTGCTTTAATTCTACCTATTACTTGCCGAATGTCTTACTCTGTGTGAGACCCTACAGCCTGACCCTACTAAAGGTGGGGCTCGAAACCCCAGACGACAGTGACCACGAGCAGGAGGTGATGTCCCTATTTCGGTATCATAATCATGTGGTTAACTCATTGACATGAGTATTGTCGAAACCAGCCTGACTGTGTCCGTGAAGAATGCCGCAATTTTAGTCCCCTTGTCAAAACTATATCGCCTAGTCAAGCCTAGGGTACGGTCAAACTGTCACCCTAATAACTTGAACTTAGTTAGTCTCCATCGGTCTTTACTCAAATAATGTTGGACTTCTTCCAACATACTTTGGCCAAAGTTTTTCACTAAAGACCAAACCAACACGTGCGACACTGACTCCCCATAAATGGGAGAGACGAATCCTTTCTTGGTCATTACCCTCCTCGCACGCTTCAAGTGTCACCCTACCAAAGACCTTTCGGCAGGCCTTGCCTCGAAGTTAAATTAGAGATCTAAGTGACACCATTCACGTACATGTTCGTACAATGACCTCAAGTCTAAGGACCAACTAGCCTACCATCACTGAGAGTTATCACTAACAGATTTGCTATGTTTAACCATGTGATAACTCTCGTTGGGTCGTTCAGTGAACTCATTCTCCAATGAGCACATGTGTCTCGTCTCCGACTTTGCCAAGTCGAACGACCATGAGATCATCTTCACCAATAAATAATGAAGAAAAAGACACAATGGTCTATCTGATGTTTCGATATCCTTTTTTTGAAACATCTACGACCACGAACGATTTTAGACTTATACTACAAACGATCAAACAATTCTCCATGATCAAGATTCTCATCTCGATACTTGTTTGATCTTGCATAGAGTCTCAGGACTGTACCTAAGTTCTAATGTCGACTACATTACTATTAACTTAGGTAAATTCTTGCCAAACAGATTATTGTTATTTTGAACAAGACATTTGTACACATTAACCGAGATAAATTGTCTCGAGGGCATACACATCTCCCAACACCAACCACATAGCTAACCACGACCTAGGATTATCTAGTACACGGTTAGACAACCTTCCTGGGGATTACCTGTTGAGTGCTACGACGACACCTTGTGCTTGCTAGTATAAATATTAAAAATGATACAACACCCCTCAAGTTCCACATTAAATGCGGGTCATCGGCTTTGCCCCTTTGCATCTCAAAGAACGAGTGGTTGCATAAGTAGGCAAGATGGATTATCTCTCGTTCCTAGGCACCACCCTTAGACACCACAATCTGAGAAAAGCTGATCCACTTGTATAAAGTCAATGGTATTCCTCGAATTTACAAATTGTGTCTCTTCGCCTCTTCAGTCTGACTTCGAGGATGCTGCTCAGGTCGGCAGTGTCAAGTCGAAAAACAACAGGCCATTGTTAGTGATGCTTTGGGCTATGGCCCAGCCAGGTCTGACGGCGGGACCCATCGTGCCCGAATACAAAATCTACACATGTCCACGAGGATCGTCCAGAAGCATCCTAGTAGACCAGCTCGACTAAGGTGCCATTATGACTCTACCAAGCAGATCTACTCTTACTAACTCAGGTAGGCAAAAACAGCAGAGATGACCTCCACGAAGTCTGCTCCCTCTCACTAGAAAGGATGACCTCCACCAGGGATGTTCCTTTAGATAGTGATAACCCTATGAGGACAACCTTTGCAAGGTCGGCTCCTTCGCGTCAGTGATTTGCAAGGATGATCTCCACGAGGTTGGCTCCATTAGCAGCCATGCTCTATAGGGACACCCTCCACATGGTCGGCTCCCTCAACAACTATGCTCCATATGGACGATCTCCGCAGGGTCAGCTTCTCCTACAGCCACTCACCACAATGGCGACCTCCCTGAGGTTGACGCCATGATAATAAAAACACTTCAAGTTCGACCTTCATGAGGTCGTCCCCTTAGTAGCACAGCTCCTTAGGACGACCTCGGTGACACACACCCGAGGTCAACTCCTTCAGCTACGTCATCCAAGGGTCCGTCCGTCTGACAGCTCAACTTCCATAAATGCCATGAGCAATCTTCGGTGATCCCCTCTCCAGACCATTACGAACGAGAAGTTATCCAGGTTTATCCAACCGTGTAGCGAGCAGGCGTGTCTAACTTGGAAGTCTGATGGTATCCTTCCTTATCCATTCACAATGCAATCTATGTAATCATGTACGCGGTGAAGATCCGGGATATCCAAGACTCCCACTGATGTGGCGTAACCAACACTCATCCTATAAATACACCGGATCAACATGATCCCATGCACATAAATACTAAAAACCATAGCCTCCTTCCTCATGCATGGGACTGACTTAAGCATCGAAGGCGAATCAGATGCCACCACCTCCGATCCGTTTTTCTCTCTGTTTCAGGTAGGGGGCGAATGAGCATTTATTGAACTGGCAAAACCCCGTCCGGGCTCTCTATTGGTGCATGATCATTGAATCCGATGGCTTGCGAGTGTAATGCGTCAACATTTCCAAAGTCCAAACATGATGTTACATACAACTAAATATTTTTTAACGGACGGGGCATTAACGTTACTCTTCCCTAAAATTGGAAACGGATACGACCCTCCCAGGATGGGCCAAGACCAAACGGCCCAAGCCCATGTCAAGAGCCTACGGGCCTGGGGAGAACGAGGCCCCCACGAAGACTCGGAGTCAGTCCGGCCTCGGACCGAAGCGGACGGATCGCTGACCCACGCCAGCAGGAGTTAACCACTCCCCTTAAAATGTGCCACCTTAATCACCATTAAAGAGCCACATTATGCCCACCTTCATGACCCATGAAGGAACCATCAAAGTGGCGGATCATCGGGGCGAAAATATGGGGATGTCGAGGGGACGTGGCCAGGAAAGACTCGTATAAAGCAACTCGAAGAACGGCGTGGAAAGGGATCACTTTCTGGATACCAAAAACTCCGAGGTATTCTTCCTGAACGACCTTATCTCCCACCTCATAATTCTCCTCCACAGCTCGGCCCGAGGACTCACGTATCAGCCTCCCCGTGAGCCATACCGATCCCACCAAGCATCCTTCAGATCCGTTCTGACTTAGGCATCGGAGTGGACTTGGTCGAAACCAAGGTTCGACCCCCCTGACGAGCTTTCTCGTCTGTTTAGATCAAGGAGATCAAGCTGCACTGAGGCTACCCTTTGACACCCAATCATTCCAGAGCCGAACGCGCGCGCTCCCGAGCCCGTTCATCTTCGCCCCTATGGAGGCCATTGCCTTGCCGAGGACTCCCTTCAGCACGCCGACGCTTGGACATGCATGCTCTTTGCCAAGCCGAACGAGCTGCATCCCGCTCCCTGAGGCCACACGTGTCCCGCGTGATCGCGTTGACCTCCCGCCCTCCAGTCAACCAACCTGTGGTGAGAAAACACCATGAAACATCTAGCACCGTCTGTGGGAAAGAAGAAGCACCCACGTCAAACAACCACATCACCAAGATGGAATCAGCTTGCAATGGAATAAGATGCATGTCCCCCATCCAGGAGGAGGGAGACTACGTCCCGCCCGAAAATAGGCACAGCCATACCACCGAGGGCACTAGCGACACACGTTCGGTGACCCAAGAACAACTTCGTCTCTTCACCCAAGAGACTAACGCCCACTTTCAAACAATGGCAGCAGCTATCCAATAACTTGCAGGCCACCCACACCTCCCGAAAGGGGGCTCAGCGGCCATCCCCGACCATCAGGAGCTCTGTCCCCTGCTACGCTCAGCTGTGGTCGCTGACCACGGCGGTGAGGGCACCAACCCGGAGCGACGGTTCACCATGCCGAACTTCGTCCCGGTGCGATCCCTCACCCCTACCTCACTCCAGGATGAGGCGGATGGAAGGGCCGAATGGACCAGGGGCGAGTCAACCAAGGCCTCATCCAGGCGACCTCGCTCAATGCATCGACGGTAACCCAGGCATCGAACCGCCGAGGATCGACGGGGTCAAAGCGGGAGCCCCGTCAGAGGAGGCGTAGAGATCGGGAAGACCATCTCGAAAGGAGGATCACTTGACAGCCGACGCCTATCCTCAGTCGGGATGGCCATCGAGCGGACTCCCCCCGAACCCCCGTCAACCTACTGGGGCAACCCGGCCCTCGCGTCGAGGCGCCAGCAGGCCAAAGACACCTGTGAGGCCCCAAGGACGACCGTTGCCTATTAGAAAGGAGCATCACCGACGCACGGGTACCATCCAAGTTCAAGGTGTCGATCTTAGAGAAATACGATGGCACGGGAGATCCAGAAGATCACGTGATGGACTACGAAGGAGTCATGGCATTATAGGGGGCCGACGACGCCCTGCTTTGTCGTGGCTTCTATTCCACCCTCCGAAAATCCGCCAGGAATTGGTACAATAGCCTCCCCAACCGGTCCATCAGCAACTTCCAAGTCCTTACACAAAAATTCTGCAAGCAATTTATGGTCAGCCAACAAATAAAGCCGGACTCAAAACATCTGTTCAATGTGATACAGAGGCTGGGCAAAACCCTAAGGAGCTATATGCAATGCTTCAATGCCGAGAGGGTAAATGTGGAGAGCTTCCCCAAGATGGTCATGAAAATGGCCCTGAAGAAGGGGCTCCGACACAGGGGCCTAAAGAAGTCTCTACACAACGAACCCGCGAAGGACCTCGCTGATGTAATAGCCCGAGTGGAGCATTACATGCTGACGAAAGAGGCTTTAGCAGAGGAGGAAGGAGGTCTCCCCACTGGAACCAAGCGAAGCTCCAAACGGGACGAAAGCAAGCGCCGCGAGCCGGAAGACCACAAGAGGGAGAAGAAGGCAAGGCAAAGCAGCGCAAGAAGGAAGTGCGGCCCCCCATGCTGAACACGACTCAGTACGCCGTCCTAACGCATGCTCAGAAAGAGGGCCACATCGGTAAGCCGCCCCAGAATATGAATGGTGGCCGAAGGGACGAGGAAAAGTACTGCAGGTACCACAAGGACAATGGTCACGAGACTGACGAATGCTAGCACCAAAAGAAAGACATCGACCAGCTAATCAGTCGCGGTCACCTGAAGAACTTTGTCGACACCCCAAAGGCAACCCCCGAAGAAAGGACGTCCAAACAGATGGACAAAGGAAAGAAGGTGAACGTCGTCCAGACCGCTCTGTGCATCATCGAGTGAGAAGGTGGGACAATCAGCCGCAACTCCTCCCCCAGGCGAAACTAGCTCGCCATTATCTTCCCTGTTTTTTTTCTTTCTTTCAAAAGTGTTCCCGGTTCTGGAAATGAAATGCAAGTTCGCACCACGTTTTTTCTCGTTCCACCACACCAAACCTCGTGACCGGTCGTAAGGTTGCGGGAAACACCACCAGCAGGCTGATCATTACGATCGGCCGTAAGCAACTCCTCCAGCAGCCCAATAAGGCTGGGGGCACTGCCCCAGCGGGTCGATCACTCCGATCGACCGTAAGGCTCTGGGTGACACCCCCAGCGGGCCGATCACTCCGATCGACCGTAAGTCTGGGGCAACTCCCCCAGCGGGCCGATCACCCGATCGATCGTAAGGCTAGGGGCAACTCCCCCAGTGGGCAGATCATTCTGATCAACCGTAAGGCTGGAGGCAGCTCCCCCCAGCAGGCTGATCACCCGATCGACCATAAGGCTAGGGCTAGCTCCCCCAGCGGACTGATCACCCTATCAACCATAAGGCTGGGGGAAACTCCCCCAGTGGGCCGATCATTCCAATCGACCGTAAGGCTGTGGGTAGCTCTTCCAGCGGGCCGATCAACCGATCGATCGTAAGGCTGGGGCAGCTCCACCAGCGGGCCGATCAACCGATCGACCGTAAGGCTAGGGGCACCTCCCCCAGCAGGCCGATCATTCCGATCGACCGTAAGGCTGGGACAGCTCCCCCAGCAGTCCGATCACCCGATCGACCGTAAGGATGGGGGCAACTCCCCCAGTGGACCGATCACCCGATCGACCGTAAGGTTGTGGGAAACACCCCCAGTGGGGCGATCATTCCGATCGACCGTAAGGCTAGGGGCAACTCCCCCAGTAGCTTGACGCACCCGAAACCTACACTAGGTTCCACCTGGCGGTGTCACGATCGCCAGGCGTGGTATGTCCCCTAGGCTTCAATTCCAGGCTCAATCCGCAAGCGGACGGTGTCGAGTTATAGTATAAATGATATCGAATCCCACAGGGACGGTGATAGTATCAATGGATTCTCAGTTTATTTCTAAGTCTTGAAGTGAGATAGCTATTGGGGTAAAAGATTTGGGTGGGGTGTTGTTGTTGTAATATTAATAAAAGGGACTAGGGTGTTAGGGATCACCACTAGGATCATTGGGGTCGACGTTGGGATAGGATCCTTGGATTGCATTAGGGCTAGGGAATTAATCCCCCAATTCGTACCACTCTTGTGGGTTAGAATTGCGGGGTATTTCGGCGGCTTTCATTGACGCAATGGCGGTAGCCATCAACGTAGCAATATAGTTCTTTGATGGATCCCCTCAAGGCGCGAGCAGGGCATGGTCACAAGCCTTGGTTGGATCCACCGATTTTCCTATTCGAATCCCTAGATACCCCTTAAGCACATCAATTCCACAGACCGTGGGCATGATCTCAGTCCGGGTAATCTATGGATTCGGTAGGATCTACCGAAATACTTCCCTAAGTCCCCAATTCAATGTAGGGATCCTGATCTACATTTTCCCCTAGGATCCTAGGGCTAACCCATCAACCCTAGAAAGAATCTACTCACACATCGCAATAGTAACGGACAAAAACATCATTCTCAGAGACGAAAACATTATAACAATCAAAGGAATAGGGATAAAAGACTTACATCGAGAAATTGATAGAAATTGCAATTGATAGATCCAGAAAAATTTCAAGATTCCAAGCGCAAGAGAAATTAAGAACGAAAGTAATAATCTCTCAATTTTAATCTAAAAGTATCAACTGTTTTTGATCTAAAAGAACCAATACAAAATCGTCGGAGCTCCCCTCAAAAACTATTCCAAAAACTCTAATCAAAGTCGCCTCCTCAGTGCTCGCATAGCTCCCAGCTTCAGTCGCCAAAGATCGCGCAATCGACGGCCTCTGAAAACATTCCAAAAATGACCCTGGAATTACCGACCGAGTAGGTGACTCTGTCGAGCAATATGCTGCTCGTTCGGTCGCTCGGACTGAGTAGATGAGCTACTTGGCCGAGCACTACATGAAATAAGGAGGATTCAAAATTTCCGCTCTGCCTACCCGGACCGTGTCATCTCTGCTAGGTCCGAGTAGGGGTCGACTCGGTCAGCTACTCGGGCCGTGTCGCTGGACTGCTTTAGCTGTGGAATTTGAGGCTACTCGACCGAGCAGATGAACTGCTCGGTCCGAGTCAGCCCGTATCAGCTCTCTTCCCAAATTGAAGTTGCTCGGTCGAGCAGCTGAACTGCTCGGACCGAGCATTTTCTGGGAGTCTATCTGGAGCTGCTGCTGAGCTTTCTCTCCTCTCTGCTCTCTCTTCTCCTCCTCCAATGGCTCCAGAAGTGTGGCGAACTCCTCCAGAGCCTCGCCAATGAGCTCACGAGCATGTCGGATGTGTCCATACTCAAGTGGGGTCCCAAATCGCTCCAAAATCCCTGAAAACTCATAAAACACTACGAAACTCGAATATATTGTCAGAAATGCAATATCGTAGTAAAATGTGGGATTTGGATGCGAAAATGGTATGAGATGCAATGAGATAATGATATGAAAATAGTAGAAAATATGGACACATCAAAATCCCACAAGCTTACCTCTTACTCGTCCTTGAGGAAGACGAATAATCGGTACGCCGGGAGGAAAACAAAAAGAAATAAGAAAAATGAAAATAGAAAGAGAGGAAAAGTAAAAAAATAGAAGTGAGAGGAGAGTGCTAAGGATGATCGGTCAGATCTCAGGCCTAGATAGTATATCACGATGCTCTGAATGATAAACATACATGCTACTGGCAATTTCTAGATTTACAAATCATATGACTAGCATGCAGTACAGGAAAAGAATAGGGATCTACTGAAATAACGCCTTCAAATCATATCAATCTAATGCAATCCATAGAGTCTAGTATAAAGAAGTTGGAAACACCCTTTTCAATCACAGAATCTCATGCAATCCCTAGAGTCTAGTATAAAAAAGTTGGCAACGCCCTTGTCAATCACAGATACACATGGAGCATAAAGAAATCACACAACATGCAATAGAGAATAGAAAAAATCATGCCATTCAGATATTCATTTCAATTCATGAAAAATCTACAAAAACTAAAGCAATTCGTAAAGTTTAGGTGTTATTAAATCTCCCCGTTATGCACCGTCTCCACTCTAATGTCATGCTCACTAATGTGATTAGTTGGTTTACCCCCCTAGCTTAGCTTGAGGCGTCGCATCTAAGAACATGATAAGGAATTTTTCTTTTTCTTCCCATAATAAATGATAGCTTCTAATGAAATGATATAAAACAGTATTTATTCATTTCTTTCTTTTTCTTTTCTTTTTCACATATGAATATATACACATTTTTTTACATTTAGAAGCTATACTTTTCTTTTTAGGTTTGGGAAGTGAGATGCGGTAAAGATAACCATGGGGGTGAGACCAACTGATATGTAGAGATATAAATAGATATGTGGAGAAGGAAAAATAGGACTCTCGGTTCACTCATAAGAGGGTGCACAACGGTTTGATAAAATAAAACCCTAACTAAACTCATAGATAGCATGGATATTTTCATTTCTCTAAATGAATACTGAAAAGGCATGCAGTAAATAGTACCATAGCAGCAGGCATGCAATCAGAAGTGAATAAGATAAAAACAGATACTCCAAGTGTTCTAGTGATGCGTGAACCTAGGTGCGTTTCCCAACATAGATCATACTAGATACTAATTCATGCATTCGATTTTCAATTCATTTAAAGCATTAAATCAGATAGATCAGCAAAAGAAATGCACACATATAGATAGTAAAACTGAAATTTATCCTAATAGCATGTCAACAGAAATGAGCATCACAAAAGACTAATAAGGCCACGAGAGATATCATCATGCGGAACATCCCCAGCAGAAAAAGAGGCGGAGAAAAAGGGAAAATAAAGAAAAAGAGATGCATGCATGGTGAAAATAGAAAATATGATGCAAAATGAGAAAAAAGAAAATGACGTGAAAAAATGGTGGAAAATGAAATAAAGACTGAAATAAGGAAAGAAAATGTAAAAGAAAAAAATCAAAAATAAAGCGGTAGCGCTCATCCCCCAAGCTAAACCTAGCGGTGTCCTCACTGCTAAGAAAACGCTCATGAGCGGGAGATGATGCTATAGGGGTGGGGTGGGTGGGGGAATAAAATAAAAACTGTGTAAAAATAAAAGCAAATAAAAACATGGAATGATGCAATGCAAAATGAGATATGATGCATGGGTGGCGCCTCCCCCAAGCTGTGTAAGTGTAAGGCCCCGAAGAGATAGATGGGCACAAAATAAATAGGGGAGGCAAAAGCGGGAAGGACTACATCAAGCAGAGGCACCACCCTCTGTGGGTGGTGATGGGTCCCCCTGCTGTGGACCAGGAGTGGTGGGTGGAGGATCAGGCTGGAAATCGTGAGAAAGGCTGGTGATGAGGTCAACGGTGGCAGTGGAGGGCTCAGAAGAAAATAACACCAAGGCAGACAGAGGATCTAATGTGATAGCCGACTCTGAGGTGGTAGAAACAGGCTCTGTAGAAGCCTGAGAAAGTGAAGCACGTAGTGGTGCAGAGGGGGTCACAGTGTCTGGTCTAGGTGGCGGAGCGTGTGCAAGAATAACAGAAGGCGGGACACGGTACCGAAGCAAATCTATAATAGAAGTAAGGTCCGACTCGACTCTGGATCGGTGTGTCACCGTCGAGCGTACAAAGTCCTCGAATTCCCACTGTAAGCGGGAAGTCGACTCCTCTAATGTGGTCAGGCGAGCGTCTGAAGTACGTGAGTTAGTCGGAGGGTGAGGAAGGAGGCTGTGAGTCACCACTCTAGTGAATCGGTCCCGTGCAGCTGAGGCACGGTGCCGAGCATGGAAGGTAGGAGAGGGTGAGCTCGATGGTAAATCAGCGGTGGCGGAAGAAAGAGCTGTCGTCGACACAGAGGTGTGGAAAGACGTCGAGACAGACTCCATGAAAATGGCCACGGGTGAGGAGGAAGTGGTGCCAGAAAGTGGAATGTGTGGACCTAAAGAGATAGGAACTGATGCTATAAGGTTCGAAAGAGGTGGAAGGGTGGGGGCTGGGTCGTGCAAGGGAGAATCAAGATCTATGGTGTCGTCAGCAAAAGGTAAATCGATGTCCTCTGGCACCGATACAGATGTCAAAGAAATCTGAGTCTCGGGGCAAGAGGTGTGGACTGTTCCCGAAGACTCAGCGACGGTGGATACATCGGTGGTGGTAGTAACGGCTGCAGAAGATGATGGGTGGGCAGGTGGGGCTGGGAGGCCGGCAACTAAAGCAGCAATGTCAAGTAACTCGAACACCGGGGAGCGTAGGACCGGGTCATCGGCAGGTGCCTCGACCGGTGCTCCGGGGGGCTCGAGTACGTGTTTGGGAGGGAGTGGGAAGACCTGAGGAATAATCCAGTCACGCTAGACGGCCGGGATGTGTGTGAGGTGAGGGGTGGGTAGAACCATATGAGGAGTACGGGTGGTGCATACTAGATAAAGCCAGTGATGATCACCGAGTGGTCAGATAATGTGCATATTCTCGAGCACGCCAATGGTCAAGCATGACGGGCCAACGGGGCAGTGAAGGTCAGCTGGAATGGGAATATCGAACATCCTAGCAAAAATGGTGAAGAAACCACCGCAAAATATGTCGGTGGCGTGGTAGCTGATGGCTGTCTGGTAAAGGCGGTGGCACAACCAGTGGGCTGCGTCAGAGAGCATGAAGGGTCGCAGAGAGCCGTCAGGGTGGAATCAAAGAGGCCGGGTCATACCCATAAGATGGGTAAGCTCAGGGCGGGACATGGTCCCGACCTCAGGTCTGCAGAAAAGGGTGGAAGCTAGGTGCTGCTGAGCGTAGCGAAGGCATGGGTGCACAATGCATGATGCCTTCGCCCGACTAGGGCGATACTGTGGAAGGCCAGAAATACGCTCCCAAAACTCTCGAGAATCAAAAGAGTCAACGTCAAAGAGTGGAGAAAAGGCTGCTCTGGGCTCGGGTACGGCAGGGAAGCGGAAGTACTCCTGGATCATAGCAAATGTGACAGTGCAGTAGTGATCCAGGAGGCGGAAGGTGATGCCGTCACCTGACGGGGTGAGAGCAAGGGAGCTGAGGCCCTCGAGTGCTATGTGGTTGTAGATAGGAGCATATACACCGAGGAAATGGTTGAAACCGATTGCTCGGTACAAGTGGTGAACTCCATGTAGGAGTCCCAGGGATCTAAGTGCAGGCACGTCGATGAACACAGTAGGAACGAGACGGTGCTGAGAGAGCCTGAAAAAGCGCTCCCGGTGTGCAGGGTCTCGGAACATGATGCCATATGTCGGGAGACGTGCGGGGATGTCATCCCTGGTGGGTGCAGGGTGTGGCGTGATGAGGTAGAGACGATGGAGGCAGCGGTGGAAGGGATAGGGTCTGTGGTGGAGGGGATCATGGCTGACGCGACAGGTGTGGTGGTGGTGGGGATGGTAGTAGTGATAGCTTGAGCTGTGGTAGAGGGTGTGGAACTGGTAGTAGCGGATGTGGTGGTAAGGCGGGCTCGACGCTGGGGTCAGGAAGAGGAGGCACCAGACGATGGCCTCTTCTCACGAACGGGGGGTGTGGTGGCTCCGCGTGTGCAAACCATCGTGTATACGATATGTAAAATAAATGAGGGAACGAGTGTACCATATGCGCGAGCGATGCGAGGGATGCAAGTGCCTAGAGCTCCCCCAAGCTAGTCCCCACAGCTGCTAATGATGTGATCAGAGAGTACCTGTAATTGAAAATGATCAAAACGTTAGATAATCGAGTAAAAATGGGCGATACGCAGAATTTAGGTGACTCGACTGAGCAGTGATACTGCTCGGTCCGAGTTGTGCTACTCGGTGCAAACTGATCGAGCAGTATCACTCCTCGGTCAGTGCCCTAGGGCACAGCCGATCGGAAATTGGGGGATTTGGGTGATCGTCGATAGAGGGGGGGTAGGCAGGGGGGTTTTAAAGAGGGGGGTGGGGTTATGGGGGGAGCGGGTCGGAGGCGCCGTCGGTGGCTGTGGCGCCGTCGATGGTGCCGTCGACTGATTAGGGCGAAGGGGGGGTTTAGGGAGATCTGATTGGAGAGGGAGAGGGGGCGGTCGGTAGGGGGGTTGTAGGGGGGGTCGGCGACGCCGTCGGCGGCGGTGACGCCGTCGACTGAGTAGGGCGAAAAGGGGGGAGGGGAGGGGGTTGAGAGATAGAGAGGGAGAAAGGGGGAGAGAGGAGAGTGGTTGATCGAAGTAGGGCGGCGCAGTCGGCGGCATCGGCGGCGTAGTGAGGGAGGAGGAAGACGGCGCGGGGGCGGGGTTTGAACGAGTAGGGGGAGTGACGGAGCTCGGGGGGAGGATTTGTGAGGGTAAAAATAATTTAGATTAGGGTTAAAAAATTTTATCGGTGTAGTTAAAAAATTTGGAATGGTTTGGGGTTCGAAACTCGACCCGACTCGGTCCGAGCAGCTAAGCTGCTCGACCGAGTCAAAACCGAATCTTTACAAAGTTTTAATGCAAAATACTCCATTGTCTGCGCGACCGAGCAGTGTGATGCTCGGTCCGAGTCGATTCCTACTCGGGCCGAGCCAATAATATTCTGGTCAGGTTGGTAGAGTGACGTTTTCTCCCTACTTTAAAAGCCTGTAGTACTCGACCAATATTGTGTTGCTCGGACCGAGACTGTTTCTACTCGGACCGAGCAGGATGCTGCTCGGGCCATGCAGAAATGGCAAGACTTCCTTCCTTTTTCCGTGTCTGCACCGCTCGATCAAGCAGTGAAGCTGCTCGGTCGAGTCTCATGTGTCTCTCCATCCTCTTATTTTTCTTTGGTTTTCTCCCCAAATCTTCGAATCTGATGTTCTCCTCCGGCTTCCTTCCGTTTATAATGTCGATACGCATACCCCCACTTGTCCATCCTACACAAAAGATGAACTCATCAAATTTTTGTGATTTTTATAGTTTTGTCTAAAAACACGAAATAAAAATAAAAAATAAGAAACCGACAAAGAAAATCCAAAATCTAAGAAATTGGGTTGCCTCCCAATAAGCGCTCGTTTTCAGTCATGAGCTCGACTCCCTCTAATATATCAATTCTCATTTGGTGCGCACGGTCGTCGCGCGTCAATCTTCGTAATGGTGCAATCCAGCGGCATTTGATTTCCACCTACTTCAAGATTCTCCTCCACGTAACATATGGTCTCCGGTCCTTTGTGATTAGGGGAATGACGTTGAAATTCCTCATCAAATACTTGGATGTATGCGGCGACCGCTTTGTTGTAGGTTGGGTCGCCGTCATCGTCGATGCTTGTCTTCATTGGGTCCTTCATGACCCCCTCAGAAGTGAAATATTCAATGGCGTCCTCTTCAAGAAGCTCCAGATAGCTGGCTCCTTCTTCATGGGCTCGCTCTCTCATCGGCTTTTGTAGCCGAAACTCAGCTTCAATATCCCCTACATTGAGAGAGAGGGTCCCTTCTCGGACGTCTATCAGAACACCGGCCGTCACCATGAAGGGACGGCCGAGTATAAGTTGGGAGCTCCCTCCCTCAGGCATATCCATGATAATGAAGTCAACTGGAACACATAGTCCTGGGGGTATTTGGAGGATGACGTCCCTTGCTATCCCCACCGGATAGGTGATTGAATGATCGGTGAGCTGGATGGGCATGCTTGTTGGTTCTAACTCACTCCCCGTCTGAAGTCTCTTGAAGATGGGGAGGGGCATCAAACTGATGCTAGCTCCCAAGTCAATCAACGCTCTGCTGATTGGCATCCCTCCAATGGAGCACGGCACGATAAAGTTCCCTGGATCCGGTAGCTTCCGAGGGAGATGATTTTTGATGATGGAGGTGGAATCCTCCAATAGCTTGATTTCCTCGGGCTTCATCTTTCCCGTGATGAGATCCTTCAAAAATTTAGCGTAGATCAGGATCTCCGTGATGGCGTCCATGAACGGGATGTTTAGCTGGATTCCCTTTAATAACTCCATGAACTTGGAGTATTTCTTTTCCAATTTGGCTAGGGCTAGCCTCTGAGGGTATGGAGGGGGAGGTCGGGATACTTTACTCTTCGATGCATCGACGGGAGGCGGCGTCGTAGTAGGTATGACAGGAGAGGCATCATCTTTCTCCTCAATAATGATAGGCCCTTCAGTGGCATCTTCTTTATCGCTGTCATCGACAGCATCTTCAACTGTGACTTTCTCCTTGTTTAGCACCGGGACCATGACGGGGTCAGTCACCCGTCATCCACGCGTGGTCACTGAAACCACCGCATTAGCTTGAGCTCTCGGGTTTGTCTTCGGCTGGGAGGGCAATCTCACCTGGTTCTTCAAAATTTGCGACATTTTCTCCCTCAGTTCATCGAGTGAAGAATTTATATTCTTGAACTGGCTCGATGTATCTTGATTAAAACGGAGCTGCCCACTCATAAATGTCTCCAAAGTGGCTTCAAGATTGGACTTAGGCGGATTTGGCACGTAGTTCTGTTGGGGCGGCCGGTTGAACTGATATCCCGGCGGCCTGTAAGGCCGAGCTGGCCTAAGTCTGCCTTGCTGCTGGTTCTGTTGCTGCTGATGCTGCTGCTAAGGAGGGGGTGGAGGCCTCTGAAATTGCGGAGGTTGCAGCCCTCCACTTGGGTTTCCATAGGAGAACCCCGGGTGATTCCTGGAGGCTGGATGCTGCCACTAATTCCGTCCCTCTCCTTGGACGTATTGCACGGTCTCAAAAGTCTCAGCACCATCGTAGTGGGCCTCACTAAGGATATATCCCTTATCCACATACTCCTCTGCAGGATGGTACGACGTGCTAGGTGAAGCAGGGATGGAGTCTAAATGCGAGCCACTTGTTTGTATAAGGTCTCTATGTGAGAATCCAAGTGGCTAGCGACCTTGACCTCAGGAGTACGGGTCACAACAGTCCGTTCATCGCTCCATTGCTGAGTGTTGGTTGCCATGTGCTCCAACAAGTCAATGGCATCCTCGGGAGACTTATCAAGTAGGGCGCCCTGTGCCGCAGCATCGATGATCATCTTGGTGATAGGCTGGAGCCGGTTGTAGAAGCTCTGCACCAAATCCCAGGGCTGGATCCCATGGTGAGGGCACTGATGTTGGAGGTCTTTGAACCTCTCCCATGCCTCGTAAAGTGACTCATGTGGGAGCTGTTTGAAGTTAGAAATTTCTCCACGGATCCGAACTGTTTTCGATGGTGGATAAAACTTATCCACAAATGCAAGCGCAAGCTTCTCCCAGGTGGTGAAGTGGTTGGGAGGGTGGGCACGGAGCCAATATGAGGCTTTATCCCTTAAGGTGAACGGAAATAGCCGCAGCTTCACAGCATCATCACTAACGTCCTGCGCCTTGAACGTATCACACTTCGCCAAGAAGGTGTCAATGTGATGGTTGGGATTTTCATGCGGATGCCCGTTGAAGGGATCCTGCTACATCAGATTAATCAACCCCGTCTTGAGCTCG
Organism: Scilla litardierei; assembly: GCA_030789695.1. Taxonomy (NCBI): domain Eukaryota; kingdom Viridiplantae; phylum Streptophyta; class Magnoliopsida; order Asparagales; family Asparagaceae; genus Scilla; species Scilla litardierei. The sequence continues at coordinate 175,265,901 of CM061141.1, read as the reverse complement.
AAGCTCGCTGCCGCCAGTTGCAGTCTGAGGATGGAGGAGTTGTTCCCAAACGTTGGTTTCATGTGGTCCCTGATGGACCCGGTGCGAGGAGGAGGAGGAGGATTGCTTTCCGCCATCTGAGTGGAGTGAGATGAACTTCTGCTAGAGGCTCTTAAAGCCCTCGCTGTCTTCTCGATCTCGGGATCAAATAATAACTCTCTGGTAGATCCCTTGTAGCGAGTGTTCAGGCACCAATAAAACTCAGATAAATACCGTCAGTAGCACCGAAATAAATAAAAAGAATAAAAATGATGGAAAGGTGAAAGATGATCAGAGTGCTAGCAAACTTCATAAAATAAAAACAAACTGAGATAGAACACTATTGCCGTCCCTGGCAGCGGTGCCAAAAACTTGACGCACCCGAAACCTACACCTAGGTCCCACCTGGCGGTGTCATGATCGCCAGGTGTGGTATGGCCCCTAGGCTTCAATTCCGGGTTCAATCTGCAAGCAGACGATGTCGAGTTATAGTATAAATGATATTGAATCCCATAGGACGATGATAGTGTCAATGGATTCTCAGTTTATTTCTAAGTCTTGAAGTGAGATAGCTATCGGGGTAAACTATTTGGTTGGGGTGTTGTTGTAATATTAATAAAAGGGACAAGGGCGTTAGGGATCATCACTAGGATCGTTGGGGGTCGACGTTGGGATATGATCCTTGCATTGCATTAGGGCTAGGGAATTAATCCCCTAATTCGTACCACTCTCGTGGGTTAGAATTGCGGGGTATTTCGGTGGCTCTCGTTGATGCAAAGGCGGTAGCCGTCAAAGTAGCAATATAGTTCTTCAATGGATCCCCTCAAGGCGCGAGCAGGGCATGGTCACGAGGCTTGGTTCCCTAGATACCCCATAAGCACATCAATTCCACAAACCGTGGGCATGATCTCAGTACGGGTTATCTATGGATTCGGTAGGATCTACCGAAATACTTTCCTAAGTCCCCAATTCATTGTAGGGATCCAGATCTACATTTTCCCCTAGGATCCTAGGGCTAACCCATCAACCCTAGAAAGAATCTACGCACACATCACAATAGTAATGGACAAAAACATTATTCTCAAAGACGAAAACATTATAACAATCAAAGGAATAGGGATAAAAGACTTACAGCGAGAAATCGATAGAAATTGCAATTGATAGATCCAGAAAAATTCCAAGATTCCAAGCGCAAGAGAAATTAAGAACGAAAGTAATAATCTCTCAATTTTAATCTAAACGTATCAGCTGTTTTTGATCTAAAAGGACCAATAAAAAATCGCCGGAGCTCCCCTCAAAAACTATTCCAAAAACTCTAATCAAAGTCGCCTCCTCAGTGCTCGCACATCTCCCAGCTTTAGTTGCCAAAGATCGCGCAATCGATGGCCTCTGAAAACATTCCAAAAATGACCCTGGAATTGCCGACTGAGTAGGTGACTCGGTCGAGCAATATGCTTCTCGTTCGGTCGCTCAGACCGAGTAGATGAGCTACTCGATCGAGCACTACAGGAAATATGGAGGATTCAAAATTGCCGCTCTGCCTACCCGGACCGTGTCATCTCTGCTCGGTCCGAGTAGGGGTCGACTCGGTCAGCTACTCGGGCCGTGTCGCTGGACTACTTTAGCTGTGGAATTTGAGGCTACTCGACCGAGCAGATGAACTGCTCGGTCCGAGTCAGCCCGTATCAGCTCTCTTCCCAAATTGAAGTTGCTCGGTCGAGCAGCTGAACTGCTCGGACCGAGCATTTTCTGGGAGTCTATCTGGAGCTGCTGCTGAGCTTTCTCTCCTCTCTGCTCTCTCTTCTCCTCCTCCAATGGCTCCAGAAGTGTGGCGAACTCCTCCAGAGCCTCGCCAATGAGCTCACGAGCATGTCGGATGTGTCCATACTCAAGTGGGGTCCCAAATCGCTCCAAAATCCCTGAAAACTCATAAAACACTACGAAACTCGAATATATTGTCAGAAATGCAATATCGTAGTAAAATGTGGGATTTGGATGCGAAAATGGTATGAGATGCAATGAGATAATGATATGAAAATAGTAGAAAATATGGACACATCATAGCCCGATCATTCCGATTGACCGTAAGGCTGGGGGCGACTCTCCCAGTGGGCCGATCATTTCGATCGACCGTAAGGCTAGGGGCAACTCCCCCAACGGGCCGATCACCTGGTCGACCATAAGGCTGGGGCAGCTCCCCTAGTGGGCCAATCATTACAAACGGCCGTGAGGCTGGGGAAAACTCCCCCAGCAGGCCGATCATTACGCGATCGGCCATGAGGCTGGGGGGCAACTCCCCGAGCAGGCCGATCCTTCCGATCGACCATGAGGCTGGGGGAAACTCCCCCAGCAGGCCGATCCTTCCGATCGACCGTGAGGCTGGGGGCAACTCCCCCAGCATGCCGATCATTTCGATCAGTCGTGAGGCTGGGGCAACTCCCCCAGCAACCCGGTCATTACGATCGGCCGTGAGGCTGGGGGCAACTCCCCCAGTGGGCCGATAATTACGATCGGTCGTGAAGCTGGGGCAACCCCCCCAGCAGGCCGATCATTTCGATCGGCCGTGAGGCTGGGGTAAACTCCCCTAGTGGCCCGATCATTTCGATCGGCCGTAAGGCTGGGAGCAACTCCCTCGGCGGCCCGATCATTTTGATCGACCGTAAGGCTAGGGGCAACTCCCCCAGTGGCCCGATCATTCCGATCGACCGTAAGGCTGGGGCAACTCCCTCAATGGGCCGATTACTAATGTGTCCATATTTTACATGTTTTTATCGCATCATTTCATGTCATATTCACCTCCAAACTCCTATTTTTATATATTATCGCGCTTCTAACACTATATTCGAGTTTTGTACAGCTTTTTGGATTTTCAGGAGTTTTGGAGCGAATTGGAGCTATTTTGGGACATGGACACATCCGGTACGTCCGAGACGTCATTGGCAAGGCTCCACGCGAGTTCCCGAGGAATGGAAGAAAATTGGAGGAGAGGAGGAGAGGAGGAGAAGAGAACGAGAAATGGAAAAGTTGAGTTTAGTTTCACAGGTGACTCAATTTGAGTTAGCATCAGCTACTCGGCCGAGCTGACACACTGAAATCGCACAGGAAACGGCCCAGACCTACTCGACCGAGCAGACATCCGACTTGACCCGAGTCGCACCAAACATATGACGATTTTTGAGCTTTTCTCCATGGCACTACAGCTCGACCGAGCAGCAAAGTAACTCGATCGAGCAGCTCACCTACGCTGCCCGATTCGTAAAGAAACAGAGCAGCGTTTTGGAGGAAGTCTTGATTTACTGTAGCTCGACCGAATGGGGGGGCTACTCGACTGAGTAGCCCGTATCAGCCAGACGCAGAAGCAGCAGCAAGCAGAGCCTACGACTGACTCGACTGAGTAGGCTCCGCTACTTGGTCGAGTAGCGCGACGCGACCAGCCTATTTGGTGGGTCAAAGTGCCCAGATTTTCTGAGATTTTTTGGGACTTCGACCCTATGTATTTGAGGACGTTTTAGATTTATTTTCAGAGATGAACTTTAGATAAACTCTTAGTTTAGTTTTAATTAGGTTTTTGAGAGTTTGTGCTGTCGCTATTTTGTATGAAGCAAAGCTTAGATTTTTATTATTGTTTCACGCAAGGATTTGGCACTGTTAGCAAATCAAGTTTTTGGCACTGTTGCCGGGGAAGGTAACAGTGTTACTTGGATTATTTTTCTATTGAAGAATTTGTTATCAAATCTTATCTTCTCTTATCTTTTCATACTTTTTATTCTTTTATTACTTTGCTACTGATTGTATTTTTCTGGGTTCTTGTTGTGCATGCACACTCGCCTTGGGAGTCTTGACAAAGAATTTTTATTTGACCCCGAGATGAAAGGACTGCAAGAAGGATCAGAGCAGAGAAAAGAGTCAGACTAATATATATCCAATGGCAGAGGGAAATGCTTCACTCCACACAAAGGGTCCATCTTGGACTATATAAAGCCAAACTTTACTGGAGCTTCTTCTATCTTAATGCCGCAGCTGGCTGATCACTCCTTATTTTACACCTTTTTCTGCATGTTTTCATGTCATCTCGATCGCCCATGTTGTGTTTTTCACGATTATTCGACGATATCGCGTTGCTTTTCACTATTTCTTGTTTTTGTCGTATTTCAAGAAATATGGGGCGATCTGGAGCAAAAATGAGATCAATGGACTTTCACGCGCACCTGAGCATCACCCACGGCCTTATTAAGGAGCTAGCAGCGCTAGATGATGAGCGGAAGGGGAAGAAGTTCGATAGAATTGACAAGGAAGCGAGGAGGAGAAGAAAGAGCCATAGAAGCAGCCCACTCGACTGAACAGACAGTTCACTCGGGTGAGTGAAGGAACGTGCTCGGTCGAGTGAAACGGATACATGAGCACATTGAGTCAAAGTCCACTCGGACGAGTGAGAAATCTCACTCGGCCGAGTGAAGAAGCCCACTCGCCCGAGTATGACCGGGTTTTTCTTTCGAAAATCATCCGACATACTAGAATTTAGAGAAGACCCACTCGGCCAAGCATGAAACCTCACTCGGCCGAGTGAAGAAGACCACTCGCTCAAGTGTGACAGAGTGACAAACCCCAAAAACCCCAGTTTCTCTGTTTTTCTTTGGGTCTGTCACTCGGCCGAGTGACATGTTCCACTCGGTCGAGTGGCGCAGTCCGACTGTGCCGTGAATTAGGGTTTTGGGCTGCGCCAGGGGCAAATCTGTCAGGATTTTCTGGATGATTTTGACTTGTATTTAAGGCTAGTTTTATTCCTATTTTTAGGAGAGAGTTGAAGGTAATTTTAACGGCTATTCTTATTGTAATTCTCAGCTGGAGATCAAAGACGCGCAATTTGGTTTGTTCTTTCTATCTAAATTTCTAGTTTTTATGAATTTTTTTCTCTCAAACATGAATTGCTCTATGATCTTATCCGCTATTTCTGTGATTACTACGATGAATTGTGAGTAGTTGCGCCGTTCTAGGGCATGGGGATGAACCTTATGGATCCGATCTTAGAATTGTGATGAATGAATTGAATTGTTGCTAGGATTGATAGACGGTTAGGTTATGATTGATTTACTACGAGTAGCTAGGAATTTCCATTGATTGTGGTTTGCAAGAGATTGGATTTTAATCGATGGGAAGGCCTAGATATTCGATTTAGGTTTATAATTGAGATTCTCTAGATTTGGTTTGCAAGAGATTGGACCAAAGCTAGGATTTTTATTATAAATCTATACCCATATTCGTTTGCAAGAGATTGGACGAATACGAACTATCATAATCTAGATCGTAGCTCGAGTTTGCATGAGAGTGGGCTCAAGGTGCGATTGGATGGTGATGTCGACATTCATGCTGGTGGCTTAGGTTAGGGTTTGCACGAGAGTGGGCTGTAACGGCTGGTACTCACTATTCGTTATACGGCTGTGCGTAAAGCAATTTCGGGTACCTGATTGATTTTGTTGCTTTGTATGTGAGTTGTGTCGTTGAGTCGATAGGGCCGTAGCAACTTGGTTGCATCCTTAGCAAGCCAACCCCCGACGTGTGCCCAACTTGAGATTACTGTCGCCTTTGGACCCCGTATCCTTTGAACGCGTATTTTCCTTGAAGTTCGCGTATTTTTCTTAGCCTTATCTGTCATTCGGAATGCATGATGTGATATGCCGTTGTGACCCTCTGGAAGAGTGTTTAATTGTGGAGTTATTTTGGAACGTCATTTCACGGGTCATTCCCCCACAAAATAATGTTGTTTGAAGAGGTGTCGTAACTTTCTCTTTTGTTGTTAGACCTTTCTATTTTTACTTCCGTTCTCCTTTTCCTTAGCCCGTGACCAATCTTCTTAGTCTAGATTCTCTCGTCGACACGGTCGTCCGGGTATTTTTATTATATTTTTCGGACACCGTTTAGTTGTCCTTTCACACTAATCACCTTCAACCTGTAATAAGTCTAGCTTATCCCTAACTCAAACCTAATTAAATCTGATTTAATATTAGCCATAGGATCTACATCTCATGTTGAATTATTCCCTTGCTATTCACCATCCTATATCATACAAATTACACTCCCTCCCTCACACAATCTCTATCCAATCACATTAACTTCACCCCACTTCTATATCTATATAGCAAAAACCCTTCCCATCTCCAAAAACACACGTTTTCACCTAGGCCAGAGTCTCACAGCCGTCGCTAACATGTGCTCGCCCGACCTCATCTCGCCTGACCTCCGGCAACACCCCACGGCGGCTTCCACCGTCGGCAAATTCCCCCGCCCAGCAGCCCTAGACATTCCGGCCTCCCCTCCCCTTCAAATACCGCCGGAAACCCCAAAGACAGCCCGCACACCCCCTCTCATGGCCGCCGCCGGTCACTGTGAGTAGGCCGCGCCGCCCAGCGTGATCCACCACGGCCACCTGCTCCTCTAGGTCGTGGAAACCCGTCGCATCTCCCCTTGAACACATGCCCAACCCCTTTCCCCTCCATTAAACTCACAAACGTCCCCCTAGCTTCAGATCCGACTTCCCCCTCCCCCAGGTCACCGGCGCCAGACCCCCTTGAACCACCCATCGGCCCCTTGCCTGATCATCCCCTCTCCTCTAAGCAAAAATCAGCCATCCCATGCCTAAGAGCTCACGGCTCCTCTTGCTTCTTGCCGCAACACCCTCCAGAACTACCGTCCATAGCTGCCGATCACCCTCCTTAAACTGCTGCCGTTCACCCCTCTATTGCTCCACTCTCCAGGCATCCCCTCCACCCTTCCTTTTGCTGTCGACGATCCCCTCTAGGCCGCAAAATAGCCCCTCTCTCCCAAATCAGCCTCTCCATCCACTTGTCGAGTCTCCCATTGGGCCGTTACCACGCACAACTCGACAGCAGGCCGTATAATGTCGTACGGCTATCCTCTCCCTCCGTGTTGCTGTTCGGTGATCGTGCCGCTACCCGGCTGGTCGTCGTTCGTTATCACTGTCGTCCGCCATTGACGTTGTTCGTTGTCGTGCAGTGGATCATCGCACGCTTCTGTTAATTCAACCCCTGACGTCGCTACCCGACGTCAGTGTAGCTCTCGCGTCGTGTGAGGGTATATTTCTAACTGTAGGAACCCCAAACATCGCATGTTAATTCACGATTAAAAATGATTATTTTACTGCTTTGTAACTCACTAATCCTACTTAATAATACGGGACTGTAAGCTGATTGTTGTACTGAGCGTGGGAGCTCTGGACGTAGTGAATCTGTGATTGGACTTTGAGAATTGTGATACCAGCATGTATTTCAGGCAAGTGAAACATTCCAACTTGTGTTTAGGCCATGTTTTAGGCCATCCCTCGTTTTTAGCGTAAAAGAGACTAGGCGACGAAATGATAGTCGCCTAGACGCAACTTCAAGATCTAGCTTGACAACGAAGCTAGCTCCGACACTCTGCCATGCCTTTCATACATTTTGCCTGTCATGTTTAATTTCTATATCTGTACGCACTTTATTTGTACTCTTGCCATGCCATTCATACATTTTGTCTATCACGTTTATTTTCTATATCTGTACGCACTTTATTTGTACTCTTGCCATGCCATGCATCCTAACATGTCATTCCATGCTTGAATGTCGCGTTCGTAGCACACACTACTTGTACTTCCTTGTTGAGGCTAGGCACCTGCGTTGCAGGCACAATCCTATGCCAAGTACACTTCCTGGCTCGTGAACCAGAAGCGGGCTACGTGTGTTGGTCGAAAGCCAATGCCCGATTACACGGGGGTAGGGTTAAGCGATCATTTGAGCGTATGAGTTGGCCCGTACAGCCGCTCCAGCCAAAGGGCGTAAACTCTGTGCACGACGTGCTTACTTGTCTTGTAAATCCATGTGACTGTTTTAGTAGCTTTGCTACCATTGCCTTGTCATACTTGTTGCACTTTTTTACTTGTTGCATCCATGCCTTAAACTGCCACGTCATCGCCTATTTTAGAGCTGCTAGACTGTTTTCCCTTTCTTTTAGTTTCCTTGCACAAAGTCTCCTTGGAGACTTTGCTGACATATGCCCCTTTTCTCTTTTGGGCGTCACATGTTAGGTTGTGAGCCAGAGTCCGTCGCCGAGAACGAACAGGTGGCAGGTGTTGAGTTCGAGGACACTGGAGACCATTCCCAGAGCTCTTTCTTGTTGTTTCTTTCTGCTTAGTCGCTGTTAGGCTGTCGGTGCGTAGCACCACTCTTTTAATGTTGATGTTATGTATTAAGTCAGCCATGCTTTAGGCCTCTTTTCAGACTCTTGTACTTTCCTTTACGACTTGTTTCTGAATGTTTGGAAAAATTCGGGATGTAGGTGGAGTTTTATTTCTGCTTTAAATTATTATTATCTTTGTTTCGATTCATGGTTGCAAGGACCTGCCATTTGAATTCTTTTCAGACGCTTATCAGACTTGTAGCCTCACAGCTCCAAGTCTGAGCGGACCTCATCACGCCTCGCCTTCTGTTTATGGGAAACGGGTCGTGACATGGGCCCTAATCTAGGTTGCTATAGACCGGCAATAGCGCGAGAGCGTGAGCTTGGTTCTATATTCAGTTACGATTAGTTCACCTTAATTCAAGCCTAGCAACATTGAGATTCATGATCCACAAGGATAAGTGACGATCCGTAGTGGGGATTCCCTAGCCCTGGACGCTTTTATTATATAGAATTCTATTTGTTATTTGAACGACTGTGACAACATTCCTGAAACCATTCCATTCTACCATCAATAGCTAGGTGATCAAGATAGAGTACTGTCAATTATCCTCCCTGTGTTCGATACTCGCTTGCCACTTCACCGTGCGCTTGCGGTAAGACTACAGTCGTTTTTCGGGTGTATATCCGGGTGCGATCAAGTTTTTGGCGCCGTTGCCGGGGAGGCGACGGTATTTTATTTTCCTTACTTAGTTATTTCTTTCATTTTTATTATTTTCTCTCTTTTATTCCTCTATTGTGCTAAAAATTCTATCTAGACTCTCTTTTTCTGTGCATGTACACGAGATCCAAGGCATCGCAAGAAGATATATTATTTGATCCTGAGATCGAGCGTACGGCAAGGAGGCTTAGAGCTGAGAGGAGATATGTTATAGAGAAATATCATATGGCCGCGCCGGAAACACCAGAGGAGCTAGTAGGGCGCATGGCTAGGCTTGTCTCCATCCGAGATAGGCTACGGCCTAAGACCACGTTTACCACCTCTTCTATAGTCATGTCGGAGTTGGCGGCCAACAAGAACTTTAAGCTGAAAACAGGACTTGTAGTGTTGATGCAACAAGACCCATTTCATAGGAACTCATAAGAAAATCCTCAATACCATCTGCAATCGTTCTTGGCTAAATGCGCCACTTTCCAGATGCCTGGCGTGCCGATTGACGCTATTCGACTGCGCCTCTTCCCGTTTACTCTTAGAGACAAGGCATTGTATTGGTTGAGGACACAAGCTGAGGGGATCTTTACCACTTGGGATGAGCTGGCAAGTGCATTTATCAACAAGTTTTATCTGCCATCCACGACTATCAAGATACGAAGCGCACTCATGTCCTTCAAGAAAGGTCCTCAAGAAACTCTATATGAGGCATGGGAGCGTTTCAAGGATCTCTAACACCAATGCCCCCATCATAGCATTGAGCCATGGGAACTTGTGCATAGCTTTTATAACGGATTGCAACCAAGCACAAAGCAAATAATAGATGCAACTGCCAATGGATCTATCTTGTCAAAGACACCGGATGACGCTACGGCTTTACTTGAGGAGATGGCCTCAAATAATCAACAGTGGGCCGACGAAAGGGGACATTCTTCGTCATCCTTGAAGCCGGCAAGTATTTATGAGGCAAAGGCCGTGGCGGAGCTCTATTCAAAGTTTGATTCTCTTCACAAAGTCGTGGAGAGACTAGAAAAGTTGGTTAGTGAACCGCATGGAGCCCCCACCGTTTCTACACCGGAAGGAAGCATGAGCGACTGGCAAGATCAAGCCCATGTTATGTTTGTTGGAGGGGAGCAAGGAGACGGAGCCATGGAGCAATCTCAATATGTTGCGGGTAGTACCGGTTATTGGGTGAACTCGACTACAAGGGGTCACCCCGGATTTTTATACGCCAACAATGATGGAGCCTTGAATCCACCACCGTAACAACCCACAAGCCCGACCTCCACAACAACCCCAGTACCAACAAAGAGCACCCCAACAACCAAACTTCCCACCAAGGCAATAAGCAGGGCCCTATAGACCCCCGGGGTACAATCAAGGATGGAGGGCAATCCACCGTAAGCGCCACCAAGGTCGAAACATGAATCAAGGGTTGAACAGTTCATGGCCAAACAAAAGAAGATCAATACAAGATTGACGGCCCAACAAGATTCCCTCAACACCGTCGTGGCACAGTTATCTGAGCAACTATCATTGCTAAAAAAGAATAATCAATAATTGTCGGCTCAACCGGAACAAAACCCACGAAGCAATATCGGCCACGTCAATGCGGTTGTGGCGGTAACTACAAGAGGTAGGAAGGACACTATCCCCGCCATGATTCAAACTAAGGAGACGAGGGAAGAAATTTCGGTTGATAAGGAGCCGATCAATGAAAAGGAGGACCCAAAGGCACCAAACGACGATGAGAAATCTGAAGTTGAGAAGCCACGTGAGGAGCAAACTTATATGCCACTGGTACCATTTCCACAACAGTTGGCGAAGGCAAGGATTGAGAAAAGGCTCGTCAAATTTTTGGAGTATTTACGAGGTGTGAGCTTGAATATTCCATTCTTGGATGCAATTATCGAAATCCCGTCCTATGCAAAGTTCCTAAAGGATTTGATCGCGGGAAAGAAGCAAAAAGAAAGGATCATGCTCGCCGAGCAAAGTACGTGGTTTACTAGGAAGGAGAAAGCGCCGCCCAAGTTCAAAGATCCCGGTAGTTTTCGAATCCCTTGCATGCTTGGTGGAGTCCCACTTCAAAAATCTTTGGTAGATTTGGGAGCAAGCGTGAGCATCATGCCCCTAAACGATGTTTAAGAAATTGAATACGGGGACCGACCTAAAGGCGACTGACATGAAGATACAACTCGCCGATGGGCGAATCACTAAGCTGGTAGGGATTGTGGAAAACATACCACTACAAGTATCGGACGGACTTTGCTTGCCATGCGACTTTGTGGTGATGGATATTAAGGAGGAAGGTGATACGTCGCTTATTCTTGGACGCCCTTTCTTGGCCACCGTCGGAGTGATTGTGGATGTGAGGGAAGGAACCTTGTCCTTGAACGTCGAAAATATTGCAGTTGAACGCCACATTCCAAAGGCGATGGAGCATATGCCTTGGCTAGAGGACGTGGACTATGTGGACCTCCCGATGAGGTGATTGACGACGCCATACCATTTGCCATCGGAGCCAAGCATGATGACGGCCTCGAAGAGGGCCAACTCACTAAAGATGGCGAGATGATGGGAGACTTGCCGGACCCTCTTAAGGATGAGGAGAATGACGATGTTGATGTCGTCAAGATTAGAGATCTATGCAAGCTCTCTACGACGAAGCACACGAAGAAAGCTTCACCGGACAACAAATCTTCGCCACTGACCAAGAAAAAGGACGTTAAAAGCTCAAGCTTGGGGGACTCATCCCCCACTACTACCCATGATGAAGGGTAGCCGAGGAACGCCGATGAAAATCAACAACCAAACCCAAGCGGCCTTCCCGACAATTTTGACGCGCGCATCTCACATGCGCCAAATATTGAGCTTTAAACGTGTATCTTAAGGGGTCGAGCTCATGACCTTAAACGAGCGCTTGTTGGGAGGCAACTTGACGGTTCTATCATATTTTTAGTTGAATTTTTCCTTTTATTTTTTAGATCTTTATTAGTGTTTAGAGTCAAGTGTCGAAGAAAACCCTGACTACTGGCAATATTTTTCATTTCAGGAGACGGAGAATAGGAAACCATATGAATGGAGGACGACTATGGCAAAGGAGAGCACATCAGGGATGCGCTCAGATGTCAGGAGAAGGAAGAAACTGACGTGGAGAAAAAAATCAGAAAGTGGAGCAAAAACAGAGAGTTGGAGCTCAAAATAGCAGCCCACTCGGCTGAGTGAAATTTTCACTCGACTGAGTGAAGACTCTACTCGACCGAGTAGAGTCTGTCATTTATATGCCACTCGACCGAGTGACTTTGTCACTCGACCGAGTGAATCAGACACTTTCAGCACTTGAAAAGCTCTGAGTGGCCTTGCCACTCGGCCGAGTGACTTTTGTCTACTCGCCCGAGTGGGAAGTGCTACTCGGCCGAGTCGGTACTTCCACGAATAATTTTTATACTGAGTCACTCGGCTGAGTGACATGCTACTCGACCGAGTGACTCATCTTATATATTCGAAATCTCGCAGCCAGATAACCAAAATTTCCCAAATCCCCCAATTTTTTGCCCGAGCTTCCCCCGATCGCCCGAACAACTCCGACCCTTCGACCGAGCCGCACCACCCCCACGCCCGAGTCGGGCGACCCCACACCGCTGACGCCGTGACACCACGCCACCGGCACCACCCTCCTTCACCTTCGTTCATCGCCCTTTGCCCCGATTTCTCCCCTTTTCTCCTAATCTCTGTTTTGATAGCTTGGGGGAGAATCAGGGACAGATTCTGAGCTTCTCGGAGGAGGCGTTTCTCCGCTCACATCCATTACTTGCATTCGTGTTGTGCTTGGATACATTCGCTCCTTTTCTTTTGCACTTCACATTAGTAGGCACGTCTCACGGCACACATGCCTCCACGGACTAGATCACGTTCGCGGGCGCCCGCCTCCAAGCGGAAGAAGACTAGCGAGCCTGGCTCTTCCTCTGCTAGAGCAGACTCCCCGCCACCTAGCCCACTCCACACACACTTCCGCCTCCTACCTCACCCATTCCACCCCCACCTGCATAGACCGTCCCCGCTTTCGATACGATGGGGATCACTTTCAGAGATGACGCACTCCACGCCAGATTTGAAAGAATCTCCCATCGTTCGATTGTCCCCTCTAGGTTTGCGCACATTGCAGATTTTGAGTGCCTAGGGGTACTTGAGGGCCTACTCCAGTTGTATGACAACGTGGGGTGGCGTGATTTTCTGTTGGTGTCGACGGACACTTGCGTCCGGCCGAAACTCGAGGTTCTTAGTTCTATCCGTAGGACTCCTGGGGAATTCTCATTTCGACTGATGGATCGTGAGTACGAGATCACCCTTGATATGCTCCGAGCCTACTTCCAGTGGCCCCCCGTCCCGAGCCCCGACCGAGCTTATAGTCCCATGCACATCCCCCCACCGTCATTCGATACTCATGGCTTCTGGACACTCATCACGGGATCACCTCTCGCCTTTGACCCTAGCCGGCCCAAGGCCTCTGATATTGTCCACCCATGCATCCGCATTGCTCAGCGCCTTATGGCAACCACTTTTCTAGCGAGGTATGAGCTGGGACGATGTCTATGCCTGAGCTTTACATGCCCTACGCGATGACTAGAGCGAGAGCCTTCGAGATAGGTGGAGACATCTTACTCCCCGCCGTTTGGATTGATATAGCAAGTTGGTATCTAGATCGTATCATTATCTCTATCGGCACCAGGATGCCTATCTGTTGCGGTGGTCTGATTACCCTTCTTGCTCCCATGTGCGGGGTTGACCTCCCAGCTGGTTTGCTATGACCCCGGGCCCCACTTCCCTTTCTATTGATGTCATGGCCCGCATGAGGATGTTGGGTCCTCATGGTCAGCACCACTGGGTTTGGCTGCACGGTCCATTTGGCACAGATTACATGGTGCTTCCAAGCCTTGCTCGGACCCACATTAGACCCACAGGAGAGGTGTGGAGACCAGAGATGGACCTCCTCATCCCAGCTGCGTATGTGCTTGAGCCTGAGGGTGCTCAGCAGGAGCCCCTTCTCCCACCTCTGGACCCGGAGATCCCTATCCCTCAGCCTGCACCTGATTTGACCGCTCCTCCTGACACTTCTGTCCACACTTCTGTCAGTGTCGGGAGCACACTTGCTGAGTCCACCACCACCACCACCTCTGTGGCATTGACCATTGATCCCATTTCTTATGCGAGTTTTGAGAGCGCCCCACCACTATTCTTAAGAGAGACGAGCCTTCCTTCATTTCCGTAGCCGAGACCATATCCTCACCTGATTTCTCGATCGCTGGGGAGTCATTTTTATAGACCTCACGACCTCCCTAGTCGTCGACCCTTCCGTCTCTGCTACAGCTGTCTTCACCGAGACTGTCGTGACGTCTGTCCCCATTTCTGTGTCAGCGACCTCTCCACCCTTCTCTCCCTCTGTCACCACTTCAGTTTCTACCGCTGCTCACACTTCTGAGAGCATTCCTGTGTCTCAGCCTCCCACAGAGGCTGCGCATCTTTTAGTGAGCACAACACCTCACCCTCACCCCGTAGTGGCACCACTTGTCTACGGTAGCCGTGCACGGCAGCCCCGATCCCTACCTGTTCGATCCTCTACCTCTCCTCCCCCCCGACACCCTAGTTCAGCACATGCGTGCTCTAGAGGGGGTAGTTAGTGGGCTCAGAGGAGATTTTCGGGCTCTATCCGCCACGATTAGCTTTGTGCAGTCTCGCGTCGCTCTATTCCCTGGTATTCAGGTCACCCTGAACCAGATTCTAGCACAACTGCCACAGCCTTCTCCACATGTCGCTATTTGTACCATTTCATAGCAGCCACCCCCCACCACAAGACGGTGCTGGTGCTCCACCACCTGCTTAGGCACACACTTGATGCCTCCCATATTTTTGCCACTGCTGTGAGTGACATCATTTTTTCTGCTGATTTTGCGCACCTCCTCCCCATACATTTTGGCCACTTTTTGTTCAGATTTGTCTATATCATCCTAGGAGAGAGGAGTTATTTCTAGGACCGTTATATTGCACCATCTTGATCTCTGCATGAATCATTTGCATTTCCATCTCATTTTCTTTCATTTTCATACTTTATCATGCATGCACCCTCACCCACCTCACCCATATCATATCTCTCCTTGTGCCACACTTAGCACATTGAGGACACTGTGTAGTTTAGCTTGGGGGACTGAGTGTCTCACACACTTTTTGTTTTCTTCATTTTTATTTTCATTTTTCCACCTTTCTTTATTTTCCACTTATTTTCACCCACTTTTTCAATTTTTTACTCATGCATCACGTTTTCTTATTTTGTGTATGTGCTACATATGTATAGTAGTTCTTATTTTTCCTTTATCCTTATTTCTTTTATCCTTTTTGGCTAGAGATGAATTTTCTGTGATGACGATGACCTGGAGCTAGTTTACTTTTATATGCATATTCTCTTGTCATGTCATCGTTCTTATTTCAGATATCATATGCTATACTTTGCCATGCATTTGAAATAGTAACATGCATCTTTATTATATGAATGTGAATGAAATTCTACCATTAACTGAGTCCGATGATTTATACTGTATACTTTTCATAGAAAACACACCAAGCTTCACGCATTGATTGCCAGTATTTGGAGTACTGCTTTGTTGTCTGCTATCACTTCTTTTTGCATGAAAATTGTACGTTTGACTTTCAGGTTGATTGAATGTATGCCATTTTGATATAACTGGATTAGTTTACTTTCTGAAATCAAACTGAGTAGATTACATTACTCTGCTGAAAGTTGTCATGCACATTCTAAAGAGTGAACTGAGCGTTGCATATTTTTCTTTCTTCACATATATTGAACATCATTTCTATACTTAAAATCATTGGTGAATCTCACTTTAGCAAATCTTATATTGGCATCTTCCCTTTGCAATAAAGTCCAAGCTCCAACACCCCAAAATCAAAAATAAAAAGAATACATGCATATCTCTCTATCTTTGATTTGGGATCGTTATTGTATATATTGATTTCAAAAAAAAAGATAAAAAATAAAAAAAAAGAGAATTAAAAAATGAAGTTCATACATGATCTCATTTCTTTCTTTCTTTCTTCCCTATTTTATTTTTATTTTTCTTGGAGCTTCAAAAATGGGGAAAAGTTGTATTGTTCTATTTGATGACACCACGCTTATAGATAAGCTTGGGGAGAGGATCCAATGATGTATGAGAGAGTGACTACTTGTCTGTGCATGACGACCTAAGCTAGGTAATTTTCTATACTCAGGGAGATTACTATGAGTACTACGAAGTCCACGAATTGAAATTTGGCATGCATTTCATGAATACCACTTCTTTCTATTCTTTTTGCTCCATATTGTGTGATACCTCTTATACTCCAAATAGAAAGCGATCAATTGAAAAGTGTGCGATCTATGATTATGTATATTACTTTAAATGCCTCAGACGATGCTAATTATAGAATGATTTCATGTTTATTATCGTTTTGATATTCTTATGTTTCTATATCGAATGCATTTATATATGATCATGATATCGAGATAAAAATCTTTGGCATGTTTTTATTCGTCGTATGCTATTTGAGTAAGCAGCTTCACGTCCTGAGAAAATAATCTAGCACCTCCCTCTTCGTTTTCTTTTCTATCTTCTTTTTCCTTTTTCCTTATTTTTACCCGTCGGATTCACATTTTTAGTCATCTTCCTCGAGGACGAGTAAGAGGTAAGCTTGGGGGATTTTGATCGCTCCTTATTTTACACCTTTTTTCTGCATGTTTTCATGTCATTTCGATCGCCCATATTGCGTTTTTCACGATTATTCGACGATATCGCGTTGCTTTTCACTATTTCTTGTTTTTGTCGTATTTCAGGAAATATGGAGCGATCTGGAGCAAAAATGAGATTAATGGACTTTCATGCGCACCAGAGCATCGCCCACGGCCTTATTAAGGAGCTAGCAGCGCTAGATGATGAGCGGAAGAGGAAGAAGTTCGATAGAATCGACGAGGAAGCGAGGAGGAGAAGAAAGAGCCACAGAAGCAGCCCACTAGGCCGAACGGACAGTTCACTCGGCTGAGTGAAGGAACGTGCTCGGCCGAGTGAAACGGATACAGGAGCACGTTGAGTCAAAGTCCACTCGGAAGAGTCAGAAATCTCACTCGGCTGAGTGAAGAAGCCCACTCGCCCGACTATGACGGGGTTTTTCTCCCGAAAATCATCCGACTTACTAGAATTTGGAGAAGACCCACTCGGCCGAGCAAGAAACCTCACTCGGCCGAGTGAAGAAGACCACTCGCCCGAGTGTGACAGAGCGACAGATCCCAAAAACCCCAGTTTCTCTGTTTTTCTTTGGGTCTGTCACTCGGCCGAGTGACATGTTCCACTCGGCCGAGTGGCGCAGTTCGATTGTGTCGCGAATTAGGGTTTTGGGCTGCGCCAGGGGCAAATCTGTCAGGATTTTCTAGACGATTTTGAATTGTATTGAAGGCTAGTTTTATTCCTAGTTTTAGGAGAGACTTGAAGTTAATTTTGATGGATATTCTTATTATAATTCTCAGCTTGAGATCAAAGACGCGCAATTTGGTTTGTTCTTTCTATCTAAATTTCTAGTTTTTATGAATTGTTTTCTCTTAGAAATAAATTGCTCTATGATCTTATCCGCTATTTCTGTGATTACTATGATGAATTGTGAGTAGTTGCGCCGTTCTATGGCATGGGGATGAACCTTATGGATCCGATCTTAGAGTTGTGATGAATGAATTGAATTTTTGCTAGGATTGATAGACGGTTAGGTTATGATTGATTTACTATGAGAATCTAGGAATTTCTATTGATTGTGGTTTGCAAGAGATTGGATTTCAATCGATGGGAAGGCCTAGATATTCGATTTAGGTTTATAATTGAGATTCTCTAGATTTGGCTTGCAAGAGTGTAACGACTGGTTTTCATGTATCTGGATTATTTATATTATATATAAATGTTTTGGTAGATTTTCTCCTTATGTGTGGTTTTCGTCTCCGTAGCTTTCATTTTCGATCGTTTCGTTGTGATTTTCTAGCTTCTTCCTTAGAATCGTCGATTTCGGAGTAAGTCATTCGTGACGGGCTTCATATCGGTCATATCTTATTGTTAGATCAAGCCTAGGAGTCTTAGGAATCGATCCCGGAGCTTCGCGCTCCATTTCGAAACTTTCTGTGCACGTTAGCCGGTACAAGAAGGGGAACCGACCGACTAGATGACGATTTAGTCGGTCGACAAACCTTTATGGACCGACTAGTGGGCTTTGTTAATTGTACATGAGTTACTGTTTATCGTTAGTCGGTCTAAGAACATTTGTCGACCGACTAGGTTGCAAACTAGTCGGTCAGCAATCATTCTTTAACCGACTAGCTCAATGATCATTTTGATACCAAGTACTATTCATTCTTAGTCGGTCTAAAAACGTTCGTCGACCGACTAGTCGGTCAGTAGTTGTTCTTTGACCGACTAAATCTAAATCCTATTTTTGTACAGGAGTTACTGTTTACATTTAGTCGGTCTGCGTTGGTCAACCGACCGACTAGTTCCCAAACTAGTCGGTCAGAGGTTCCTCTTTGACCGACTAATCAGTGTCGAAACCCTAATTTCTAGGCAGCCTCCAGCTCTTCCTATTTAAACCCCACCCACGATTTCTTTCATCCCTCTTTCATTCTCCTGAGCCATTTTCTCCCCCCAATCACCCTCCGACATTTCCCCAAGTCATTCCTTCCTCCCTTGGAGCTTCTCTCTCCATTTTGGCCGGCCACCACCTCTAGGTCGCCGGAAAACCCCCAAAACCCCATTTCTCCATATTTTCTCCCCATTTCCAGATCTGAACCCTAGTTCTCCGGATCGTTTCTTCCGTCGCCGTGCTTGCTCGGTATCGTTCTTCCGCTTCCTAAGGTAGTGATCGATCCTTTAATGTTCTCATAACCCGATTTGTGATTTTTGTGAAACCCTAATAAAACTAGGTTGGATGTTGTTCTAATATTGTTTTGCCATGGTAGTGACCTCTTCCCCGTAGATTAGCGTCCGTGAGACGAACCTTCGTGATCGTCATCCTCGGAGCTAGGCAAGTGAAACTTGCCACTTAGGGTTTTGGGCCATGTCTTAGGCCATTTGCTTGTTGTAGGCGTAAAAGAGACTAGGCGATGAAATGATACTCGCCTAGACGCAATTTCAGGAACTAGCTTGACAACGAAGCTAGATCCGTCATTTATCATGTTGCATAACTACCATGCCATGTTTAATTTTAATTAACGGTACGCGAATTAATTGTCATCCATGCTATCCATGTTGAATGTCTCATTCGTAGCACACGCTACAATACTTGTGTTTCCTGGCTCGTGTTCTAGAAGCGGGCCACGTGAGTTGGTTGATAGCCAATGCCCGATCTACTTGTTTACGGCTAGGCACCTGCGTTGCAGGCATAACCCTACGCCATACGTGTTAAATACACTTCCTGGCTCGTGATCCAGAAGCGAGCATTCCGTGTTCGGGGTAATGCCCTGGCTCGATACACGTGGAGGGGTAGGGATAAGCTGTCACCTGAGCTTACGAGTTGGCCCGATCAGCCACTCTAGCCAGCAGACGAAATCTCTGTGCACAACTTGTTTACTTGACTTGTTTACTTGACTTGTTTACTTGACGTGTTTACTTGACGTGATCACTTGACGTGAACCACTTGACTTGTACTTGTCCGTGTTTTACTTGTAAAACTTGTTATCCATGACATACTTGCTACTTGCTACTTGTACTTCCCTTTACTTGTCACTTCCATACTATACTTGCCATGTCATGCATCATACTATAACTGCTAGGTTGTTAGTTTACCTTACTTTTAGTTTCCTTGCCCAAGTCTTTTAGACTTGCTGACATATGCCCCTTTACTCTTTTGGGTGACACATGTTAGATCCTGAGCCTGAGTTCATTGTTGAGGACGAGGTGTTTGCGGACGCCGAGCCCGAGCCTGTGTTTGACGAGGACTTCGTGGACACGGGCGATCAGTCGTAGAGACTGTTTGTGTTGTGGTTTAAACTGTTTAGTTGTCGGTGCGTGTCACCAATACTTTGTTATGTTTGTCCTTGTTGGCCTTGTTCTGGGCCTTTAGACTCTTTCTTTTAGCCTGGTGGCTTTTCTGGATGTTGAACTTACTTTTAATGTTGGACAAATTCTGAGATTTGAGATTTTATTTCTGTCTCTCCTTGTGTTATTATTGTTGTTCTGTTTGTGATTACAGGGACCTGCTTATGTTTTATTGATGCTTATCGGGTTTGGGGCTTCACAGCTCCACTCTCGTGCGGACCTTTTACGTCTCGCCTCCAGCTTTGGGAAGCGGGGCGTGACAGGTTTTGTTGGAGGCCCATGCAGGTCCCTTCTGTAACTGCGATTATCGGAATGACGATAATAATATTAGAATGTCCATTAAACTAAGTTCGACGTCCGAGTCATAAGCTATGAGTCTAATTTGTTTCGTTTTCTGTGTCATTAGATGGCAGGAAGGCGATTCACCCGTGGTGTTGGTAGTGGTGCGCCCCCTCATGACGAGGAGCTGGAGCGGGAACCCACCAATGGGGAGATGATGCAGATGATGCTTCAGATGATGCAGGTGCAGCAGGGCGTGCTCCTGCAAGTCCAGAATGCTCCAATTGTTCGAGCTGGTCGGGCAATCCAGGATGCCCCTCGCTCCGATGAGTGGATTCGGAGGGTCCTCTGGCTGCCGATGAGTGGATTCGGAACATAGAGGATAATTTGAGGATGGCCAAGATCACCCCGGCTGGATGGGTTGATTTGGCGAAGAGGCAATTCAAGGATAATGCTCGGAACTGGTGGGATGCAGAAGAGAAGATGATGGTGGAGCCGATAGCTTGGGCTACCTTTAAGTCCAGGTTTGATGAAGATTTCTTTCTGAAGGCTGCTAGGAAGGAGATGATGCAGCGCTTTATTGAGCTGAAGCAAGGGAGCTCGTCGGTGGACCAGTACCACCAAGAGTTCACTAGGCTGAGTCGGTTCGCACCGAAGATGGTGCAGGATGCTGATGAGAGGGCTCAGAGGTTCCTGCAGGGGCTTGCTTTGGAGCTTCAGAGTTTTGTGTCTTCCTCTGATCTGGACTCTTATCAGAAGGTTCTGGTCGCTGCGAGGAGGCAGGAGTTGAACTTGAGTCAGAGGAGATGACATGTTTCTGGTGCTGGGAAGAGGCCTGTGGAGCAGGCCAGAGTGGTGGTTAGGCCTGGTTTCAAGCCTAATCAGCCAGCTTAGTTCAAGAGGCCAGGAGGGCCTATTCAGAAGACTTGCCATTTCTGCGGCAAGATCGGGCATATCAAGGATCGGTGTAGGAGATTCCTGGGCCAGTGTGTTGTCTGTGGAGATCCTACCCATACCATGAAGGACTGTCAGAGGTCGAATCAGCCTTGGAAGGCACCTGTTGCAGCACAGCCATTGCAGCAGAGAGCGTCTGTTCCTGCTGGACGTGGAGCAGCTCTTGTTCCACAGAGGCAGGCTTTTCAGCAGGCTTTTCCGCCGAGGAGGCAGGCTTTTCTGATGACCGCTGTGGAGAGCGAGGCTGTGGATGAGGTTATCGCAGGTAATCCTCAATCTAGCTGTTACTTTCCTAGCTAGTTTTGATTGTTGGATTATGTTGTTTGCTTGAACATGATTGTTTGCTAGACTAGGGTTTGATTGTTAAATTGCTTGTTAGGTGTGGTTTTGGTGTGCACATTTCCTGAACGAGTCCTCTTTGACTCTGGTGCATCGATGTGCATTATTTCTCGGAGCTTCGTGGAGAAGCATTCCTTGTCGACGTCCCCTCTTTCCAAGAGTTGGAATATCGTTACAGGGAATGGCGTGGTCTCGGTGCATCTTGGTTGCAATTTTTGCCCGTTGGTGGTCTGTGGACATGAGCTTTACGCTGATTTCATTGTCCACGACATCATCAACTATGATGCAGTCCTTGGGATGGATTGGCTTGCGAGCTTCTATGCTACGATCGACTATCGGAGGAAGAAGGTGGTGTTCGAGATTCCCGGACATCCAGTATTTGAGTTCAGCTGGGGATATCAGAGAGGAGTTGATTGTGGAGGCACATAGTTCGCCGTATTCTGTGCATCCTGGTGGGACCAAGATGTACAAGGATCTTCGTCTGAACTATTGGTGGCATGACATGAAGAGGAGCGTGGCTTGGAGTGTAGCCAAGTGCTTGGTTTGCCAGCAAGTGAAGGCGGAGCAGCAGCGTACGGCAGGGTTGCTACAACCGCTTCCGATCCGGAGTGGAAATGGCAACACATCACTATGGATTTCATGACTGGACTACCTCAGAGTCCGAAGCAGAATGACGCGATTTGGGTGATCGTGGATCGATTGATCAAATCTGCGCACTTTATTCCATTCCGAGTCGGACAGTCCACTTGTAACGACTGGTTTTCATGTATCTGGATTTATTATATTATATTATATGTTTTGATGGATTTTCTCCTCATGTGTGGTTTTCGTCTCCGTAACTTTCATTTTCGATCGTTTCGTCGTGTTTTCTTAGCTTCTTCCTTAGAATCGTCGATTTCGGAGCAAGTCGTTCGTGACGGGCTTCATATCGGTCATATCTTATTGTTAGATCAAGCCTAGGAGTCTTAGGAATCGATCCCGGAGCTTCGCGCTCCATTTCGGAACTTTTGGTGCTCATTAGCCGGTGTAAGAAGGGGCACCGACCGACTAGATGACGATCCAGTCGGTCGGAAAACCTTCTTGAACCGACTAGTTGGCTTTCTAAATTTCTCAGGAGTTACTGTTTGTCGTTAGTCGGTCTAAGAACGTTGGTTGACCGACTAGGTTGCAAACTAGTCGGTCGGCAATGCTTCTTCAACCGACTAACTCATCAACTATTTTTGGTACCAGTTACTGTTCTTTCTTAGTCGGTCTAAGTTCATCTTTCGACCGACTAGTTTTTAAACTAGTCGGTTAAGTTTTGTACTCAGACCGACTAATTCTTAGTTCTTCTGTACAGTCGAGTACCGTTTACTCTTAGTCGGTGTAAGAACATTCATCGACCGACTAGATGTCAAACTAGTTGGTCAGTAATTGTTCTTTGACCGACTAAATCTAAATCCTATTTTGTACAGGAGTTATTGTTTGGACTTAGTCGGTCTGCGTTGGTCAACTGACCGACTAATTCCCAAACTAGTCGGTCAGTGGTTGTTCTCTGACCGACTAATCAGTGTCGAAACCCTAATTTCTGGGCAGCCGCCAGCCCTTCCTATTTAAACCCCTCCCAAACGTTTTCTTCTTCTTCCTCACGACCTAAAACCCTAGTTTCTCCCCCATTGAGCCCCCTACTACCTCAAACCCTTATTCCTTCATCCCAAGCCCAAAATCCATCATCCAAACTCTCCCTTAACACATTCTACCTCTCATCTTCCTCGAAATCTCATCAAACCCCCAAAATCCCCCAAAACCCTATTTCTCCAAACTTCTCCATCCATTTCCAGATCTGAACCCTAGGTTCCCCGGAGTGTTTCTTCCGTTGCCGTGCTTGCGCGGCATCATTCTTCCGCCTCCGATACGGTAATAATCGATCTCTTAATGTTTTCATAACCCGTTGTGTTTTTGTGAAACCCTAATAAAATGAATGTTGTTTTGATGATTGTTTCTCCATAACAGTGACTTCACCGTAGATTAGCGTCCGTGGGATGAACCCTTCGTGATCGTCATCCTCGGTGCTAGGCAAGTGAAACTTGCCACTTAGGGTTTAGGCCATGTTTTAGGCCATTTGCTTGTTGTAGGCGTAAAAGAGACTAGGCGACGAAATGATACTCGCCTAGGCGCAAATTTAGGAACTAGCTTGACAAAGAAGCTAGACCTGACATTTATCATGTTGCACAATTACCATGTCATGTTTAATTTCCATTAACGGCACGCAAATTAACTGTCATGTCATTGCATTCTTTAAGTGTTTCCGTGATTGCGTAGCTTCGCGACGACACTTGTGTTTCCTGGCTCGTGTTCCAGAAGCGGGCCATGTGTTGGTTGATAGCCAATGCCCGAACTACTTGTTTCCGGCTAGGTGCACCCCTACGCCAAATGCTTATGAATCGTGAACTAGAATGCGAGCTCCTGTGTGGGGCAACCCTGGATCATTTACTGAGCTCGTGTGCAGGGATCCTGGCTCGTTTACATGTGGGTATTGGGGGTAAGAGTTAAGCGGCCAATCAACTGGGAGTCTGCCCGATCAGCAACTGCAGTGGTAAGGCGTAAACTCTGGGTTCTGGGGTAGTGTTAAGCGGCCAATCAGCGTGAATGCCAAACCATTCAGTTGTAAGGCGTAAACATCTACAAACAACTTGAAACGTGACTAGTGAATTGATTGAGATTGTTAGTAGCTTGGCTACTCTTGACCTGTCCCGATAATTGTTCTCTTGTACTTATTGTTTCACCATGTCTTGCTTGTGCACTCATGTTATAACTGCCATGTCATGCATACTATAACTGCTAGGTTGCTAGTTGCCTTGCTTTCCGTTTCCTTGCCCCAGTCTTTTAGACTTGCTGACATGTGCCCCTTTACTCTTTTAGGTGACACAAGTTAGATCCTGAGCCTGAGTACATTATGGAGGACGAGGTGTTTGCTGATGCCGAGCCCGAGCTTGTGTTTGACGGGGAGTACGTGGACACTGGGGACCAGTCCTAGTGTCTTCGTTGTGCTTTCCCTTTTGTTTAGACTACTGTTTTGTTGTCGGTGCGTAGCACCTATACTTTGTTACGTTTTTCCTTTTGTTGGCCTTGTTCTGGGCCTATAGACTCTTTCTTTTAGCCTGGTGGCTTTTCTGGATGTTGAACTTAATTTTCATGTTGGAGAAATTATGAGATATGAGATTTTATTTCTGTCTCTCCTTGTGTTATTATTGTTGTTCCGTTTGTGGTTACATGGACCTGCTTATGTTTTATTGACGCTTATCGGGTTTGGGGCTTCACAGCTCCACTCTCGTGCGGACCTTTTCACGTCTCGCCTCCATTTTAGGGAAGCGGGGCGTGACAGGTTTTGTTGGTGGCCCATGCAGGTCCTCTTCTGTAACTGCGATTATCGGAATGACGATAATAATATTGGAATGTCCAATAAACTAAGTTCGACGTCCGAGTCATAAGCTATGAGTCTAATCTGCTTCGTTTTCTGTGTCACTAGATGGCAGGAAGGCGATTCACCCGTGGTGGAGGTAGTGGTGCGCCCCCTCAGGATGAGGAGCCTGAGCAGGAACCCGCCAATGGAGAGATGATGCGGATGATGCTTCAGATGATGCAAGTGCAGCAGGGCGTGCTCCTGCAAGTCCAGAATGCTCCACTTGCTCGAGCTGCCCGTGCACTTCCGGATGCCCCTCGCTCCGAGCCGGGAGCGAAGCAATTTCGGGAGCTGGGTCCCGCATATTTTGATGGGTCTGAGGGTCCTCTGGCTGCCGATGAGTGGATTCGGAACATTGAGGATAACTTGAAGATGGCCAAGATCACCCCGGCTGGATGGGTTGATTTGGCGAAGATGCAACTCAAGGATAATGCCCGGAACTGGTGGGATGCGGAAGAGAAGATGCTGGTGGAGCCGATAGCTTGGACTACCTTTAAGTCCAGGTTTGATGAGGAGTTCTTTCCGAAGGCTGCTAGGAAGGAGATGCTGCAGCGCTTTATTGATCTGAAGCAAGGGAGCTTGACGGTGGACCTGTACCACCAAGAGTTCACTAGGCTGAGTCGGTTTGCACCGAAGATGGTGCAGTATGCTGATGAGAGGGCTCAGAGGTTCCTGCAGGGACTTGCTTTGGAGCTCCAGAGTTTCGTGTCTTCCTCTGATCTGGACTCTTATCAGAAGGTTCTGGCCGCTGCGAGGAGGCAGGAGCTGAACCTGAGTCAGAGGAGAGGACATGTTTCTGGTGCTGGGAAGAGGCCTATGGAGCAGGCCAGGGTGGTGGTTAGGCCTGGTTTCAAGCCTAATCAGCCAGCTCAGTTCAAGAGGCCAGGAGGGCCTGTTCTGAAGACTTGCCATTTCTGCGGCAAGCCTGGCCACGTCAAGGATCAGTGTAGGAAGTTTCTGGGCCAGTGTTTGGTTTGTGGTGATGCTTCTCATGTCGCAAAGGATTGTTGGCATGCGAATCAGCTGCGGAGGGCACCTGTTGCAGCACAGCCGTTGCAGCAGCGAGCGTCTGTTCCCGCTGGACATGGAGTAGCTCTTGTTCCACAGAGGCAGGCTTTTCAGCAGGCTATTCTGCCGAGGAGGCAGGTTTTTCTGATGACCGCTGTGGAGAGCGAGGCTGTGGATGAGGTTATCGCAGGTAATCCTCAATCTAGCTGTTACTTTCCTAGCTGGTTTTGATTGTTAGATTGTGTTGTTTGCTTGCTCATGATTGTTTGCTAGAATAGGGTTTGATTGTTAATTGCTTGTTAGGTGTGGTTTTGGTGTGCACATTTCCTGCACGAGTCCTCTTTGACTCTGGTGCATCGATGTGCATTATTTCTCGGAGCTTCGTGGAGAAGCATTCCTTGTCGACGTCCCCTCTTCCCAAGAGTTGGAATATCGTTACAGGGAATGGCGTGGTCTCGGTGCATCTTGGTTGCAATTCTTGCTCGTTGGTGGTCTGTGGACATGAGCTTTACGCTGATTTCATTGTCCACGACATCATCAACTATGATGCAGTTCTTGGGATGGACTGGCTTGTGAGCTTCTATGCTACGATCGACTGTCGGAGGAAGAAGGTGGTGTTCGAGATTCCCGGACATCCAGTATTTGAGTTCAGCCGTGGTAGCAGTTCGCTTGGTCCTGTCAGATTTCGGGCCAGATCGGTGGAGGTTGTGGCTATGCAGATGGAGTTGGAGAGGCCAGCTGTGGTGCGAGATTTTGATGACGTCTTCCCTGGGGAGATGTCTGGTTTGCCACCTGATCGAGCTCTAGAATTTTCTATTGATCTTGTTCCGGGAGCGCAGCCGATTTCGAAGGCGCCGTATCTATGGTACCCGCTGAGTTGGAGGAATTGCGGAAGCAGCTGGATGAGCTCTTGCAGAAGGGTTATATCAACCCTAGTGTGTCTCCGTGGGGAGCACCGGTGCTGCTGGTGAAGAAGAAGGATGGTTCGCGTCGCATGTGCGTGGACTATCAGGAGTTGAATGCGGTGACCATCAAGAATAAATACCCGTTGCCTCGCATCGATGATATTTTTGATCAGCTTGGAGGTTCGAGGGTGTTTTCTAAATTGGATTTGAGGAGTGGTTACCATTAGTTGAAGGTGAAGAAGGGTGATGTTCCGAAGACAGCGTTCAGGACGAAGTATGGGCACTACGAGTTTGTGGTTATGCCTTTCGGTGTAACCAATGCGCCCGCAGTTTTCATGAATCTGATGAACTTGATTTTCTACGACTTTTTGGATAAGTTTGTCGTTATCTTTATTGACGACATTCTGATCTATTCAAAGTCGGAGGAGGAACATGCCTCGCACTTGAGGACGGTATTGGAGATTTTGAGGAAGCATCGGTTGTATGCTAAATTTTTGAAGTGCGAGTTTTGGCTGGATAGAGTTGCTTTTCTGGGGCATGTGGTGACTGGAGATGGTATTTCAGTGGATCCCGAGAAGATTAGGGCCATCAGAGAGTGGCATGTCCCGTCGTCAGCGTCTGAGATCCGGAGTTTCCTTGGACTTGCTGGTTACTATCGGCGATTCATTAAGGACTTTTCCCGTATTACGAAGCTGATGACCAGGTTGACGCGGAAGGATGTACCTTTTGTTTGGTCGGGTGATTGTGAGAGTGCTTTTGGTGTTCTGAGGGAAATGTTGATGACTGCCCCTATTCTTGTTGTGCCTGATCACAGCGGTGGATTTGAGATCTTTTCCGATGCTTCTGGCAAGGGTCTCGGTTGTGTGTTGCATCAGCACGGGCATGTTGTGGCGTATGCTTCTCGTCAGCTCAAGGTTCATGAGAGGAATTACCCGACGCATGATTTGGAGTTGGCTGCCGTTGTGTTTGCTCTTAAGATTTGGAGGCTTCCTGCTGAGTGAGAAAGTGAAAATCTTCACCGATCACAAAAGCTTGAAGTATATTTTTACTCAGAAGGAGCTCAACATGCGACAGCGTCGATGGTTGGAGCTCATGGCAGATTATGAGATTGATTTGCAGTTTCACCCTGGCAAGGTGAATGTGGTCCCTGATGCGCTGAGTAGGCTTCCAGCGGTGATGATTTTGACTTCGCAGTGGAGATTGCAGCAGGATTTTTGCGAGTCTGGTGTTGAGATTGTTCTTCCTGGGGAGGCTTCTTCATTGATGTGTATGCAGATACAGTCGACGATTGTGGATCGGATCAAGGCTGGCCAGGCTGAGGATCCGAAGCTGGTGAAGATTCGGGGGCAGGTTGAAGCCGGTCTACGGACTGACTTTTTGATTCATGAGGATGGCTCGCTGAGGTTTGGAGCCAGGTTGTGTGTGCCAGCTGGAGATATTAGAGAGGAGTTGATGGTGGAGGCACACAGTTCGCCGTATTCTGTGCATCCTGGTGGCACCAAGATGTACCAGGATCTTCGTCTGAACTATTGGTGGCATGGCATGAAGAGGAGTGTGGCTCGGAGTGTAGCCAAGTGTTTGGTTTGCCAGCAGGTGAAGGCGGAGCATCAGCATACGACCGGGTTGCTACAACCGCTTCCGATTCCGGAGTGGAAATGGCAACACATCACTATGGATTTCGTGACTGGACTACCTCGGAGTCCGAAGCAGAATGACGCGATTTGGGTGATCGTAGATCGATTGACCAAATCCGCGCACTTTATTCCGTTCCGAGTAGGACAGTCCACTGAGGCGCTAGCGAGGAGATATATGGAGGTAAATTCTTTTACTCACCGTTTTTATTTCCTTTTTCCTAGTTTGGATGGTGATGTAACATGAATCGTGCAGGAGGTCGTACGACTTCATGGAGTCCCCGTGAGTATCGTGTCAGACAGAGACACGAGGTTCACATCTCAGTTCTGGCAGCGTTTGAAGAAGAGTTTGGGTACGCGTCTGAGTTTCAGCACGGCGTACCATCCGCAGACGGATGGCCAGTCCGAGAGGACGATTCAGATCTTGGAGGACATGATGAGGGCATGCATGTTAGATTTCAAGGGTTCGTGGGAGGACCATCTACATCTGGTAGAGTTTTCTTAAAACAACAGCTTCCAGGCGAGTATTGGCATGGCGCCTTTCGCCGCTCTTTATAGGAGGAAATATCGATCGCCGTTGAGTTGGGATGACGTTGGTGATCGGGAGCTATTGGGACCTGAGATGATTGTGGAGGCCGTGGATATTGTCAAGAACATTCGGGAGAGGTTGAGAATTGCTCAGGACCGTTTTAAGCATTGGGCGGATGCTAAACGTCGTCCTTTGGAGTTTCAGCCGGGCGATCATGTGTTTCTGAGGATTTCCCCGAATCGTGGAGTGATTCGTTTTGGGAAGCGGGGGAAGTTGAGCCCGCGATACATTGGACTGTTTGACATTCTGGAGAGAGTTGGCGAGGTAGCTTACCGCTTAGCCTTGCCGCCATCTTTGGAAGGAGTTCACAATGTTTTCCATGTGTCGCAGCTCCGTCGATACATTAGCGATCCATCTCATGCTGTGGATTTCTCGGAGATTACCGTTCGCCCCGAGATGACGTATGACCAGCAGCCAGTGCAGATTCTAGACAGGTGTCAGAAGTCACTTCGGAACAAGATTGTCAATCTTGTGAGGGTGATGTGGCGACACGGCTCGCCTTGAGAGTCTACTTGGGAGAATGATGAGGAGATGCGAGAGCGTTTCCCACTTTTGTTCCCGGACACGTGAGTGTTGGAAAAATTCTGAGGATGGAATTTTTCTTAAGTTGGGGAGGATGTAACGACTGGTTTTCATGTATCTGGATTTATTATATTATATTATATGTTTTGATGGATTTTCTCCTCATGTGGGGTTTTCGTCTCCGTAACTTTCATTTTCGATCGTTTAGTCGTGTTTTCTTAGCTTCTTCCTTAGAATCGTCGATTTCGGAGCAATTCGTTCCTGACGGGCTTCATATCGGTCATATCTTATTGTTAGATCAAGCCTAGGAGTCTTAAGAATCGATCTCGGAGCTTCGCGCTCCATTTCGGAACTTTTGGTGCTCATTAGCCGGTGTAAGAAGGGGCACCGACCGACTAGATGACGATCCAGTCGGTCGGAAAACCTTCTTGAACCGACTAGTTGGCTATCTAAATTTCTCAGGAGTTACTGTTTGTCGTTAGTCGGTCTAAGAACGTTGGTTGACCGACTAGGTTGCAAACTAGTCGGTCGGCGATGCTTCTTCAACCGACTAACTCATCAACTATTTTTGGTACCAGTTACGGTTCTTTCTTAGTCGGTCTAAGTTCATCTTTCGACCGACTAGTTTTTAAACTAGTCGGTTAAGTTTTGTACTCAGACCGACTAATTCTTAGTTCTTCTGTACAGTCGAGTACTGTTTACTCTTAGTCGGTCTAAGAACGTTCATCGACCGACTAGATGTCAAACTAGTCGGTCAGTAATTGTTCTTTGACCGACTAAATCTAAATCCTATTTTGTACAGGAGTTACTGTTTGGACTTAGTCGGTCTGCGTTGGTCAACCGACCGACTAGTTCCCAAACTAGTCGGTCAGTGGTTGTTCTCTGACCGACTAATCAGTGTCGAAACCCTAATTTCTGGGCAGCCGCCAGCCCTTCCTATTTAAACCCCTCCCAAACGTTTTCTTCTTCTTCCTCACGACCTAAAACCCTAGTTTCTCCCCCATTGAGCCCCCTACTACCTCAAACCCTTATTCCTTCATCCCAAGCCCAAAATCCATCATCCA
This sequence comes from Scilla litardierei, assembly GCA_030789695.1. Taxonomy (NCBI): domain Eukaryota; kingdom Viridiplantae; phylum Streptophyta; class Magnoliopsida; order Asparagales; family Asparagaceae; genus Scilla; species Scilla litardierei. Next base: position 175,235,158 of record CM061141.1, on the reverse strand, counting down.
AACTCTCCCTTAACACATTCTACCTCTCATCTTCCTCGAAATCTCATCAAACCCCCAAAATCCCCCAAAACCCTATTTCTCCAAACTTCTCCATCCATTTCCAGATCTGAACCCTAGGTTCCCCGGAGTGTTTCTTCCGTTGCCGTGCTTGCGCGGCATCATTCTTCCGCCTCCGATACGGTAATAATCGATCTCTTAATGTTTTCATAACACGTTGTGTTTTTGTGAAACCCTAATAAAATGAATGTTGTTTTGATGATTGTTTCTCCATAACAGCGACTTCCCCGTAGATTAGCGTCCGTGGGACGAACCCTTCGTGATCGTCTTCCTCGGTGCTAGGCAAGTGAAACTTGCCACTTAGGGTTTAGGCCATGTTTTAGGCCATTTGCTTGTTGTAGGCGTAAAAGAGACTAGGCGACGAATTGATACTCGCCTAGGCGCAAATTTAGGAACTAGCTTGACAACGAAGCTAGACCCGACATTTATCATGTTGCACAATTACCATGTCATGTTTAATTTCCATTAACGGTACGCAAATTAACTGTCATGTCATTGCATTCTTTAAGTGTTTTCGTGATTGCGTAGCTTCGCCACGATACTTGTGTTTCCTGGCTCGTGTTCCAGAAGCGGGCCATGTGTTGGTTGATAGCCAATGCCCGAACTACTTGTTTCCGGCTAGGTGCACCCCTACGCCAAATGCTTATGAATCGTGAACTAGAATTCGAGCTCCTGTGCGGGGCAACCCTGGCTCATTTACTGAGCTCGTGTGTAGGGACCCTCGCTCGTTTACATGTGGGTATTGGGGTAAGAGTTAAGCGGCCAATCAACTGGGAGTCTGCCCGATCAGCAACTGCAGTGGTAAGGCGTAAACTCTGGGTTCTGGGGTAGTGTTAAGCGGCCAATCAGCGTGAATGCCAAACCATTCAGCTGTAAGGCGTAAACATCTACAAACAACTTGAAACGTGACTAATGAATTGATTGAGATTGTTAGTAGCTTGGCTACTCTTGACCTGTCCCGATAATTGTTCTCTTGTACTTATTGTTTCACCATGTCTTGCTTGTGCACTCATGTTATAACTGCCATGTCATGCATACTATAACTGCTAGGTTGCTAGTTGCCTTGTTTTCTGTTTCTTTGCCCAAGTCTTTTAGACTTGCTGACATGTGCCCCTTTACTCTTTTGGGTGACACATGTTAGATCCTGAGCCTGAGTACATTGTGGAGGACGAGATGTTTGCTGACGCCGAGCCCGAGCTTGTGTTTGACGGGGAGTACGTGGACACTGGGGACCAGTCCTAGTGTCTTCGTTGTGCTTTCCCTTTTGTTTAGACTGATGTTTTGTTGTCGGTGCGTAGCACCTATACTTTGTCACGTTGTTCCTTTTGTTGGCCTTGTTCTGGGCCTATAGACTCTTTCTTTTAGCCTGGTGGCTTTTCTGGATGTTGAACTTAATTTTCATGTTGGAGAAATTATGAGATATGAGATTTTAATTCTGTCTCTCATTGTGTTATTATTGTTGTTCCGTTTGTGGTTACAGGGACCTGCTTATGTTTTATTGACGATTATCGGGTTTGGGGCTTCACAGCTCCACTCTCGTGCGGACCTTTTCACGTCTCGCCTCCATTTTAGGGATGCGGGGCGTGACACCACTGAGGCGCTAGCGAGGAGATATATGGAGGTAAATTCTTTTGCTCTCCGTTTTATTTCCTTTTCCTAGTTTAGATAGTGATGTAACATGAATCGTGCAGGAGATCGTACGACTTCACGGAGTCCCTGTGAGTATCGTGTCGGACAGAGACACGAGGTTCACGTCTCAGTTCTGGCAGAGTTTGCAGAAGAGTTTGGGTACGCGTCTGAGTTTCAGCACGGCGTACCATCTGCAGACGGATGGCTAGTCCGAGAGGACGATTCAGATCTTGGAGGACATGCTGAGGGCGTGCATGTTGGATTTCAAGGGTTTGTGGGAGGACCATCTACATCTGGTAGAGTTCTCTTACAACAATAGCTTCCAGGCGAGTATTGGCATGGCGCCTTTCGTCGCTCTTTATGGGAGGAAATGTCGATCGCTATTGAGTTAGGATGACGTTGGTGATCGGGAGCTGTTGGGACCTGAGATGATTGTGGAGGCTGTGGATGTTGTCAGGAACATTCGGGAGAGGTTGAGGATTGCTCAGGACCGTTTTAAGCATTGGGCAGATGCTAAACGCCGTCCTTTGGAGTTTCAGCCGTGCGACCATGTGTTCTTGAAGATTTCCCCGAATCGTGGTGTGATTCACTTTGGGAAGCAAGGGAAGTTGAGCCCGCGATACATTGGACCGTTTGACATTCTGGAGAGAGTTAACGAGGTGGCCTACCGCTTGGCCTTGCCGCCATCTTTGGAAGGAGTTCACAATGTTTTCCATGTGTCGTAACTTCGTCGATACATTAGCGATCCATCTCATGCTGTGGATTTCTCGGAGATTACCGTTCGCCCCGATATGACGTATGACCAACAGCCAGCACAGAATCTGGACAGGCGTCAGAAGTCACTTCGGAACAAGGTTGTCAATCTTGTGAGGGTGATGTGGCGACACGGCTCGCCTGGAGAGTCTACTTGGGAGAACGAGGATGAGATACGAGAACGTTACCCACTTTTGTTCCCGGACATGTGAGTGTTGGGAAATTCCGAGGACGGAATTTTTCTTAAGTTGGGGAGGATGTAACGACTGGTTTTCATGTATCTGGATTATTTATATTATATATATATATATATGTTTTGATGGATTTTCTCCTTATGTGTGGTTTTCGTCTCCGTAGCTTTCATTTTCGATCGTTTCGTCGTGATTTTCTAGGTTCTTCCTTAGAATCGTCGATTTCGAAGTAAGTCATTCGTGACGGGCTTCATATCGGTCATATCTTATTGTTAGATCAAGCCTAGGAGTCTTAGGAATCGATCCCGGAGCTTCGCGCTCCATTTCAGAACTTTCTGTGCACGTTAGCCGGTACAAGAAGGGGAACCGACCGACTAAATGACGATTTAGTCGGTCGGTAAACCTTCATGGACCGACTAGTGGGCTTTGTTAATTGTACATGAGTTACTGTTTATCGTTAGTCGGTCTAAGAACATTTGTCGACCGACTAGGTTGCAAACTAGTCGGTCAGCAATCGTTCTTTAACCGACTAGCTCTATGATCATTTTGATACCAAGTACTATTCATTCTTAGTCGGTCTAAGAACGTTCGTCGACCGACTAGATGAGAAACTAGTCGGTCAGTAGTTGTTCTTTGACCGACTAAATCTAAATCCTATTTTTGTACAGGAGTTACTGTTTACACTTAGTCGGTCTGTGTTGGTCAACCGACCGACTAGTTCCCAAACTAGTCGGTCAGAGTTTGCTCTTTGACCGACTAATCAGGGTCGAAACCCTAATTTCTGGGCAGCCTCCAGCTCTTCCTATTTAAACCCCACCCACGATTTCTTTCATCCCTCTTTCATTCTCCTGAGCCATTTTCTCCCCCCAATCACCCTCCGACATTTCACCAAGCCATTCCTTCCTCCCTTGGAGCTTCCCTCTCCATTTTGGCCGGCCACCATCTCTAGGTCGCCGGAAAACCCCCAAAACCCCATTTCTCCAGATTTTCTCCCCATTTCCAGATCTGAACCCTAGTTCTCCGGATCGTTTCTTCCATCGCCGTGCTTGCTCGGTATCGTTCTTCCGCTTCCTAAGGTAGTGATCGATCCTTTAATGTTCTCATAACCCGATTTGTGATTTTTGTGAAACCCTAATAAAACTAGGTTGGATGTTGTTCTAATATTGTTTTGCCATGGCAGTGACCTCTTCCCCGTAGATTAGCGTCCGTGAGACGAACCTTCATGATCGTCATCCTCGGAGCTAGGCAAATGAAACTTGCAACTTAGGGTTTTGGGCCATGTCTTAGGCCATTTGCTTGTTGTAGGCGTAAAAGAGACTAGGCGATGAAATGATACTCGCCTAGGCGCAATTTCAGGAACTAGCTTGACAACGAAGCTAGATCCGTCATTTATCATGTTGCATAACTACCATGCCATGTTTAATTTTAATTAACGGTATGCGAATTAATTGTCATCCATGCTATCCATGTTGAATGTCGCATTCGTAGCACACGCTACAATACTTGTGTTCCCTGGCTCGTGTTCCAGAAGCGGGCCACGTGAGTTGGTTGATAGCCAATGCCCGATCTACTTGTTTACGGCTAGGCACCTACGTTGCAGGCATAACCCTACGCCATACGTGTTAAATACACTTCCTGGCTCGTGATCCAGAAGCGAGCATTCCGTGTTCGGGTTAATGCCCTGGCTCGATACACGTGGAGGGGTAGGGATAAGCTGTCACCTGAGCTTACGAGTTGGCCCGATCAGCCACTCTAGCCAGCAGACGAAATCTCTGTGCACAACTTGTTTACTTGACTTGTTTACTTGACTTGTTTACTTGACGTGTTTACTTGACGTGATCACTTGACGTGAACCACTTGACTTGTACTTGTCCGTGTTTTACTTGTAAAACTTGTTATCCATGACATACTTGCTACTTGCTACTTGTACTTCCCTTTACTTGTCACTTCCATACTATACTTGCCATGTCATGCATCATACTATAACTGCTAGGTTGTTAGTTTACCTTACTTTCAGTTTCCTTGCCCAAGTCTTTTAGACTTGCTGACATGTGCCCCTTTACTCTTTTGGGTGACACATGTTAGATCCTGAGCCTGAGTTCATTGTTGAGGACGAGGTGTTTGCGGACGCCGAGCCCGAGCCTGTGTTTGACGAGGACTTCGTGGACACGGGCGATCAGTCGTAGAGACTGTTTGTGTTGTGGTTTAGACTGTTTAGTTGTTGGTGCGTGGCACCAATACTTTGTTATGTTTGTCCTTGTTGGCCTTGTTCTGGGCCTTTAGACTCTTTCTTTTAGCCTGGTGGCTTTTCTGGATGTTGAACTTACTTTTAATGTTGGACAAATTCTGAGATTTGAGATTTTATTTCTATCTCTCCTTGTGTTATTATTGTTGTTCCGTTTGTGGTTACAGGGACCTGCTTATGTTTTATTGACGCTTATCGGGTTTGGGGCTTCACAGCTCCACTCTCGTGCGGACCTTTTACATCTCTCCTCCAGCTTTGGGAAGCGGGGCGTGACAAAGAGATTGGACCAAAGCTAGGATTTTTATTATAAATCTATACCCATATTCGTTTGCAAGAGATTGGACGAATACGAACTATCATAATCTAGATCGTAGCTCGAGTTTGCACGAGAGTGGGCTCGAGGTGCGATTGGACGATGTTGTCGATCTTCATGCTAGTGGCTTAGGTTAGGGTTTGCACGAGAGTGGCCCTACTCTAGGTTGCTATAGATCGGCAATAGCGCGAGAGCATGAGCTTGGTTCTATATTCATTTACGACTAGTTCACCTTAATTCTAGCCTTGCAATATTAAGATTCACGATCCACAAGGATAAGTGACGATCCGTAATGGGAATTCCCTAGCCCTAAACGCTTTTATTATGTAAAATTCTATTAGTTATTTAAATGACTGTGACAACCTTCCCAAAACCATTCCATTCTACCATCAATAGCTAGGTGATCATGATTGTTTCAGAGTGTTTTCTCACTACAAAAGCGTTGACCGTGGACTACCCGGTCAACGTGGTCAAGGGGCCGACTTGGGTCCCTCGGGTGCGTCGAGCCCGTACAGACGCGACGTGAATCGGAGTTGCAGACGACGTGGAGCACGTCAACTGGGCCGCGTCTGGATCCTCGGCCTCTAGGGGGCTGAGGGGAAGCCTCGGCCCAGTGTGGGATGCTCGGCCTCGGACGGTCGGACGACGAGGGGTAGCCTCGGCGCCTCGTGAGCGGAGGGGGAGCCTCGGCTCGGATGGACGTGCTCGGCCTCGGTCGGTCGGACGATGAGGGGTAGCCTCGGTCTTCTTGCTTGATGCGCGGCCGGCGTGGGGCGGAGGGGAAGCCTCAGCCCGTGGATCTGACGTCCTCCTGAACAGACGAGAACACTCGTCAGAGGGGGCTGGACCTTGGTTCCGGCCAAATCCCCTCCGATGCCTAAGTCAGATGATGATCTGAAAGAGGAGGCCCGACGGAGACGGTTCGACTCGAGAGGAGATCGGAACGACGTCCACCAGCGCGAGCAGGGGAGGAAGGAGATGAAATGGGGGAACTAGGTCGTTGATGGAGTACCTTAGGTTTTCGTTACCTGAGATGCGGTCCCTTGCCCAGTCATCCTTCTAGCCCTTTTATAGACCTCTTGTCGTGACTGCCCACGACTCACGTCCCTCGTCCGCCCCTAATCGTGCCCCCTCAATCCGCCTCCCCTTCGCCACTCCCTGCGCCATCCCAGCACCTCCCCATAACGGCCATTAAGTGGTAGCGGGCCTGGGGGAACGGTTATCGCTGGAGTGGGCGAGTGACTTGCGCGTTATCGGGGCCGGGTCGGATCGATATTCGGGGGTCCTCTATAGGGCCTTGTCGGGCGGGCCTGATCACGCAGATGGGCTTCTGATCGGCAGTCGGGTTTCTGGGCTCGTGTCTTTTGGGCTTCGGCCAAATAGGCGTAACAATTCCCCCATTGGTCGGGTCGATCGGCCTCGGCCGGTTCGACTCGGCCGATGTGACTTCCGTCGATTTCGACAGGCTCGTCAGTCGATGCCGACTCATTTATTGGTCATCATGAGTTGGTCCGTTCGATACTTTTAAGGCGCGGGTTCCGAAGCGCCGTCGGTCCCCTGATGCCGCCATGTGTAGCTGCGGGTTTATCCCCACCGCTCGCGAGGTCGTCTTACGTAGAGAAGCCGGGTGGGTTGTGAGCTGCCATCCCGTCATTTTCTTCTTTGTGTTGATCTCGATCCTGCCCGAGCTCTGCCCCATGTCGTCTTCCTCTGCCACTGGTTCGGGTCGGCCGGAGCGTGACGCCACTCCTGGCCTGGTGGGTAGTCCTCCTTCGGTGATTCGTCGGCACGGGGGTGAACTTTCAGGGGTGCCCTCAGAGGTCTTAGCGTGGCCTTCGTCGGTCTGTGCCACCGCCATCGGGAGTATGCGCTCTGCCTACCTGCTTCCGCCTTACTCGGCTCGTGCTCCCGGGTCCGACGAGCGGATCTGCCTTCCCGGTCCCAACGAGGTTGGAATATACGAGAAGTGCTTCCGCTTCGGGCTTCGTTTCCCGCTCCACCCCTTTATCGTCGAGTTCCTTCAGGCCCACAACGTGGGCTTGTGCCAATTCTGCCCCAACGCCGTCGGGCTCCTCGTCGGGTTCGTCGTCGTCTGCATGCTGAGGGGAGTGGTGCCCTCCCTCCGTCTCTTCGCCCAGTTCTACCGCTTGAGTCACCACCAATCGGGGGCGTGGATTTACATCAGCGCCCGTCCGAAGATGACCCTGGTGCTGGGGTTGCCGAGCTCCCTGAAACGTTGGAAGGGGGAGTATGTATTTGTCACGTTCCCGTCGAGTGTACCTTTCCCGGTTCGGTGGGGAGCGGCCGGCGCGGTCATCCTCGATCTGGGTGAGCCGACTGCCGCCGAGCTGCAGACGGCGAAGGCCCTGCTGGCGATTCCTACGAGGGAGCGGACGATCGACGTCCTCTTTAGTAACCATAACTTGCGCAAGACGGTGTGGCCCTTGGGTAAGCTCTTCCGAGTATTCGCCATTCGAGGTTGCTCGGGCTCTTCTCGGCTTCTTACTTCTTCTTTGGGTGCAGGTGGATTCCCTCTCGGTCCTTCTCCCGCCAGCACTCACGTGCAGGCCCCAGATCCGGACCCGCGTAAGAGGGATCATGTGCTGGAGGTCCGGAAGAAGCAGCGGGCCGTGACCTCGGCTGTTGGCTCCAAAAGGAAGAAGGGGCCATCTCCCTCTATCCCCTTGTTGGAGTCTTCCAAGAGGGTCCGTGAGGGGGTCGAGGAAGTTGACGTCCCGCCGCCTGCCGATCAGCTCCGACCTGCCCCCGTTGAGGTTGCCTGGCCGTGGGTTGGCCCCTCGCCTCTCCCGGGCGGTTCTCTCCCTGATGCCTACGATCGGTATCTAGGCGCGTTCCGCTCCGACCCAGGCGAGTTTCCTTCGTCAGGGGAAGGCCTTCTTCGTCCACGCTTCCCGGTGGGGGAGAAGGAATCGGTGTTTTTGAGCCGCGGAGCTGCCGCACGAGTGGCCGAGAACAGTTGCCTCCCTCCTGATCAGGCTGCGCTGGATGGAGTTAGAGGTGACTGTTTGGCCACCTTCGTGATTCAGGCCGGCCAACAGGTAGAGTGTCTCTGCTTGTCCTCCCTCCAGCTGCTTTCGCCGTCTTACCTTTGTTGCCTTGGTGCAGTTGTCCTCGGTGGGTCTTTCGATGAGGCGCCAGTTTGCGGCGCTTCCCAAGGCCAGGTCCGACGCCGGGCGAGATCTTGAGGTCCACGGTGATGAGGGGGAGGCAGGTCAGTTAGAGGAAGTGCGGGTCAGGTCCTTGGAGACCCGCGTAACTGAGCTGTCCTCTGCCTTGGAAGAGGCGGACCGGGAGAGAGCCTTGGCTTTGACTGCAAAGTCAGAGGCCGAGGCGCGGGTCGCCGAGCTTTTGGGAGATGCCGACACGTCTGGGGGAGCCGACAAGATCCCCGTCTCCGTTGCTGCCCCCGAGGCCCTGGAGCTCTCCGATCGTCTGGAGGCGGAGGAGGAGCAGGTGAGGGCTCTCCTTGCTCAACTCGGCGAGAGATCCCGGGAGATCGAGATGGAGAGGGCGGAGCACCAACGCCAGATCGAGACCTTAGAGGCTCGGGTGCGTGGGCTTGAGGAGGTGGATCCATCCCGGATCGCCCAAGACGCCGTGGATGAGTATGCCACCTCCTTCGTTGAGTCCGCCTTGGCTGAGGCGTTCGAGAAGGGCTTCGCCCGGTGTCAATCCGAGATCCGGAAGAAGTTCCCGCTCTCGGGAGTCAACTTCGAGGATCTCCGGATGCACTCTGACGGCGAACGGAGCGTGGGGGGCGGCCCAAGTGGACAGCCAGCCTGTGGCTCCACGGGTGCCCCTGGAGATGAATGAGGGAGGGGAATGCCCCTCGGCCTCTTCGTGCGTCTCTCTGTACATCTTTTTGCTTATCTGGAAAGGAACGAACTTAAATAAATTTATTTCGTAGAAAACAATACATTTATTGAAAGTACTTGCGTAAGTGTTCCGTATTCCAGGCGTGAGTGAGAATCCTCCCCTCCATATTGGCTAGACGGTAGGTTGCAGGTCCGAGGACCTCGATGACTTTGTAGGGTCCCTCCCATTTAGCCGCGAGCTTCCCTTTGCGAGCAGTATCCGGGTTGAAGCCTGCTTTCCGGAGGACCAGGTCCCCAAGGTGGAAGCTTCTTCCCCTGACCCGAGTATTGTAGTATCGGGCCACCTTCTGCTTCTGGCGGATGATGGTGGCTAGGGCTTGCTCCCGCCGCTCGCCGAGGAGCTCCAGACCGAGCTCCAGACCTTGCGAGTTCCTGTCTTCGTCAAAGCACTTGAGGCGGAGAGATTCTTCACCCAATTCGACCGGTACCACCGCCTCGGCCCCGTAGGCAAGCATGAACGGGGTTTCGCCGGTGGCCTCCTTGTGGGTCGTCCGGTATGACCAGAGTATCCCGGGGAGCTCTTCTGGCCAGTTTCCTTCGGCGTCCTTCACTTTCTTTCGGAGGGGCTCTATGATGCATTTGTTGGCTGCTTCCGCCATTCCGTTGGTCTGGGGGTGCGCTACAGAGGCGAAGAGAAGCTTGATCCCCCATTCCGCGCAAAAGTCTTTGAACCCCGCGGAGTCGAACTGTTTCCCGTTGTCTGTGACGATGGCCCGTGGCACTCCGAATCTGGAGATGATGGAATTCCATACGAAGCTTTTCGCTTTCTTCCACGTGATGGTGGCCAATGGTTCAGCCTCGATCCACTTGGTAAAGTAGTCCACCGCCACAATCAGATACTTCCGCTGCCCCCAGCCCGGCTTAAATGGTCCGAGGATGTCGAGCCCCCATTTCGCAAAGGGGATGGGGCTCACGATAGGGATGAGCTCCGACGGGGGAGTTGAGGTGTGGTTGGCATACCTCTGACATTCTTGGCACTTTTGGACGTAGTTCGTTGCGTCTTGGACCAGGGTCGGCCAGTAGTATCCCTGCCTCAAGATCTTCTGTGCGACCATCTTGCCCCCGTGGTGATTTCCGCAGATCCCTTGGTGAACCTCCCTTAGGACGTAGTCGGCTTCCTGCGGTCTGATGCATTTCAGGTATGGGAGGACATCCGCCTTCGTCCAGCGTCTTCGGTAGAGCGTCCCCTCATGGATCACGTATCGGAGTGCCTTCCTCTCCAGGGTCCGGCGCTCGTCCCAGTCCGTCGGTACCTCCCCATGAGTGAGGTACCGCATGATCGGGTCCATCCAGGTGGGATCTTGGTCGATCGCCATCACCTCCCGCTCTTCCGTGCTGGGGGACTGCAGGTTCTCCACGTAGATGGTGCGGCCCAGCTCCTTGGTCGAGGACGAGGCTAGCTTCGACAACGTGTCCGCCCGTGCGTTCTCCGATCGTGGGAGATGCAAGACTTCCGCGCTTTTGAACCTGGACAACGCTGCCTTGGCGACGGCGAGATACCTCTGCATTGCTTCCTCCCGCGCCTCGTAACTTCCCAGAAGCTGGTTGACTATGAGCTTCGAGTCGCTGAGGAGGCGCACGGACTCGGCCCCGAGCTCCAGGGCCAGCCTCAGGCCGTTGATCACCGCTTCGTACTCCGCCACGTTGTTGGTGGCCGGGAATTCGAACCGCAACGCGTATTCCACGATGTTCCCTTCCGGAGATCGGATCGCGATCCCAGCCCCGCCTCCTGACTGTGTTGCCGATCCGTCCACATGGACTATCCATGCTCCTGGGACTCCTAACTGGAGGTGGTCAGCCGAAAGAAAAGACAAGGGCTGGGCGATTACCGTTGCTGGGCCTTCTTCCCCCGGGGGGTGCTCCCCTTCCGTTGTGCATTCAGCGATGAAGTCGGCTAAGGCCTACCCCTTGATGGCCGTGCGTGGCTTGAATCGGAGGTCGAACTCGCTCAATTCCACCCCCCAGTTTAGCATCCTTCCCATTCGATCGAATCTCTTGAGATTCTGCTCCAATTGTGAGTCGGTCAAGACCAGTATGGTGTGGGCTTGGAAGTAGGGCCTGAGCCTTCGTGCTGAGAGAACGAGGGCGTACGCCAGTTTCTCCATGGGCGAGTATCGCACCTCCGCCCCCTTTAAGATCCGGCTCGTGTAGTACACCGGCCACTGCACCCCACCGTCTTCCCTGATTAGCACCGAGCTCACTGCTTCCTCCGCGCGTGCCAGGTAAAGGCTTAGCGACTCCCCTTCTCGTGGCTTGGACAGGAGAGGCGGGCTGCGGAGGTACTCCTTGAGATCCGCGAACGCCCTGGAGCAGTCTTCGTCCCATGGTATCGCCTTCCTGTTGTCTGATGGTTCCGCGATCGCTTTCCTCAGAACTTTGAAGAAGGGGAGCGATCTTTCCGCCGATTTGGATAGGAATCGCCCCAAGGCCGCGATGCGCCCATTCAGCCTCTGTAGCTCTTTGATCGTCGTCGGCTCCCGCATGTTGATCAATGCCTCGATCTTGTCAGGATTAGCTTCAATGCCACGGTTAGTTATCATAAATCCCAAGAATTTGCCAGATCTTACCCCGAACGTGCACTTCGTGGGGTTGAGTCGGATGTTGTGTCGCCGCAACCGCTCGAAGGTTTCACGGAGGTCGGCGATATGGTCCTCCGGCTTTCTCGACTTGACAAGCATGTCGTCGACGTAGACCTCCAGGTTCCTCCCGATCTGGGAGTAAAAAACCTTGTTGACCATTCTCTGGTAGGTGGCCCCTGCGTTCTTCAAGCCGAAGGGCATCTTCTTGTAGCAGTATGTTCCCCGGTCCGTCGTGAAGGCTGTCATCTCTTCGTCCCGGGGATCCATCTGGACTTGATTGTACCCTGAGTAGGCGTCCATGAAGCTAAGCATCTCGTACCCCGAGGCATTGTCCACAAGGTGGTCAATGCGCGGCAGGGGGTAGCTGTCCTTGGGACAGGCTTTGTTGAGGTCACTGAAGTCCACACACATTCGCCACTTTCCGTTGGGTTTTCTGACCATCACCACGTTCGATAGCCACTCCGGGTACCAGACCTCTCGTATGAAGCCGGCGTCGAGGAGACGCTCTACCTCCTCGGAGGCCGCCTTCATCTTCTCGCCACCCAGGTTCCGCTTCTTCTGCCTGACCGGCTTGAAGTTGGGGTCGGCGTTGATCTGGTGGACGATCACCTGGGGATCTACGTCGGGCATGTCCTCTGGTGACCAAGCAAAGACGTCGAGGTTCGCCTCCAGGCACTCGACCAGTTGGCTCCTCAGGTCGTGGCTTAGCCCTCTCCCGATTGAGACGAACCTGCCCTCGACGTCCGTGACCGGGATCTGCTCTTGTTCCTCCGCAGGGGTGGGTCTCGGCCCGCCCCTTAAGTCAAGCGCGGCCATCCGGTCGACTAGACGATCTTCGGGCCCTTCCTCCTCCAGTTGGTAGCAGGTATTCGGTCTCCCCGCGTCGCCTTCGACCTGCCCCATCCCCCTGGGCGTTCGGAACTTGATAGTCTGATGGAGGGTCGAGACAACTGCGCCGATGGCGTTGAGAAGGGGTCGGCCGATGATTCCGTTGTACTCCGACCCGATCCCCAATACGATGAATTCTACCGCCAGGGTCACCGAGTCTGGTGGGCCTCCGAGTGTTACTGGGAGATGGATCGTGCCGATGATGGGGGTGGAATGACCTGTGAACCCTACCACGGGACCCGAGCGAGGTTGCAAGTCTTCCTTCCGTCGCCCCATCTTCTCCAGGGTTGACATGAAGAGGACGTCGCAGGAGCTGCCGGTGTCGATGAGCAGCCGTCGTACCATTGTTGTGTCGATGATCACCGACACCACCAAAGCTACGTCCGACCTGCGCGCTGCTACTGTCGTGCTCGGCCTCCCGACCGGTAGGGCCGGTGAGGGTTTCTGGGTCTTCTCCTCACGGTCCTCCTCGCGCTGGGCCCGGGCCCTCTCTTGCCAACCATGGCGGGCCCTGTCGCTTCGCGCCTGGGCCTTGCCCTCCCTTCGCCGTGATGGGGGAGGCCGTGTCATTGCAGGTGTGGTTTGTTTTTCGTGGGATAGTTCGGTTCCCACAGACGGCGCCAGATGTTTCAGAGTGTTTTCTCACTACAAAAGCGTTGACCGTGGACTACCCGGTCAACGTGGTCAAGGGGCCGACTTGGGTCCCTCGGGTGCGTCGAGCCCGTGCAGACGCGACGCGAATCGGAGTTGCAGACGACGTGGAGCACGTCAACTGGGCCGGGTCTGGATCCTCGGCCTCTAGGGGCTGAGGGGAAGCCTCGGCCCGGTGTGGGATGCTCGGCCTCGGACGGTCGGACGACGAGGGGTAGCCTCGGCGCCTCGTGAGCGGAGGGGGAGCCTCGGCTCGGATGGACGTGCTCGGCCTCGGTCGGTCGGACGACGAGGGGTAGCCTCGGTCGTCTTGCTTGATGCGTGGCCGGCGTGGGGCGGAGGGGAAGCATCAGCCCGTGGATCTGACGTCCTCCTGAACAGACGAGAACACTCGTCAGAGGGGGCCGGACCTTGGTTCCGGCCAAATCCCCTCCGATGCCTAAGTCAGATGATGATCTGAAAGAGGAGGCCCGACGGAGACGGTTCGACTCGAGAGGAGATCGGAACGACGTCCACCGGCGCGAGCGGGGGAGGAAGGAGATGAAATGGGGGAACTAGGTCGTTGATGGAGTACCTTAGGTTTTCGTTACCTGAGATGCCGTCCTTTGTCCAGTCGTCCTTCTAGCCCTTTTATAGACCTCCCGTCGTGACTGCCCACGACTCACGTCCCTCGTCCGCCCCTAATCGTGCCCCCTCAATCCGCCTCCCCTTCGCCGCTCCCTGCGCCATCCCAACACCTCCCCATAACGGCCATTAAGTGGTAGCGGGCCTGGGGGAACGGTTATCGCTGGAGTGGGCGAGTGACTTGCGCGTTATCGGGGCCGGGTCGGATCGATATTCGGGGGTCCTCTATAGGGCCTTGTCGGGCGGGCCTGATCGCGCAGATGGGCTTCTGATCGGCAGTCGGGTTTCTGGGCTCGTGTCTTTCGGGCTTCGGCCAAATAGGCGTAACAATGATAGAGTACTGTCAAATTGTCCTCCCTGTGTTCGATACCCACTCGCCACTTGACCGTGCGCTTGCGGTAAGACTACAGTCGTTTTCTGGGTGTATAGAAGTTTTGAGTTAAAGACTGGGTTGATAAATTTGATGTAGCATGACCCCTTTCACGGACATCCTCATGAAAACCCAACCCACCATATAGACGCGTTCTTGGCTAAGTGTGACACATTCCATGCTAAGGACGTGAGTGAAGATGCTATCAAGCCCAGGCTATTCCCATTCACTCGGAGGGACAAGGCCTCCTATTGGTTACGAGCGCATCCTTCTAATGCCTTCACGACTTGGGAGCAGTTGGCTACCGCCTTTGTGAACAAGTTCTATCCACCGTCCAAAACGGTGAGGATTCGAAGAACGATCTCAAATTTTAAACAACTTCCTCAGGAGTCATTGTACGAGGCTTGGGATAGATTTAAAGACTTGCAGCATCAATGCTCGCACCATGGAGTCGTGGAGTGGGATCTTGTTCAGAGCTTCTATAATGGGCTTCAACCAAGCACAAAGATGATATTGACGCCTCCGTTCAAGGAGCTCTCTTGTATAAACCATCTGATGAAGCTTTATCTTTGCTGGAGCAAATGACTGCAAATACTCAGCAGTGGGGCGATGAACACTCATCTACTAAAGCCCCCGAGGTAAAAATCGCTACCCATTTTGATAGTCATATTGAAACTCTTTGTAAACAGGTAGCGAGGATTGAACATAGGTTGGACGCCATTCCGACCACCTCTAGTTCTCCAGCGTATCCCATGTATGAAGGCTATGCGAAGAAAGGCTATGCTCCTAATGAAGGGCCATATGACGGAGCAGACATGCAAGCTTAGCAGGTACACTATGTAGCTGGAGAGGGAAGGAATCAATGGCAACATCTGACGGCAAGAAATCATCCCGGATTTTCTTATAGCAACCCTAATGGAGGATTGCAACCTCCTCAGCAGCAGAGACCTCCAGCACCTCCTTAGTAACAAGGGCCGCCTCCGCAACAATATGGGTTTAGGCCATCTGGGCCTTACAGACCACCGGGATAAAATTACCGTCAACAACAAAAATATGCACTGACGGGTCCAAAACCCAATCTCGAGGCAACATTGGACACCTTCATGAGTGGGCAATCCAAGATAAAAGTAGAGAATTCCGCTCGTTTCAAGTCTATCAATGATTCCATCGATGAGCTCAAAGGCCAAATTTTCGCAATTCATGAAGATGCAAGGGAGACGGCCCTCTCAACCGGAGCCCAATCCTAGGGCCCAAGCAAATGCAGTGGTAGTAGTCACCACGAGAGGAGGAAAGACTACCGACATTGTAATGGTGCCGGTTTCTAGCAATTTAAGCCGAAAGTCGTATGCTCATGCTCAAGATGAAGGTGCTACTAGCACTGAAAATGACAAGGAAAAAGCCACAAAGGATCCCAAGGTCACTGAAGAGAGGGAGTGTCACGCCCCGCTTCCCTAAAATGGAGGCGAGACGTGAGAAGGCCCGCTCAGGCGTGGAGCCGTGAAGCTGCACGCCCGATAAGCGTCAATAAAACATACGCAAGTCCCTGTAACCACGAGCAGAACAAGATAATAACATAAGGAGATACAGAAATAAAATCCCAAATCTCAACAATGTCCAAACATTAAAATTAAGTTCAACATCCAGAAAAGCCACCAGGCTAAAAGAAAGAGTCTAAAGGCCCAGAACAAGGCCAACAAAGACAAACTGTCACGCCCCGCTTCCCAAAACGACGGAGGCGAAACGTGACTAAGGCCCGCTTAGGCCGGAGTTGAAGAGCTCGGACCTAATAAGCGTTTGTAGGGGTACCATTTTAAAAGATTTTCTGGTTCTTGCATTAATATAGTTCGTAACAACAGAAAGTACGGAAAGGAAGCTGCATTCATTAAATTAGAGATATAATATCCAACAAGTACAAAGTCTAAAAAGAAGCCTAAGCGTGGCAACAAACTATCTACAAGCAAACTGAAAGTAGTAACCTCTGAAAGTGACGACTAAAAGACCTCAAGGTCTGGTCCTTGTCAAACACGTACTCTGGGTCGACGTCCTCGGCTCCTCGTACTCCAGTGAGTCTGCCTCGTCCACGAACTCTGGCTGAACACCTGACGTACAGCACCCAAGAGAAAGGAACTGTACGTCAGGTAAAGTCTACAAGAAGGGTTAGACTTTACTGCAAGTGCACCGAACTTTAAACAACGATTTACTGGTTGATTAGCATGCTGAGGTTCTATTACACAACAGTTTACTGGTTGATTAGCATGCTGTGGTTATAACAGAGTAACACAACATGAAGTAACACATCAGGAAAGTAAAACGGGACAGGTAGTAGTCGTAGCGTGTGCTACCAACTATGTGACTAACCTACAAATGTCAAGACAAGTCGGGACGTGACGGGACAAGACAAGACAAGACAAATGAGACACGAAAGGGTTCACGCCTTACGGTTCGAGGGGGATCAGACCCTCTTGCCGTGCGCACGCTCAACCCAACCCCAAACCCAGGAACTCAGGACAAGAATTACAAGGATCATTTCCGCTAGGGAAACATCCGAAACGCCCGAAGGCTTTTTGTGTAACAGGGATCACTTCCGCTAGGAAAGCATTCGAAACGCCCGCAGGCTTTTTGTGTAACAGGGATCACTTTCGCAAGGAAAGCATCCGAAACGCCCGCAGGCTTTTTGTATAACAGGGATCACTTCCGCAAGGAAAGCATCCGAAACGCCCACAGGCTTTTTGTATAACAGGGATCACTTCCGCAAGGAAAGCATCCGAAATGCCCACAGGCTTTTTGTATAACAGGGATCACTTCCGCAAGGAAAGCATCCGAAACGCCCACAGGCTTTTTGTATAACAGGGATCACTTCCGCAAGGAAAGCATCCGAAACGCCCACAGGCTTTTTGTGTAACAGGATAAGACATGACAAGTGTAGGAAGTTGTTATTCTAGGGTGTCCACACACACGCACACACATGATAGCCCTACAGCATCAAAGTTGTTGTTGTCAGGCTCAGACTTCGTCGTCAAGTCTGAGCCGTCAGGAGTCGTCCCGGACGCTATCATTTCACGTCCGGTTCTATTTGTTCACAGTTAACAATTCTAACCAACTAGGGCCTAAGCACGGCCAAAAAGTGCAAGTGGATACACTTGCCTGCGGTGGCGAGTGTGTCGTCCTCCCGAAGCGTCTCGTCCAAGCGTCTCGTCCGCGGAAATCCGTCTGAAATATCGCCACGGCGATGGTGTCAGGTCTCAAATTCATCAAGTCCTATTAGGGTTCGTTTCTAGGTTATCGGGACTATCCTATTCGTCAGAAGTCACATTTTGATGTTCAACCCTATTCGACGATTCTATCCTATGTGCACAGTCAAATAGTCCATTCGTCGATCTACAGTTCCACGCGTTTTAAGGGAGCAGAAAATAAATTTAATGAGTTAAGTTGCCGATTTTAGTTAGGTTTTCAGTTCTGCTATGGTGTGGGTTGTGCTATGAGTTAGGGGAAACTAACCTCGTAATGTCGTCCAACAAGCGGAAGTCGGGTCTGAACGGCGCAACGTCGGCGTCGTCTAGAACTCCTCGGCCGCAGGTAGCGCAGCGAGGTACCTCTGGACAGCGGGGTGGTGACGTGAAATCAGCGAGCTAATCAGCGATCTCCTTACCGTTGCGAGTAGCGCAACGGTTCTTCAGGATAACGGCGAGGTCGGCTAAAAGTACGTGCGTGCGGCAACGCACGTGAACTCCGAGAGTCCAAGGGGGCTGTTGGTAGATGAAGTTGGACCAAAGAAAGATGCTCGGCCCGGTGGATGGCCGACGGCGCAAGCGCACGGCGGTGGGCGGCCGTGAGAAGCCGGGGAGGACAGATTCGCGCCACGTCCCTTGTCGCGCGTCTCAGTGAAATTTCAGAGACGAACAGCGGAAACGGGAATTTGCAGTGGGTAAATGACTTCAAGACGAAGCCAACGGCAGTAGAGTTGTCACCGGGGGTGGTCGGAGGTGGCCGTGCGCGGGCGGCGAAGTTCAGCTTCCAGATCTGTGAAAACAGCGGATGCGACGTGTTCCGACGAGGATTCCGGGAGCTACAGGTTGGCTATGAGTGTCAGGAAAATTGCAGTTGGTAGGTGGTTTCGATAGGAATCCAACGGCGGTAGGGTGGTCGTCGTAGGTGGCCGGATGGCCGGTGGGCGTGAGTTTTTCCGACGGTGGCGCAGATCTGTTAAACTGTCGTTTGGGTTGTGTTTGAAAGCGTTTTGAGGGAGATAGAGTTGAGGGAGGAGGGTAAGGGAGGTGGAGATGCTTAGGGGGTCAGAGAGAAGTTGATCGGGGGTGGTGGTCGTCGGAGGGGGTGGCCGGAGGTCGCCGGCCGGCGGTGTTTTCCGGCGGCAGCGATCTGTCCCAAAAAATGTGTTTGTGAGGTTATTTTGATGGGTTTCAATGGAGTTTTGAGGGAGAAAGAGTGTAGGGAAGGGGGAGGATGTTGTCGAGGGATGAGGGGATGCCAAGGGGAGGCCGTGGCTCGCCGGTGGTGGCCGGAGGCAGCCGGAAAAAGGGTGGCCGGCGGCTTCAAAACTGGGCGGCAACCAAGGTTTGGCAATGGTGTTTTAGGGTAGTTTGAGGGGGAGAGAGAGGAGAGAGGAGGTAGGGGATGATCGGAGGATGGCCGGAGGATCGCCGGAGGGGCCGTCGGTGATGGGGGAAGGCCAGCCATGGGTTAGAGAGGGGGGTGGCGGCTGGCTATCGTGTCTTCCTAGGGCTTTTGTTGGGTTGTTTT
Organism: Scilla litardierei; assembly: GCA_030789695.1. NCBI lineage: Eukaryota > Viridiplantae > Streptophyta > Magnoliopsida > Asparagales > Asparagaceae > Scilla > Scilla litardierei. The sequence goes on along the minus strand of CM061141.1, from coordinate 175,216,204 downwards.
TAACATGAGGAATATTGATATATAGGGGTGTGAAGTGGGTGGATTTAAGCCAAGTAGGAGAAAGAGTGTGAGAGAGAGGGGGTATAACTAAGGGAGATATATGGTGAGGGTAGCCCAGTGAATCATGCAAGATACGTAAGGATCCAAATTGATTTGGGTTAAGTTTGAAATTCAAAAGATTAGTGGCTAATCAATGGTTGGAAATTGATTAGGGGATATCTTCCCCTACGGGCATCGGAAAAATAATCCGAAAATACCGGGACGATCGTGGAGACGAGACGCACAGATCTACAGAGCCCGATCGTGCCTAACGCCTACCAAAAATTTACGTAAAATTGGAAACGGCGTTTTGAGTCAAATGACTAAAACGACCCTATCGTTCAAAGTCGTTTTGCGAGAAAACGAGCCGTGAAACGACGTTCCCAAAAATTACAATAAAATCCAACACCCCGAAACAATCGCAATGGCATATCGCATCGCATATGCCGGAGCTCAGAAAAACCAAATAAAATACATGCATGAAAAAGTACGTGTACGTAGAAAATACGAACGGTCGGAAAGCGGCCGTTACATTCTACCCACCTTAGAAATGATTCCGTCCTCGGAATCACTCATACTAAGACTAATTACAAAATTTATAAATACCTAAGCTTATAACTCCTATCCTCCACTCCATGATCTCTGATCATTAAAACTTCAATATCGTTCCTCCAATAATCCATCATGACCCTTCTTTTCACTGGGCAAAGCCACGACTAAACTCACCTCCTAATACTTAGCTATAGATCCATCACTACTGTTCCAATTTCCAACTCCAAGTTCTCATAAAAATAATAATCATCTTCTGATATCGTACCACTCCACTAAACATCATCATCGCTCATTAATATCTTTTAAATTTCTAAATATTTTCCCAACATTAATAAATCTCCAAAAAAAATGAGATTCTAGTCATCCACCAATCCAAGACAAAAACATCTGTCTATCTTATAATACCTTCGCAAATCAACAATCACCGTGTCTTCAATACATTCTTGTCACATCTTCCCATAAATTTTATCCACCAATTAATTTGGACTATCAAGACCACATCTCATCCTACTCACTACACTAATCCCAACCAATATTAAGTCCACCTACCTAACCATTCATTTATCCCAACACGCCGTGTTACTCCCAATGTTTTCTCACGTCAACTCAACATTCAAGTTTCGATGCTAATAAAAGCTCTACTCAATCTCATAATCACCCTAACTCCTACCATACTCTGCAGTTACTCCTATCTACCACCCGTCTAAGCCTCAAGTCTGATAAGTTCTCATCTTCAAGCATATAATCTCGTTCAACCAGAATTCTCCATCGAGTCTGCCACACTTCGGTTTTATAAATAAGTCTTGGTCAACCCGTTCTTTTCATCCGGAAGAAATCTGTTCCAATATCCTATTGTTCCAAAATCGGTCAATCATTGCTATAACAAATCTCATCTCTCCCTGAGCCTATCCGCAAACAAATCCTACAATAATAATGGCTAGTCCCAAAACTATAACAACCATAACATAACATTTCTAAATGGAGAGAAAGAGAAGAGAAAAGGGAAAACTTAAAACCAGTGACACATTTTTAAACATTTGGAAAAACGTGTGGAATCGTGGTAATGGATGAGGGAGGATAATTGATCTGTGATCTTGTGAGCTAATTTCAAAAAAACTTTAAAGGGTTGGTTTAAAAGAAAAACAAAGTCTTGATACAATCACACGCAGTCAAAGATAAGCTATTCTATAATCGCGAAAAACTACGTCTAAGGAAATTGTATGCCATGACCTTATTCATATACGTATGAATACCGTCTTTCAGACAATTTCAATCATATCATGGTTAACACCGAGTACACATTCAAGCCACAAAAGGCAATTATCAGGATCCTAAAGATGACACACTCATACAGATCTACACACTATACCTATATATACATCACGACATCACAAACTCAAGGGCTCACTACTAGCTAGGTATGACATAGACAACTACAGGCGCTGATGTCTACATACAAGAGGGAGACCGAAAACAGAACGACACGAAACAAGATCGAAAGAACGAAGTCATGTAAGGCGAGGGTAAGAAGATAGTCGGATGGACGGGACAAAAATATTGCAAAAAAAGATTTAACGATGAAAGAAGGATTTGGTGCAAAATATGGTATCATATACCTTTATATATATATATATATATATATATATATATATATATATATATATATATATATATATATATATATATATATTCATATACTAAAAAGTGAGTAGATGTAGCAAATCAAAGTTTTGGAAAAAGTTAGACGAAGGAAGAATGGGTAGGGTGAGAAACGATTGTTTTGCAAATGAAAATAAGTTTACACAAAGATTTTTGAAATGTGGTCACTGATATAATAATAATAATAAAATAATTGAAGTTCCCTCTAGTTTAGAAAATATTTTTTAAAAAAAAATATCTACGGTAAGTTGTTATAAATAGATTTGGTAGTTTAGAAAATTAATATATATATTGGAATATAGAATTGATAAACAACGTTTAAAACTGAAACACGAAAGATTCCGATTTGAAAATAGATACAAGATAGTAAAATAATTTTACGACCAGGGATGTTTCAAGATCAGTGAAAGAATTTAACTCAAAAAAAACAAGAATTTTGAAATGTATAATATAGGGGTTTTCAAAGAAGTCAAGCTAGAGCGAAAAAACTTAATAAGAATTTCAAAAATACTTTTAGAGGCAGCAGACTTGGCAAGGGAAGAGACTCGAAGGTTCAATGATAATCGTCAGGAAACGATCACGTGAATCGGGAGACAGGAAAAATGATCGCTTGATGGATACACTTAGGATTTGATTTACGAAGCTACGATGGGGTTCTTCGGTCGATCACATGAAAGGGTAATGATTAGAGAGGCGCTAGAAGTCAGTGGGAAAGTCCCTAAGAGAATCAAGGTTACGTTCTGCTGGGCCCGAAGTCAATGGAGCTGGGCGAGCGACTAAACTAAAAGAAGGGATCTAGGAAATTTAACACGATCAGAGTCATGTGGGCTACTAAGGTATTCTAGGATGAGGACGACTAATTCCTAACCAAGGTGTCAGACTTTCAAATTGGGACGTCTACCTAAGTCTTCCTACTATCTGAGACTGGAAAACTAATTCAGACTTGTACTTGGATATTAAATGAATGCTGTACTTTTATTGTTCCGAACTTTTGCAAGACCTGCATGGGCCACCACTAAAACCTGTCACGCCCCGCTTCCCAAAACGACGGAGGCGAAACGTGACTAAGGCCTGCTTAGGCCGGAGCTGAAGAGCTCGGACCTAATAAGCGTCTGTAGGGGTACCATTTTAAAAGATTTTCAGGTTCTTGCATTAATATAGTTCGTAACAACAGAAAGTACGGAAAGGAAGCTGCATTCATTAAATTAGAGATATAATATCCAACAAGTACAAAGTCTAAAAAGAAGCCTAAGCGTGGCAACAAACTATCTACAAGCAAACTGAAAGTAGTAACCTCTGAAAGTGACGACTAAAAGACCTCAAGGTCTGGTCCTTGTCAAACACGAACTCTGGGTCGACGTCCTCGGCTCCTCGTACTCCAGTGAGTCTGCCTCGTCCACGAACTCTGGCTGAACACCTGACGTACAGCACCCAAGAGAAAGGAACTGTACGTCAGGTAAAGTCTACAAGAAGGGTTAGACTTTACTGCAAGTGCACCGAACTTTAAACAACGATTTACTGGTTGATTAGCATGCTGAGGTTCTATTACACAACAGTTTACTGGTTGATTAGCATGATGTGGTTATAACAGAGTAACACAACAGGAAGTAACACATCAGGAAAGTAAAACGGGACAGGTAGTAGTCGTAGCGTGTGCTACCAACTACGTGACTAACCTACAAATGTCAAGACAAGTCGGGACGGGACGGGACAAGACAAGACAAGACAAATGAGACACGAAAGGGTTCACGCCTTACGGTTCGAGGGGGATCAGACCCTCTTGCCGTGCGCACGCTCAACCCAACCCCAAACCCAGGAACTCAGGACAAGAATTACAGGGATCATTTCCGCTAGGGAAACATCCGAAACGCCCGAAGGCTTTTTGTGTAACAGGGATCACTTCCGCTAGGAAAGCATCCGAAACGCCCGCAGGCTTTTTGTGTAACAGGGATCACTTTCGCAAGGAAAGCATCCGAAACGCCCGCAGGCTTTTTGTGTAACAGGGATCACTTCCGCAAGGAAAGCATCCGAAACGCCCACAGGCTTTTTGTATAACAGGGATCACTTCCGCAAGGAAAGCATCCGAAACGCCCACAGGCTTTTTGTATAACAGGGATCACTTCCGCAAGGAAAGCATCCGAAATGCCCACAGGCTTTTTGTATAACAGGGATCACTTCCGCAAGGAAAGCATCTGAAACGCCCACAGGCTTTTTGTATAACAGGGATCACTTCCGCAAGGAAAGCATCCGAAATGCCCGCAGGCTTTTTGTGTAACAGGACAAGACATGACAAGTGTAGGAAGTTGTTATTCTAGGGTGTCCACACACACGCACACACATGATAGCCCTACAGCATCAAAGTTGTTGTTGTCAGGCTCAGACTTCGTCGTCAAGTCTGAGCCATCAGGAGTCGTCCCGGACGCTATCATTTCACGTCCGGTTCTATTTGTTCACAGTTAACAATTCTAACCAACTAGGGCCTAAGCACGGCCAAAAAGTGCAAGTGGATACACTTGCCTGCGGTGGCGAGTGTGTCGTCCTCCCGAAGCGTCTCGTCCAAGCGTCTAGTCCGCGGAAATCCGTCTGAAATATCGCCACGGCGATGGTGTCAGGTCTCAAATTCATCAAGTCCTATTAGGGTTCGTTTCTAGGTTATCGGGACTATCCTATTCGTCAGAAGTCACATTTTGATGTTCAACCCTATTCGACGATTCTATCATATGTGCACAGTCAAATAGTCCATTCGTCGATCTACAGTTCCACGCGTTTTAAGGGAGCAGAAAATAAATTTAATGAGTTAAGTTGCCGATTTTAGTTAGGTTTTCAGTTCTGCTATGGTGTGGGTTGTGCTATGAGTTAGGGGAAACTAACCTCGTAATGTCGTCCAACAAGCGGAAGTCGGGTCTGAACGGCGCAACGTCGGCGTCGTCTGGAACTCCTCGGCCGCGGGTAGCGCAGCGAGGTACCTCTGGACAGCGGGGTGGTGACGTGAAATCAGCGAGCTAATCAGCGATCTCCTTCCCGTTGCGAGTAGCGCAACGGTTCTTCACGATAACGGCGAGGTCGGCTAAAAGTATGTGCGTGCGGAAACGCACGTGAACTCCAAGAGTCCAAGGGGGCTGTTGGTAGATGAAGTGGGACCAAAGAAAGATGCTCGGCCCGGTGGATGGCCGACGGCGCAAGCGCACGGCGGTGGGCGGCCGTGAGAAGCCGGGGAGGACAGATTCGCGCCACGTCCCTTGTCGCGCGTCTCAGTGAAATTTCAGAGACGAACAGCGGAAACGGGAATTTGCAGTGGGTAAATGACTTCAAGACGAAGCCAGCGGCAGTGGAGTTGTCGCGGGGGTGGTCGGAGGTGGCCGTGCGCGGGCGGCGAAGTTCAGCTTCCAGATCTGTGAAAACAGCGGATGCGACGTGTTCCGACGAGGATTCCGGGAGCTACAGGTTGGCTATGAGCGTGAGGAAAACTGCAGTTGGTAGGTGGTTTTGATAGGAATCCAACGGTGGTTGGGTGGTCGTCGTAGGTGGCCGGATGGCCAGTGGGCGTGAGTTTTTCCGGCGGTGGCGCAGATCTGTAAAACTGTCATTTGGGTTGTGTTTGAAAGCGTTTTGAGGGAGATAGAGTTGAGGGAGGAGGGTAAGGGGAGGTGGAGATGCTTAGGGGGTCAGAGAGAAGTTGATCGGGGGTGGTGGTCGTCGGAGGGGGTGGCCGGAGGTCGCCGGCCGGCGGTGTTTTCCGGCGGCAGCGATCTGTCCCAAAAAATGTGTTTGTGAGGTTATTTTGATGGGTTTCAATGGAGTTTTGAGGGAGAAAGAGTGTAGGGAAGGGGGAGGATGTTGTCGAGGGATGAGGGGATGCCAAGGGGGGAGGCCGTGGCTCGCCGGTGGTGGCCAGAGGCAGCCGGAAAAAGGGTGGCCGGCGGCTTCAAAACTGGGCGGCAACCAAGGTTTGGCAATGGTGTTTTAGGGTAGTTTGAGGGGGAGAGAGAGGAGAGAGGAGGTAGGGGATGATCGGAGGATGGCCGGAGGATCGCCGGAGGGGCCGTCGGTGATGGGGGAAGGCCAGCCATGGGTTAGAGAGCGGGGTGGCGGCTGGCTATCGTGTCTTCCTAGGGCTTTTGTTGGGTTGTTTTTAACATGAGGAATATTGATATATAGGGGTGTGAAGGGGGTGGATTTAAGCCAAGTAGGAGAAAGAGTGTGAGAGAGAGGGGGTATAACTAAGGGAGATATATGGTGAGGGTAGCCCAGTGAATCATGCAAGATACGTAAGGATCCAAATTGATTTGGGTTAAGTTTGAAATTCAAAAGATTAGTGGCTAATCAATGGTTGGAAATTGATTAGGGGATATCTTCCCCTACGGGCGTCGGAAAAATAATCCGAAAATACCGAGACGATCGTAGAGACGAGACACACAGATCTACAGAGCCCGATCGTGCGTAACGCCTACCAAAAATTTACGTAAAATTGGAAACGGCGTTTTGAGTCAAATGACTAAAACGCCCCTATCGTTCAAAGTCGTTTTGCGAGAAAACGAGCCGTGAAACGACGTTCCCAAAAATTACAATAAAATCCAACACCCCGAAACAATCGCAATGGCATATCGCATCGCATATGCCGGAGCTCAGAAAAACCAAATAAAATACATGCACGAAAAAGTACGTGTACGTAGAAAATACGAACGGTCGGAAAGCGGCCGTTACACAAACATAAACAGAGTATTGGTGGCACCAACAACAAAAACAGTCTAAAACAAAGAACACAAGCAGCCTCTACGACTGATCGCCCGTGTCCTCGTACTCCTCAACGAACGCAGGCTCTGACTCAGCGTCAGCAAACATCACGTCCTCCGCAGTACTCTCAGGCTCGGGATCTAACATGTGTCACCCAAAAGAGTAAAGGGGCACATGTCAGCTAGTCTAACAAGACTTGGGCAAGGAAACTGAAAGGAAGGCAAACTAGCAACCTAGCAGTTCTAGTACGATGCATAACATGGCAAGTATAGTATGGAAGTGACAAGTGAAGGGAAGTACAGGTAGCAAGTAGCAAGTATGGCATGGATAAAAAGTTTTACAAGTAAAAACACGGACAAGTACAAGCCAAGTAGTTCACGTCAAGTAAACACGTCAAGTAAACACGTCAAGTGAACACGTCACGTAAACACGTCAAGTAAACAAGCTGTGCACAGAGATTTCGTCTGCTGGCTAGAGTGGCTGATCGGGCCAACTCGTAAGCTCAGGTGACCGCTTATCCCTACCCCTCCACGTGTATCGATCCAGGGCATTACCCCCGAACACGGAATGCTCGCTTCTGGATCACGAGCCAGGAATTGTATTGGCATAGGGTTGTGCACGCTAAAAGCAGGTGCTTAGCCTGGCCTAGGGTTATGCCTGCAACGCAAGTGCCTAGCCGGAAACAAGTAGATCGGGCATTGGCTATCGACCAACACATGTGGCCCGCTTCTGGAACACGAGCCAGGAAACACAAGTATTATAGCGTATGCTACGAATGCGACATTCAACATGGATGGCATGGCTGTTGGATATTGGACTCCCCGGATTTGGTTTTGGATGATGAACAAACATAAATATATCGTGAACTAACAATTTGTGAGCGCAGTTATGGAGATCGTCGCCAAACTCATATGAACATCCAAAGCGACATCTCGAGACTTCTCAAAGCACGTGATCGTATGCCTAAAGCTTCGTTAAAGCTTATGGATCATTTTAGAAGTCATGAAGATTCGATTGAAGCTATTGAAGACGGTATCATCAAGTTTTATTTATAGTCGTTAAGCTTCTTTCGTAGAATGTTAAGCCTTGAGTAGGTCTTACGATTTATATCTTCATAACGCTCCTATCTTAGCTTTAGGATCTTAGTAGAAGTCCATACAATCTTTCCCGAAGCTTCGCGCTTCGATTCGCGACTTCTTGTGCATGTTAGTTGGTTCAAGAAGAAGAACTGACCGACTAGATGGTGATCTAGTCGGTCGGCAAAGCTTCTTGGACCGACTAGTTATTGTCAGTCAATTCTAAGCTCTTTACTGTTTACAGTTAGTCGGTCTAAGTTGACTCACCGACCGACTAGTTTGTGAACTAGTCGGTCAGTGATGCTTCTGTGACCGACTAGTTGAGCTTTCCCTGTACATGCACATTTGAGCCTGAGCTACTGTTTATCATTAGTCGGTCTGTGTTCATTGATCGACCGACTAGTTGATGAACTAGTCGGTCAACTTACCTTCTTGGACCGACTAGTTGAGCTTTACTGTACATGCCAATTTTCACCTAACTTACTGTTTATAGTTAGTCGGTCTATGCATATTTGGCGACCGACTAGTTGATGAACTAGTCGGTCAACATTTGTTCTTGGACCGACTAAATCAATTTGTGCTCAGACTTCAGTTTTATCTCTTAGTCGGTCTCAGTTAAGTAACCGACCGACTAGTTGTGAAACTAGTCGGTCAGCTACTCTTCTTGGAACGACTAGTTCCTTTTGTCTGTGCTTCAACCTTTTGGCTGTTCTTCCATTAGTCGGTATACGTTAATTGACCGACCGACTAGTTGATGAACTAGTCGGTCAGTGGTTGTTCTTTGACCGACTAGTTGGGTTCAGAAAAGAGCCGTTGGAGCATTTAATGACTCGAATTTCTTTCTCTCTCTCATCTATCCTATATATACTTGATGGGCTGCATTCATTGCAGTCAAGGCTGATATTATTGCAAGTTTAGAGATCAAGAGAAATCATTCCAAGCTCATTCAAAGCTCTTTCATTCCATTCAATAATCTCTCCTCACTCTTACTTCCAAAGAGAGATTCATTGAGTGTGAAGCCTTCCAAGCCAAGTGCTTGATTCTAGGTCACCAACATCCCCATAGCTCTCCATCGCTGATCTACATCTTGGAGCTAGGTTTTGGTGCCACTTATTCTTCCTCAAAATCATCCTTGCCCTAATTCGTAAGCATTACTCAAGGCATAGGTATTTTGTCGGTAAGAAGTTTCTATTTCATTTACTTTCATATTGTAAGTTTCACTCTCGGTTGTGAGAGTGTGGTTGTGATCCCGGGTTGTGGGAGTCACAAATTACTTTGTGTATGATTTGACTTGTGAAGGTTTTTCACAAGTATTTCATAGTGGAAATCTTGAGTTAGGGTTTCTAACTCAAGTATCCGGAGGGGATCCGGGTGGTTGGGACGTAGGATCACCGGGAACAAGTCGGGGAGACTTGGGTGGATCCGAACCCAGTAATATTGTTGTTTGCGATTGTTTCTTTGTTGTCTAACATTTACTTTTTCGCATTGTTTGGTAGAGTTTGCAAGTAATTAGGAATTAGCCTCTTACTTATTTTAAAGTACTATTCACCCCCCTAGTATTTGTGCAGTAGCTTAGCAGGGCATTACATTTGGTATCAGAGCCAAGTCTATAGCTATGTCTGCCAACGACAACAAGACCGTTCGTCCACCTTCCGACTATAGCACCTTCAAGAACCATGAAGGAGCGTCTTCGGTAATGGAAGGACATTCCTCAACGAGGCCTCCATTCTTCAACGGTACCAACTACGGGTACTGAAAATGCCGGATGGAAACCTTCCTCCGGAGTGCTTCACTATGGAGGACCACGATGAAGGAATATGTCGAGCCAACCGAAGAAGATTTCGAGAAATGGACTCCCGCGGAGGTCGCCGCGGAGGGAAGCAATGCCAAGGCAATGAACGCCTTGCAATGTGCTTTGGAGCCCGAGGATTTCAACAAGATATGCACATGTAAGAGTGCATATCAAATATGGAACTCCCTCCTCATATTACATGAAGGGACGAGTAGGGTAAGAGACTCTAAACTCGTTGTAGTTAATAAAGATTACGAGATGTTTCATATGCTACAGGGTGAGAAGATGAAGGAGTATTATGCTCGCTTCGTCGACATCATAAACGAGTTAGAGGCTCTCGGCAAATCCTACACTCAAAAGGAGAAATGTTCGAAGCTTATAGAAGGACTTCCTTCTAGTTGGAAAAAGCGCACCTTCGCCATCGAGGAAGGTAATGATATGAACAAGTATACCGTTGTTCAACTAATGGGTACTTTAATGTCATACGAGGTACGCAAGGATAGCAAGTTGAAGTTGCAGGAAAAGATGAAGTCTTACCTACAACAAGAAGAGCCAAAGAAGAAAGCTATTGCTTTCAAGGCCGCTCCATCTACTTCCACATCAACCGATGATGAGAACTCGGAAAACGAGTTGGACTTGGAGTCCATGGCACTCATGGCCAAGAAGTTCAATCGGTTCTTCCGGAAAGGTAACTTCAAAAACAAATCGAAGTTCAATTCATCTAACTCCTCTTCTTCTTTGTGCTTTAAATGCAACAAGCGAGGACACATGAAAGCGGAGTGTCCTCTAAACAAGCAAAAGGAGAAGTGGAAGGCGCCAAAGTACGACAAGTCCAAGAAGTACAAGAAAGGGAACAAAAAGGGGCTTGTCGGGGCAACATTCACCGACTCCAAGGATTCCTCAAGCGGAGAGTCGGACGATGAGCAACTGGAGTAAGCACACATGTGCTTCATGGCAAGAGAGGAGCATGATCAAGGATCTTCCTCTTCCGATGATAGCGACAACGAAGGCGATGAGGTAACTATGGATGACCTTAGGAATGCTAATTCTCAATTATGGTCTAAGTATACTAAATTAGTAAATAGGTATACTAAAGTAAAAGATGACTTAGCTAGCATTCAAACCTCGCCTAAAACTATCATCACCAACAACGACACCGTTGTTGAAGGGTTGAAGAATGAGATTGTTAATCTCAAGACTCAACTTGAACATGTTAGCATTGAAGATTCGGAGGAACACAAGATAGCGGATTTGACTTCTCAAAACTTGACTTTGAGTATTGAGAATGAGAATCTTAAATCTCGTGTTTATGTGCTCACATCGCAAGTATCCACTTTGGATGCTTCTATGCGTTATCTCACCGAGAAATATGAGAACACATTAGGCCGAATTAATAAATTCAATAAGGGTAAGGACCATTTGGATAAAATCCTAAGTGACTTACTTCCGACCAATCACCACATTGGCTTGGGGTATACGATAGGAAGTTCATCCAAATCGGCCACTACTTTTTTTAGGCCAACTTCCGGTGACTCAACGAGTGGTAGCAAACACTCTATTGGTAGTTCATCTACCAATGGTGCTTCCACCTCGTCCACACCCTCTTTCGGAAAGAAACCCACTTTGGGTGGACCTCCAAAGAATGGGCATGCTTATATGTACACCAATACTATGCCACGTAGGAACACACGTCCTACTCCACCGGCTCACACATATGATGATTTCTATGCTACACGTTCACGGGCACGTGCACACCATGTGAGACACCCTCACACACGTGTTCCTCCACATGCATATGTTCACCCACATCATCGTATGAATAACTATCCACATGCACCATTCCATCATGTTCCTTATGCCTATCCACGACATGCATCACGTAGAAACCAACAACGCATGCATGCACCCAATAGGATGAGGGCTCCCAAAATATTCACAATTTGGAGCCCAAAGGACACAAGCATGGATGAAAAACAAGTTTACATGAATGCTTATTTTTCGGATGTTGTGCATAGTAGAAATTATGTGGGGAAATCTAAGTCCAATTGGACTTGGCTTCCAAAGGTCTAATCTTTTGGACCTAATGACCTTGGGTACCATGATATGAAATTTTCTATCTTTAGGTACTCAAGGAAAAGAAAAAGAAAAGGAGCAACAAATTTAAATTTAGCTCCAAGGGGAATTGGATACTCGATAGAGGGTGTTCAAAACACATGACGGGTGACGCTCAATTACTCTCTGGAGTGGTTCCCATTGCAAATTGAAACCGCGTCATATTTGGAGGCAACGAGAGCGGAACCATCATAGGTGTTGGTAAAGTGGGTAATCCTTCTAAACCCATTATATGTGATGTTTACCTTATTAAAGGATTAAACCACAATCTCATTTCAATAAGTCAACTTTGTGACAAAGGTTACAAAGTTAACTTTGCGAAAGGAATGTGCCATATTTTAAGAAAAGATAATAATGAATTATTGTTTTCCGACACACGCCATAAGGATATATATATCCTAGATCTTCCAAGATCACATGAACAATGTCTTATTGCCAACACAAGTGAACAACACTTATGGCATTGACGTTTTGGTCATGTGAACTTTGGAACACTTTTTAAGCTTTCCAAGTTAAATTCTATTAGAGGCTTCCCTAAGCTTGTCTTTTAAAAGAAAAGCTTTTGTGACTCGTGTCAACGAGGCAAGCTTCCAAAATCTTCATTTAAACCTAAGAAAAGCATTTCTTCTAAGCGGCCTCTAGAGCTATTACATCTAGATTTATTTGGGCCAAATAGAGTTGCTTCATTAGGTAATGCTAAATATGGACTTGTCATCATTGATGACTTTTCTAGGTTTACTTGGGTATTTTCATTGTGTAATAAAAATGAAGCTTTTGAAAACTTCACAATTTTTGTTAAGAAAGTACAAAATCTCTTAGGAACCACCATTGTCACTATTCGTAATGATCATGGAGGTGAATTTGAGAATGAGTCTTTTGAGACATTTTGTGATGAAGTTGGTATTACACACACCTTTTCATTCCCTCGCGCACCTCCTCAAAATGGTGTTGTTGAGAGAAAGAATAGGACGCTAGTGGAGTGTGCTCGCACTATGCTTTATGATAGCCAACTTGACCATCAATTTTGGGCGGAAGCGGTACATACCGCTTGCTATGTGTTTAATAGAATACTTTTGAGGCCCGGCACTAAACAAACTTGTTATGAATTGTTGTTTGGTAGGTTGCCTCAAGTTAAACATTTTCGTGTTTTTGGTTCAAAACGTTTTATCAAGAACACGTATGGTAATTTGGACAAATTCGATCCAAGATCCGATGAGGGGATTTTTGTTGGATATTCTTCGCGTAGCAAAGCCTACCGGATATTCAACAAACGAATCTCAACGATCGAGGAATCGCTTCATGTGTCATTTAATGAAGTATTTGTTCCAACTAGAATTACTAATGATGATGACTCTATGGATGTCTTATGTGATTCAATTGGTAATTCTAACTCTAATGATTCTATTGATTCTATTGAGACTAACCCGTCTAATGAAGTTGTTGAGAATGTTCCTAGTGATCAAGGTATTCCCAAACGGCTTCATACCGTTCGTGACCATCCTCATGAGTAAGTCATTGGCAATATCCATGATAGTGTCAAGACGAGATCACAAGTGAACTACTTCGCTCATTGTGCCTTTGCCTCCTCGATAGAGCCAAAGAATGTTAATGAAGCATGCGAAGATAGCGCTTGGATCTTAGCCATGGAGGAGGAACTCATTCAATTCGAGAGGAATGAAGTTTGGGAGCTTGTTCCATTGCCATCGAAGAACCACACCGTCATAGGGACAAAGTGGATCTTCAAGAACAAAACCGATGAAAACCATGTCGTCGTCTGGAACAAAGCTCGGTTAGTTGCTCAAGGCTACCGTCAAGAGGAAGGTATTGATTTCGAAGAATCATTCGCTCCGGTACCTAGATTAGAATCAATTAGATTATTATTGTCTTTTGCATGCCATAAAAATTTCAAACTATTTCAAATGGATGTAAAAAGTGCATTTTTAAACAGAGATGTCGTTGAGGAAGTTTATGTTTCTCAACCTCCGGGTTTTATAAATAAAAAATTTCCAATTCATGTTTTTAAACTTAAGAAAGCTCTTTACGGGTTGAGACAAGCTCCTCGAGCTTAGTATGACCGTCTAAAGAATTTTCTTTTGGATTTAGGATTTAAAATAGGAGAAGTTGATTCCACTTTATTTGTTAAGTATTCGAATAATGATATAATTTTAGTTCAAATATATGTTGATGATATCATTTTCGGTGCTACTAACTTTGCTCTTTGCGAAGAGTTTTCTAATGTGATGAAGGATCAATTTGAGATGAGCCACATGGGTGAGCTCAAATATTTCTTAGGTCTCCAAATTCTCCAAATGGACGATGCAATCTTCATCCACCAAACGAAGTATACGATGGAGTTGCTTAAGCGATTTGGAATGGAGAATGCCTCCGGGAAAAAGACTCCAATGAGCACGACTACGCATCTTGATAAGGATACGGGCGGTAAGGATGTAGACATTCGTCTATATCGAGGTATGATAGGTAGTTTACTTTATCTTACCGCAAGTAGGCCCGATATTATGTTTGCCGTATGCGTATGTGCTCGTTATCAGTCTCAACCTAAGGAGTCTCACTTAGTAGCGGTAAAACGTATTTTCCGTTATCTAAGTTATACACTTGATTTTGGATTACTTTATCCAAAATCTAGCACGTATGAGTTAATCTCATATAGTGATGCCGATTATGCGGGATGCAAATCCGACAGGAAAAGTACTAGTTGCACTTGCCATTTTATAGGAAATTCTCTTGTCTCTTGGTTTTCCAAGAAGCAGAATTCCGTATCACTTTCAACCACCGAGGCGGAATACATTGTCGCCGGTGCCGCGTGTGCTCAAGTTCTTTGGATGAGACACACACTTAAAGACTTTGGTATAAACTGTGATACTTGCCCTATCATGGTGGACAACCAAAGTGCAATATGTCTTTCCAAGAACCCGATACACCATTCCCGTTCGAAACACATAGATGTCCGACACCATTTCTTAGATGATCATGTTGATAAAAGGACATCATATTAGTGTACGTTGAAACCCAGAAGCAAATCGCCGATATTTTCACGAAACCCCTAAAGGAGGACTCCTTTGTGCGGTTACGTTGAGAATTGGGGATTATGGGTGAATCCGAGATATAGGATTCATTTTTATTCAATATTCTTGCATGCTATTCTATTCGTTATATTTGCTCATGCTTGAAGTATTGAAATTTTCTGGATTTTTGTTGAATTTTCGGAATTTTCGCTCGATTTGTGCGTAATCGTCAAATTTCAGATTTTCGATGTTTAATGGGGTAGTATAATGATTAATGAGAGTATTTTGATTTTTCATCCAAGTGTGATTAGGAGAGAAATCAAATTTCAAACATTTTCTATTTTTGAACTCTCTTAGTCGGTCCAAGTTCATGGCCGACCGACAAGATTTAGTTCTAGTCGGTCAGTGAATGAGCTTAGACCGACTAATTCTTGTCAGGAAATTTGGCTTCAGTTACTGTTTACAACTAGTCGGTTCAAGCTCATTGACCGACCGACTAGATCGAGATCTAGTCGGTCACTGCTTGAACTGTGACCGACTAGTTGTGACGGGGACAGTTGCGTCTTTTCGACTTCCGACCGACTTAAATGAAATCTAATCGATTTCTTTTCATTCAAGTCGATCGAAGTCCCTCTCCAGCCAAAATCCCCCGACCCCTTGGACTTCCCTCCTCCCTCTCCGTCGATCTCCGGCCTATTTCCGGCCATCCCCGCCGTCGCTGATCGTCCTTCTTCCTACCTAGGTGATCTCTCCTCCCTCTCCTAGATTTCTAGGGTTTGTTTTCAGCTCTAGGGTTAGGGTTTCTCGTTATTTCGATTTCTAGGGTTTCGTTTTTAGGTTTCTTCGATTCGATCTCTTGTGTCGTGCCACGCTTATGGCTCGTACACGTATCCCGATCACTCCCTCTGGCCCTTCGCCCATGACCGTCGATTCGCCACCCTCAGACCCCCCGCATCCTACGCAAACCCCTCTGAAACGCCGTTCGAAAACCACCCAACCCTCTTCGTCTTTGCCCCCTCTTAAGCGTAAGAGGACGGCGACTGCGAAACCCCGTGCCCGATCTCAGCCCAAGCCCAAGCCAGTGATTTTTCATGCTCCCACTCCACCCGGTGCTTCGGATTCTGACACCGAGTATTTTCCCGAGCCTGAGACTCATAGGGAACCCACTCCTCCTACCCATCCTGAGTCTAGCTCCCGACCACGTACGTCTACCCGTAAGCCTAAGGGAAAGGCTCCGATGTCGGTAGGCTGTGTCGATATCTCGTTGTGTCGTGACGACCCTTTGTGTCTCGCGGCTTACAACCGTATTGAACACTGTCCACTGCTTCTGGAGCATTTCGTCCAGTTTAGTGACTTCCTAGGCCTCGCCGATCTTCTTTCGTCCTCCGGTCTACTCGATTACCTTCGATATGACCCGAAGGCGAACCCTCACCCCTACCCTCGCCTAGTTAAACTTTTCTATGCCACTAGGATCCGAGGTCAGTACGATGGGACCCACTCTGTTGAGACGGCTGTCTTGGGGACTCATATAGTCCTCACGGTAGAAATCTTAGGAGAGATTTTGGGTATCTCCTCGTCTGGCCTCCTCCCCTCTGACATTTCTGTTGATGATATCACCTCCCTTGATCAGGTCGTCCTCTCCCAGAGTTTCCACCAGATTCCTCCCGCCATGATTGGCGTGCCCTCCAAATCCTTCAAGCCTAACGCCTGGGTCCTAAATTTGATTTTGAAGTCGTGCTTGCTTCCCAAGTACGGCTCCTCATCTCTACCGTCCCAGCCCTTCTTGAAGTGGATCTATGCTATTTTCATGGGGAGCTCGATTAACTGGGCTCGCATTATACTCGATAAGATGGACTCTTTCGAGTGTATTCGCAAGTCCACGAAGTCGGCTCATATCCCCTTCCCGTTCTTGTTGACTCTGGTATTTCGTCACTTCCGTGTCACATTGCCTCCTGACGATGAGCGTCCACTTGGTCCTCCCCTGAATGCGACGGCCGTCAAGAAGTCTCTTGCGGCGCTCCGTCACGTTCAGAGGACGACACCTTCAGTGTCAGCCTCAGCCTCTGCCTCTGCTGCTCCCCCTTCCACTCTTGTCGAGCTCGTTCGTTCTCTGCATCGTTTGGAGTCTCGTCAGGCTCGTTCTGAGGAGATTCTCTGCCGTATAGCTCATCACCTTGATATTGATGTCCCTCCGTCTTTTTCTGACGAGGATGAGTTGGATGAGGAGGATATTGTGGAGCTTTGTCGTGCTTCTACTCGTGCCCCCGAGGGCACTTCTGGTGCTGCTGCTACTACTGCTTCGTCTGCTGGTGCTCCCGAGGCCACTACTGTTGCTGCTCCAGAGATTGCCACTTCTGCCGTCGCTCCCGTTGACATTCCAGATGTTCATGTGACCACCACTTCTCCTGCAGAGCCTGCTGCTGCTGCAGATCCTGCCGCTTCCTCTTGAGCTTCTTTGAGGACTCTCCGATGCTCCTTGGATGATACATCTAGTGTGAGAGAGTTTGGGTAGGATAGAGTGGGGTTCTGGATCATTTTGATGTATTTTGATACTTTTGGATGTATGATGATGTATTCTGATAATGTTGTATGTTTTGTGACATTCTGATGTCGTGTGTGCTATTTTGATGTAGTTTTGTGTGACCCGATCGTTGGATCGATGTTTTGTATGTTGACGATGTATGATTTTGTTGTATCATGGTTCATATATATATATATACATCGCAGTTGACATTTCATTCTATTGCGCACAATTTATAATTTTTTTTTGTCTCTGATGTTTGACTTCGTCGCTCGACGATATTAACTTGGTTAAATAGATTTCACTTTATGAAAACATAGAATTGTTTTGCATGCACTAAATTAACCAAGAATGTTGATATTGGAGAGTATATTCCATAACTCAATCCGTAAAATTGATTTGAGTTTTGATGATTTTATTTATTGATTTTCAACTATGGTTTCATTGACACGCCTTGATTCTCTTCGTATTTTTCCTTGGTGTCACTTGAACCGTCGTCGTATTCTACGACTCCCGTGCTTTTTATTTGAAGCCATTGTTGTCGTTGTTCTCCTCCCGCTCTTTTTGCTTATGCCAAAGGGGGAGAGATATAATAATAACGATGTGCTAAATGAAAATTTAGAGCATTTTTCCAAGAATCTAATTTGATATGTTAGATTCTGGGGGAGTTAAGATATATAAATGGATTTTCAAATCCGATATTTCAATAACCAACTTTTGGTATTTGATATTTCAATAATCGATTCTCATTGATATACTTTACTCGTCTGCTTGATGCGTATTATTATTGTTTAAATTGGAATTAACGTGTCATCAATGCAGGGGGAGTAAGTGAATTTCATTTGAATTATTATTGTTGATTATTATTTATGTTGGTTTGTCATCACCAAAAAGGGGGAGAATGTTGGATATTGGACTCCCCGGATTTGGTTTTGGATGATGAACAAACATAAATATATCCTGAACTAACAATTTGTGAGCGCAGTTATGGAGATCATCGCCAAACTCATATGAACATCCAAAGCGACATCTCGAGACTTCTCAAAGCACGTGATCGTATGCCTAAAGCTTCGTTGAAGCTTATGGATCATTTTAGAAGTCATGAAGATTCGATTGAAGCTATTGAAGACGGTATCGTCAAGTTTTATTTATAGTCGTTAAGCTTCTTTCGTAGAATGTTAAGCCTTGAGTAGGTCTTACGATTTATATCTTCATAACGCTCCTATCTTAGCTCTAGGATCTTAGTAGAAGTCCATACAATCTTTCCCGAAGCTTCGTGCTTCAATTCGCGACTTCTTGTGCATGTTAGTTGGTTCAAGAAGAAGAACTGACCGACTAGATGGTGATCTAGTCGGTCGGCAAAGCTTCTTGGACCGACTAGTTATTGTCAGTCAATTCTAAGCTCTTTACTGTTTATAGTTAGTCGGTCTAAGTTGACTCACCGACCGACTAGTTTGTGAACTAGTCGGTCAGTGATGCTTTTGTGACCGACTAGTTAAGCTTTCCCTGTACATGCACATTTGAGCCTGAGCTACTGTTTATCATTAGTCGGTCTGTGTTCATTGATCGACCGACTAGTTGATGAACTAGTTGGTCAACTTACCTTCTTGGACCGACTAGTTTAGCTTTACTGTACATGCCAATTTTCACCTAACTTACTGTTTATAGTTAGTCGGTCTATGCATATTTGGCGACCGACTAGTTGATGAACTAGTCGGTCAACATTTGTTCTTGGACCGACTAAATCAATTTGTGCTCAGACTTCAGTTTTATCTCTTAGTCGGTCTCAGTTAAGTAACCGACCGACTAGTTGTGAAACTAGTCGGTCAGCTACTCTTCTTGGAACGACTAGTTCCTTTTGTCTGTGCTTCAACCTTTTGGCTGTTCTTCCATTAGTCGGTATACGTTAATTGACCGACCGACTAGTTGATGAACTAGTCGGTCGGTGGTTGTTCTTTGACCGACTAGTTGGGTTCAGAAAAGAGCTGTTGGAGCATTTAATGACTCGAATTTCTTTCTCTCTCTCATCTATCCTATATATACTTGATGGGCTGCATTCATTGCAGTCAAGGCTGATATTATTGCAAGTTTAGAGATCAAGAGAAATCATTCCAAGCTCATTCAAAGCTCTTTCATTCCATTCAATAATCTCTCCTCACTCTTACTTCCAAAGAGAGATTCATTGAGTGTGAAGCCTTCCAAGCCAAGTGCTTGATTCTAGGTCACCAACATCCCCATAGCTCTCCATCGCTGATCTACATCTTGGAGCTAGGTTTTGGTGCCACTTCTTCTTCCTCAAAATCATCCTTGCCCTAATTCGTAAGCATTACTCAAGGCATAGGTATTTTGTCGGTAAGAAGTTTCTATTTCATTTACTTTCATATTGTAAGTTTCACTCTCGGTTGTGAGAGTGTGGTTGTGATCCCGGGTTGTGGGAGTCACAAATTACTTTGTGTATGATTTGACTTGTGAAGGTTTTTCACAAGTATTTCATAGTGGAAATCTTGAGTTAGGGTTTCTAACTCAAGTATCCGGAGGGGATCCGGGTGGTTGGGACGTAGGATCACCGGGAACAAGTCGGGGAGACTTGGGTGGATCCGAACCCAGTAATATCGTTGTTTGCGATTTTTCTTTGTTGTCTAACATTTACTTTTCCGCATTGTTTGGTAGAGTTTGCAAGTAATTAGGAATTAGCCTCTTAATTATTTTAAAGTACTATTCACCCTCCTCTAGTACTTGTGCAGTAGCTTAGCAGGGCATTACAATGGCATGGCATGTAGTAAGGCGTACAGATAAGGAATTAAACATGGCAGTTTAATATGCATGAACAACAAGTTAAAAGGGTTGGATCTAGTTTCGTTGTCAAGCTAGATCAATTGAGGTGACAGATCTAGTTTCGTTGTCAAACTAGATCAAATAGGCGTCTAGGCAGCTATCATTTCACTGTCTAGTCTCTTTTATGCTACAACAAGCAAATGGCCTAAGGCGTGGCCTAAAACCCTAAGTGGCAAGTTTCACTTGCCTAGCACCGAGGATGACGATCACGAAGGTTCGTCTCACAATCGCTAATCTACGGGGAATGTCGCTGTTATGGAGAAACAATCATCAAAATAATAACCATTTTTATTAGGGTTTTACAAAATCACAAATGGGTTAGGAGAATATTATAGGATCGATTTATTACCGTAACGTTAGCGGAAGAACGATGCCGAGCAAGCACGGCGACGGAAGAAAGATCCGGAAAACCACGGTTCAGATCTGGAATGGATGGAGAAATCTGGAGAAAATGGGATTTTGGGGGTTGGAGGCGGCCTAAAGCATGGTGTCCGGCCTAAATGGAGAGGGAGAGGGGCTCATGAGGAAGGAGGAATGGCTAGAGGAAGGTTGGGGAAGATCAGAGGTCAAGGGTGAAAGGAAATGGCCAAGAGGAGAGAAAGAAAGAAAAGAAAATGTTTGGGGTTTAAATAGAAAATCGTGTGGCGGCTGGACGAAACCTAGGGTTTCGACAGCGGTTAGTCGGTCAACGAAGGATGGCTGACCGACTAGTTTGAGAACTAGTCGGTCAGTCGGCTAACTGTGACCGACTAACACCAAACAGTAACTCAGGTTGTCAAAATGGTCAATGAATTAGTCGGTTAAAGAACAATGGCTGACCGACTAGTTTACAACCTAGTCGGTCGGTGGTTGTTCTTAGACCGACTAACGATAAACAGTAACTTAGGTGAAATTTATCAAAGGAACTAGTCGGTCTGAGAGCAAGTTCTGACCGACTAGTTTCACATCTAGTCGGTCGGTGGTTGATCTTAGACCGACTAAGAGTAAACAGTAACTTCTGAATTATTGTTTCAATGAACTAGTCGGTTCCAGTAGAGTTCCTGACCGACTAGATCTCAATCTAGTCGGTTGGTTCCCCTTCTTGAACCAACTAAGGTGCACGAAAAGTGCCGAAATGAAGCGCGAAGCTTCGGGAAGATTACTATAGCTTCTAAGATCACTCTAACTCTAAAATATGAGCGATTTGAAGTCCGTCATGAGTGACTTACTCCAAGAACAACGATATAAGAAAGAGACTAGAAAATCACGACGAAACGAACGAAAACGAAAGCTACGGAGACGAAAACCACACATAAGGAGAAAACCACCAAAACATATATATAATATAGATAATCCAAATACATGAAAACCAGTCGTTACATCCTCCCCAACTTAAGAAAAATTTCGTCCTCGGAATTTCCCAACACTCACGTGTCCGAGAACAAAAGTGGGTAGCGCTCTCGCATCTCATCCTCATTCTCCCAAGTAGACTCTCCTGGTGAGCCGTGTCGCCACATCACCCTCACAAGATTGACAACCTTGTTCCGGAGCGACTTCTGACGCATGTCCAGAATCTGCACTGGCTGCTGGTCATACGTCATATCAGGGCGAACGGTAATCTCCGAGAAATCCACAGCATGAGATGGATCGCTAATGTAACGATGAAGCTGCGACACATGGAAAATATTGTGAACTCCCTCCAAAGATGGCGGCAAGGCTAAGCAGTAGGCTACCTCGCCAACTCTCTCCAGAATGTCAAACGGTCTAATGTATCGCGGGCTCAACTTCCCTCGCTTCCCAAAGCGAATCACACCACGATTCGGGGAAATCTTCAGAAACACATGGTCGCCCAGCTGAAACTCCAAAGGACGGTGTTTAGCATCCGCCCAATGCTTAAAACGGTCCTGAGCAATCCTCAACCTCTCCCGAATGTTCCTGACAACATCCATGGCCTCCACAATCATCTCAGGTCCCAACAGCTCCCGATCACCCACGTCATCCCAACTCAATGGAGATCGACATTTCCTCCCATACAGCGCGGCAAAAGGCGCCATGCCAATACTCGCCTGGAAGCTGTTGTTGTAAGAAAACTCCACCAGATGTAGATGGTCTCCCACGAACCCTTGAAATCCAACATGCATGCCCTCAACATGTCCTCCAAGATCTGAATCGTCCTCTCGGACTGGCCATCTGTTTGCGGATGGTACGCCTTGTTGAAACTCAGACGCGTACCCAAAATCTTCTGCAAACTCTGCTAGAACTGAGATGTGAACCTCGTGTCTCTGTCCGACACGATACTCACAGGGACTCCGTGAAGTCGTACGATCTCCTGCACGATTCACGTTACATCACTATCTAAACCAGGAAAAGGAAATAGAAACGGAGAGTAAAAGAATTTACCTCCATGTATCTCCTCGCTAGCGCCTCAGTGGACTGTCCTACTCGGAATGGAATAAAGTGCGCGGATTTGGTCAATCGATCTACGATCACCCAAATCGCGTCATTCTGCTTCGGACTCCGAGGTAGTCGAGTCACGAAATCCATAGTGATGTGTTGCCACTTCCACTCCGAAATTGGAAGCGGTTGTAGCAACCCTGCCGTACGCTGATGCTCCGCCTTTACCTGCTGGCAAACCAGACACTTGGCTACACTCCGAGACACACTCCTCTTCATACCATGCCACCAAAAATTTAGACGAAGATCCTTGTACATCTTGGTCCCACCAGGATGCACAGAATACGGCGAACTGTGTGCCTCCACCACCAACTCCTCTCCGAT
Source organism: Scilla litardierei (assembly GCA_030789695.1). Lineage (NCBI taxonomy): Eukaryota > Viridiplantae > Streptophyta > Magnoliopsida > Asparagales > Asparagaceae > Scilla > Scilla litardierei. The sequence continues at coordinate 175,193,104 of CM061141.1, read as the reverse complement.
ATCCCCAGCTGGCACACACAACCTAGCTCCAAACCTCAGCTAGCCATCCTCATGAATCAAAAAGTCAGTCCGCAGACCGGCTTCTATCTGCTCCCGAATCTTCACCAGCTTCGGATCTCCAGCCTGGCCAGCCTTGATCCTATCCATAATCGAAGACTGAATCTGCATACTCATCAACGAAGAAGCTTCTCCAGGAAGAACAATCTCAACACTAGACTCACAAAAATCCTGCTGCAATCTCCACTGCGAAGTCAATAACATCACCACTGGAAGCCTACTCAGCGCATCAGGAACCACATTCACCTTGCACGGGTGATACTGCAAATCAATCTCATAATCCGATATGAGCTCCAACCATCGACGCTGTCGCATGTTGAGCTCCTTCTGAGTAAAAATATACTTCAAGCTTTTGTGATCGGTGAAAATCTTCACTTTCTCACTCAGCAGGAAGTGCCTCCAAATCTTGAGCGCAAACACGACAGCAGCCAACTCCAAGTCGTGCGTCGGGTAATTCTTCTCATGAGTCTTGAGCTGACGCGAAGCATATTCCACAACATGCCCGTGCTGATGCAACACACAACCGAGACCCTTGCCAGAAGCATCGCAAAAGATATCAAATCCTCCACTGCGATCAGGCACAACAAGAATAGGGGCAGTCGTCAATCTCTCCCTCAGGACACCGAAGGCATTCTCACAATCACCCGACCAAACAAAAGATACATCCTTCCGCGTCAATCTGGTCATCGGCTCAGCAATACGGGAAAAGTCCTTAATGAAGCGCCGATAATAACCAGCAAGTCCAAGGAAACTCCGGATCTCAGATGCTGACTGCAGAACAGGCCACTCTCTGATGGCCCTGATCTTCTCGGGATCCACTGAAATCCCATCGCCTGACACAACATGCCCCAGAAAAGCAACTCTGTCCAGCCAAAACTCACACTTCGAAAACTTAGCATACAAACGATGCCTCCTCAAAATCTCCAACACCGTCCTCAAGTGCGAGGCATGCTCCTCCTCCGACTTTGAATAGATCAGAATGTCGTCAATAAAGATAACGAAAAACTTGTCTAAAAAGTCGTAGAAAATCAGATTCATCAGATTCATGAAAACTGCGGGTGCATTGGTTACACCGAAAGGCATAACCACAAACTCGTAGTGTCCATACTTCGTCCTGAATGCTGTCTTCGGAACATCTTCCTTCTTCACCTTCAGCTGATGATAACCACTCCTCAGGTCCAGCTTCGAAAACACCCTCAAACCTCCAAGCTGATCAAAAATATCATCGATGCGAGGCAACGGGTATTTATTCTTGATGGTCACCGCATTCAGCTCCCGATAGTCCACGCACATGCGACGTGAACCATCCTTCTTCTTCACCAGCAACACCGGTGCTCCCCACGGAGACACACTAGGATTGATATAACCCTTCTGTAAAAGCTCATCCAGCTGCTTCCGCAATTCCTCCAACTCAGCGGGAGCCATACGATAAGGCGCCTTCGAAATCGACTGCGCTCCCGGAATAAGATCAATCGAAAATTCGAGAGCTCGATCGGGTGGCAATCCAGACATCTCCTTGGGGAAGACGTCATCGAAGTCCCGCACAATCGCTGGCCTCTCCAGCTCCATCTGCATAGCCACAATCTCCACTGGCCTGGCCCGAAATCTGACCGGGCCAAGCGAACTGCTACCTCGACTGAACTCAAATACTGGATGTCTGGGAACCTCGAACACCATCTTCTTCCTCCGACAGTCGATCGTTGCATAGAAGCTCGCGAGCCAATCCATCCCAAGGACCGCATCATAGTTGATGATGTCGTGGATAATGAAATCAGCATAAAGCTCATGTCCACAGACCACCAACGAGCAAGAATTGCAACCAAGATGCACCGTGACCACGTCATTTCCTGTGACGATATTCCAACTCTTGGAAAGAGGGTACGTCGACAAGGAATGCTTCTCCACGAAGCGCCGTGCCAAAATGCACATCGATGCACCAGAGTCAAAGATGACTCATGCAGGAAATGTGCAAACCAGAATCACACCTACAAACAGTCTAACAATCAAGCCCTAGTCTAGCAAACAATCATATGCAAGCAACCAAACATAATCTAACAATCAAAACTAGCTAGGAAAGCAACAGCTAGATTAAGGATTACCTGCGATAACCTCATCCACTGCCTCGCTCTCCACAGCGGTCATCAGAAAAGCCTGTCTCCTTGGCTGAAAAGCCTGCCGAAAAGCCTGCCTTTGTGGAACAAGAGCTGCTCCACGTCCAGCAGGAACAGACGCTCTCTGCTGCAACGGCTGTGCTGCAACAGGTGCCTTCCAAGGCTGCTTCGACCTCGGACAATCCTTCATGGTATGGGTAGGATCTCCACAGACAACACACTGGCCTAGGAATCTCCTACACTGATCTTTGATATGCCCGGTCTTGCCGCAGAAATGGCAAGCCTTCAGAATAGGCCCTCCTGGCCTCTTAAACTGAGCTGGCTGGTTAGGCTTGAAACCAGGCCTAACCACCGCTCTGGCCTGCTCCATAGGCCTCTTCCCAGCTCCAGCAACATGTCCCCTCCTCTGACTCAGGTTCAGCTCCTGCCTCCTCCCAGCTATCAGAACCTTCTGATAAGAGTCCAGATCAGAGGAAGACACAAAACTCTGAAGCTCCAAAGCAAGTCCATGCAGAAACCTCTGAGCCCTCTCATCAGCATCCTGCACCATCTTCGGTGTGAACCGACTCAGCCTAGTGAACTCCTGGTGGTACTGGTCTACCGTCAAGCTCCCTTGCTTCAGCTCAATAAAACACTGCAGCATCTCCTTCTTAGCAGCCTTCGGAAAGAACTCTTCATCAAACCCGGACTTAAAGGTAGCCCAAGCTATCGGCTCCACCAGCATCTTCTCTTCCACATCCCACCAGTTCCGAGCATTATCATTGAGTTGCATCTTCGCCAAATCAACCCATCCAGCCGGGCCGATCTTTGCCATCTTCAAATTATCCTCTATATTCCGAATCCACTCATCGGCAGCTAGAGGACCCTCAGACCCATCAAAATAAGCGGGACCCAGCTCCCGAAATTGCTTCGCTCCCGTCTCGGAGCGAGGGGCACCCTGGATTGCCCGAGCAGCTCGAGCAACTGGAGCATTCTGGACTTGCAGGAGCACGCCCTGCTGCACCTGCATCATCTGAAGCATCATCCGCATCATCTCCCCACTGGTGGGCTCCCGCTCAGGCTCCTCGTCATGAGGGGGGCGCGCTACCACCACCACGAGTAAATCGCCTTCCTGCCATCTAATGACACAGAAAACGAAACAGATTAGACTCATAGCTTATGACTCGGACGTCGAACTTAGTTTATTGGACATTCTAATATTATTATCGTTATTCCGACAATTCGCAGTTACAGAGGGACCTGCATGGGCCACCAATAAAACATGTCACGCCCCGCTTCCCTAAAATGGAGGCGAGACGTGAGAAGGTCCGCTCAGGCGTGGAGCCGTGAAGCTGCACGCCCGATAAGCGTCAATAAAAAATGCGCAGGTCCCTGTAACCACGAGCAGAACAAGATAATAACACAAGGAGATACAGAAATAAAATCCCAAATCTCAACAATGTCCAAACATTAAAATTAAGTTCAACATCCAGAAAAGCCACCAGGCTAAAAGAAGGAGTCTAAATGCCCAGAACAAGGCCAACAAAGACAAACATAAACAGAGTATTGGTGCTACGCACCGACAACAAAAACAGTCTAAAACGAAGAACACAATCAGCCTCAACGACTGATCGCCCGTGTCCTCGTACTCCTCAACGAACGCAGGCTCTGACTCAGCGTCAGCAAACACCACGTCCTCCGCAGCACTCTCAGGCTCAGGATCTAACATGTGTCACCCAAAAGGGTAAAGGGGCACATGTCAGCAAGTCTAACAAGACTTGGGCAAGAAAACCGAAAGGAAGGCAAACTAGCAACCTAGCAGTTCTAGTATGATGCATAACATGACAAGTATGGTATGGAAGTGACAAGTGAAGGGAGTACAGGTAGCAAGTAGCAGGTATGGCATGGATAACAAGTTTTACAAGTAAAAACACGGACAAGTACAAGCCAAGTAGTTCACGCCAAGTAAACACGTCAAGTGAACACGTCACATAAACATGTCAAGTAAACAAGCTATGCACAGAGATTTCGTCTGCTGGCTAGAGTGGCTGATCGGGCTAACTCGTAAGCTCAGGTGACCGCTTATCCCTACCCCTCCACGTGTATCAAGCCAGGGCATTACCCCCGAACACGGAATGCTCGCTTCTGGATCACGAGCCAGGAAGTGTATTGGCATAGGGTTGTGCCCGCTAAAAGTAGGTGCCTAGCCTGGCCTAGGGTTATGCCTGCAACGCAGGTGCCTAGCCGGAAACAAGTAGATCGGGCATTGGCTATCGACCAACACACGTGTCCCGCTTCTGGAACACGAGCCAGGAAACACAAGTATTGTAGCATGTGCTACGAATGCGACATTCAACATGGATGGCATGGCATGGCAAGTAGTAAGGCGTACAGATAAGGAATTAAACATGGCAGTTTAATATGCATGAACAACAAGTTAAAAGGGTTAGATCTAGCTTCGTTGTCAAGCTAGATCAATTGAGGTGACGGATCTAGTTTCGTTGTCAAACTAGATCAAATAGGCGTCTAGGCAGCTATCATTTCACTGTCTAGTCTCTTTTACGCTACAACAAGCAAATGGCCTAAGGCATGGCCTAAAACCCTAAGTGGCAAGTTTCACTTGCCTAGCACCAAGGATGACGATCACGAAGGTTCGTCTCACAATCGCTAATCTACAGAAAATGTCGCTGTTATGGAGAAACAATCGTCAAAACAATAACCATTTTTATTAGGGTTTTACAAAATCACAAATGGGTTAGGAGAATATTATAGGATCGATTTATTACCGTATCGTTAGCGGAAGAACGATGCCGAGCAAGCACGGCGACAGAAGAACGATCCGGGAAACCACGGTTCAGATCTGGAATGGATGGAGAAATCTGGAGAAAATGGGATTTTGGGGGTTGGAGGCGGCCTAAAGCATGGTGTCCGGCCTAAATGGAGAGGGAGAGGGGCTCATGAGGAAGGAGGAATGGCTAGAGGAAGGTTGGGGAAGATCAGAGGTCAAGGGGGAAAGGAAATGGCCAAGAGGAGAGAAAGAAAGAAAAGAAAACGTTTGGGGTTTAAATAGAAAATCGTGTGGCGGCTGGGCGAAACCTAGGGTTTCGACAGCGATTAGTCGGTCAAAGAAGGATGGCTGACCGACTAGTTTGAGAACTAGTCGGTCGGTCGGCTAACTGTGACCGACTAACACCAAACAGTAACTCAGGTCGTCAAAATGGTCAATGAATTAGTCGGTTAAAGAACAATGGCTGACCGACTAGTTTGCAACCTAGTCGGTCGGTGGTTGTTCTTAGACCGACTAACGATAAACAGTAACTTAGGTGAAATCTATCAAAGGAACTAGTCGGTCTGAGAGCTAGTTCTGACCGACTAGTTTCACATCTAGTCGGTCGGTGGTTGATCTTAGACCGACTAAGAGTAAACAGTAACTTCTGAATTATTGATTCAATGAACTAGTCGGTTCCAGTAGAGTTCCTGACCGACTAGATCTCAATCTAGTCGGTTGGTTCCCCTTCTTGAACCAACTAAGGTGCACGAAAAGTGCCGAAATGAAGCGCGAAGCTTCGGGAAGATCTCTATAGCTTCTAAGATCACTCTAACTCTAAAATATGAGCGATTTGAAGTGCGTCATGAGTGACTTACTCCAAGATCAACGATATAAGGAAGAGACTAGAAAATCACGACGAAACGAACGAAAACGAAAGCTACGGAGACGAAAACCACACATAAGGAGAAAACCACCAAAACATATATATAATATAGATAATCCAAATACATGAAAACCAGTCGTTACAGGGAGGCTTCGCCTTCTACTTTGCCTACCACCACTACGGCACTGGCGGATGCTACTACTACTTCCAACAATTCTATTCCAAAGGATGTCGCTAGAGACAAGACGAGTCGACCTCCACCTCCATATCCTTAAAGGTTGGCGCTAGTGAAGATAAAGAAGAAATACGAAAAGTTCTCCGAGCTCCTTAAAGGTATACAACAGAACATCCCCTTTATGGATGCTATCACTGAAATTCCCACATACGCCAAGTTCTTGAAGGATCTCATAATGGGGAAGCGTAAGCAAGAAGAGGTGAAGCTCTTGAATAATTGCACCTCAGTTATTAAGAACCATCTACCGAAGAAGTTGCCGGATCCCATGAGTTTCACGGTGCCGTGCTCCGTTGGCGGCACCCCAATTAATATAGCGTTGATCGATTTGGGAGCGAGCATTAGTTTGATGCCGCTCTCCATCTTTAAGAGGCTAAACACCGGGAGGGAGCTTGAGCCTACCGATATGAGCATTCAATTGGCGGACCACTCTATTACATATCCGGTAGGGATCGCACGCGACATCATCCTTCAAATTCCGCCCAGGCTATGGGTGCCGGTAGATTTTGTGATTATGGACATGTCGAAGAAAGGTAGTTCGCAGATCATTTTGGGTCGTCCATTCATGGAGACGGCCGGAATCTGGATTGACGTCCGTGAGGGGACGTTATCTCTAAACGTGGGAAATATTGATGTCCAATTCTGCTTGCAAAAGACTATGAGGGAACGCCCACCGCCAGAAGACGTTAATTACCTTGATCTCTTGGAGGACGAGGATACTCATGAACATACCATGCAGGAGATTTCCAAAGATCCAATGAATATGTGCTTGGACGACGACGGAGACGTCGTATACAACAAAGTGGTAGCCGCCTATCTATGAGTTCTAGACGAAGAGCCCCGGACATATACTTGCACCATCAAGAACCGGAAGCTACTATCTCCTTGGCCGCTGAGGGCCAACACAAAGAGGCGTGCCAAATACCACCGCACAGGTTTATTGGAAAGCATAATGGGCGTATTTCATTTGCGCCCAACATCATTCATTGAAAATCTTGAGGGAGTCGAGCTTACGACTTAAAACAAGCGCTTATCGGGAGGCAACCCGACTTTCTTTCCCTTAGTTTTTGTTTTTGTTTTTGTTTTTCTTTTCTTATTCAAAAACAAAACAAATAGGTTTTTAATTCTAAGAAAATAGAAAAACATAAAAAATCTGATGAGTTCTTCCTTCTACAGGTTGAACATTGAGTAGAGTGCGACAAACGATGAAAAGAAGGAGAAGGAACCAAGGGCAGAGCACATTAGAGAAATACAAGATTGGGGGAAGATTTACAGGTGACTCGGCCGAGTAGCCACCCCACTCGGCTGAGCTGCAGCGAATTGGAGAAAGAAGGCAAAAACGCGCTCTGGAAGTTAATTGCGACTCGACCGAGTAGCCCCCTACTCGGTCGAGCTACAGTAAGAGCTGCAGAAAGCTGGAGGAACAAGCAAAAAGTGGCTCTGAAATTTAATTGTGACTCGACCGAGTAGCACCCTACTCGGTCGAGCTATAAGCGTAGCCCAAAAATGTCGAAAAGGGCACTATGTTTCTAATTCGACTCGTTCGAGTAGCTACCCTATCGATCGAGCTGCAGGGAGAGTACCAAAAGTGCTAAAAAGGCGCTTTGGAAAGCTTAATAGACTCGACCGAGTAGCTACCCTACTCAGCTGAGCTACAGGTAGAGCAAAAGAGAGCTGAAAACAACACTCTGTTTCAATTTAGCTCGGCCGAGCTAAGTAAGCAGCTCGGTCGAGTACTAGGGCACAATTTTTGAGCTTAATTTCATATTTTCATATTCTTTTCTGCTCGATCGAGTAGCTATTGCTACTCGGCCCGAGCAGCCACTTACGCAGCTGGGGCCCAAAATTCAAACCGAGTTTGAATTAACCTATATAATTCGAATCGACTCGGGCCATCCTAATCCTACTTGAAATCAAATTACCCCCCAAAGCCCGAGCTCCCCGTAGACCTAGCCCTACTCGACTGCACCGCCACTGTCGCCACCGCGCTTCGCTCGAGCACCACCCATCACCGTCGACCGGTCCGCCTTCCCTCTCTCTCTCTCTCCATCTCTCTCTCTTCCTCTCTCCTCCAATCTCTCTTCTCTCTATCTCTCTCTTCTCCCCCCCAACGCCCTATAGCTCCAGCACCTCGTCGGAGTAGCCCGCCGGTGCCACCCAACACCAGCGATGCATCCCATCACCCCCATCTTTTCCCTCTTTACCCCCCATATCTCCCTTCCTTTCCCCCAAAACCCCGCAGCCGCCCCTATTGCTTCGGCAACTCGCCGGAGCTGTGTGCCCAAGCTTTCGCCCGAGTTGCCTCCCGAGCACACCCTGTGCTTGGACCGAGCAGCCCCCCCACTACCACCCCTTCTTCCATCCCTCTTCCCCCCATCTCCCCCATATCCGAATCACCCCCAAGCCCTAATTTTTCCTATTCTTGAACCCAAATACGATTAAATTTTGAACTCTCCTAATACTATTTTCATATCTAATTGCAGGTACACTTGGAGATTCTTTGAGGATCCGAGGAGCTTGGTTTGGATCAGCTTGGGGGATAGCTTGGATTCGAGACTACGCACATGCACGCTACTTTTCTCTCGCAGCGACTACGGTTTCGGTACATTCGCTTCACTTCCCATTTTTTATTACCGTAGCTAGTAGTTCGCCATGCTTGCACGATGCCTCCTCGCCATAAGCCGAGGAAGCCTCAGCCGGCGAAGAGGAAGGCCACCTATGGTCCCTCCTCTTCGTGGCTCGTACGACGCCCACGACGTTCACCTTTACCCACACCTGAGCCGTACTTGGACGATTCGTCCTCGTCTGAATCGTCATGATCCACTACACCTGTGCCTCTAGCCATAGAGGCCCCACACACCACCCACCCCACTGCTCCACCCATCCACACCACCGCTCCTCCATCTCGTCCAGTTCCACCACCACCCGCCCTGAGGAAATACGATATCATCTTAGGGATGACGCTCACCGCGAGCGTTTCCTAACCATGTCCCTTCAGCACCTCATGCACCGCTCACTGTGCCCCACTCTTAGGCTTCTGCAGGGCCTGTCACTTCTTCAGTTGAGCCGGTTACACCACAGCTGGAGACTTCTGTCGTGGACACACATGTTATCCCACCTGTCGACACTCCAGCTACTACACTACCTTTGTCTGAGCCTATTGTCTCTTCTGTTGCCTCACCAGCCGACACACCAGTCAAGTCTTCACTTTCTATGCCCGATGTTCCTACCTTTGGTCCCCGGCAGCCAGACCCATCATCACCTCCAGAGGGTGGTGTCGTTGCTTGATCTTTCCACTATTTTTTCTCATGTCACCCATATCCTTTTTGTGCACATTTGTCTCTTCGGGGCCCTGACCTTACATATCTTGGGGGATGACCTTTTTGCACCACCTGCATATATTCCATCATTTTGCATTTTCATACATTCCACCTGCATCATGTCATCATTTGCATCATCTGCATACCTGTTCACATTTTTGCATCTTAGGCATTAGGACATGCACTTTTTCTTTTATTATTTGCATAGTTTCGTTTTTCTATTTTTTTTTAATTTTCTTTTATTTACCACCCGACTACCCTAGCGTCATTTTCCCATCTTACCAGCGTGTTCTCAACAGTGAGGATACTGTTGTGTTTAGCTTGGGAGATGAGTGCTACCGCTTTTATTTTCATTTATTTTCATTTTACACCCTTTTTATTTTTATTTTCCACCACTTTTCACCGTTTCATTTTTTAGCATCATATTTTTCATGTTGGTATGCTTGCATGCTTGCATTTATTTTATTTTCTCCGCCTTTCTTTTCTCCTTTTGCTAGATATACTCTGAATGATGATATCTCTCTTAGCTTTAGTAGCTACCATGATGCTTATTACTTTTGCCATGCTACTTAGAGTATTTCAGTGTCTTGTATATTCTGTTGACGATCTCTCTATATGAATGCATGAAATGAATTGAAGCTGAATGTATGCAGTAGTATTTAGTATGCCTATATTGGATATGCACTGAGATTCACTCATCTTTAGAATATTTGAAGCATATGCTTTGTTATCTTTTTCACTTCTTATTGCTTGCCTGCTATTATTGTGTGCCTTACCGCATAACTTCATTATTCGTTGAAATGAATGAAAATATCTGTGTTTGCTTATGAGTTTAGTTGGAGCATTATCTTATTGAATCATTGTGCACATCTTATTAGTGAACCGAGTGATTATATTATTTCCTTCTCCACATATCTTATTATTCTCTACATGTCACTTGGGTTCACCCCCCTTGCAGCTACATATACTGCATCCTATTCCCAAAAATCCCAAAAGAAAAAGTTAGCTTCAAAAAGCCCCAAAAAGCCAAAAAGGAGCCAAAAAGTATATAAGTATATCCTATTTCTCCTACGAAAAAAAGATAGAGTTCAAAAAGAAAAGGAAAAAATATTTCCTTTATCTTACTATTTGATGCTATACAAATACTTGGGAAAAAGCCACAAAATTCCTTTATTATTCCTTAGATGTGATGCCTCAAGCTAAGCTTGGGGGTGGGTGGGTGGGTGGGGTGAATCCATTTGATTATACGAGTGAGTACACCATTAGAGTGGAGTTGTGCACATTTGGGGACATTTGATAGTGCTCAGACTTTGCGAAATATATTAGCTATGGAGATTTTTCATGATTTGAGATGAATATATGAATGCCATGATCCTTATTCTATTCTCTGTTGCATGCTTGTTATGACTCTTATATGCTTGATTTATATCTATTGATTGAAAAGTGCGTCACCAACATGTTTATACTAGACTCTATGAATTGCATGATGTAGATATAAATCGATTGCATGAATTTAGAGGATCCCTTTCTTTGTTCTTAAATGCTTGCAAGCAATATGTTTAGCTAAGATATGAAATTCTTGTTAGCATGTGATCTACTTTCGAAGTATTGTGATATGTCGATATGGCTTGAGATCTGACCGAATACTTTAGCACTCCCCTCCATCTTCCAATTTTATCTATATCTTTATTTTTATCGCCCAGTGAGCCTCGTATTCGTCTTCCTCCAAGACGAGTAAGAGACAAGCTTGGGGGATTTTGATGTGTCCATATTTTACATGTTTTTATCGCATAATTTCATGTCATATTCACCTCCAAACTCCATATTTTCATATATTATCGTGCTTCTAACGCCATATGCGAATTTTGTATAGCTTTTTAGATATTCAGGAGTTTTGGAGCGAATTGGAGCTATTTTAGGACATGGACACATTCGGCACGTCCGAGACATCATTGGCAAGGCTCCATGGGAGTTTGCCGAGGAATGGAAGAAGATTGGAGGAGAGGAGGAGAAGAGAATAAGAAATGGTAAAGTTGAGTTTAGTTTCCCAGGTGACTCGACCGAGTAGCATCTGCTACTCGGCTGAGCTGACATACTGAAATTGCACAAGAAACGGCCCAGACCTACTCGACCGAGCAGACATCTGACTCGACCCGAGTCGCACCAAACAGATGAAGATTTTGAGCCTTTCTCCATGGCACTCCAGCTCGACCAAGCAGCAAAGCAGCTCGACCGAGCAGCTCACCTACTCGACCCGAGTCGTAAAGAAACATAGCAGCATTTTGGAGGAAGTCTTGATCTGTAGCTTGACCGAGTAGGGGGGCTACTCGACTGAGTAGCCCATATCAGCTAGACGCAGACGCAGAGCAGCAGCAAGCAGAGCATGTAGCTGACTCGACCGAGCAGGCTCCGCTACTCGGTCGAGTAGCGACGCGACCAGCCTAGTTGGTGGGCCCAAGTGCCTAGATTTTCTGAGATTTTTTGGGACTTCTACCCTATGTATTTTCTAAGGGACCCTGCGAGGCTACACACACACACACGAGAGGGGGGTGAATAGTGTAATAGCAAGCAACGTACTTAATTAAAAGTAACTAAAATTAAAGCACAATAAGCAGCAGAAAATAAACAGACTGATCAACAACAATAATCACAAACACAATGATTTTACCCTGGTTCCCCAAAACTTGTGTACGTCCAGCCACACCAGAATTCACTATATTCCCACACAGAGAAGTGAATACAATCTCACACAGAGATACCTCACACAGAGGATTTAGGATTCCCACAAAGAGATATCCTTACTCTCACACAGAGAGACCTCACACAGAGGATTTGTTCTTCAACACAGAAAGAACCAAACTCTCACAAAGGGTAACTCCCACAAAGAGAGTAACTAATTTCCACAAAGATAATTGGGGATTCGAAACAAAAAATAAAACGAAACAACACTTACATATGCCTTGATACGATCTTACCAATGTGAAGAAGAAGGTATGCAAGTGAATGACCAAGTGCTTGAGATTAGCTTTGATTGCACTTGATGATCTTTCTCTCTTCTAGGAATGAAGCCTAACACTTCTCACTTGAGTGTATGAAAATGAAGAGAAGAAAGATGATCTCCAAGAAAGGAACGAGAATTAGATCCCTTGGAGAATTTCCCTATAAGCTAGCTTCAATGCATGAAGAGGAATGTGCTCATGAGAGTGAAATGGGAGAGATTAGGAGCGGCTATTGATTTTTAAAGATATTCAACATTAACCAAGAGTTCTAAATGAACTACGCCATCTCCTATATATAGGAAGCCCAAAGAAACCCATAAACCAGCCAAAAACCCAAAGGGTGGCAGTTTACAGCACAGACAGTCGACTGATGAACAAATGACAGTCGACTGTTCAACGGCTAGAAAAATCCCAACAGCTATAATCTGAGCCAGGACAGTCGACTGTAGAAGACTACACAGGTGACTGTACAACAGACAGTCGACAGTATATCCTTCATCAGGCGACTGCTGCAGGGATGGAAATAAAATAGAGACAGATGCATTTTTCGCACTTACGCCTTTCAGACGATTGATGGCCATTCCACAGGCGACTGTAAATATACAGGCGACTGTAAAAACTTCATCAGGCGAATGTAAAAACTTCATCAGGCAACTGTCTTGCAAATTGGGATGAAGCCCAGAAAATGCAAGAAGTGCACAGTCGACTGTCAACCAATTCACAGGCGACTGTAGAAACACAGGCGACTGTAAATTGAACATCAGTCGACTGATGCGAAAAGCTCAAGAAGAGTCAATAAAAATGTTGACTTGAGCTATGCACCCCAATCGACTGTAGAAGGCTCGACAGGTGACTGGAATCACCCAGTCGAATGTAAAACCTTCATCAGGTGACTGTTGGAGAGCCAGAGACTCCAATTGAGTCTTTGGGCTAGATGAACCTATTGGGTTGGATTCTATGATAATCCTAAGGCTCACTAAGATGGTGAAATACATATGCATGAGAGTAAGACAATCTATCAAGGCATTACAATAATCCTAGACTCAAAAAGAGAAATGCAAGTTATTGAAATTACATGGATTACAAATTGCATCTCCTAGAGTCTAAGTCTTCAAGCTCATGATACCTTGATGCTCCCCATTAACTCCAAGCTTTGGCACTCCTTAATGAGCTTCCCTTCATCAAGCTCCAAGCTTTTGCAATGCTCCTCTAGATGTCCATCCATCATCATGCTTCAAGCTTTAGCTTCATTAGATGATCTTCATGACTTCATCCATGCTTGAGCATACCATCACTCTTGGAGGTCTTTAAGATATCCCTTGTAATATCCTCCAAGCATTATACTTTGTCTCATCAACATATAATCTTTAAGATAAACTGATACTAAAACATAAGATTGATTAGCACACTAACATAATGTATTGATCATCATCAAAACAACGGTAGTCTTGAACCTAAGAACTAACAATCTCCCCATTTTTGATGATGACAATCCTTTATGTCAAAATATAATAAACATTGAAATAAACAATGTATGCTAACAAACTCACCCAATCAATATGCAAATATGCACAAAATATTAACATATAAAGCACAAATAATATTGATGGTTGTTATGCAAAAACATACCAATTGATAATAATGCATAAACAAGCATAAGGTATATTTTTACATAACATATTTCTCTCCCCCCATTGGCAAATCAAAAAGATGGGTAATAGCCAAATAGGAAAACCAAGGGCAAGAGAAATAACCATCCCACAAACATAATGTTAGTGACATTCAATGTGACATATGAATGGAAAAAATAATGCTAGCAAGCAAAAATTCCATACCCCCTCATAATCATACAAAATATGCAAACATGGGAATAATGGACACATTCACAAAAATGTGGGTACAAAATATAAACATACAAGCATGGTACCCAAACAATGAATAACAATGTGAGTGAGCTAGCAAGTTGGAAACCAAACAAAAGTGGAGTTTGGTTTCCGTATATAGTCATATGAAAATATAACAATACACACATATGAATCTATATACGCATTCCTATCAAGCCTAGAATCATTCTTAGGAATCCACAAAAGACAGTGATTTGGGATTCTTAAGAAGAGGTTTGGTTAGGGCATGAGTAGGAGGTGAGGGTGCATGCTTATGAGGTGGAACATAAACATTGGCGTGCCCCATGTGTGAAACATGAGATTTAGCATTAGATGCATTCACACAAGGCTTTCTACCATGCATAGGAACATGTGAAGCATGCAAGGGTTTGTCATCAATTCTAGCATGCAAGCAATAATAAGATTTCCTATTAGTAGAAACATCATGCATAGCATTCAAAGAAGAAGCATTCATATCAACATGTTTTTGAATAGGCTTCTTAATATATGCAAGAACGGAATACAAAAATGCATGATTTCTCTTTGGCTAAGAAATAATAGTTGATTTTAGGCCAAAAGAGTTGGATGTGACTTTCTCATTAGAATGCTCCCCCATAAAATTTATTTGGGTGCTTCTAAGAGAAGAGCTTGGTTTGTTCACCTTCAATGAAGAGGATCCCAAAACCGTGTCCTTGCTCAATTTGGAATTTTCAATTTGAGTAGACAATAGCTCACATTTCTTCAAAAGTGAGGAAATGTTGTCATCCCTCTTGGATAGACATAACCTAAGCTCACAATATTTTGACTTGCGAGCCAATGTCTCATCTCTCAAAATGTTGTAATCATACTCCGAGTGCATCTTCTCCATTTGGAGTTTGAGAGAAGCATTCTCATCTCTCAAGGCACTCAAATGAGAAAGAAGAGTATCTTTCTCAGTATGCAAAGAATTAAGTTCAATATTATGCGATGCATACAGACTCTCTTTCACAGATTTGTGAAAATCACGATCAAACTCAATATGAGCTTTAAGAGATTATTCTCTTTGCTCAACATGCACACATGAGAATCAAGAGCAATCTTTTCTTGATTCAATGCAATGGTTTGTGTATCATCACAATGTTTGGATGATAAAGAAGTGTGTGTGCGAGCATCTCTCTCATGCTTGTTATTATTCTCTTTGAGAGAATCCATAAACAATGCATTATCGTTTTCAATAAAATTACCGCGTTGAACGAGAGAGTTACGAGATACCTCATTACCAACGATGCTCTCATCATCACATGATTCCTCTCCAACATACTTTTCATCAAGATAATTCCATATCTCCTTGGCCGTCTTGAAATCACTTACTTTCTTAGCAATTTTCGGAGAGAGAGCATTGAGCAATGCATTCCAAACTTGAGCATCCGAGGTAATATACCCTGACTTCTCATGCACATCAAGCCAGTGGAACATGTTCTTCCTCCATTTTGAGAAGTGTTTTCCTTTGAAGACGGGAGGAAAGGAGCGGGGTTGTTGAGACTTAGAAGTCATGCTTGCAAAAGCCACCAAACCAAGGCTCTGATACCAACTATAAGGGACCCTGCAGGGCTACACACACACTAGAGGGGGGTGAATAGTGTAATAGCAAGCAAAGTGCTTAATTAAAAGTAACTAAAATTAAAGCACAATAAGCAGCAGAAAATAAACAGAGTGCTCAACAACAACAATCGCAAACACAATTATGTTACCCTGGTTACCCAAAACTTGGGTACGTCCAGCCACACCAGTATTCACTATATTTCCACACATAGAAGTGAATACAATCTCACACAGAGATACCTCACACAGAGGATTTAAGATTCCCACAAAGAGATATCCTTACTCTCACACAGAGAGACCTCACACAGAGGATTTGTTCTTCAACACAGAAAAAACCAAACTCTCACAAAGAGTAACTCCCACAAAGAGAGTAACTAATTCCCACAAAGAGAATTAGGGATTCGAAACAAAAAACAAAACGAAACAACACTTACCTATGCATTGATATGATCTTACTAATGTGAAGAAGAAGACATGCAAGTGAATGACCAAGTGCTTGAGAATAGCTTTGATTGCACTTGATGATCTTTCTCTCTTCTAGGAATGAATCCAAACACTTCTCACTTGAGTGTATGAAAATGAAGAGAAGAAAGATGATCTCCAAGAAAGGAATGAGAATTAGATCCCTTGGAGAATTTCCCTATGAGCTAGCTTCAATGCATGAAGAGGAATGTGGTCATGAGAGGGAAATGGGAGAGATTAGGAGTGGCTATTGATTCTTAAAGATTTTCAATATTAACCAAGAGTTCTAAATGAACTAAGCAATCTCCTAAATATAGGAAGCCCAAAGGAACCCATAAAACCAACCAAAAACCCAAAGGGAAGAAATCTGTGATGTGTCCATATTTTACACCTTTTTCATATCATCATGACGTCGCATTCCATGCCATTTTCGCATCCAAATCCCCATATTTCCCTACGATATCGCATTTCTGACATTATATTCGAGTTTCGTTGTATTTTATGAGTTTCAGGGATTTCGGAGCGATTTAGGACCCAACCTGGGTATGGACACATCTGACACGTCCGTGAGCTCGTTGGCGAAGCTCTGCAGGAGTTAGCCGTGTTTCTGGAGCCATGGGAGGAGTAGAGGAGAGAGCAGGAGAAGAGGGAAGCTTCAGCAGCTTCAGGAAATAAATTCCCAGATGACTCGACCGAGCAGAGCAGCTGCTCGGTCGAGCAGATGCAATTGGTGAAGAAGGAGCAGATACACAGCCTGCTTGGACCGAGCACTTATAGTGCTCGATCGAGCAGCCTTCCACTCTGAAGCCCGACCAATCCAGCGCACGGCCCGAGCAACTTTTCAGCAACCGAGTCATCTCTCTGCTAGGACCGAGCTGAGCTTACTCGGCCCGTGCAGGCAGAGTGAAGATTTAGGAGAATTTCGATTTCCTGTCGTGCTCGGTCGAGCAGTACATCTGCTCGGCCCGAGCAACTGACCGAGCAATGAACTGCTCGACCGAGTCGCCTACTCGGGTCGATGACGCCGATGCCATTTTTGGAAGGATATTTCACAGCGGCTATTGCGCGATTTTTGGAGAGTGAAGTCTGGGAGCTGGCGACTTTGATAGGGGCCATTCATTTTGAGTTTTTGGAATACTTTTTTTGAGAGGAGATTAGGCGAATTTTTGTTAGGTTTTAGATTAAACTTCTGAATACTACTGGGATCAAATTTCTTGTGGAGATTGTTTGCTACTGCGTTTCGGAATTTTTATTCTTCTCTGGATCTATTGCTCATCTATTTTCTTCATCTCTCGCTGTAAGTTTTCAATCTTCATCCATTAATTTGTTATGATGTTTTTACTTCTAAAAATCGTGTTTTTATTAGTGAATATTGCTATGAGTGAGTAGTTCTTTCTAGGCTTGATGGGTTAGCCCTAAGATCCTAGGGGGAAGACGTAGATCTGGATCCCTAGGTTGAATTAGGAACTTAGGGGAGTATTTCGGTTGATCCTACCGAATCCCTAGATAACCCGTACTGAGATCATGCCCACGGTCTGTGGAATTGATGTGCTTAAGGGGTATCTTTAGGATTCGAATAGGGAAATCGGTGGATCCAACCAAGGCTCGTGACCATGCCTGGCTCGTGCCTTGAGGGGATCCATCGACGAACTATACCGCTACGTTGACGGCTACCGCCATTGCGTCAATGAGAGCCACCGAAATACCTCGCAATTCTAACCCACGAGAGTGGTACGAATTGTGAGATTAATCCCCTAACCCTAATGCAACGTAAGGATCTTATTCCAACGTTGATCCCCGACGATCTTAGCGGTGATCCCTAACGCCCTAGTCCTTTTTATTATTAAAACAACAACAACACAACACCCAATTCTCTCAACATTGATAGCTATCTCACTTCGAGATATAGAAGTGAACTGAGAACCCAAATACACTATCAACGTCCATGTGGGATTCGATATCTTTTATACTACAACTTGACACCGTCTGCTTGCGGATTGAGCCCGGAATTGACACCTAGGGGCCATACCACGTCTGCCAATCGTGACAACGCCAGGTGGAATCTAGGTGTAGGTTTCGGGTGCATCAAGTTTTTGGTGCCATTGCCGGGGACGGCAATAATGTTTATCTCAGTTTATTTTTAATTTTGGAAGTTTGCTAGCACTTTAATCATTTCTCACCTTTCCATCATTTTTATTCTTTTGTTTATTACCGTGCTACTAATGGTATTTGTTTGAGTTTTGTTGGTGCATGAACACTCGCTTCGGGGCATCCACTAGAGAGTTATTATTCGATCCCGAGATCGAGAAAACAGTAAGGGCTTTGAGGGCCTCCAGTAGAAATCCATCTCCTTCTGCCCAGATGGCAGACAACAATCCTCCTCCTCCTTGCACCGGGTCCATCAGGGACCATATGAAGCCGACGTTTGGAAATAACTCATCCATCCTTAGACCACAACTGGCGGCGGTGAGCTTTGAGCTGAAAACGGGGTTGATTAATTTGATGCAGCAGGATCCCTTTCACGCCTCATGAAAACCCCAACCACCACATCGATACCTTCCTTGCAAAGTGTGACACTTTCAAGGCAAAGGATGTGAGTGATGATGCTGTAAAGCTGTGGCTTTTTTCGTTCACTCTGAGGGATAAAGCCTCGTACTGGCTCCGGGCCCATCCTCCCAATCATTTCACCACATTGGAGAAGCTGGCACTCGCCTTCGTGGATAAGTTCTATCCACCCTCGAAGACGGTGCGAATCTAGGGAGCAATCTCGAACTTCAAACAGATCCTACAAGAGTCACTCTAAGAGGCATGGGAGAGGATCAAAGACCTACAACATCAATGTCCTCACCACGAGATTCAGCCTTGGGATTTGGTGCAGAGTTTTTACAACCGGTTGCAATCTAGCACCAAGATGATTATAGATGCTGCAGCGCAAGGCGCCTTACTTGACAAGTCTCCTGAAGAGGCTATAGACTTGCTGGAGCATATGGCAGCCAACAATCAGCAATGGAGTGAAGAAAGAACCATTGTGACCCGGACTCCCGAGGTCAAAGCTGCTAGCCATTTGGACTCTCACATCGAGACCTTATGCAAACAAGTGGCCAGGATTGAATCTGCATCACCCAGCACATCTTATCATCCTGGAGAGGATTATGCAGATCAAAGCTATATCCCTAGTGAGGCACACTATGATGGTGCTGAATTGTCAGAGTCTGTGTAGTACGTCCAGGGAGAGGGACGAAATCAATGGCAACATCCTGCTGCTCGGAATCATCCAGGATTCTCTTATGGAAATCCAAGTGGAGGGCTGCAACCTCTACAATTTCAGAGACCGTTACCCCCTCCTCAACAGCAACATGTGCAGCAACAGAACCAGCAACAGGGCGAACTTAGGCCAGCTGGGCCTTATCGACCGCCAGGTTATCAGTTCAACTGGCCGCCTCAGCAGGGCTATGCGCCAACCCCACCTCGGTCAAATCTGGAGGCCACATTGGAGACCTTTATGAGTGGTCAAGCCCGGTTCAACCAGGAAACTTCTACCCAGTACAAAAGAATAAATACTTCACTAGATGAACTGAGGGGTCAGATGTCCCAGCTCTTGAAGAACCAGGGGAGGTTGCCCCTCGCAACCATAGACAAACCCAAGGGCCCAAGAGAATGCTGTGGTTTCTGTTACCACACGTGGAGGACGGATGACTGACCCTGTCATGATCCCGGTGCTGAACAAGGAGAAATTTATTGCTGAAGAAGCCGTTGATGACGGTGATAGAGGAGAGGCTACTGAAGAGCCTAAAAGTATTGAGGAGAAGATGGATACACCATCCATCATGCCCACTACAACACCGCCTCCTATTGATGCTGCTAAGGAAAAAGCTAGCCGACCTCCCCCGCCATATCCACAGAGGTTGGCCTTGGCCAAGATGGAGAGGAAATACTCCAAATTCACTGAGTTGCTGAAGGGAATCCAATTGAACATCACATTCATGGATGCTATTACGGAGATCCCTATCTACACCAAGTTTTTAAAAGATTTGATCACGGGAAAGAGGAAGCTTGAAGAAATAAAGCTCATGGAGGACTCCACCTCCGTTATCAAGAATCATCTCCCCGGAAGCTACCAGATCCGGGGAGCTTCACCGTTCTGTGCTCCATTGGAGGGATGCCCATCATCCGTGCTCTGATTGATTTAGGGGCTAGCATTAGTTTGATGCCCCTTCCTATATTTGAGCGATTGCAGACTGGAAGCGAACTAGAGCCGACAAATATGTCCATCCAGCTTGTAGACCATTCGATCACTTACCCCATGGGCATAGCCAGGGATATCATTCTCCAGATACCCCCTGGGTTATGTGTTCCTGTTGACTTCGTCATCATGAACATGCCCGAGGGAGGGAGCTCCCAGCTTATACTCGGCCGCCCCTTCATGGCGACGGCCAGTGTGTTGATTGATGTCTAGGAAGGGTCTCTCTCTCTCTCTCTCTCTCTCTCTCTCTCTCTCTCTCTCTCTCTCTCTCTCTCTCTCTCTCTCTCTCTATGAATGTGGGAAACATCGAAGCTGAATTCCGGCTAAAGAAGCCAATGAGAGAGCGTGCTCATGAGGAAGGGGCTAGCTATTTGGAGCTCCTTGAGGATGAAGCTGTTGAAGATTTCACTTCTGAGGGGGTCATGAAGGACCCAGTGAAAACAGGAATTGACGATGACGGCGACCCAACCTACCACAAAGCAGTCGCCGCATACATCCGAGTGTTGGATGAGGAACTCCTAAATCATTCTCCGAATCATGAAGAACCGGAGGCCATAGGCTACTCGAGGGAGAGGCTTGAAGTAGGCGGATACCAAGTGTCGTCGGATTGCACCGTTGGAAAGAACGACGCGCGATTTCCACGCACACCAAACGACGACTGATAAATCAAAGGGAGTCGAGCTCATGACTAAAAACGAGCGCTTATTGCGAGGCAACCCAATTTCTTGTATCCTAGACTATCTTTTTCAATTTTCTATTTTTATTTCATTTAAGAAAACCAAACAAAAACATTTTTATTTCCCGTAAAATTATAAAACCTCAAAATTTTGATGAGTTCTTCCCTTGTACAGGTAGGACATGAGGGGGGCATGCAAATCGACATTCTAAACGGAGGGAAACTGGAGGAGAAAACTAAATTTGAGAAGAAAACGAAAGAAAAAGGTGCAAAAAGGAGACACAACTGACTCAACCGAGCAGCTATATTGATCAGTCGAGCAGTGCAGGGACGAGCATCAAAGGCAAAATGATTGTTTTGTCTACACAGACCGAGCAACATTTGCTTGGTCTGAGAAGATATCTACTCGACCGAGCAGTCAACTGCTTGATCGGATTGCAAAGGCTCTCGGAGAATTGGAGAAATCGTCACTCTGTCTACACGACCCGAGCACAACCTGTTCGGTCCGAGTGATGATCTGCTCAACCGAGCAGCATACCGCTCGATCGAGCAGACGAGGGAGTCTCCTACAACTCAATTTTAATATATTTTCAGCATGATCGACTCGACCGAGCAACTTCACTGCTCGATCGAATCGATTTATCCTAAATCTCGTGGACCCCAACGAGTTGGGTTTTTAACCCAACTCGTTTTTACTTTCACCCTAAGCTTTCTAAAAATTGCCGAAGTTCTAAAAACTTTACCCTAACCTAGCCCGAGCACCCTCCCCCTACTCGATCTCCTCGTCGCCGACGTCCTCCGCCCACTCTGCCACCCACGCCGCCCTTCTGGCCGCCGCCTATCCGGTTAGTCCCCGCCCTCTGCCTCTCTCTATCTCTCTTCTTCTCTCCCTCTCTTTCCCCCCCCCCCCCCCCCCGTCCCCACTCTAATCGACGACGTCCACCGATGGCGCCACCGTCGTCGACGGCGTCATCCAGCCTCCCACCCCAACCCCCCCGACACCCAGGCCCCCATCCCCTATACCATGCCCCCCATCTCTCATCGGATCGCACACAGCCCCCCAACGCCCGCTTCCGATGCCCTAGGCCCGCCCCCTCTGCTCGTTCGAGCACTTACACTGCTCGAACGAGCAGCCATCTCCTCTTGCAAACATCCCACAGCTGACCAAGCACAATATTGCTCGGTCAGAATTTGGAACCGAGCAGCATTACTCGGACCGAGTAGTAGACCTGCTCGCTCGAGCACCCCAAATTCAGCATGTCCCCATTTTTTCTCTCTTTTTCTAAGGGTTTAATTGTTTCTATTTCAGGTATCCTTGCCCACATCAGCACCTACTACATGTACCAGATTGGGGGAGCTCATCGCATTCGCAGCGCTCATAGTCGGTACACTCGCTCCTCTGTTTACTTTTTATACCGACATATCATTTTGCCATCACCGCGATGGTTTGCACACGAGGGACCACCACCCCACCGATTCATGAGAAGAGGTCCACTCCTGGCACCTCCTCCTCCCAACCCCCACGTCGTGCCCACCTCACCACCACCACCACTACCACCACTACCATCCCCTCCACTACAGCTCCTATCCCGACCACTTCCACACCCATCACGTCCACCGCCATCCCCGCCACCTCTGCCCATATTCCCACTACTGCCACCACCGCCCTCCATCATCGCCCCCACACCCTGCCCCCACCAGAGACGCTCTACTGATACGTCTACAGACCTACGATATCACTTTCAGGGACGACGCACACCACGAGCGCTTCGTTAGGCTCTCGCAGCATCGTCTCGTCCCTACACTGTTCATAGACGTGCCCACCCTTAGATCCCTTGGACTCCTTCAGGGGGTCCATCACTTGTACCGAGCGATTGGTTTCGATCACTTCCTCAGTGTCCACGCCCCTACGTACTCCCACATTGTCCTGGAGGCTCTTAGCTCCCTCGCCTGCACTCCGGCGGGTGATGGCATCACCTTTCGCCTCATGGATCACGATTGCACTATTACGCATGCCATGATCCACGAGTACTTTCACTTTCCAGCCATCCCTGAGCCCAGAGCCGCCTTTTCTCCACACTATGATGTTGACACATTTGATGCTCCAGCTTTTTGGCAGCGTATTTCAGGCCTAGATCAGTACCACCCTAGCCGGGTGAAGGCATCGTGCATCGTGCATCCATGCCTTCGTTACGCACAGAGGCACTTAGCCACTACTCTCTTCTGCAGGCCTGAGGTCGGGACCATGTCCCTACCAGAGCTTACCCACCTTATGGGCATGACCTGGCCTCTACGCTTTCACCCAGATGGCTCCCTTCGCCCCTTCATGCTTTCTGACACAGCCCACTGGTTGTGTCACCGCCTTCTACAGACTGCCACCACCTACTTCTTCACTGACATCTGCTACGGTGGATTCTTTACCATTTTTGCCCGTGTGCTCGATATCCACCTTCCCGATGACCTGGCGACCCCCGTTGGACCCACTCGCTTGACCCTTGGCATCCTTGAGCATATGCATATCATCCGACCTTACGGGGATCGTCACTGGTTATATCTTGTCGGCACCCACCACACACCTCATATGGTGCTCCCCGTCGCTCACCTCACACACATCGCACCTGTCCAGCTGAGCTGGATGATTCCTAGGGTCGACCCACTTCCAGCTCACCATGTACTTGAGCCCCCAAGAGCACCCGTCGAGGCAGTCGCCGATGACCCGGTCCCACGCTCCGCTGAGTACGAGTTGCATGACATTGCAGCCCTTGTAGCTGGCCTTCCATTACCACCCTCACACCCACCACCCTCGGGAGCTGTTTCTTCTACCACCTCTGTTTCCACCGCTTCTACCACCGTCGAGTCTTCGGGGACTGTCTCCACCTCTTGCCCCGAGACTCAGACATATGTCCCCACCGTTTCCATACCGGAGGGCACCGATATCCATTT
Organism: Scilla litardierei; assembly: GCA_030789695.1. Taxonomy (NCBI): domain Eukaryota; kingdom Viridiplantae; phylum Streptophyta; class Magnoliopsida; order Asparagales; family Asparagaceae; genus Scilla; species Scilla litardierei. The sequence goes on along the minus strand of CM061141.1, from coordinate 175,168,965 downwards.
TGCTCCCGATCTCACAGATTTTGACTATCCAGAGCACAATCCAGCCCCCACCCTTCCACCTCTCAATGACCTCATAGCTTCACTTCCGATCTCTTTAGGTGCCCACATTCCCCTCTCCGGCACCACTGCGTCACCATCAGCGACCATCTTTACAGAGAGCGTCTCGACGTCTATCCACACTTCTGTGTTAACGACCGCTCTTTGTTCAGCCGCTGCTGATATCCCTTCGAGCTCATCCTCTCCGAATTTCCACCCTATGCACCGTGCATCACCTGCACATGACCGCTTTACGAGAGTGGTGACTCACCGTCACATTCCCCGCCCTCCACTCGACTCCAGTTCCACCGATAGTCGTCTGGCAGCGTTGGAGGAGTCGACTTCTCGCCTTTGGCAGGATTTTTGCCTCTTCGTACTCTCGACGGCGACCCATCACGATAGAGTCGAGTCGGACTTGGCATCCATCATTGACCTTCTCAGGACACGTGGCCCTCCACCTGTGATCCTAGCTTCGGCCCCACCACCCAGGCCAGCCACTGTGACCTCCACTGCAACACTCAGTGCTCCACTTTCCCAGGCTTCTGCAGAGCCTGCTCCTACCACTTCTGAGTCGGTTGTCACAGCAGATCCTATGTCTGCCCTAGTGCTATATTCCGCTGAGCCTTCCACTACCACCACTGCTCTACCCATCGACCCACCAGCTGAGTTCCAGCCAGATCCTCCCATACTACCTGCTCCACAGCAGAGGGACCCATCACCACCCCCCCAGAGGGTGGTGCCTCTGCTTGATGTTGTCCTTACCCGTTTTTGCATCCCCCACTTTATATTAAGCCCATCTGTCTGTTCGGGGCCCTTCACCTAGATAACTTGGGGGAGGACCCACCCATGCATCATTTATCATTCGGCATCGCATCATACCATGATTTTACTTTCTTTTTGCGCGTTTCTTATGTTATATTCCCCCACCCACCCCGCCCTATTTAGCATCATCTCCCGCTTACCAGCGTTTTCTTAGCAGTGAGGACACTGCTAGGTTTAGCTTGGGGGATGAGCGCTACCGCTTTATTTTTTATTTTTTATTTTTTATTTTCTTCCCTATTTCAGTTTTTATTTTACTTTTTCACAGCTTTTCCACTTCCTTATCTTTTTTTCTCACTCTGCATCACGTTTTCTGTTTTTATCATGCATGCATCTCGTTTTCTTTATTTTTCTATTTTCTCCGCCTTTTTCTCTTTTTATGCTAAGGATGTTCCGCATGATGATACCTCTCGTAGCCTTAGTAGTTATTCACGATGCTTACTATCTGTTGACATGCTATTAGGGTAGTTTCGGTTTTACTATCTATATGCGTGCAAATTCTTTTGCCGATCTATCTGATCTAATGCTTGAAATGAATTGAAAATAAAATGCATGAATTAGTATCTAGTATGTGCTATGTTGGGTAATGCACCTAGGTTCACGCATCACTAGAACACTTAGAGCATCTGCTTTATATCTTGTTCACTTCTGTTTGCATGTTTGTTATCATTGTGCCTATTACTGTATGTTATTTCAGTGTTCATCTAGAGGAATGAAAATATCCATGCTATTTTAGAGTATCATTTTATCAATCCGTTGTTCACCTCTTATGAGTGAACTGAGAGATCTATTATTTTCCTTCTCCACATATCTATATAGTTCTCTACATATCAGTTGGTTACACCCCCGCGGCTATCCTTACCGCATCTCACTTCCCAAACCCAAAAAGAAAAAGTATAGCTTCTAAATGAAAGAAAAAGAAAAAGAAAAAGAAAAAAAAGATGTATATATATTCATATGTGAAAAAGAAAAGAAAAAAAGAGAAAGAAAATGAATAAAAATTGTTTTGTATCCTTTCATTAGAAGCTATCACTTATACTGGGAAGAAGGAGAAAAATTCCATATTTTATTCCAAGATGCGACGCCTAAAGCTAAGTTTGGGGGGATGAACCAACTGATCACGTGACTGAGTGTGAAATTAGAGTGGAGACGGTGCATAACGGGGAGATTTTATAATACTTAAACTTTACGAAAAACTTTAATTTTTGGAGATTTTTCATGAATCGAAATGAATAACTGAATAGCATGACTTTTTCCATTCTCTATTGCATGATGCGTGATTTCTATATGCTCCATGTGTATCTGTGATTGAAAAGTGCATTGCCAACTTCTTTATACTAGACTCTATGGATTGCATGAGATTGATATGAGTTGATGGCGTTATATCAGTAGATCCCTATCTTTTGCATGTATTGCATGCTAGACATATGATCTGTAAAGCTTGAAATTTCCATTAGCATGTATTTTTATTATTCAGAGCATCGTGATATAATGCTTAGGCATGAGATATGACCGAACATCCTTAGCACCCTCCATCCACTTCCATTCTCTTCTCTTCTTATTTTTATTTCTTATGTCTTTTTGTGTCACGCCCCGATTCCCAAAACGACTGAGGCGAAACGTGACTATGGCCCGTTTAGGCCAGGGCCGAGAAGCCCAGACCCAATAAGTGTCTGTGTGGTACCCCAAGTCGAAGGTACAGGTCCCTGCATGTTAGTACAGAACAACAAAAGTACAGAAAGAGAAAGACAATCATTGTATTCCAAATTATTTATCCAAAGTACTGAGTCCAACAAAAGCCTGAGTCGGCTACAACGACAGAAAGAAACTACTGGTGCAAGCACCCAACCTAAACAGAAGTAAACGGTGCTACGCACCCAACAACTAAGATGGAACCTCTGGATCAGCAACGGGGATCTCTAACTCTGGTCCTCCTCGGGCACGTACTCAGGATCGGCGTCCTCCGGCTCTACGTCCTCGGGTAGCTCTGCCTGGTCGTCGTACTCCGGATCGACACCTGACGTACAGCACCAAAGGAAGGAACTGTACGTCAGGTAAAGTCTACAACAGAAAGTCAGACTCTACTGCAAGTGTACTGAACTGTTAAACATCATTTTACTGGTTGATTAGCATGCGGGGGTTATAACAGAGAAGTAAAAGAAGGAAGTAACGCAACAGGAAAAGTAAAGCGTAACAAGCAGTAGTCGTAGCGTGTGCTACCGACTACGGGACTATCCTAAAGGTGACAGGACAAGACGGAACTATACAAGACAAGATGAACAGGACACGTGAGACACGAAGGGTTCACGCCTTACGGTTCGAGGGGGATAAGACCCTCTCCCCGTGCGCACGCTCAACCCTACCCCAAACCCAGGACATCAGGACAAGAAGTACAGAGATCACTTCCGCTAGGAAAGCACCTGAAACGCCCGCAGGCTTTTTGTATCACGGAGATCACTTCCGCTAGGGAAGCATCTGAAACGCCCGTAGGATTTTTGTATCACGGAGATCACTTTCGCTAGGGAAGCATCTGAAACGCCCGTAGGCTTTTTGTGTAACAGGGACATGACACGACAAGTGTAAGGGAAAGTTATTCTAGGGTGTCCACATGCACGCACCCACAAGATAAACCTACGGTGTCAAAAGTTGTCGAGACTTCGTCGTCAAGCCTAAGTCGTCAGGGCGACCCGAACGCTATCATTTCACGTCCGGTTCTATACACTCACAGTCTAACAGTTCTAAAAATTTATGACCAAGGCACGGTCAAAAACGCAAGTGGGTACACTTGCATGTGATGGCGAGTGTGTCGTCTGTCCGGGGCATCTCGTCCAGTCGTCGCGTCCGCGGTAGTCCGTCTGAAACAGGTCACGGTGACGGTGTCAGGTCGCATTTTCAATAAATCCTATTTCGGTTCATTTCTAGGTTGGGCGTGGCTACCCTAACAGTCACAAGTCAAAGTGTCCGTTCAGCCTATCCGACGATTCTATCCTATGTGCACAGTCCAAAAAGTTCGATCGTCGATCTACGGTTCCACATCGTTTTAAGGGAGCAGAAAAATAAATTTAGTTACAGTTGTCCGATTTTAGTTAGGTTTTCCGTTTTGCTACGGGTGGGTTGTGCTACGAGTTTCGGGAACCAACCTCTTCGGTGTCTGGAGTAGTGCGGACGTAACGTCTGAACTGCAGGTGATCTGCGGTGTCTACGTCGTCTCGACTAAGGGTAGCGTAGTGAGACTCGCCCGGACAGCGGACGAAGTGTGGGTAGCGAGCACGATCAGTACAACGGCAAAACAGTGAGCTAGCGTCGCGGGGAGGCTGCGGACAGATCTCGCGGGGACAGCGGCCTGCGGTCGGGGCTGTGCGCTGGAAGAGAGCTGCGCATGCGGAGTCACGACGACAGGGTTCTGCGCAGAGGGGCGGCCGTGGATGCGGTAACGGCGGCGACGCAGCGAGCGGAAGGCGGTACTGTACGGGAGATGCGGCGGGAGGCAGCACACACTGGCTGAGGATCGCGGCGATCGGGGGCAGACGCGGGGAGCGCGGCGGCGTGTGGGCGTCGGAGCAAGCGCCGGCGGTCGGGGTTGCGCTGCGGAAGCGGGCGACGAGGATCGTGTAATGCCCTACAAGCTACTGCACAAGTACTAGAGGGGGGGTGAATAGTACTTTAAAAATAACAAGGAGTATAATTCCTAATTATAGTGCAAACAACTACCAAATCAATTTGCGAAAGCTTAAATTGAATGACAACAACAAAATTAACAATGCTAACAAACGATGTTACTGGGTTCGGATCCACCCAAGTCTCCCCGACTTGTTCCCGGTGATCCTACGTCCCAACCACCCGGATCCCCTCCGGATACTTAGGTTAGAAACCCTAACCCAAGATTTCCACTATGATATCTTGTGAAAAACCTTCATAAGATCAAATCATACATGCAATGGCAATAGTGAATCCCACAATCCGGGATCACAACCTTCTCTCACAACCGAGAGAATCAACAAGCAATATAAACAAGTTTATAATGAAATAAACAATCTTACCACAAATTCCTATACCTTGAGTTTTCTTACCAAATAGGTGCAAGGAGGGATTTGAGGAAGATGAAGTCACCAAGACCTAGCACCAAAGAAATGACCAGTAATGGGTGCCTAGGAGTGATTAGGAGACTTGATTCAAGCTAGAGCTTGAAGGGCTCACCAAGAACAAGCTTCTCTCAAGATGGATTCTAGATCTAAAAAGTGAGAGAATGGATTTCTTGTGAGGAAGAGAGCTTTAGAAATGAGTGAGAATGGCTATCTCTTTCTATCTCAATGAATCTCTTAATGGCAGCTCTAACCTAGAGAGAAATGACCTAGGTTCGTATTTATAGGGTCCCATAAAAACAAGTTAGGTCAATTTCCAACGGATAGAAATCTGAGGCAACTAGTCGGTCAAAGAACAACCACTGACCGACTAGTTCATCAACTAGTCAGTCAGTCAAACAACATGGACCGACTAAGTGAAGAACTGAGAAGAGATAGAAATTCAGACCTAGAAATCTAGTCGGTCCAAGAAGACTTTCTGACCGACTAGTTTCACAACTAGTCGGTCAGTCAGTGAACGTAGACTGACTAAGAGGCAAAAACAAATAGTCTGAATACAAATTGACTTATTCGGTCCAAGAACAAAAGTTGACCGACTAGATTATCAACTAGTCGGTCACCAAACGTTCTTAGACCGACTAACGATAAACAGTAGCTTAGGAGAAATTTGGCATGAACAGTAAATCTCAACTAGTCGGTCAAAGAAGCATCACTGACCGACTAGTTCACAAACTAGTCGGTCGGTGAGTCAACGTAGACCGACTAACTGTAAACAGTACTGAACAAGAAAAGATTAACTCACACTAGTCGGTCCAAGAAGCTCTGCTGACCGACTAGATCACCATCTAGTCGGTCAGTACTTCTTCTTGTACCAACTAACATGCACAAACAAGTCCGAATCGAAGCGCGATGCTTCGAGGAAGTTAGAATGAACTTGTACTAAGATCCTAGAGCTACGATATGAGCGTTATGAAGATAGAATCGTAAGATATACTCAAGGCTTAACATTCTATAGATCGAAGCTGAAAGACTATAAATAAAACCTTAAAGAACGGTCTTCGAGAGCTTCGATTAATTCTTCATGACTTCCAAAACGGTCCAAGAGCTTCAACGAAGCTTTAGGCAATGAATACGATCTTTGAGAAGTCTTGAGATGTCGCTTTGATTGTTCTCGTGAATTTGGCGACGATCTCCAATACTGCGCTCACTAATTGTTAGTTCATGAATTATTTATGTTTGCTCATCATCCAAAACCAAATCCGGGGAGTCCAATATTCAACATTCTCCCCCTTTTTGGTGATGACAAACCAACATAAATAATAATCGAAAATAATGATTCAAATGTAAAATACTTACTCCCCCTGCATTGATGACACGTTAATTCCAAAATGAATATATATAAATTGCATCAATCAGACGAGTAAGATATATAATTAGAATCGATTTTTGAAATATCGGATTTTGAAAATCCTTATATATATCTTAACTCCCCCTGAATCTAACACATCAAATTAGATTCTTGGAAAATGAGTTAAATTTTCATTTGACCTATTTATTATCATTATCTCTCCCCCTTTGGCATTATCCTAAAAATGGGGGGCATACAACGACAACAACTAGGAAATGGAAAATCCAACATCGGGAGTCGTAGACAATGACGATGGACCTAATTGACACCAAGGGAAAAGTGTTGAAATCAAATCAAGTTGTGTCAAATTGTCCATTATCAAAAAGCGATAATTAAAATCATCAAAAATACCAATTTTTATTCATTTCATGAATAAAGAAACATACTCTTCAATATTCAATATTCTTGGTTAAATTGGTGCATGGAAAACAATTCTATACAATTATAGAATTTCAATCTATTTAACCAAGTTTTTCAAGCGACGAATGACGAATTCACATGTCAAAGGCATTGAATGAAAATTAAATGTGCACGACGAAATAATACAAAGAGAAGATCGATGTATATATATAAAAACATCATGAGTACATCCAAAAAGATATCGACTACATCAAATGCAACATACCATGTATGTCAACATCAAAAAGAAATACATCATACATCATCGATACACCATCATCAATCATCCAAAGTACATCAAAATACAACACCGACATCCATAAAACCAAAATACATCAAATCCAACACTCAAACTCCATCCCATCCTAACCCAAAACACTCTCAAAAGGTGTATCATCCAAAGAGCAGTGGAGAGTCCTCGAAATAGACGATCACGAGGAAGTGGCAGGATCTGCAGTCTCCGGAGGTCCAGTCGAGGGAGTGGACTCAGGCTCTGTAGGGAGGAGAGGCGTGTGAACAGAAGGGATCATCGGGGTAGGGGTGGAGACATCGACGACAGGCTCAACGGCTGGGGTCTCAACAGGAACAACAGCAGGCAAAACAGGAGCAGGGTCATCAGCAGCAGCATCATCATCATCAGAAGGCTGATCCACTGGTGCAGAAGTCTCAGGAGCACCGGAAGAGGTGCCAGCATCAGGAGCAGAGGTGGTAGCAGCAGCAGCAGTGGCCTCATCGCCACGAGCCAAGGAGGTGACAAGATCATCAATATCCTCATCGTCCATCTCCACATCCTCAGAAACGGAAGGAGGAAGCTCAATGCCCATCAAACGAGCCATACGGCAGACGACCTCCTCGGTACGAGCCAAACGCGACTCGTGCCGACGAAGTAACCGTACGACATCATCAAGAGAGGCGGAGGGAGGAGGGACTGAAGCAGCTGAGGGAGGAGGAACTGAAGCAGCTGAGGGAGGAGGAACTGAAGTAGCTGAGGGAGTGGCCTGAGATGCAGAAGGTGTCGACCGTTGCACGTGACGGAGTGCTGCAAGAGATTTCTTAACAGCCGTCGCGTTCAGAGGAGGACCAAGGGGACGCTCATCAGCAGGGGGCAAGGGGACACCGAATCGACGGAATACCAAGGTCAGGAGACATGGATATGGGATATGCGCAGATTTAGTGGTCTTGTGAATACACTCGAAAGAATCCATCTTATCGAGTATAATGCGAGCCCAATTAATCTCGCTACCCATAAACAGAGCGTAAATCAATTTCAAAAACGGCTGAGATGGAAGAGATGAAGATCCATACTTGGGAAGAAGGCATGATTTCAAGATCTGGTTAATCACCCAAGCATTCGGCTTGAATGATTTCGAAGGAACTCCTATGAATGCAGGGGGGATAACCTGGAAGATTTTGCCTAGGGTCCGCTGATCGAGGGAGGAGATATCATCGACAGAGATGTCAGAAGGGAGGAGGCCACACGACGAGCAACCTATCAACTCCCCCAAGATTTCTGCCGTGAGGACTATAGGAGTCCCCAAAACAGAAGTATCGATGGAGTGAGACTCATCGTACTGGCCCCGAACACGATTGGCATAGAATAATTTGACCAGGCGAGGATATGGACGAGGGTTCGCCTTGGGGTCATATCTAAGATAGTCCAATAGGCCACTATAGGAGAGAAGATCCGCAAGGCCAAGAAAATCAGAAAACTGAACGTAATGCTCTAACAGCAGTGGGCAGTGCTCTATACGGTTGTACGCTGCGAGACACTGAGGGTCGTCGCGGCACAACGATATATCTACACCGCCGACTGGCATAGGAGCTTTACCCTTAGCCTTACGGGACTTAGGAGGAGGTGGAGGAGGGGGTGGAGTAGGTGCCTTCTCGGGATGTTCAGGGGTGTATTCCTCATCGGTATCATCCTCGGAATCACTATCTGAACGCTCACCGGGAGGAGTGGGAGCACGAAACTTTTTAGGTTTAGGATTGGGTTTGGACGTTTGGCCGGCAGGTTTAGGCTTGGACGTCCTCTTCCTCTTCAACGGAGTTGAAGACGAAGAGGGGGGGTCGAGTGGTCTTGGCCCTACGCTTAGGAGGGGTCGAAGCGGTAGCACCCTCTACGGTCATAGGGGATGCCCCAGAAGATGTAATCGGGATTCTCGTTCGTGCCATGATCGCGGCACAACGAGTTCAATCACACGACGGGATAAGATCAAAGACACTAAGCACAAACACTAGATCCTAACGCACAAGCCCTAAGAATGAAAATCCGAAACCCTAGAACACCTAGAAGTTGAAATGAATCCTAGAACAAACCCTAGGGATGAAGAACAAGATCTAGGAAGAGGGGTTATACCTAGGGGAGTGGTCGACGGCGACGGGCGGCGGAGATGGCCGGAAAAGTGGCCGGAGACGATGGGAAGATGAAGGCTCTCGAGCGGATTTAGGGGTTTTTCGGGCTGGAGGTTGAAAACAAACCGACTAAATGAGGATTTGATCGGATAAAATTGGATTAAGTCGGTCGGGAATGCGAAAAGACGCGTTTGCCCTAACGCACTTAGTCGGTCACAGTTCAAGCACTGACCGACTAGATTACGATCTAGTCGGTCGGTCAATGAGCTTAAACCGACTAAGTCGAAACAGAGGCAAACAGAAATTTCTAGGGCTAGAGTTAGTCGGTCACAGTATACTCACTGACCGACTAGTTTTCAATCTAATCGGTCGGTAAGAGTACTATGACCGACTAAAAGAAGTCAATGACAGGAGAAAGTTAAAAGCTTGAACTAGTCGGTCTGAGTTCACTAGCTGACCGACTAGATGAGCATCTAGTCGGTTGGCTGATGAACTGAAACCGACTAGAAGAGTCCAAAAGTTGATAAATGAGTTCTCTTCAAAAACCACTTGGATGAAACATCTTAACCCTCTCATTAGTCATCTAAACTACCCCATAAAACATCGAAATCTCATATACGATATTCAAATAAGAATTCGAGCAAAAATTCAAACATATCACATAAAATCCCCAAAAATTCAATAAATCTAGCATGAACGAAATATCGCGAAATATAAAATCATGCAAGATAATTGAATGAAACATGAATCCTATATCTCGGATTCACCCATAATCCCCAATTCTCGACGCAACCGCACAAAGGAGTCCTCCTTTAGGGGTTTCGTGAAAATATCGGCGATTTGCTTTTGGGTTTCAACATACACTAAAATGATGTCCTTTTTAGCAACATGATCATCTAAAAAATGGTGTCGGACATCTATGTGTTTAGATCGGGAATGGTGCACCAGATTCTTTGAAAGACAGATAGCACTTTGGTTATCCACCATGATAGGGCTAGTATCACAATGAATACCAAAATCCTTCAGTGTGTGTCTCATCCAAAGAACCTGGGCACAAGCGGCACCGACGGCAATGTATTCCGCCTCGGTGGTTGAAAGTGATACGGAATTTTGCTTCTTGGAAAACCAAGAGACAAGGGAATTTCCTAGAAAATGGCAAGTGCCACTAGTACTTTTCCTGTCGGATTTGCATCCCGCATAATCAGCATCACTATATGAGACTAACTCATACGTGCTAGATTTTGGATAAAGTAATCCAAAATCAAGTGTATAACTTAGATAACGGAAAATACGTTTTACCGCTACTAAGTGAGACTCCTTAGGTTGAGACTGATAACGAGCACATACGCATACGGCAAACATAATATCGGGCCTACTTGCGGTAAGATAAAGTAAACTACCTATCATACCTCGATATAGACGAATGTCTACATCCTTACCGTCCGTATCCTTGTCAAGATGCGTAGTCGTGCTCATTGGAGTCTTTTTCCCGGAAGCACTCTCCATTCCAAATCGCTTAAGCAACTCCACCGTATACTTCGTTTGGTGGATGAAGATTGCATCGTCCATTTGGCGAATTTGGAGACCTAAGAAATATTTGAGCTCACCCATGTGGCTCATCTCAAATTGTTCCTTCATAACATTAGAAAACTCTTCGCAAAGAGTGAAGTTAGTAGCACCGAAAATGATATCATCAACATAAATTTGAACTAATAAAATATCACTATTCGCATGCTTTACAAAAAGTGTAGAATCGGCTTCGCCCATTTTAAAATTCAAATCCAAAAGAAAATTCTTTAGGCGATCATACCAAGCTCGAGGAGCTTGTCTCAAACCATAAAGAGCTTTCTTTAGTTTAAAGACATGATTTGGAAATTTTTCATTTATGAAGCCCGGAGGTTGAGAAACGTAATCTTCCTCAACAACATCTCCGTTTAAAAATGCACTTTTAACATCCATTTGAAATAACTTAAAATTTTTATGGCATGCAAAAGACAATAATAGTCTAATTGATTCTAATCTAGCTACCGGAGCGAAGGATTCTTCGAAATCGATACCTTCCTCTTGGCGATAGCCTTGAGCAACTAACCGAGCTTTGTTCCGGACGACGACTTGGTTTTCGTCGGTTTTGTTCTTGAAGATCCACTTTGTCCCTATGACGGTGTGGTTCTTCGATGGCAAAGGAACAAGCTCCCATACCTCATTCCTCTCGAATTGAATGAGTTCCTAATTCATGGCAAGGATCCAAGCACTATCTTCGCACGCTTCAACTATATTCTTTGGCTCTATCGATGAGGCAAAGGCACTATTGGCGAAGTGGTGGACTTGCGATCTCGTCTTGACACTATCATGAATATTGCCAATGACTTGCTCATGGGGATGGTCGCGAACGGTATGAAGCCGCTTGGGAATACCTTGATCACTAGGCACATTCTCAACAACTTCATTAGTCGGGTTAGTATCAATAGAATCAATTGAATCAATAGACTTAGAATTTTCAAACGAATCACATAAAACATCCATAGAATCATCATCATTTGAAATTCTAGAAGTAGTAAAATTCTCATTAAAAGAGACATGAAGTGATTCCTCGATCGTAGAGGATCTTTTGTTGTATATCCGGTAGGCTTTGCTACGTGAGGAATACCCAACAAATATCCCCTCATCCGATCTCGGATCAAACTTGTCAAAATTATCATATGTGTTTTTAATAAAACATTTTGCGCCGAAAACACGAAAATGTTTAACTTGAGGCAATCTACCAAACAACAATTCATAGTAAGTTTGTTTGGTGCCGGGCCTCAAAAGTATTCTATTAAACACATAACAAGCGGTGTGTCCCGCTTCGGCCCAAAATTGATAACCAAGTTGACTATCTTCGAGCATAGTGCGAGCACACTCCACAAGCGTTCTATTCTTCCTCTCAACAACACCATTTTGAGGAGGTGCGCGAGGGAAAGAAAACGTGTGAGTAATTCCAAGATCATCACAAAAATTTGAGAAAGACTCATCTCAAATTCACCCCCATGATCACTACGAATAGTGACAATGGTGGTTCCGATGAGATTTTGTACTTTCTTCACAAATATTGTGAAGTTTTCAAAAGCTTCATTTTTATTACATAAGAAAAATACCCATGTAAATCTAGAATAATCATCGACGATGACAAGTCCATATCTTGCATTTCCTAAGGAAGCAACTCTAGTTGGCCCAAATAAATCTAGATGTAATAGCTCTAGTGGCCGTTTAGTAGAAATGCTTTTCTTAGGTATAAATGAAGATTTAGGAAGCTTGCCACGTTGACAAGAATCACAAAAACTTTTCTTTTCAAAAACGAGCTTCGGAAAACCTTTAATGGAATTTAATTTTGAAAGCTTATAAAGTGTTCCAAAGTTCACATGTCCAAAGCGTCGATGCCATAAGTGTTGTTCACTTGTGTTGGCAACGAGACATTGTTCATATGACTTGGGAAGATCCAAAATATAAATATCTTTATGGCGCGTGCCGGAAAATAATAATTTATTATTATCATTTGAAATATGACATAATCCTTTCGCAAATCTAACTTTGTAACCTTTGTCACAAAGTTGGCTTATTGAAATAAGATTATGATTTAAACCATTAACTAGATAAACATCACTAATTAAGGGTTTAGAAGGGTTACCCACTTTACCAACACCGACGATGGTTCCGCTCTCGTTGCCTCCAAATACGACGCGGTTTCCATTTGCAATGGGAACTACTCCGGAGAGCAATTGAGCGTCACCCGTCATGTGTTTTGAACACCCGCTATCGAGTATCCAATTCCCTTTGGAGCTAAATTTAAATTTGTTGCTCCTTTTCTTTTTCTTTTCCTTGAGTACCTAAAGATAGAAACTTTCATATCATGGTACCCAAGGTCATTGGGTCCTCAAAGGTTAGACCTTTGGAAGCCAAGTCCAATTGGACTTAGACTTCCCCACATAATTTCTACTATGCACAACATCCGAAAAATAAGCATTCATATACACTTGTTTTTCATCCATGCTTGTGTCCTTTGGGCTCCAAATAGTGAAAATCTTGGGAGCCCTCATCCTATTGGGTGCATGCATGCGACGTTGATTTCTACGTGATGCATGTTGTGGATAGGCATAAGGAACATGATGGAATGGTGCACGACGAGAATTGTTCATATGATGAGGTGGGTGAACATATGCATGTGTGGGAACACGTGCGTGAGGGTGTCTCACATGGTGTGCACGTGCCCGAGAATGTGTTGCATAAAAATCATCATATGTGTGAGACGGTGGAGTAGGACGTGTGTTCCTACGTGGCATGGTATTGGTGTACATATAAGCATGCCCCTTCTTTGGAGGTCCACCCAAAGTGGGTTTCTTTTCGAAAGAGGGTGTGGACGAGGTGGAAGCACCATTGGTAGATGAACTACCAATAGAGTGTTTGCTACCACTCGTAGAGTCACCGGAAGTTGGCCTAACAAAAGTAGTGACCGACTTGGATGACTTTCCCAAAGTATACCCCAAACCAACATGGTGTTTGGCCGGGAGTAAGACACTTAGGATATTATCCAAATGGCCCTTACCCTTATTGAATTCATTGATTCGGTCTAATGTGTTCTCATATTTCTCGGTGAGAGAACGAAAAGAAGTATTTAAAGTGGATACTTGCGATGTGAGCACATAAACACGAGATTTAAGATTCTCGTTCTCAATACTCAAAGTCGAGTTTTAAGAAGTTAAATCCGGTATCCTATGTTCTTCCGGATCATCAATGCTAACATGTTCAAGTTTAGATTTGAGATTGACAATCTCATTTCTTAACTCTTCAACAACGGTGTCGTTGTTGGTGATGATAGTCTTAGGCGAGGTTTGAATGCTAGCTAGGTCATCTTTTACTTTAGTATATCTATTTACTAATTTAGTGTATTTAGACCATAAATGAGAGTTAGCATCCCTAAGATCATCCATAGTTACCTCATCGCCTTCGTCGTCGCTATCATCGGAGGAGGAAGATCCTTGATCATGCTCCTCTCTTGCCATGAAGCACATGTGCGCTTGCTCCACTTTCTCATCGTCCGACTCTCCGCTTGAGGAATCCTCGGAGTCGGTGAATGTTGCTCCGACAAGTCCCTTTTTGTACCCCTTTTTGTACTTCTTCGACTTGTCGAACTTCGGCGCCTTCCACTTCTCCTTTTGCTTGTTTTGAGGACAATCCGCTTTGATGTGTCCTGGCTTATTGCATTTAAAGCACAAAGGTGGAGAGGCGTTAGTAGAAGTAAATTTAGATTTTTGTTTGAAGTTACCTTTCGAAAGAAGCGATTGAACTTCTTTGCCATGAGTGCAATGGATTCCATGTCTATTTCTTCTTCCGAGTCCTCATCATCGGTAGAGGTGGATGAAGCCGCCTTGAATGCAATTGCCTTTTTCTTAGGCACGTCTTGGTTCAAATAGGACTTCATCTTTTCTTGTAACTTCACCTTGCTATCTTTGCGTACCTCGTATGACATCAAAGTACCAATCAATTGAACTACGGTATACTTATTCATGTCATTACCTTCCTCGATGGCAAAGGTACGTTTCTTCCAAGAAGAAGGAAGTCCTTCGATAATCTTCGAGCACTTCTCCTTTTGGGTGTAGGATTTGCCGAGGGCATCTAACTCGTTTATTATGTCAACGAAGCGAGCGTAATATTCCTTCATCTTCTCGCCCTGTTGCATATGAAATATTTCGTAATCTTTGTTTACAACTACGAGTTTAGAGTCTCTTGTAATGCCCTACAAGCTACTGCACAAGTACTAGAGGGGGGGTGAATAGTACTTTAAAATAATAAGGAGTATAATTCCAAATTAAATTGCAAACAACTACCAAATCAATTTGCGGAAGCTTAAATTGAATGACAACAACAAAATTAACAATGCAAACAAATGATGTTAATGGGTTCGGATCCACCCAAGTCTCCCCGACTTGTTCCCGGTGATCCTACGTCCCAACCACCCGGATCCCCTCCGGATACTTGAGTTAGAAACCTTAACTCAAGATTTCCACTATGAATATCTTGTGAAAAACCTTCACAAGATCAAATCATACAACAACGGCAATAGTGAATCCCACAACCCGGGATCACAACCTTCTCTCACAACCGAGAGAATCAACAAGCAATATAAATGAGTTATATTGAAATAAGCAAACTTACCACAAAATCCTATACCTTGAGTTTTTCTTACCCAATAGGTGAAATGAAGGATTTGAGGAAGATGAAGTCACCAAGACCTAGCACCAAGGAAATGACCAGCAATCGGTGCCTAGGGATGATTTGGAGACTTGGATCAAGCAATAGCTTGAAGAGCTCACCAAGAACAACCTTCTCTCTAGATGGATTCTAGATCTAGAAATGAGAGAGAATGGGTTTCTTGTGAGGAAGAGAGCTTTATATTAGAGTGAGAAAGGCTATCTCTTTTGATCTCAATGAATCTCTGAATGGAAGCTCTTACCTAGATAGAAATGACCTAGGTTCGTATTTATAGGGTCCCATAAAAACAACTTAGGTCATTCTCCAACGGATAGAAAACTGGGAGAATTAGTCGGTCAAAGAACAATCACTGACCGACTAGTTCATCAACTAGTCGGTCAGTCAAACAGCATGGACCGACTAAGAGAGGAACTGAGAAGAAAGAGAATTTCAGACCTAGAAATCTAGTCGGTCCAAGAAGACTGTCTGACCGACTAGTTTCACAACTAGTCGGTCAGTCAATGAACGTAGACCGACTAAGAGGCAAAATGAAATAGTCTGAATGCAATATGACTTAGTCGGTCCAAGAACAAAAGTTGACCGACTAGATTGTCAACTAGTCGGTCACCAAACGTTCTAAGACCGACTAACGATAAACAGTAGCTTAGGAGAATTTTAGTATGAACATTAAGTCACAACTAGTCGGTCAAAGAAGCATCACTGACCGACTAGTTCACAAACTAGTCGGTCGGTGAGTCAACGTAGACCGACTAACAGTAAACAGTAAAGTCCAAGAAATTAAGGAATCAAACTAGTCGGTCCAAGAAGAGTTGCCGATCGACTAGATCACCATCTAGTCGGTCAGTACTTGTTCTTGTACCAACTAACATGCACAATAAAGTCCGAATCGAAGCGCGATGCTTCGAGGAAGTTAGAATGAACTTGTGCAAGGATCCTAGAGCTACGAAATGAGCGTAATGAAGATAGAAACGTAAGATATACTCAAGGCTTAACATTCTATATATCGAAGCTAAAAAGACTATAAATAAAACCTTAATAAACGGTCTTTGAGAGCTTCGATTGATTCTTCATAACTTCCAAAACGGCGCAAGAGATTCAACGAAGCTTTAGGCATGAGTACGAGTTTTGGGAAGTGTTGAGATGTCGCTTTGAATGTTCTCGTGAATTTGGCGACGATCTCCAATACTGCGCTCACAAATTGTTAGTTCATGGATTATTTATGTTTGCTCATCATCAAAACCAAATCCGGGGAGTCCAATATTCAACATTCTCCCCCTTTTTGGTGATGACAAACCAACATAAATAATAATCAAAAATAATGATTCAAATGCAAAATACTTACTCCCCCTGCATTGATGACACGTTAATTCCAAAATGAATATATATGAATTGCATCAATCAGATGATTAAGATAAATAAAGAGAATCAATTTTCGAAATATCGGATTTTGAAAATCCTTATATGTATCTTAACTCCCCCTGAATCTAACATATCAAACTAGATTCTTGGAAAATGAGTTAAATTTTCATTTGCGCTATTTATTATCATTATCTCTCCCCCTTTGGCATTATCCCAAAAATGGGGGGCATACAACGACAACAACTAGGAAATGGAAAATCCAACAGCGGGAGTCGGAGACAATGACGATGGACCAAATTGACACCAAAGGAAAAATGTGGAAATCAAATCAAGATGTGCCAAAATGTCCATTATCAAAAAAAATAATCAAACTCATCAAAAATACCAAATAATTATTCATTTCTTGAATAAAGAAACATACTCTTCAATATTCAATATTCTTGGGTAAATTTGTGCATGGAAAACAATTCTATACAATTATAGAATTTAAATCTATTTAACCAAGTTTGCATGCGTCGAGCGACGAATCCACACATCATATGCATTGAACGAATATTAAATGTGCACGACGAATTAAGATAAAGAGAACGACGATGTATATATATATAAATGATAACATCATGAGTACATCCAAAAAGATATCGATACATCAAATGCAACATACCCATCAAAAAGAAATACAGCATCATCATCCACATCGAAATAAATACATCATCATCATCCACATCAAAATATAACATCATCATCGACATCATCCAAAATACATCAAAACATCATAACCCTCATACTCTATCCTAACCCAAAATACTCTCACTAAGATATATCATCCAAAGCGTAGTGGAGAGTCCTCGGAACAACGATCACGAGGGAGTGGCCGGATCTGCAGTGTCCGTGGGTCCAGTCGACGGAGTGGACTCAGGCTCTGCAGGGAGTAGAGGTGTCTCAACAGACGGGATCGTCGGGGCAGGAGTCGAGACGTCAACGACGGGCTCGACGGCAGATGTGTCAACAGGAATATCAGCAGGCTCGGCAGCAGGGTCAGCAGGAGGCTCAGAAGTCTGAAGTGCTGAAGCAGAAGGCTCTGGAGCACCGGAAGTGGTGCCATCTCTAGGAGCAGAAGATGTGGTAGCAGCAGCAGCAGCAGCAGTGGCCGTGGCCTCATCGCCACGAGCCAAGGAAGTGACAAGCTCGTCAATCTCCTCATCGTCCATCTCCTCGGCCTCAGAAACTGAAGGAGGAAGATCAATCCCCATCATCTGAGCCATACGGTAGATGACCTCCTCGGTACGAGCCAAACGCAACTCGTGCCGACGAAGAAGGCGTACGACATCATCTAATGTAGCAGGACGAGAGGGGGCTGCAGCAGCTGACGGAGAAGCCTGGGAAGCAGATGCGGTAGACCTCTGCACGTGACGAAGCGCCGCTAGAGATTTCTTAACGGCCGTCGCGTTCAGAGGAGTACCCAAGGGACGCTCATCGTCAGGAGGGAGAGGGACTCGGAAATGACGAAACACAAGGGTCAACAAACAAGGGTATGGAATATGCGCAGATTTATTGGTCTTGCGTATACACTCGAAAGAGTCCATCTTATCGAGTATCACGCGAGCCCAATTAATCTCGCATCCCAAGAAAAGAGCGTAGATCAATTTCAAGAACGGCTGGGATGGAAGTGAAGATGATCCATACTTAGGGAGAAGACATGACTTCAAGATCGGGTTAAGGACCCACGCATTCGGCTTGAAAGATTTCGAAGGAACACCAATGAATGCGGAGGGGATAACCTGGAAGATATCTGAAAGAACTGACTGGTCCAAGGAGGAAATATCATCGACGGAAATGTCAGAAGGAAGGAGACCGGACGACGAACAACCAAGAATCTCCCCCAAGATTTCTGACGTGAGAACTATAGGAGTTCCCAAGACAGTAGTCTCAATGGAGTGGCTGGCATCGTACTGGCCTCGAATACGATTGGCATAGAACAATTTCACAAGGCGAGGATATGGTTTAGGATTGGCCTTGGGGTCGTATCGGAGATAATCAAGGAGACCACTATAGGAGAGTAGGTCAGCTAAGCCAAGGAAATCAGAAAACTGGACGTAGTGCTCCAATAGCATCGGGCAGTGTTCAATACAGTTGTAGGCCGCGAGACACAAAGGGTCGTCGCGACACAACGATATGTCAACACCCCCCGCTGGCATTGGGCCCTTTCCCTTTGGCTGGCGAGTCCTAGGACGAAGTGGAGGAGTGGGTTCCCTAGGGCTAGGCTCATCCTCAGGGATAAATTCAGTGTCGGAATCGGGAGGAGTGGCAGGAGAGTGGAGTATGGCCTTCTTGGACTTAGATTTACGGGGTTTGACGGTCGCCGTCCTCTGCTTCTTCAGAGGAGGCGAAGACGGAGAAGCTTGGGTTGATTTGGCACGACGTTTAGGCTTAGGGGGATTCCTAGGGTCGGAAGGCCCTATAGACATAGGAGAAGCCCCAGAAGAGGCGATAGGAATCCTCGTCTTTGCCATGGTCGAGGCACGACGAGTACAACCAAACGATAATAAGATCAAACACCAAAGCACAGATCCTAGAAGCACAAACACCAAACCCTAACACACTTCTAGAAATCCGAAACCCTAGAAGCTAGAGAGAGATCTAAATCAAACCCTAGAGTAGGAATCGACCTAGGAGGAGGAGGGAGATACCTAGGGGAGGAGGCGACGGCGGCGGACGGCGGGGATGGCCGGAGAGATGGCCGGAGTCGACGGGAAGTTGAAGGGGCTCGAGGGGGTTTGGGAGTTATCGGGCTGGAGATATGAAAGAGACCGACTAAAAAGAATTTTAGTCGACTGAAAAAGAGATTAAGTCGGTCGAGATCTGGAAAAGACACAAATGCCCTAACCCACTTAGTCGGTCACAGTTCAAGCACTGACCGACTAGATTACGATCTAGTCGGTCGGTCAATGAGCTTGAACCGACTAAGTCGAAACAGAGGCAAACAGTGATTTTTAGGGCAAGATTTAGTCGGTCGCAGTATACTCCCTGACCGACTAGTTTTCAATCTAGTCGGTCGGTAAATGTACTGTGACCGACTAAAGAGAGAAAATGAAAAGAGTTAGATGAAAGCTTGATCTAGTCGGTCTGAGTTCATTTGCTGACCGACTAGATGAGCATCTAGTCGGTTGACAAATGAACTGAAACCGACTAGAAGAGTCCAAAAATTGATAATTGATTTCTCTTCACAAACCACTTGGATGAAACATCTTAACACTCTCATTAGTCATCTAAATTACCCCATAAAACGTCGAAATCTTAAATACGACATTGAAATACGAATTCGATCATAAATTCAAACATATCACATAAAATTCCCAAAAATTCAATAAATCTAGCATGAATGAAATATCGCAAAAATATAATAGCATGCAAGATAATTGAATGAAATATGAATCCTATATCTCGGATTCACCCATAATCCCCAATTCTCGACGCAACCGCACAAAGGAGTCCTCCTTTAGGGGTTTCGTGAAAATATCGGCGATTTGCTTTTGGGTTTCAACGTACACTAAAATGATGTCCTTTTTAGCAACATGATCATCTAAAAAGTGGTGTCGGACATCTATGTGTTTTGATCGGGAATGGTGCACCGGATTCTTTGAAAGACAGATAGCACTTTGGTTATCCACCATGATAGGGCTAGTATCACAGTGAATACCAAAATCCTTCAAAGTGTGTCTCATCCAAAGAACCTGGGCACAAGCGGCACCGGCGGCAATATATTCCGCCTCGGTGGTTGAAAGTGATACGGAATTTTGCTTCTTGGAAAACCAAGAGACAAGAGAATTTCCTAGAAAATGGCAAGTGCCACTAGTACTTTTCCTGTCGGATTTGCATCCCGCATAATCGGCATCACTGTATGAGACTAACTCATACGTGCTAGATTTCGGATAAAGTAATCCAAAATCTAAAGTGTAACTTAGATAACGGAAAATACGCTTTACCGCTACTAAGTGAGACTCCTTAGGTTGAGACTGATAACGAGCACAAATGCATACGGCAAACATAATATCGGGCCTACTTGCGGTAAGATAAAGTAAACTACCTATCATACCTCGATATAGACGAATGTCTACATCCTTACCGCCCGTATCCTTGTTGAGATGCGTAGTCGTGCTCATTGGAGTCTTTTTCCCGGAAGCACTTTCCATTCCAAATCGCTTAAGCAACTCCACCGTATACTTCGTTTGGTGGATGAAGATTGCATCGTTCATTTGGCGAATTTGGAGACCTAAGAAATATTTGAGTTCGCCCATGTGGCTCATCTCAAATTGTTCCTTCATAACATTAGAAAACTCTTCGCAAAGAGTGAAGTTAGTAGCACCGAAAATGATATCATCAACATAAATTTGAACTAATAAAATATCATTATTCGCATGCTTAACAAAAAGTGTAGAATCGGCTTCGCCCATTTTAAAATTCAAATCCAAAAGAAAATTCTTTAGGCGATCATACCAAGCTCGAGGAGCTTGTCTCAAACCATAAAGAGCTTTCTTTAGTTTAAAAACATGATTTGGAAATTTTTCATTTATGAAGCCCGGAGGTTGAGAAACGTAAACTTCCTCAACGACAAATCCGTTTAAAAATGCACTTTTAACATCCATTTGAAATAACTTAAAATTTTTATGGCATGCATATGACAATAAAAGTCTAATTGATTCTAATCTAGCTACCGGAGCGAAGGATTCTTCGAAATCGATACCTTCCTCTTGGCGATAGCCTTGAGCAACTAACCGAGCTTTGTTCCGGATGACGACTTGATTTTCGTCGGATTTGTTCTTGAAGATCCACTTTGTCCATATGACGGTGTGGTTCTTCGATGGCAAAGGAACAAGCTCCCATACCTCATTCCTCTCGAATTGAATGAGTTCCTCCTCCATGGCAAGGATCCAAGCACTATCTTCGCAAGCTTCAACTATATTCTTTGGCTCTATTGATGAGACAAAGGCACTATTGGCGAAGTGGTGGACTTGAGATCTCGTCTTGACACTATCATGAATATTGCCAATGACTTGCTCATGGGGATGGTCGCGAACGGTATGAAGCCGCTTGGGAATACCTTGATCACTAGGCACATTCTCAACAACTTCATTAGTCGGGTTAGTCTCAATAGAATCAATTGAATCAATAGACTTAGAATTTTCAAACGAATCACATAAAACAACCATAGAATCATTATCATTTGAAATTCTAGAAGTAATAAAATTCTCATTAAAAGAGACATGAAGTGATTCCTCGATCGTAGAGGATCTTTTATTGTATATCCGGTAGGCTTTGCTACGTGAGGAATACCCAACAAATATCCCCTCATCCGATCTCGGATCAAACTTGTCCAAATTATCATATGTGTTTTTAATAAAACATTTTGCGCCGAAAACACGAAAATGTTTAACTTGAGGCAATCTACCAAACAACAATTCATAGCAAGTTTGTTTGGTGCCGGGCCTCAAAAGTATTCTATTAAACACATAACAAGCGGTGTGTACCACTTCCGCCCAAAATTGATAACCAAGTTGACTATCTTCGAGCATAGTGCGAGCACACTCCACAAGCGTTCTATTCTTCCTCTCAACAACACCATTTTGAGGAGGTGCGCGAGGGAAAGAAAACGTGTGAGTAATTCCAAGATCATCACAAAAATTTGAGAAAGACTCATTCTCAAATTCACCCCCATGATCACTACGAATAGTGACAATGGTGGTTCCGATGAGATTTTGTACTTTCTTCACGGATATTGCGAAGTTTTCAAAAGCTTCATTTTTATTACATAAGAAAAATACCCATGTAAATCTTGAATAATCATCAACGATGACTAGTCCATACCTTGCATTTCCTAAGGAAGCAACTCTAGTTGGCCCAAATAAATCTAGATGTAATAGCTCTAGTGGCCGTTTCGTAGAAATGCTTTTCTTAGGTTTAAATGAAGATTTAGGAAGCTTGCCACGTTGACAAGAATCACAAAAACTTTTCTTTTCAAAAACGAGCTTCGGAAAACCTTTAATGGAATTTAATTTTGAAAGCTTATAAAGTGTTCCAAAGTTCACATGTCCAAAGCGTCGATGCCATAAATGTTGTTCACTTGTGTTGGCAACGAGACATTGTTCATATGACTTGGGAAGATCCAAAATATAAATATCTTTATGGCGCGTGCCGGAAAATAATAATTTATTATTATCATTTGAAATATGACATAATCCTTTCGCAAATCTAACTTTGTAACCTTTGTCACAAAGTTGGCTTATTGAAATAAGATTATGATTTAAACCATTAACTAGATAAACATCACTAATTAAGGGTTTAGAAGGGTTACCCACTTTACCAACACCGACGATGGTTCCGCTCTCGTTGCCTCCAAATACGACGCGGTTTCCATTTGCAATGGGAACTACTCCGGAGAGCAATTGAGCGTCACCCGTCATGTGTTTTGAACACCCGCTATCGAGTATCCAATTCCCTTTGGAGCTAAATTTAAATTTGTTGCTCCTTTTCTTTTTCTTTTCCTTGAGTACCTAAAGATAGAAACTTTCATATCATGGTACCCAAGGTCATTGGGTCCTCAAAGGTTAGACCTTTGGAAGCCAAGTCCAATTGGACTTAGACTTCCCCACATAATTTCTACTATGCACAACATCCGAAAAATAAGCATTCATATACACTTGTTTTTCATCCATGCTTGTGTCCTTTGGGCTCCAAATAGTGAAAATCTTGGGAACCCTCATCCTATTGGGTGCATGCATGCGACGTTGATTTCTACGTGATGCATGTTGTGGATAGGCATAAGGAACATGATGGAATGGTGCACGACGAGAATTGTTCATATGATGAGGTGGGTGAACATATGCATGTGTGGGAACACGTGCGTGAGGGTGTCTCACATGGTGTGCACGTGCCCGAGAATGTGTTGCATAAAAATCATCATATGTGTGAGACGGTGGAGTAGGACGTGTGTTCCTACGTGGCATGGTATTGGTGTACATATAAGCATGCCCCTTCTTTGGAGGTCCATTCGAAGTGGGTTTCTTTCCAAAAGAGGGTGTGGACGAGGTGGAAGCACCATTGGTAGATAAACTACCAATAGAGTGTTTGCTACCACTCGTAGAGTCACCGGAAGTTGGCCTAACAAAAGTAGTGGCCGCTTTGGATGGACATCCCATCGTATACCCCAAACCAATGTGGTGATTGGCCGGAAGTAAGTCACTTAGGATTTTATCCAAATGGTCCTTACCTTTGTTGAATTTGTTAATTCGGCCCAATGTGTTCTCATATTTCTCTTTGAGAGAACGCATAGAAGTATCCAAATTGGATACTTGCGATGTGAGCACAAAAACACGAGATTTAAGATTCTCGTTCTCAATACTCAAAGTCGAGTTTTGAGAAGTTAAATCCGCTATCCTATGTTCTTCCGGATCCTCGATGCTAACATGTTCAAGTTTAGATTTGAGATTTATAATCTCATTTCTTAACTCTTCAACAACGGTGTCGTTGTTGGTGATGATAGTCTTAGGCGAGGTTTGAATGCTAGCTAGGTCATCTTTTACTTTAGTATATCCATTTACTAACTTAGTGTATTTAGACCATAAATGAGAGTTAGCATCCCTAAGATCATCCATCGTTACCTCATCGCCTTCGTCGTCGCTATCATCGGAAGAGGAGGATCCTTGATCCTGATCCTCTCTTGCCATGAAGCACATGTGCGCTTGCTCCACTTTCTCATCATCCGACTCTCCGCTTGAGGAATCCTCGGAGTCGGTGAATGTTGTTCCGACAAGTCCCTTTTTGTACCCCTTTTTGTACTTCTTTGACTTGTCGAACTTCGGCGCCTTCCACTTCTCCTTTTGCTTGTTTTGAGGACAATCCGCTTTGATGTGTCCTGGCTTATTGCATTTAAAGCACAAAGGTGGAGAGGCGTTAGTAGAAGTAAACTTAGATTTTTGTTTGAAGTTACCCTTTCGGAAGAAGCGATTGAACTTCTTTGCCATGAGTGCAATGGATTCCATGTCCATTTCTTCTTCCGAGTCCTCATCATCGGTAGAGGTGGATGAAGCCGCCTTGAATGCAATTGCCTTTTTCTTAGGCGCATCTAGGTTCAAATAGGACTTCATCTTTTCTTGTAACTTCACCTTGCTATCTTTGCATACCTCGTATGACATCAAAGTACCCATTAGTTGAACTACGGTATATTTGTTCATGTCATTACCTTCCTCGATGGCGAAGGTACGTTTTTCCCAAGAAGAGGGAAGTCCTTCAATAATCTTTGAGCACTTCTCCTTTTGACTGTAGGACTTGCCGAGGGCCTCTAACTCGTTTATTATGTCAACAAAGCGAGCGTAATATTCTTTCATCTTCTCGCCCTGTTGCATATGAAACATTTCGTAATCTTTGTTTACGACTACGAGTTTAGAGTCTCTTACCCTACTCGTCCCTTCATGAAGTATGAGGAGGGAGTTCCAAATTTGATATGCACTCTTACATGTGCATATCTTATTGAAATCCTCGGACTCCAATGCGCATTGCAAGGCGTTCATTGCCTTGGCATTGCTTACCACTGACCGACTAGTTCATCAACTAGTCGGTCAGTCAAACAGCATGGACCGACTAAGAGAGGAACTGAGAAGAAAGAGAATTTCAGACCTAGAAATCTAGTCGGTCCAAGAAGACTGTCTGACCGACTAGTTTCACAACTAGTCGGTCAGTCAATGAACGTAGACCGACTAAGAGGCAAAATGAAATAGTCTGAATGCAATATGACTTAGTCGGTCCAAGAACAAAAGTTGACCGACTATATTGTCAACTAGTCGGTCACCAAACGTTCTTAGACCGACTAACGATAAACAGTAGCTTAGGAGAATTTTAGTATGAACATTAAGTCACAACTAGTCGGTCAAAGAAGCATCACTGACCGACTAGTTCACAAACTAGTCGGTCGGTGAGTCAACGTAGACCGACTAACAGTAAACAGTAAAGTCCAAGAAATTAAGGAATCAAACTAGTCGGTCCAAGAAGAGTTGCCGACCGACTAGATCACCATCTAGTCGGTCAGTACTTGTTCTTGTACCAACTAACATGCACAATAAAGTCCGAATCGAAGCGCGATGCTTCGAGGAAGTTAGAATGAACTTGTGCAAGGATCCTAGAGCTACGAAATGAGCGTAATGAAGATAGAAACGTAAGATATACTCCAGGCTTAACATTCTATATATCGAAGCTAAAAATACTATAAATAAAACCTTAATAAACGGTCTTTGAGAGCTTCGATTGATTCTTCATAACTTCCAAAACGGCGCAAGAGCTTCAACGAAGCTTTAGGCATGAGTACGAGTTTTGGGAAGTGTTGAGATGTCGCTTTGAATGTTCTCGTGAATTTGGCGACGATCTCCAATACTGCGCTCACAAATTGTTAGTTCATGGATTATTTATGTTTGCTCATCATCAAAACCAAATCCGGGGAGTCCAATATTCAACATCTCTTACCCTACTCGTCCCTTCATGTAGAATGAGGAGGGAGTTCCAAATTTGATATGCACTCTTACATGTGCATATCTTATTGAAGTCCTCGGGCTACAATGCGCATTGCAAGGCGTTCATTGCCTTGGCATTGCTTACCTCTGCGGCGACCTCCGCGGTAGTCCATTTCTCAAAGTCTTCTTCTTCGGGCTCGATGTATTCCTTCATTGTGGTCCTCCATAAAGATGCACTCCGGAGGAAGGTTTCCATCCGGTATTTCCAGTACACGTAGTTGGTACCGTTGAAGAATGAAGGCCTCGTAGAGGAATGTCCTTCCATCACCGAAGATGCTCCTTCACGGTTCCTGAAGGTGTCATAGTTGGAAGGTGGACGCACGGTCTTGTTGTCGTTGGCAGACATAGCTAAGTATCTGGCTCTGATACCAAATGTAATGCCCTACAAGCTACTTCACAAGTACTAGAGGGGGGGTGAATAGTACTTTAAAAATAACAAGGAGTATAATTCCTAATTATAGTGCAAACAACTACCAAATCAATTTGCGGAAGCTTAAATTGAATGACAACAACAAAATTAACAATGATAACAAATGATGTTACTGTGTTCGGATCCACCCAAGTCTCCCCGACTTGTTCCCGGTGATCCTACGTCCCAACCACCGGATCCCCTCCGGATACTTAGGTTAGAAACCCTAACCCAAGATTTCCACTATGATATCTTGTGAAAAACCTTCACAAGATCAAATCATACATGCAATGGCAATAGTGAATCCCACAAACCGGGATCACAACCTTCTCTCACAACCGAGAGAATCAACAAGCAATATAAACAAGTTTATAATGAAATAAACAATCTTACCACAAATTCCTATACCTTGAGTTTTT
The DNA here is from genome assembly GCA_030789695.1 of Scilla litardierei. Classification (NCBI taxonomy): domain Eukaryota; kingdom Viridiplantae; phylum Streptophyta; class Magnoliopsida; order Asparagales; family Asparagaceae; genus Scilla; species Scilla litardierei. Next base: position 175,141,876 of record CM061141.1, on the reverse strand, counting down.
CTTACCCAATAGGTGAAATGAAGGATTTGAGGAAGATGAAGTCACCAAGACCTAGCACCAAGGAAATGACCAGCAATCGGTGCCTAGGAATGATTTGGAGACTTGGATCAAGCAATAGCTTGAAGAGCTCACCAAGAACAACCTTCTCTCTAGATGGATTCTAGATCTAGAAATGAGAGAGAATGGGTTTCTTGTGAGGAAGAGAGCTTTAGATTAGAGTGAGAAAGGCTATCTCTTTTGATCTCAATGAATCTCTGAATGGAAGCTCTTACCTAGATAGAAATGACCTAGGTTCGTATTTATAGGGTCCCATAAAAACAACTTAGGTCATTCTCCAACGGATAGAAAACTGGGAGAATTAGTCGGTCAAAGAACAATCACTGACCGACTAGTTCATCAACTAGTCGGTCAGTCAAACAGCATGGACCGACTAAGAGAGGAACTGAGAAGAAAGAGAATTTCAGACCTAGAAATCTAGTCGGTCCAAGAAGACTGTCTGACCGACTAGTTTCACAACTAGTCGGTCAGTCAATGAATGTAGACCGACTAAGAGGCAAAATGAAATAGTCTGAATGCAATATGACTTAGTCGGTCCAAGAACAAAAGTTGACCGACTAGATTGTCAACTAGTCGGTCACCAAACGTTCTTAGACCGACTAACGATAAACAGTAGCTTAGGAGAATTTTAGTATGAACATTAAGTCACAACTAGTCGGTCAAAGAAGCATCACTAACCGACTAGTTCACAAACTAGTCGGTCGGTGAGTCAACGTAGACCGACTAACAGTAAACAGTAAAGTCCAAGAAATTAAGGAATCAAACTAGTCGGTCCAAGAAGAGTTACCGACCGACTAGATCACCATCTAGTCGGTCAGTACTTGTTCTTGTACCAACTAACATGCACAATAAAGTCCGAATCGAAGCGCGATGCTTCGAGGAAGTTAGAATGAACTTGTGCAAGGATCCTAGAGCTACGAAATGAGCGTAATGAAGATAGAAACGTAAGATATACTCCAGGCTTAACATTCTATATATCGAAGCTAAAAATACTATAAATAAAACCTTAATAAACGGTCTTTGAGAGCTTCGATTGATTCTTCATAACTTCCAAAACGGCGCAAGAGCTTCAACGAAGCTTTAGGCATGAGTACGAGTTTTGGGAAGTGTTGAGATGTCGCTTTGAATGTTCTCGTGAATTTGGCGACGATCTCCAATACTGCGCTCACAAATTGTTAGTTCATGGATTATTTATGTTTGCTCATCATCAAAACCAAATCCGGGGAGTCCAATATTCAACATCTCTTACCCTACTCGTCCCTTCATGTAGAATGAGGAGGGAGTTCCAAATTTGATATGCACTCTTACATGTGCATATCTTATTGAAGTCCTCGGGCTACAATGCGCATTGCAAGGCGTTCATTGCCTTGGCATTGCTTACCTCTGCGGCGACCTCCGCGGTAGTCCATTTCTCAAAGTCTTCTTCTTCGTGCTCGATGTATTCCTTCATTGTGGTCCTCCATAAAGATGCACTCCGGAGGAAGGTTTCCATCCGGTATTTCCAGTACACGTAGTTGGTACCGTTGAAGAATGAAGGCCTCGTAGAGGAATGTCCTTCCATCACCGAAGATGCTCCTTCACGGTTCCTGAAGGTGTCATAGTTGGAAGGTGGACGCACGGTCTTGTTGTCGTTGGCAGACATAGCTAAGTATCTGGCTCTGATACCAAATGTAATGCCCTACAAGCTACTTCACAAGTACTAGAGGGGGGGTGAATAGTACTTTAAAAATAACAAGGAGTATAATTCCTAATTATAGTGCAAACAACTACCAAATCAATTTGCGGAAGCTTAAATTGAATGACAACAACAAAATTAACAATGCTAACAAATGATGTTACTGGGTTCGGATCCACCCAAGTCTCCCCGACTTGTTCCCGGTGATCCTACGTCCCAACCACCGGATCCCCTCCGGATACTTAGGTTAGAAACCCTAACCCAAGATTTCCACTATGATATCTTGTGAAAAACCTTCACAAGATCAAATCATACATGCAATGGCAATAGTGAATCCCACAATCCGGGATCACAACCTTCTCTCACAACCGAGAGAATCAACAAGCAATATAAACAAGTTTATAATGAAATAAACAATCTTACCACAAATTCCTATACCTTGAGTTTTCTTACCAAATAGGTGCAAGGAGGGATTTGAGGAAGATGAAGTCACCAAGACCTAGCACCAAAGAAATGACCAGCAATGGGTGCCTAGGAGTGATTTGGAGACTTGATTCAAGCTAGAGCTTGAAGGGCTCACCAAGAACAAGCTTCTCTCAAGATGGATTCTAGATCTAGAAAGTGAGAGAATGGATTTCTTGTGAGGAAGAGAGCTTTAGAAATGAGTGAGAATGGCTATCTCTTTCTATCTCAATGAATCTCTTAATGGCAGCTCTAACCTAGAGAGAAATGACCTAGGTTCGTATTTATAGGGTCCCATAAAAACAAGTTAGGTCAATTTCCAACGGATAGAAATCTGAGGCAACTAGTCGGTCAAAGAACAACCACTGACCGACTAGTTCATCAACTAGTCGGTCAGTCAAACAACATGGACCGACTAAGTGAAGAACTGAGAAGAGATAGAAATTCAGACCTAGAAATCTAGTCGGTCCAAGAAGACTTTCTGACTGACTAGTTTCACAACTAGTCGGTCAGTCAGTGAACGTAGACCGACTAAGAGGCAAAAACAAATAGTCTGAATACAAATTGACTTAGTCGGTCCAAGAACAAAAGTTGACCGACTAGATTATCAACTAGTCGGTCACCAAACGTTCTTAGACCGACTAACGATAAACAGTAGCTTCGGAGAAATTTGGCATGAACAGTAAATCTCAACTAGTCGGTCAAAGAAGCATCACTGACCGACTAGTTCACAAACTAGTCGGTCGGTGAGTCAACGTAGACCGACTAACTGTAAACAATACTGAACAAGAAAAGATTAACTCACACTAGTCGGTCCAAGAAGCTCTGCTGACTGACTAGATCACCATCTAGTCGGTCAGTACTTCTTCTTGTACCAACTAACATGCACAAACAAGTCCGAATCGAAGCGCGATGCTTCGAGGAAGTTAGAATGAACTTGTACTAAGATCCTAGAGCTACGATATGAGCGTTATGAAGATAGAATCGTAAGATATACTCAAGGCTTAACATTCTATAGATCGAAGCTGAAAGACTATAAATAAAACCTTAAAGAACGGTCTTCGAGAGCTTCGATTAATTCTTCATGACTTCCAAAACGGTCCAAGAGCTTCAACGAAGCTTTAGGCAATGAATACGATCTTTGAGAAGTCTTGAGATGTCGCTTTGATTTTTATCATGAATTTGGCGACGATCTCCAATACTGCGCTCACTAATTGTTAGTTCATGAATTATTTATGTTTGCTCATCATCCAAAACCAAATCTGGGGAGTCCAATATTCAACAGATCGTTGCCCGGGGCTGCTGCTGAAAGCGACCGTGGGGAGGGCGAGGGCGGTGATCGGGAGGAGGGTCGGTGATCATGGCAGCGCGGGGATGTGTAGCAGGCAGTGATCGGGAGGGGCGATCACGGCGGCGGGCGGGCGGGTTCGTGCGACGTCGGGGAGATGCGGAGAGCGCGACGGAGCTGTTGAGAGCGAGGGGGAGCGGGAGAGAGAGAGAGGTGGATCGGGGGTTTTTGTTTTAGGAGCCGGTGGCTATGAATTTAGGGTTAGGGTTAAGTTAGGGTTAGGGTTATTATTAATAGTAAAGTTTAATAAGTAGCCCTAGGATTATAGAAAAGGGGAAAAGATATATTGTTAGAGGGTGTACAATCTAGGGGTATGTCTAGGGGAGGTTAGAGAAACAGTTTAGGAAATATTTAAAACCGCTTAAATAAGAGATTTAGCCAGATTTGGCTAACAATTTGAATTTCGAATCTGATTTGGGGAGATCGACGGTCGATGTTAATCCGGGTGATATCTCGCAATCCGGGCGTCAGAAAAATAATCCGAAAATACCGGGGCGATCGTGAAGACGAGATGCACAGATCTACAGAGCCTGATTATGCGTAACGCCCACCAAGAATTTACGTAAAATTGGAAACGGCGTTTTGAGTCAAATGACTAAAACGCCCCTATCGTTCAAAGTTGTTTTGCGAGAAAACGAGCCGTGAAACGATGTTCTCAAAAATTACAATAAAATCCTACACTCCCAAACAATCACAACGGCATACCACATCGCATATTTTGGAGTTCAGAAATAGCCAAATAAAATACGTGCACGATAAAGCACGTGCACGTAGAAAATTCATAAGGTCGGAAGGCGACCGTTACATTCTACCCCACTAAAATAAAGATTCCGTCCTCGGAATCAACAACTCTAATCAGTAAACAGAATAGGATAACGCTCTCTCATCTCCTCCTAACGCTCCCAAGTGGACTCTCCAGGTGATCCGTGACGCCACATCACTCTCACCAGGTCGACTACCTTATTCCTCAATTGCTTCTGTCGACGGTCCAAAATCTGCACAGGCTGCTAATCATATGTTAGGTCCGGACGGATCGTGATCTCAGAGAAATCAACAGTGTGCGACGGATCACTGACGTACCGACGTAACTGAGACACGTGGAATACGTCGTGAACTCCCTCCAAAGATGGTGGCAGAGCAAGGCGGTAGGCCACTGCTCCCATGCACTCAAGCACATCGAATGGTCCAATATACCTCGGGCTCAGCTTTCCTTTCTTCCCGAAACGAATAACTCCGCGGTTCAGAGAAATCTTCAGGAAGACGTGATCTCCAGGCTGGAACTCCAAAGGTCTCCTCTTAGCATCAGCCCAATGCTTGAAACGATCCTGTGCAACTCTAAGCTTCTCCCTGATGTCTCTCACGACATCCACAGCTTCCACTATCATCTCTGGACCCAACAGCTCTCGATCTCCAATGTCATCCCAACTCAGTGGCGATCGACATTTCCTCCCATATAAGGCAGCAAACGGTGCCATGCCAATGCTCGCTTGGTAGCTGTTGTTATATGAAAACTCTACCAAGTGAAGATGGTCCTCCCAAGATCCCTTCAAATCGAGTGTACAAGCTCGCAGCATATCCTCCAGTATCTGAATAGTCCTCTCGGACTGGCCATCGGTCTGCGGGTGGTACGCCGTGCTGAAACTCAGACTCGTACCCAAATTCTCCTGCAGACTTCTCCAGAACTGAGATGTGAACCTCGAGTCTCTGTCAGACATGATGCTCACGGGGACTCCATGTAAGCGTACGATCTCCTGCACTCACACGGTCTACGTCACGACTATCTCCCAGAGGAAATGAATTTAAAAGAGGGAGAAAACGAATTTTTTACCTCCAAATATCTCCTCGCCAAGACTTCCGTAGACTGGCCCACTCGGAAGGGGATGAAATGCGTAGACTTAGTTAACCTATCAATAATTACCCAGACTGCGTCGTTCTATTTCGGGGTCCGAGGTAAACCAGTCACGAAATCTGATATGTTGCCACTTCCACTCCGGAATAGGAAGCGGTTGTAGCAATCCAGCCGTACGATGGTGCTCAGCCTTCACCTATTGGCATATCAAACACTTGGCAGTGCTTCGTGCCACACTCCTCTTCATGCCAATCCACCAGTAATTCAGACGGAGGTCCTTATACATCTTGGTGCCACCAGGATGTATAGAATATGGCAAACTATGAGCCTCACTCAAAAGCTCCTTGCAAACATCACATGTAGGTACGCAGAGTCTATTGCCGTACCGCAGCGAACCGTCCTCATGAATCACAAACTCTATTCGTAGTCCAGCTTCAACCTGCCTCCTGATCCTCTGTAGCTTCGGATCTCCTGCCTGTGCTGCCTTGATCCGATCCACGATCGTGGACTGAATCTGCAAATTCATGAATGAATGAACCACACCAGGTAAGACGACCTCTAAATTCATCTCTTTCAGCTCCTGCTGAATCCTCCAGTCGGCAGTATGCATCATCGCGGTAGGAAGTCTACTCAGGGCATCGGGCACTATGTTCACCTTCCCTGGGTGATACTGCAAGTCTATCTCATAGTCAGCCATGAGCTCTAACCATCGTCTCTGACGCATGTTGAGCTCTTTCTGCGTAAATATGTACTTCAAGCTTTTGTGGTCGGTGAAGATCTTCACGCTCTCACTCAGCAAAAAGTGCCTCCAGATCTTCAGTGCAAAAATCACCGCTGCCAACTCCAGATCGTGCGTCGGGTAATTCTTCTCATGAGTCCTCAACTGACGAGAAGCGTACGTGACCACGTGGCCATGCTGATGCAGAACGCATCCTAGGCCCTTCCCTGATGCATCACAATACACTTCGAAGCCTCCGCTCCGATCCGGTACTGCCAAAACCGGTGCCGTGGTCAATCTTGCCTTCAAGATACTGAAAGACTCCTCACAAGCATCTGACCAATGGAACTCCACATCCTTCCTCGTCAGCTTCGTCATCGGCTCTGCAATCTTCGAGAAATCCTTGATGAATCGCCGATAATAGCCAGCTAAGCCCAGAAAACTCCTTATATCTGACACTGACTGCGGAGTCGGCCAATCTCTGACTGCTCTGACCTTCTCCGGATCTACAGATATGCCATCACCTGACACTACGTGTCCCAGGAACGCGGCTCTATCCAGCCAGAACTCGCACTTACTATACTTGGCATATAGCTTATGTCGCATCAGCGTCTCCAGTACTGTCCTCAGATGACAGCTGTGCTCCTCCTCGGACTTCGAGTAAATAAGAATGTCGTCAATAAAAATAACGACAAACTTATCCAGGAAGTCGTAGAATATCAAATTCATTAAATTCATGAACACAGCTGGAGCATTGGTCACGCCGAAGGGCATAACCACGAACTCATAATGTCCGTACTTCGTCTGAAAAGCTGTCTTCGGAATATCGTCCTTCTTCACCCTCAGCTGATGATATCCGCTCCTCAAGTCCAACTTCGAGAAAACTCTTGAACCTCCCAGCTGAGCAAAAATATCGTCGATACGCGGCAGGGGATACTTATTCTTCACGGTGACAGCATTCAGCCCTCGGTAGTCCACGCACATCCTACGGGACCCATCCTTCTTCTTCACGAGTAATATGGGTGCACCCCACGGTGACACACTAGGGTGGATGAAACCCTTTTGCAGCAACTCATCTAACTGCTTCCGTAGCTCCTCAAGCTCAGCAGGTGCCATTCGATACGGCGCCATCGATATCGGCTGCGCTCCCGGCATAAGATCAATACCAAATTCTAGAGCTCAGTCAGGTGGTAGACCCGAGATATCCTCCGGGAAGACGTCGTCGAAGTCTCTGACGACTGCTGGTCGGTCGATCTCCATCTGCATAGCTGCTACAATCTGTGCCTCCGGCTTGGCCCAAAATCTGATGGGCCCAAGAGACTCGTCTCTGCTACGGAACTCGAACTCCGGATGGCCTGGAATCAGGAATACAACCCTCTTACTGTGGCATTCGATCGACGCGTGGAAATCTCCCAGCCAATCGATGCCAAGAACGACATCAAAATACGGCAGGTCGTAAACGATGAAGTCTGCAAATAATTCGTGTCCACTGACCACCAAGGGGATCGATCGACAACCCAAATTCACAGTCACCACTCCGTTCCCTGTGGTGATGTCCCAACACTTAGGAAGTGTATGGGTGGGAATGGAGTGCCTTATTATAAATCTCCGGGATAAGATGCACATGGATGCACCGGAGTCAAACAAAGCCAAGGCAGGGTAAGAGAACACTAGAATGGTGCCTAAGATGTAAACGGCTAAGGTCAAACAACACTACTCTAGCAAACAAGGCCAACAATCAAAACTAACAACAAGATCTACGCTATGAAATGTAAGACTAGATTCGAGTATACCTGCAATGACTCCATCCAGCTCCTCAGTCTCAACAGCGGTCATGGTGTATTGACGTGCGTTTATATTTCATATGTTCACGCACGTTTTCTTTTGTGTTTTTCCGTTATTTTCCACCGTCTCGTACCCGTTTCTTGTATTTTCTCGTTTTCTTTCACTTTTCTTTGTTTTTCCATGTTTGCAGGAGATTGTCCGCATAGGGGACATTTAATGAAGATATCATAAGTCCCCGGAGCAACGAGAGGAGTCACGCGTGACCCAGGGGGTCAAACGACGAAGATAGCATATTTCTGCCCCTCACCCGATCGGTTGATCATCTTCAACCGATCGGGTGCTGCACGCGTGCACCACCCGGACGCAGCTTGGAGCTCATAATAAGTCACCCGGTCGGTTCAGTGACCGGGTCAAAAGCCCAAAGTCTCTGGAATTCGAAGCTGATTGCCAATCGATCAGGTGACCTTCACCCGATCGGTTCATCTGTAGCCGAATCCCCAAAGCCAAGACACGGTCAGCTCAACCGGCCTCCTCACCCGACGGCACCAAGATACAACCGGTCACATTCATATATCAACCGACCGGGTGAAGGTGACCGGGTGAAGTCCTGCATCGCGCTGTAAAAGTTTGAAGCAAGTCACCCGATCGGTTGACTTGTCAACCGATCGGGTGATGTCGTTTTCTATATATAGAACCCCTAGGTTTCCAGAAACGGGGAGCTGTTCATTTTTTACTGTTTTCTTCATTTTGTGACGGCTGTAATTTCCCAGTTTTTGTAAGTTTTCATATGTTTGTCAATCTTTAGTATTATCTTAATTGCTTTACTACCATTGCATTTCTATTGTCTGATTATGATTTTGACGGTCCATTTTCGTTTAGATCGCTTTGTAATAAATATGTGTGAGTAGATCTCAAATCTGGGATTCCGGTGGAAACCCCTTCGTGGGCTCTCCCCGATGCGTCCATAGGGCTAGGAAATCGATAGTGATTAGGAATCTACCGGTTACGCTGGGCGTTTTATTGTCATCGACGGAAAAAAGACCGCCTTTGACCGTTGGGCCAAGGGGAAATAAACTTGGCGGTTGACTCCCTAGCCATAGCTCGCACCCTTAGCGTAGACGTCGAATCCTAGCACGCAGGAGCGGCAGGATGAGACGTCGGGAGTTATCGTTGCGAACTTAGTGCTCTCGGAGTCAGTCAGTGTTAATGGACACGGGAGAGCCCACTGACCGAACCCGGGAAGTCCGGTGTATCATCCTGGGCATCGACCGGAATATCGGGCCCAAGGGATGCCTGTACCACTCTTAGAGGCAACGTCTCACCATCAGACCCTAATCCCGATCGTTATCCTGCCCGTAGGCCGTATCGGTGAGTATCGCACGATAGGGCGGAAGCCGGAGTCCCGGGTTTTAACTTTATATTGTTTATCCCTGTTTTCTATTTCTGTGACAATCCATACACAGATTCGGGCTAGTTCGCCCATAGGGTGAACCGGTTCCATCTCTTGTGCAAGCACAACCACGCCTCCCTGTGTTCGACCCCCAAGCCACACTACAACACCGTGCGCTTGCGGACTACAAATATCTAAACCTTCCACGGTCCCCTGGCCATTTGTCGTTGCAATCCGGGGGGACGCGTCAAGCTTTATGGCGCCGTTACCGGGGAGGCAACGTGTTTGTACATTTTTTGGAACTTTCGAACCCTAGTGTCTAGCTCTCATCCCTACCTCGCGATAATTTTCGCATTCTTCTTTTTTACTTTTTATCTTTTTATTTTTTTTACTTTTTTATTTTTATTTTTTATTTCTTATCTTATCTGTTTCTTTCCCCCTTTTCGCTTCACGGGTGTTTGTTGTTTTTCATGCGCAGGAGTTCAAGAAGTCTCGACGACTTGATCCCCTTTGATCTAGAGATAAACGCCACCCTAAGGCGTTTGGCCGTCGAAAAGCGAAGAAGAGAGGATCCTGAAGCCATGGGGGAGAACACCTCACCTCACAAGTCCCTGCTGGAGTACTCGATGCCTTCCATCGAGTCCACCTCCGCCATCCGTCCTCCAGCTATTACGGCACAAAGCTTTGAGCTTAAGCCGTCTTTGGTGATGTGGATCCAGCAGGATCAATTTTTTGGTGCACCAATGGAGAGCCCAATTGAGCATTTAGACTCCTTCTTGGAGAAATGTGACACCTTCCGGATAAACGGTGTCACAACTGAGGCGATCCGACTGAAGCTGTTCCCCTTCTCTTTGCGAGCTAAGGCCAAGCTATGGCTTAGGGGGAAGGACCCGAATACATTCAACACCTGGGAGAAGCTCTCAAATGCTTTCCTGACGAAGTTCTTTCCCCCGGGAAGACCATGAAGCTGAGGAGTGAGATCTCCTCCTTCTCCCAGGCCAGCCACGAGTCCTTGCATGAGGCTTGGACGAGATACAAGGAGATGCAGAGAAGATGTCCCCACCACGAGCTCCCCAAGTGGCAGATCATAAATCTATTTTATAATGGGTTGAGGGACGATTTAAATCTTCCATGGACGCCGCGGCTGGAGGGTCCTTTATGTCGAGAAGCGAGGAAGATGCCGGACAGATTCTTGAAAATATGGTATCCAACAATGAGCGGTGGTGTGACGAGAGAGCCACACCTAGATCTGGGGGCATACACAGAGTCGAGAACATCGACAAATTGTCAAGCAAGTTTGACTTGCTATCGACCCAGATCTCCGCATTGATGGTAGGCGCCTGTGGCGCCGGTCCACAACAGATTGCTGTGGTGGAGTCCGAAGTTTTTGGAGAGTTCGACGGTGGTGACATCTCACCACCGTTGGATCAGGCGAGCGCATTATTTTACAATCCTACAGGGAATGTGCCTTTTCCACCACGAACCAACTCCAACCCGGCCTACTCTCCCAACAACCGGAATCATCCCAACCTCAGCTACCGGGCACCATATCAGCCGCCACCTCAGCAGCAGCAACAACAGATATATCCACCGGCTAGGCCATTTCAGCAGCAGCAGTTTCAGCAGCAACAACCCCCACAGCAGTATCAGCAGTATGCTCCTAGGAATCAGCAATCCACCCAGCAGCAATACGGCCAGCAGAGGGCCATCTCTCCGGTTGAGTCCCTCTTGACTCAATACATCGCCAACCAGGAGAAGATAAACCTGAAGCTGGAAATGGGGCAAAGTGTCCTCACTGATCAGGTGACCCAGCTGGGGTTGCAAGTGGCGAACCTTCAGAGACCGCAGAATCTTTTACCGCCACAGCCTGAGGTGAACCCGAGGGGGTTGAACCAAATTTTGGCACTCGTGCACGAGCATGAGAATGTGTCCGCTATCGTCTTGAGGAGCGGGACACAAATTCCTACTAGAGTGCCACCCAGGGAACCGGAAGCACCAATGGCAGTTGAGCGGCCAATTGAAAAAGCTAATGACGACGGTACCCCGTCGACAAAGATTATGACTCCGGAGGGAGCCCCCGAAGAAGAGAAGAAGAAAGGAGAAGAAGGGAATTTAAGGGTATTCAAGCCCGTTGTGCCCTTTCCACAACGTCTGGCCCAAGCGAAAATCGTCGAGAAGTATGGCAAATTTTTTGCCATGGTCAAGGATTTAAGCCTTCAAATCCCCTTCCTAGAGGCCATCGAGACAATTCCCTCATATGCCAAATTTCTGAAAGACTTGGTGACATGGGGATCTAGAAAAGAGAAGGTCGTGTTAACGGCAAAGTGCAGCGCCCTCATTCAGCGCGCAAATCCGCCCAAGCTCAAGGACCCAGGAAGTTTCTCCATCCCTTGCTCTATTGGGGAAGTGCAAATCCAGAGGGCGCTCGTCGATCTAGGAGTGATCGTCAGCTTAATGCCCCTATCGCGCTGTACAAGAGAATAGGGATGGGAGACTTAGAGCCCACCGGCATGACATTACAACTTGCTGACCGTTCGGTCAAGTACCCGGTGGGAGTAGTGGACAACCTCCCCGTCGATGTGAGAGGAGTACAAGTACTGGTTGATTTTGTTGTGATGGACATGTCGGAAGACAAGCATACCACCATTATCCTTGGACGGACCTTTATGGAAACCGCGGGAGTTTTGATAGACGTGAAGAATGGGAAGCTTTCCCTCAATGTCGGCCAAGAAAGAGTCGAATTTGACTTAGGCTTGTCGATGAAGCACCCAAACCCCCCGGACGACCCTAGTATCAGTATGCTGGAGAACGAAGAAGATAGAGCTGTTGAAACAAGTGCCTGGGAAGTACTCTCGAGGAATCCCCCCGATGACTTGAGGGACCATGGAGAGCAAGTTGGCTCCCCAAAGAATGAAGTTGCTGATGAGGTGGTCGCGCGACATCTGATCCCTCCCGGATTCCCAAAAGCTCCTCCTACGAGGAGAAAAGGCAAAGAGCCCATGGGGCTCACCGGGGATGAGGTCCGTATCCTCAAAAGAGTGGCGGTAAACGCCAATATGAAGGAGAAGCCACCGGACCCCATCAACAAAGGGAGAGTCGTCGAACAAGTTTTCTTGTTGCCACCGACTACAACAGATGGAGAAGCTGAAGCGATGCCTGACTTTAGGCATCACCCGTATCGCCCACCATGAACATCATCAACGGGCGTCGAGATAAATGACGTTAAACAAAAGCGCTTCATGGGAGGCAACCCATGCTCTAAACTTTTGTTTCAATTTTTAGGATTATTTTTAACTTTATTTTATCTATTTTTATAAATAAATCCAGCCGCAAGAACTTCCGTTGTGGAACTTAGGCGGTTTGTGGGTTTTTGCAGAAAACAAGGCCTCAACCGATCGGTTGATAACTCAACCGATCGGTTGAGATGTATCAGCTAACGGACGTGTCTGCCACTAAATGAACCGACTGGGTGAGAAAAGAAGAGACCGGTTGGCAGACCGGGTGACCCGGGGAAACTCTCGGGAAAATTTCAGAATTCATCAACCGATCGGGTGACAAGAAGCAAGACCGGTTGAGGGACCGGGTGAGAAACCCTAAAATTTCGGGAAAATCTGTGGAGCGGCCAACCGATCGGGTGAGTTATCACCCGACAGGTTCGCCTGTAGCGCTTTTTCAGCTTAAAATTTCGACCTAAAGTCAACCGATCGGGTGACTTCTCACCCGATCGGTTCGACTTAAACCCTATAAATATCCCCCGACCCACCCATTCACAGCCCCTCGCCCGATCGCTCTCTTCGCCGTCGTTTCGCCTTCCAACCTCTCCCAACGGCCAAAAACTCCTCCCCCACTTCCTCCACTCCTCCATTAGCCTCTCTCTCCACCTCCCCCTTCCATCTCTCCATCTATTTCTCTCTCTCCCTCTCCTATTTCGCATTTTTCTATCCCTAATCCACAATATCCACCCCTCTTTCGAATTTTTGCTGAAAAAGAGTGTTGCGGCTCCACACTTCTCCCATTGCACGGCATTGGGTCAACTACAAGCGAAGAACTCGAATCTCTGTGGGATAACCTCGCTCCACTTCTCAATTTCAATTTTTACCTTAGATATTCAATTTGCTTGATTGTTCGTGTGTGTGCACTTCGATAGTATTTCACACTCATTTGCATCACTCACACGCACTCATGGCCCGGGATAGAGACAAGGGAAAGGGTATCATGCGGGAGGAGGAACCGTCTCGAAAGAGACATAAACAAACATGTCATCCTCCCCACACACGTGAACTGACACTAGCCCCTCCCCCACCTGTCCTCCCCCGTGTGGACCCCATGTTGGGCCCGCATGGGTACCTGTTTAGGAACCAAGAGCAGAAAGACTTCTACCACAGACTAGATGCTCGGGGGGCATCTATCAACCAAGTTTGCCCACACTCAATCACTCGTCGACCTCGGTGTCTTCACCGAGGTCGAGACTCTTTTTGCTAACCTAGGTTGGTTGGCCTTCCTGAATGCCTCTGCGGTATCCTACCCGTCACTCACCCTAGAATTCCTTTCCTCCCTCGTTTGTGAGTCGAGGTCGACCGTCGCTTTCCGGGTGCGTAACCAAACCTTCCGCACCAACCTGGATACCATCAACGATATATTTGGTTTCCCTATTCTTGGGAATGACGCTATCCGACACTACGGATACCCCCGGAATTTGACGTCGATAACTTTTGGTTCCGCCTCACCATACTCCCTCGCTATCCCCGGGGTAAGGCCAAGGCCTCCTCCATCATCCATCCCATATTTCGTCTGGCCCATAGGATCATATCCTCTGCATTTTTCCCGCGGGATGAGTCAGGCACCGTGACTATCCCCGATCTTTTTATTCTCTGGGCCATGACTTTCTCCTTTGTTCGTGATGATGATGGAGTTAGCTTTAGGGCCCCTACTATCCCTGTCCATGCCGACGATCGGCTTGTTTACAAGCTTCTCGAAATTAGCAAGGCCGGGAAGGGCAAGATCTGTTGTGGGGGCATTATCACTATTATTGTCTCTTCCCCACAGTTTAACATTCCCATCCCCCAAAATCTTCCTACTGCCGCAGGACCCTCACGTCTAGATCTTAACGTCCTGCGGCACATTCATATGATTAGGCCCCGCCCCGATGGTCGTTTCGAATTCAATTATGGTCACCCCCTCGCCCCTACACCATTCTCCCCAACCCCGCTCACATGACCATAGCTTTAGTGGCGGATTGGACTTTCCCGCCCGATCCCGAGTTTCTAGCGGGGTTGCACCTTCCTTTCCTTCCCCCGGACGCACGTAGACCACCTTCCCCTGCCGCCCACTTGGGCGAGCAGGATATTCCTGCGTCCCGGGGAGATATGGGGGCTGGCCCGAGTCACCATGTTTCTGCTCTTGGCCCTATCCCTTCAGTGAGACTCTCTCAGGCCACCTTAGGCCTTCTGTCCAGTGCCGGCATGACCACTGCCGCCGACACTACTTCCACATCACTTGCCGGCACCACCGCTTCACGTCATTCCACTTCCTTTGGTCGTCGCCAGGTCTCTGCACGCCTTGCTCTTGAGAGGGAGGTCGCAGCCCTCCGTGATCTTGCCTCATCCTCTGCCCCCTCGGACCCATCACCGTCCTCCTTTCTCACTCACCCACGCTTCCTCGCACTTGAGAGGAACGTGGCCGCCATTCTACGCCTTCTCACTCACCTCCACAGACCACCACCACCCACACCACCACCCTCACCATCACCTTCACCACCTCGACGATCTTCTCCTCCACCCTCCCACACATCCCCACCTCCATCACCTCCCCTGTCACATTCTTCTCCTCCACCATCCCACCCATCCCCACCTCCCCCACCCCCACCTAGGCGATCATCTCCCCCATCCACATCTATTCCCATCCCCGTATCCACTTCTCCTCTCACGACCACTTCCGTCGCCCCCACGCCACCTCCTCCCTCCTCTACCATCACTTCATATGTGCGCCGTAAGAAATTGCCGGTGCGCTCCAAATCTCTCCCACCGACACCCACTATCGCCACCATCACGTCTTCTCTCCCCATTTCTATCCCTTCTACCACCGCCTTGATCGCCGTACTTCCACCACCACCCACCTCCACCGACACTCTACCCATCGTTCACACCACCACTGCACCTCTGTCCCCACTTCTCCGCACACCACCCGTCTCTCCCGACCACACTTCCACACCCTCTTCCGAGGAGGGCGAGGATTCGCCTTCTCCTGATTTTTGATTTCACTTTGTTTTTGGACCTACCCCTTGCATATCTCTGCACTTGCACGATCATATCTCATTGCTAGCATTGTCACGTCTAGCTTGGGAGAAGTCTATTTTGCTGTGTTGTCGTGTTTTGTTTTCTTTGTGTGTGCTTGTTTCATTTGAGTGTCGTGTCATCTTTCTTTCTTTCTTGCTTTTTATATTTTTATGTCGTGTGGTTTGATTGTGATTTTTTTCTTTATTTTCGGTTTCGTATCTGTGTTTTCCATGTTTTTCATTTCTTTTTGTGTCAGTGCGTATTCCCCCCCATTTTCATTGCCCTCCCGTACTCACTCTTATTGCATTGAGGGCAATGCAAGCTTCAGCTTGGGGAGTCGCACTTTGTGCGTCATTTGAGTCATTCTTTTTCGTTTTTGTGTCATTTTCATCGTGTTTTAACTTTTTCTTTTCTTCTTTTTATCTCTTTCTCCTAGAAATGAACCCTATGATGAATTGCCACAAAATCACACACACCTAGCATGGCATCGATAATTACACTCACTAGCCCTAGGATATCGAGTCCTCTTGCATTTCATGCATCGTGGGTCCACTTAGCTTTTTGTGAGTCGTGTGTCGTGCCTAGCTGTTTGGTGTGCTTCTGCTTTGTGATTTTACTTTATATACCTGTCCAGGAATGACCCCTAGATTATCACGCTTCGATATGAATAATGTGGTATTTGCTTCTCTTGTCTATTTCTGTACGCATGATTATATATATCATATGCTTCATTTCGCATGTGTCGGGATTCCACAATTAAGGACTAGGATAACCCATTTAGCCTATGCTCTAATTACCGAGTAGAGTTTCCTCTCCCCAAGTGTTTAGATTCAGGTTTCTTTTTTGTTTTACTTGGTGCAAATCCCCTCGTTGTGTACCGTTCTCCCACTTGGGAGAGTACACATGTGTATAGCCAAAAACCCAAAAATCCAAAAAAAAAGGAGAAAAGAAAAGAAAAACCCAAAAAGAAGAGAAAAGAAAAAGAAAAAGAAAGAGAAAAATTGTATAGCCAAAAAGCCAAAAAATATATACAAATACCCAAAACCGAAAAAAAAATTCCCGTGTGAATATCTTTTCCTACTTGCCGAGAATAAAGGGAAGGCGAGAATTTGCACCGAGTGTTCTACTCCACATCATCTCAACCCCCATCGGTTCCGAAAACACTTGGCTTAGGAACTTTTTAGCTATTATCTAGGCTTTAGTGGAGTGATTTCCTTGACCCTAGTTGTGGAGTCCCCGACGCATGATATGTTTCGATTCTCTCTCTATTCTTATGCATGCTTGAACTATATATTCACCGCTTTATCCAATTCGAATCGATATTTGGGTCATTTCCTGGATTTGTGTATATCGAGCTTTATCGCACATCGTAGATAGTGACATGGACTGCTAGCGCAAGACCACACTCATTCGCGCTTCACCGCGTGGGCCCACGGCACTTGTCTGGACTAGTATTCCTTGGTTTAGTGATGAGATTTGGTGTTTGCTTGCTTGGTGTGTCGTTTTTGATTTTGTTGGCCCTGACGGGTGATCTAGGATATAGAGTTTTCTTTTTCTCTCTTTCTCTCTATTTTCTCCCTCCGATCTCCTCCTCTCACTCGTCTTCCTCGAGAACGAGGAAGGGTTCAGCTTGGGGGATTTTGACGTGCGTTTATATTTCATATGTTCACACACGTTTTCTTTTGTGTTTTTCCATTATTTTCCGTCGTCTCGTACCCGTTTCTCGTATTTTCTCGTTTTCTTTCACTTTTCTTTGTTTTTCCATGTTTGCAGGAGATTGTCCGCATATGGGACATTTAATGAAGATATCATAAGTCCCCGGAGCAACGGGAGGAGTCACGCGTGACCCAGGGGGTCAAACGATGAAGATATCATATTTCTGCCCCTCACCCGATCGGTTGATCATCTTCAACCGATCGGGTGCTGCACGCGTGCACCACCCGGACGCAGCTTGGAGCTCATAATAAGTCACCCGGTCGGTTCAGTGACCGGGTCAAAAGCCCAAAGTCTCTGGAATTCGAAGCCGATTGCCAACCGATCGGGTGACCTTCACCCGATCGGTTCATCTGTAGCCGAATCCCCAAAGCCAAGACATGGTCAGCTCAACCGGCCTCCTCACCCGACGGCACCAAGATCCAACCGGTCACATTCATATGTCAACCGACCGGGTGAAGGTGACCGGGTGAAGTCCCGCATCGCGCTGTAAAAGTTTGAAGCAAGTCACCCGATCGGTTAACTTGTCAACCGATCGGGTGATGTCTTTTTCTATAAATAGAACCCCTAGGTTTCCAGAAACGGGGAGCTGTTCATTTTTTACTGTTTTCTTCATTTTGTGACGGCTGTAATTTCCCAGTTTTTGTAAGTTTTCAGATCTTTGTCAATCTTTAGTATTATCTTAATTGCTTTACTACCATTGTATTTCTATTGTCTGATTATGATTTTGACGGTCCATTTTCGTTTAGATCGCTTTTTAATCAATATGTGTGAGTAGATCCCAAATCTGGGATTCCGGTGGAAACCCCTTCGTGGGCTCTCCCCGATGCGTCCATAGGGCTAGGAAATCGATAGTGATTAGGAATCTACCGGTTACGCTGGGTGTTTTATTGTCATCGGCGGGAAAAAGACCGCCTTTGACCGTTGGGCCAAGGGGGAATAAACTTGGCGGTTGACTCCCTAGCCATAGCTCGCGCCCTTAGCGTAGACGTCGAATCCTAGCGCGCGGGAGCAGTAGGATGAGACGTCGGGAGTTATCGTTGCGAACTTAGTGCTCCCGGAGTCGATCAGTGTTAATGGACACGGGAGAGCCCACTGACCGAACCCGGGAAGTCCGGCGTATCATCCTGGGCATCGACCGGAATATCGGGCCCAAGGGACGCCGGTACCACTCCTAGAGGCAACGTCTCACCATCAGACCCTAATCCCAATCGTTATCCTACCCGTAGGCCGTATCGGCGAGTATCGCACGATAGGGCGGAAGCCAGAGTCCCGGGTTTTTACTTTATATTGTTTATCCCTGTTTTCTATTTCTGTGACAATCCATGCACCGATTCGGGCTAGCTCGCCCATAGGGTGAACCGGTTCCATCTCTTGTGCAAGCACAACCACGCCTCCCTGTGTTCGACCCCCAAGCCACACTACAACACCGTTCGCTTGCGGACTACAAATATCTAAACCTTCCACGGTCCCCCGGCCATTTGCCGTTGCAATCCGGGGGGACGTCATGTATGCCGGCCTCTGGGGTTGCACTGCCCGCTGAAACATCTGCCTCTGTGGCGCCAAGGGTGGTCCATGTACAGTAGCTCCTCTCTGAACCGGGACAGGTGCTCTACTCTGTAGCGGGGCTGGTGCTCCGACCATGGCATGACGCGCTCTCGAACAATCCTTAACTGCATGCGAAGCATCTCCACAAACCAAGCACAATCCCAGCTTCCTCCTACAATCCTTCTGAACATGTCCTGTCTTCCCGCGGTAATGGCATGGTCCCTTACTCTGAGTCTGCATAGGTGCTCCTGGCCTCTTGAAAGGCACTGTCTGGACTGGCCTCATCGCCGGCCTAGCCGGTGGCCGGTACTGCTCCATGGGACGCTTCCCTCTATCAGCTGGAGGGTCAGGTAGGCGTGATATGGTCTCATGGTTCCTCGCAGCATTCAGCTTCGCTCCCATGGTCGTGAAATCTGCCGAAGACATCGAAGCCTGAATCTTCGGACGCAGTCCCTGAAGAAAACGATCAGCTCATTTCTCGTCCTTCCTCACCATATATGGGGTGAACCGACTCAACATCTCAAACTCCGCCTCATACTCGTCAACGGTCATATCCCCCTGCTTCAGATCTACAAATCTGCGCAACAGCTCCATCCAATCAGCTTTGGTGAAGTACTTATCCTTGAACATCGAGCGGAAGGTCCTCCACTCCACTGGCTTCTGCAGGCGCCTCACCTCAATGCGCCACCAGTTCCTAGCATTCTCTGTCAGCTGCATCTTCGCTATCTCAACCTGGGTATCATCGGGAATCTTCGCAGCAATCAGCTTCTCCTCAGTACTCAGAATCCATTCATCAGCAGCCAACGGTCCTTCCTTCCCAGAAAATGTCTTCGGCTGAAGCTCATTGAACTGCTTCACTCCCGGAGCAGCTCGAGGGGCAGGCGGAGGCGGTGGTGGTGCTACTGGAGGAGCATGAGCAGCACGGTGGGACTGCTGAACCAGTTGGTGCTGCACGTCCAACATCTCTTTCATCACGCCCAGAAACTGACGAAACTCTCCGCCTTGGTCTTCCGGAACTCCATCGCCTGAGTTCCCGGATCGGGTGACGCGTCGTCCTGTCATCCTATTGTCAAGAAATACAGAGATTATGTAGGAATATGATGCCCTCAAGGCCATTTATTCCTGTGTGAATAGCACAAACATCTTGTTCGAAATAACAGTAAGCTGTTTGGTAATAATTTATCTAAGTTATATTGTAATGTAGTTAACATTAGATATCAATTTAGGTAAAGTCCTGAGACTTTATGCAAGGTCAAACAGGTATCGAGATGAGTATCTCGATCATGGAGAAACGTTTGACCGTCTGTAGCATAAGTCTGAAATGGTTTGTGGTCGTAGATGTTTCGAGATAAGGATATCGAAACATCGGACAGACCATTGTGTCTTAGTCTTCACCGTTTAGCGGTGGCGATGATCTCATGATCGCTTGACTTGGCGAAGTCGAAGACAAGACACAGGTGCTCATTAGAATGAGTTCACTGAACGATACACTAGAGTTATCATATGGTTATATTGACCAATCTGTCAGTGATAACTCTGAGTGATGATAGGATAGTTGGTCTTTTGACTTGAGGTCATTTTGACAGACCTGTGCGTAAACGGTGCCACTTAGATCAACTGACCTAGCTTCGAGGCAAGGCCTGTCGAAAGGTCTTTTGATTGGGTGTCACTTGAAATGTACGAGGCGAGTAATGACCAAGAGAGGATTCGTCTCTCCCGGTCAATGGGAGTTAGTGTCGTAGAGTTAGTTCGGTCTTTAGTAAAGACTCTGCGCAGAGTATGTTGGAAGAAGTCCAACATTAGTTGACTAAAGATCGATAAAAACTAACCGGAGTCAAGTTATTGGGGTTGACAATTTGACCGTACCCCAGACTTGATCTACACGACATATTTAAGACGAAGAGACTATAACTGCGGAATTCATCACGGAAACAGTCAGGTGGTCCCGACAATACTCATGTCAATGAGTTAACCACATAATGATGATTCCTGAAGCAGGGACGGCAACCACTGCTCGTGGTCACTGCCGTATAGGGCTTCGAGCCCAACCTGTTGTAAGGGTCAGGCTGTAGGGTCTCACACAGAGTGCAACGCTTCGTCTAATAATAGGTAGAAAATAGTTAGGGAGAATATTTGCATTTGATGCAAAAGAAGAGATAATTGCATTTGATGCAATATGGTAATTTAAGCTTAGATAGGGACTATTTTGCATTTGATGCAAAAGCGATTAAATGTGTATTAAATTGTTTAATACAATATTTAATAAAATAAACGCAAGGAAAAGTTCACGGGTAAGATGTGAATGACCCGGTCTAGACCCAGGTTCGAACGACATCCAAATCGGACGCCAAATGATCAAGTTAAGCCCAAAACAGTCCAAAGGGTCAGATCAGGTCAGACCAGGCAGACCAGCCCGGTCTAGACCTGGTCTGACCAGACCCAGGCTGCCCAGACCTGGGCGCCAGGCCCAAACAAGGGCCTGGGCGCCCAGGCCTGGGCGCCCAGGCCTGGGCGCCCAGGCCTGGGCGCCCAGGCGCCTGGGCACAGGCCCAGGCGCTGGGCGCCTGGGCCTGGGCCCAGGCGGGCCCGCCTGGGCACCCAGGCGCCCGCCTGGGTGCCTGGGCCCAGGCGCCCGCCTGGGCCCCTGGGCGCTGGGCCCAGGCGGCCTAGGCGCCCTGGGCGCCAGGGCGCCAGGCCCAGGCGCCTTGGGCGCCAGGCCTGGCGCCTGGGCAACACCCAGGCCTGGCTTGGGCTGCGCCCAGGTCCAGGTCTGGGCTGCACCCAGGTTCAGGCCTGGGCAGGCTTTGTGGGTCCCACCAATGGGTGCAGAACCCTAGGTTTACTGGGCAGTTTTGACGGCTGATTTTAGTCGAAAATCAAGCCTAGGGCTGATCTTTGGACACTCAATTGGAGGGTCAAACGAACTCCGATTGACGAACGGTTTTTTCCTATGCGTTCACCGTTGAACGCTTGTCGTATTGATAGGTTGTATCAATCTTGAAGCTCAACGGTGAGTGAGTTAAAATTCACGGAAGTTTGCACTTTGTGAAGTGCAAACTAACTTGATTTTAATTAAACTCAATTTTAGTCCCACATCGGATTTTGAGAAAAGGGGAGAGTCCGCCGCCTATATAAATAGGGGTCTCCCCCCTTTCTCAAAAATCGTCCCAAGCTCTAGATCTGAGCGGCTCTCGTAAATGTTAGAGCACGCTCGGATCTAAGCTTAAATTAATATTTCACTTCTCCCTAAATTTCTGCCTTACTCCTGCGGGCTCTAGCAAAGCCACAAAGGAGTTCGGATTCTGAATCTGAAATCTTGGCGGAGGTTTCACTCGCGTGAAACTTTCTTCGGCGTGTGGTTGGCTCGGCGGCACGGGGATTGATCGCCTCGGGATGCGGAGCGGTTCGAGGAGCGGTTCGAGGAGCGGTTCCGGGGGCGGTTCAAGGAGCAGCTCGGCATGGGACGGGAGCAGCTCGGAAGACGGCGCGGAACATCTCGCCTGCTCCAGGGCTGAGATTCCGGGTATGTGGTTAAAGTATTTTATTAGCATTAGTTTAGTTTAATCGCAGTAGGCTAGATCCTTCTTGGGATGGTCAGATCCATCCCAAGTCGGCATAGATCTTGGCATAGGGTCTTGGACCTTAGGGCTAAGTTAAAAATTGTTTTTAACTGCATGTTAATTAGTTAACATAGGTTTTTCTTCCGCTGCTATGATTTTTCTATCTATGTTCCGTCCGACTTAGGACGGGACTAGAGTTTTTGTGCCCTAAGGGACCTCCAATTCCCAACGTGGTATCAGAGCCTAGGTTTGCGTAGTCGATCTAGCCTGCGATTAATTTTAAACTTAAGAATGCTTTTAAATACTTTTTAAAATGTTTTTAAAGTTATGAGATAAATTTTAAAAATGTTTTATATGTTAAAAAAAATTATTTGATAATTTTTTAAGCATGAAAGTTTTTAAAATGATGTTTTAATTTATGAGATATTTTAAAACTGTTTTAAAAGTTAAAAATTTTTATGCGATAAATTTTTTAACGTAGCATGCAAATTAGTGATTTTAAAATTAAGTTTTTTTTATGAGATAAAAATAAAATAATTTTAAAATCATATTTTAAATTTAAATGTTAAATTTATGTATGCATGCTAAAAATTGTTTATGCGATAAACTTAGTATATTTAAATGTTAAATAGTTGTGCACTATCTTTATGCGATAAATTAGTGTAGAGTTATTTCAATGGCTTGTTTATCTTGTCCCTTATTTGATAACACAAGACAACCCTTTAGGTTAGCCATTAAAAAATGATTAAAATTTATTACTTGAATTTTAATGACATGCTATGTTTTAATAAATCATTAACAACAATATTAAGACCTAATTCCTGATTAGGGTAGTCCTTTAAATGAATTTTCAATTCTAATTGTTATAATTAATTTTCATTAAAGGACTTCGCTTCTAGCGTTGTTAATAAAATTTATTAAAATCCTAATAACGATTAGGGTAGCACGTGAACCTTATAGTTGATAAGGACTTAATAAAAGTTGTTAAACAAATCCTAAAAATTTTGAATTTAAGGATTCAACTAGTTGATAGGATTAATTAGTTGTTAATAAAAGCTGTTTAGTCTATGGCATACATACAAAAATGACAAGCTTCATTCAATGGACCATGATCCAGTCAATGTGCTTGGCTAAGAGTTCTGGGTCAACCCTTGCTAGTCCAAGGGGTAGTGCTCCTGGCTTAGTCAATTCCCTGGCTGAGTTCCGCTGGACCGCAATGTTGCGAATCACGATTGTATGACACCCTGGACTATATCTAAGTCAAATACGTTAATGATCTTTTTCAAGATTAGCCGTAGCCCTCCTTGTTTTAGGGGTTAGCAACTATAGGGCCCGTGTTATAGTTGTTGAGATACACTCAAGCTGTGACATGGCAACCTTGTAGAAACCAACTTCTTAAATACATAAGATGACATCTTGACTTGACCCAAACCGACGTTGTCGTGAATACACCGAGCGGCGGCGCAAGTTTAGTCAAGGATGTGGTCTGCCTAGATGTAGTCTAAGACCTGACCCAAACCGACGTGTCGTGCATACACCGAGCTGAGGGGCAAGTCAGGCTAGACATGAAAACAAGGGTCCGACTAGACTAGACTTTGTGATTTGGATGAGCACACTCATGATCACGAATGGCTAGGGGCAAAAACCGATTAAGAGAGTCATATCCGATATGATCGATGAAGAGTCATCTTCCGATCGCAGAGTCAATTAACTTGTTGAGCTACACTCAAGGTTGTTTAGACTCAAGGTGATTGGAACTCTTACCCATTAATTTTAATTCGATTAAATCGTTCGTTATTAAGCTTTAAAACGTTCGTAAAATTAGTGGGAGGATATAGATAGATAAAAGCCAATCTACCTATATTTAATATTGAACATATGCTAAAACTAGGGCAAGACTATGTTTACCGTAGGAATTAAAATATAATATTTTAATAAGTTAATTGGTCAAAAAGTTGATTAATTGAATATCAAGTTAAATTCTAATTGATAGAATTAAAACTATATTCTTATTGACATTAAATGACCTTCTAAAGAACAGACTTAAGAAATATGATTTCATTAAGTTCTGGGTCCAACAAATAAATTAAAGCTACATGTCACTCGTCTCTATATGAGGCAGCTTGAACATATAGGACATTCAAAGTATGTTTCTCCCTACAACTTGTCGAGCTACCCTCAAGGTTGTATGGACAAACAATTTTGATCCGCAAAGTTCGAGAATTCGATTAAACCGTTTGAGTCGAATACGAGTGCATGAGCGGTGCAAGACTATGTATCCCAACCGGATCTTGAGACAAGCAACTTCTTGAGCTACACTCAAGATTGCAAAGCTCAAGCGTTTGGATACATAAGTTGCTTGCATAGCTATTTATTTATGTTGATATCTAAATTTGATTTAGAAAAGGAAGAAGGCACTTCGGAAAGTCAATTGAGAAAGTTAGTTTAATTTATCATTAGTAAAGGCATAAGTAGGAGGATATGAAAATGTGACATATTTTGATGTCATGATTTCAGAATGAATTGTTATACAAAAGACGTTTAACACATTTTGACGAATGTCGTCACATTGCTTCTGAAGTAATGTTTTGCGTTAAGTAATTTGTAAATAACTAAATATATATTAAATGTTAATATATAAATACACAAGATAGTAGCAAACTTATATGGTAAAATTAGACTAGGCCGTATCTAGAGATTAAGCTTCACAAGTCACATAAAGAGGGGTCTGACCTCTCGTATTATGAAGTCTACGGACACTTGTGAGTCTTAGCCTCTTAGATACAATGGCCGAAACCCATCTGTGAGACAGTGGGAGAATGAGTTGTCGAACTCAGTCTCGTACATACTGATGTACCCGAGTCTATTTTTTTAACAAAATAAGTTATTCGTATGTTTTATTAAGACACGTGTTCTTGATGAAACACAAGTCTGATAAAATAAAGAACGAAATGACTAAAGTATTTAAACTGATTCGATTAGATCGAATGGTCAAATACTTAGCTAAATAAAATCTTGTGTAATTAAAAGAAAATGTGATTTTCTCTCAGATCAAGTCTGTTAACACATCGGTGTGTTAAAAGGTATGAATCACACTTAATTAGATTTAGTGTGATCCATTGTAAGTGACTCTGAGTTAAATCCTCCATCTGGGTTAAGTCCCAGATAGTAATGCCTAGGTTTTAATAATGTTCTATGAGGACATTATCAATAATATATTCAATAAATCAATCGTAAGGAAGTTGTAAAAATACTCGAATCTCGTGAGACGAATTGTCGAGTTAGACATCATAACTGATGATGACTTAGTCAACTTCTAGGATGAAATTCGGAGTAGTAACTCCGATTTAATACTTGATGAAGGTCCGTGTGCGTAAATAAATTTGAGAATTTAGTTTACGTGCCCAAGGAAAATGTTTCCTCACTTTCTGTAAGTAAATCTTTAAGTTGAAAGATTGGTGCAGAAAAGGAAATAGTGAAGTACAATAATGTTGGACGGGAACGGTTTTCATCCTAATTTCTTTAAAACGGATTATGATGAAACCGGTTTCGCCAACAGATGTGTACAGATCTACTCGGACCAAAGCCGATGTAAAACGCTTAAGTTGATCATGAAAATTGGAGCATTCACTTATAAGTTCGTTTTTCTAAATATGATTTAGACGAACCAACTTATATGAATTAGCCAGATAGTTTTCAAGGTCAGTGGGAGCGTGTAAATTACAAGCGAGACATCAAAGAGATGGAACATATGTTTTGATTAAGTAATCAAAAGAGTTTGATACTTTATCAGAAA
The DNA here is from genome assembly GCA_030789695.1 of Scilla litardierei. Classification (NCBI taxonomy): domain Eukaryota; kingdom Viridiplantae; phylum Streptophyta; class Magnoliopsida; order Asparagales; family Asparagaceae; genus Scilla; species Scilla litardierei. Next base: position 175,115,700 of record CM061141.1, on the reverse strand, counting down.
TGGATATAAACCATTTGAAATGACCAGTAACTAATTTAAAATTATTATCGTAAGGTACGATGAACTGGATAAGATCCAGGGAAATAAAATATTATAGATTCCGATAGACCAAATGAATTATTTGAATGAGATTCAAAAGGTTGGTCTAACAAGAACATAGAAACCCCTTAAGTCTATAGAGTAGACGGTTTTAGCAGATCCACTCACGAAGGCTCTACCACATGAAGTCGGGAAAACTTATGTGTAAAAACGGTATAAGATACTAAGATAAATGGGCCTGAGTGCAAGTGGGAGATGTAGGAATATGATGCCCTCAAGGCCATTTATTCCTGTGTGAATAGCACAAACATCTTGTTCGAAATAACAGTAAGCTGTTTGGTAATAATTTATCTAAGTTATATTGTAATGTAGTTAACATTAGATATCAACTTAGGTAAAGTCCTGAGACTTTATGCAAGGTCAAACAGGTATCGAGATGAGTATCTCGATCATCGAGAAACGTTTGACCGTCTGTAGCATAAGTCTGAAATGGTTCGTGGTCGTAGATGTTTCGAGATAAGGATATCGAAACATCGGACAGACCATTGTGTCTTAGTCTTCACCGTTTAGCGGTGGCGATGATCTCATGATCGCTTGACTTGGCGAAGTCGAAGACAAGACACAGGTGCTCATTAGAATGAGTTCACTGAACGATCCACTAGAGTTATCATATGGTTATATTGACCAATCTGTCAGTGATAACTCTGAGTGATGATAGGATAGTTGGTCTTTTGACTTGAGGTCATTTTGACAGACCTGTGCGTAAACGGTGCCACTTAGATCAACTGACCTAGCTTCGAGGCAAGGCCTGTCGAAAGGTCTTTTGATTGGGTGTCACTTGAAACGTACGAGGCGAGTAATGACCAAGAGAGGATTCGTCTCTCCTGGTCAATGGGAGTTAGTGTCGTAGAGTTAGTTCGGTCTTTAGTAAAAACTCTGCGCAGAGTATGTTGGAAGAAGTCCAACATTAGTTGACTAAAGATCGATAGAAACTAACCGGAGTCAAGTTATTGGGGTTGACAGTTTGATTGTACCCCAGACTTGATCTACACGACATATTTAAGACGAAGAGACTATAACTGCGGAATTCATCACGGAAACAGTCAGGTGGTCCCGACAATACTCATGTCAATGAGTTAACCACATAATGATGATTCCTGAAGCAGGGACGGCAACCACTGCTCGTGGTCACTGCCGTATAGGGCTTCGAGCCCAACCTGTTGTAAGGGTCAGGCTGTAGGGTCTCACACAGAGTGCAACGCTTCGTCTAGTAATAGGTAGAAAATAGTTAGGGAGAATATTTGCATTTGATGCAAAAGAAGAGATAATTGCATTTGATGCAATATGGTAATTTAAGCTTAGATAGGGACTATTTTGCATTTGATGCAAAAGCGATTAAATGTGTATTAAATTGTTTAATACAATATTTAATAAAATAAACGCAAGGAAAAGTTCACGGGTAAGATGTGAATGACCCGGTCTAGACCCAGGTTCGAACGGCGTCCAAATCGGACGCCAGATGATCAAGTTAAGCCCAAAACAGTCCAAAGGGTCAGATCAGGTCAGACCAGGCAGACCAGCCCAGTCTAGACCTGGTCTGACCAGACCCAGGCTGCCCAGACCTGGGCGCCAGGCCCAAACAAGGGCCTGGGCGCCTGGGCCTGGGCCCAGGCGGGCCCGCCTGGGCACCCAGGCGCCCGCCTGGGTGCCTGGGCCCAGGCGCCCGCCTGGGTGCCTGGGCCCAGGCGCCCGCCTGGGCCCCTGGGCCCTGGGCCCAGGCGGCCCAGGCGCCCTGGGCGCCAGGCCTGGCGCCTGGGCAGCGCCCAGGCCTGGCCTGGCCTGCGCCCAGGTCCAGGTCTGGGCTGCACCCAGGTTCAGGCCTGGGCAGGCTTTGTGGGTCCCACCAATGGGTGCAGAACCCTAGGTTTACTGGGCAGTTTTGACGGCTGATTTTAGTCGAAAATCAAGCCTAGGGCTGATCTTTGGACACTCAATTGGAGGGTCAAACGAACTCCGATTGACGAACGGTTTTTTCCTATGCGTTCACCGTTGAATGCTTGTCGTATTGATAGGTTGTATCGATCTTGAAGCTCAACGGTGAGTGAGTTAAAATTCACGGAAGTTTGCACTTTGTGAAGTGCAAACTAACTTGATTTTAATTAAACTCAATTTTAGTCCCACATCGGATTTTGAGAAAAGGGGAGAGTCCGCCGCCTATATAAATAGGGGTCTCCCCCCTTTCTCAAAACTCGTCCCAAGCTCTAGATCTGAGCGGCTCTCGTAAATGTTGGAGCACGCTCGGATCTAAGCTTAAATTAATATTTCACTTCTCCCTAAATTTCTGCCTTACTCCTGCGGGCTCTAGCAAAGCCACAAAGGAGTTCGGATTCTGAATCTGAAATCTTGGCGGAGGTTTCACTCGCGTGAAACTTTCTTCGGCGCGTGGTTGGCTCGGCGGCACGGGGATTGATCGCCTCGGGATGCGGAGCGGTTCGAGGAGCGGTTCGAGGAGCGGTTCCGGGGGCGGTTCAAGGAGCGGCTCGGCGTGGGACAGGAGCAGCTCGGAAGACGACGCGGAACATCTCGCCTGCTCCAGGGCTGAGATTTCGGGTATGTGGTTAAAGTATTTTATTAGCATTAGTTTAGTTTAATCGCAGTAGGCTAGATCCTTCTTGGGATGGTCAGATCCATCCCAAGTCGGCATAAATCTTGGCATAGGGTCTTGGACCTTAGGGCTAAGTTAAAAATTGTTTTTAACTGCATGTTAATTAGTTAACATAGGTTTTTCTTCCGCTGCTATGATTTTTCTATCTATGTTCCGTCCGACTTAGGACGGGACTAGAGTTTTTGTGCCCTAAGGGACCTCTAATTCCCAACAGATTAGACTCGTACAATTTCTGGATAACAATAAAATGAATGTCGATACTCCTATTGTTCCGTACTTGTAGAAAGAATGGGGATGGGACCTACATGGGCCACCACTAAAACCTGTCACGCCCTGCTTCCCAAAACGAAGGAGGCGAAGCGTGACTAAGGCCCGCTTAGGCCAGGGCCAAGAAGCCCAGACCCAATAAGCGTCTGTGTGGTACCCCAAGTCGAAGGTACAAGTCCCTGCATGTTAGTACAGAACAACAAAAGTACAGAAAGAGAAAGACAATCATTGTATTCTAAATTATTTATCCAAAGTACTGAGTCCAACAAAAGCCTGAGTCGGCTACAACGACAGAAAGAAACTACTGGTGCAAGCACCCAACCTAAACAGTAGTAAACGGTGTTACGCACCCAACAACTAAGATGGAACCTCTGGATCAGCAACGGGGATCTCTAACTCTGGTCCTCCTCGGGCACGTACTCAGGATCGGCGTCCTCCGGCTCTACGTCCTTGGGTAGCTCTGCCTGGTCGTCGTACTCCGGCTCGACACCTGACGTACATCACCAAAGAAAGGAACTGTATGTCAGGTAAAGTCTACAACAGAAAGTCAGACTCTACTGCAAGTGTACTGAACTGTTAAACATCGTTTTACTGGTTGATTAGCATGCGGGGGTTATAACAGAGAAGTAAAAGAAGGAAGTAACACAGCAGGAAAAGTAAAGCGTAACAAGCAGTAGTCGTAGCGTGTGCTACCGACTACGGGACTATCCTAAAGGTGACAGGACAAGACGGAACTAGACAGGACAAGACGGACAGGACAAGACGGACAGGACACGTGAGACACGAAGGGTTCACGCCTTACGGTTTGAGGGGGATCAGACCCTCTCCCCGTGCGCACGCTCAACCCTACCCCAAACCCAGGACATCAGGACAAGAAGTACAGAGATCACTTCCACTAGGGAAGCACCTGAAACGCCCGCATGCTTTTTGTATCACGGAGATCACTTCCGCTAGGGAAGCATCTGAAACGCCCGTAGGCTTTTTGTATCACGGAGATCACTTCCGCTAGGGAAGCATCTGAAACACCCATAGGCTTTTTGTGTAACAGGGACATGACACGACAAGTGTAAGGGAATGTTATTCTAGGGTGTCCACACGCACGCACCCATAAGATAAACCTACGGTGTCAAAAGTTGTTGTTTGTCGAGCTTAGACTTCGTCGTCAAGTCTAAGTCGTCAGGGCGACCCGAACGCTATCATTTCACGTCCGGTTCTATACACTCACAGTCTAACAGTTCTAACAATTTAAGACCAAGGCACGGTTAAAAACGCAAGTGGGTACACTTGCCTGTGATGGCGAGTGTGTCGTCTGTCCGGGGCGTCTCGTCCATTCGTCGCGTCCGCGGTAGTCCGTCTGAAACAGGTCACGGCGACGGTGTCAGATTGTGTTTTCAATAAATCCTATTTAGGTTCATTTCTAGGTTGGGCGTGGCTACCCTAACAGTCACAAGTCAAAGTGTCTGTTCAGCCTATCCGACGATTCTATCCTATGTGCATAGTCCAAAAAGTTCGATCGTCGATCTACGGTTCCACATCGTTTTAAGGGAGCAGAAAAATAAATTTAGTTACAGTTGTCCGAATTTAGTTAGGTTTTCAGTTTTGCTATGGGTGGGTTGTGCTACGAATTTCGGGAACCAACCTCTCCGGTGTCTGGAGTAGTGCGGACGTAACGTCTGAACTGCAGGTGATCCGCGGTGTCTACGTCGTCTCGACTACGGGTAGCGTAGTGAGACTCGTCCGGGCAGTGGACGAAGTGTGGGCAGCGAGCACGATCAGTCCAACGGCAAAACAGCAAGCTAGCGTCGCGGGAAGGCTACGGACAGATCTCGCGGGGACAGCGGCCTGCGGTCGGGGTTGCGCACTGGAAGAGAGCTGCGCACGCGGAGTCACGGTGACAGGGTTCTGCGTAGAGGGGCGGCCGTGGATGCGGTAACGGCGGAGACGCAGCGAGCGGAAGGTGGTACTGCGCGGGAGATGCGGCGGGAGGCGACGCGCGCTGTCTGAGGATCGCGGCGATCGGGGTCAGACGCGGGGAGCGCGGCGGCGTGTGGGCGTCGGAGCAAGCACCGGCGGTCGAGGTTGCGCTGCGGAAGCGGGCGACGAGGATCACCGCCCGGGGCTGCTGCTGAAAGCGGCCGCGGGGAGGGCGAGGGCGGCGATCGGGAGGGGGCTCGACGGTCACGGCAGTGCGGGGATGCGCAGCAGGCGGCAATCGGGAGGGGGCGATCACGGCGGCGGCGGGCGGGTTCGTGCGACATTGGGGAGACGCGGAGAGCGCGGCGGAGCGGTTGAGAGCGAGGGGGAGCAGGAGAGAGAGAGAGGTGGATCGGGGGGTTTTGTTTTAGGAGCCGGCGGCTGTGAATTTAGGGTTAGGGTTATGTTAGGGTTAGGGTTATTATTAATAGTAAAGTTTGATAAGTAGCCCTAGGATTATAGAAAAGGGGAAAAGATATATTGTTAGAGGGTGTACAATCTAGCGGTATGTCTAGGGGAGGTTAGAGAAACAGTTTAGGGATATTTAAAACAGCTTAAATAAGAGATTTAGCCAGATTTGGCTAACAATTTGAATTTCGAATCTGATTTGTGGAGATCGACGGTCGATGTTAATCCGGGCGATATCTCGCAATCCGGGAGTCAGAAAAATAATCCGAAAATACCGGGGCGATCGTGGAGACGAGACGCACAGATCTACAGAGCCTGATCGTGCATAACACCTACCAATAATTTACGTAAAATTGGAAACGGCGTTTTGAGTCAAATGACTAAAACGCCCCTATCGTTCAAAGTCATTTTGCGAGAAAACGAGCCGTGAAACGACGTTCTCAAAAATTACAATAAAATCCTACACTCCCAAACAATCACAACGGCATACCACATCGCATATTTCGGAGTTCAGAAATAGCCAAATAAAATACGTGCACGATAAAGCACGTGCACGTAGAAAATTCATAAGGTCGGAAGGCGACCGTTACATTTTGTTTTCCTCCCGGCATACCTAGTATTCGTCTTCCTCGAGGACGAGTAAGAGATAAACTTGGGGGATTTTGATGTGTCCATATTTTACACCTTTTTAAGATCATCATGACATTGCATTCCATGCCATTTTCGCATCCAAATCCCATATTTCCCTACGAATCGCATTTCTGACATAATATTCGAGTTTCGTAGTATTTTATGAGTTTTCAGGGATTTCGGAGCGATTTGGGACCCGACCTGGGTATGGACACATCTGACACGCCCGTGAGCTCATTAGCGAAGCTCTGCAGGAGTTCGCCGTGTTTCTGGAGCCATGGGTGGAGTGGAGGAGAGAGCAGGAGGAGAGGGAAGCTTCAGCAGCTTCAGGAAATAAATTCCCAGATGACTCGACCGAGCAGAGCAGCTGCTCGGTCGAGCATATGCAATTGGTGAAGAAGGAGCAGATACACAGCCCACTCGGACCGAGCACTTATAGTGCTCGGTCGAGCAGCCTTCCACTCCGAAGCCCGACTAATCAAGCGCACGGCCCGAGCAACTTTTCAGCAACCGAGTCATCTCTCTGCTCGGACCGAGCTGAGCTGACTCGGCCCGTGCAGGTAGAGTGAAGATTTAGGAGAATTTCGATTTCCTGTCGTGCTCGATCGAGCAGTACATCTGCTCGGCCCGAGCAACTGACCGAGCAATGAACTGCTCGACCGAGTCGCCTACTCGGGTCGATGACGCCGATGCCATTTTTGGAAGGATATTTCACAGCGGCTGTTGCGTGATTTTTGGAGAGTGAAGTCTGGGAGCTGGCGACTTCGATAGGGGCAATTCATTTTGAGTTTTTGGAATACTTTTTTTGAGAGGAGATTAGGCGAATTTTTGTTAGGTTTTAGATTAAACTTCTGAATACTACTGGGATCAAATTTCTTGTGGAGATTGTTTGCTACTGCGTTTCGGAATTTTTATTCTTCTCTGGATCTATTGCTCATCTATTTTCTTCATCTCTCGCTGTAAGTTTTCAATCTTCATCCATTAATTTGTTATGATGTTTTTACTTCTAAAAATCGTGTTTTTATTAGTGAATATTGCTATGAGTGAGTAGTTCTTTCTAGGCTTGATGGGTTAGCCCTAAGATCCTAGGGGGAAGACGTAGATCTGGATCCCTAGGTTGAATTAGGAACTTAGGGGAGTATTTCGGTTGATCCTACCGAATCCCTAGATAACCCGTACTGAGATCATGCCCACGGTCTGTGGAATTGATGTGCTTAAGGGGTATCTTTAGGATTCGAATAGGGAAATCGGTGGATCCAACCAAGGCTCGTGACCATGCCTGGCTCGTGCCTTGAGGGGATCCATCGACGAACTATACCGCTACGTTGACGGCTACCGCCATTGCGTCAATGAGAGCCACCGAAATACCTCGCAATTCTAACCCACGAGAGTGGTACGAATTGTGAGATTAATCCCCTAACCCTAATGCAACGTAAGGATCTTATTCCAACGTTGATCCCCGACGATCTTAGCGGTGATCCCTAACGCCCTAGTCCTTTTTATTATTAAAACAACAACAACACAACACCCAATTCTCTCAACATTGATAGCTATCTCACTTCGAGATATAGAAGTGAACTGAGAACCCAAATACACTATCACCGTCCCTGTGGGATTCGATATCTTTTTTACTATAACTTGACACCGTCCGCTTGTGGATTGAGCCCGGAATTGACATCTAGGGGCCATACCACGCTTGGCGATCATGACACCGTCAGGTGGAATCTAAGTGTAGGTTTCGGGTGCGTCAATATGCAACGGCTAGATTTTGGCAGTTTACGGCACAGACAGTCGACTGATGAACAAATGACAGTCGACTGTTCAACGGCTAGAAAAATCCCAACGGCTATAATCTGAGCCAGGACAGTCGACTGTAGAAGACTACACAGACGACTGTACAACAGACAGTCGACAATATCTCCTTCATCAGGCGACTACTGCAGGGATGGAAATAAAATAGAGAGAGATGCATTTTTCGCACTTACGCCTTTCAGACGACTGATGGCCATTTCACAGGCGACTGTAAAAACTTCATCAGTCGACTGTCTTGCAAATTGGGATGAAGCCCAGAAAATGCAAGAAGCGCACAGTCGACTGTCGACTAATTCACAAGCAGCTGTAGAAACACAGGCGACTGTAAATTGAACATCGGTCGACTGATGCGAAAAGCTCAAGAAGAGTCAATAAAAATGTTGACTTGAGCTATGCACCCCAGTCGACTGTAGAAGGCTAGACAGGCCACTGGAATCACCGAGTGGACTGTAAAACCTTCATCAGGCAACTGTTGGAGAGCCAGAGACTCCAATTGAGTCTGTGGGCTAGATGAACCTATTAGGTTGGATTCTATGATAATCCTAAGGCTTACTAAGATGGTGAAATGCATATGCATGAGAGTAAGACCATCTATCAAGACATTACAATAATCTTAGACTCAAAAAGAGAAATGCAAGTAATTGAAATTACATGGATTACAAATTGCATCTCCTAGAGTCTAAGTCTTCAAGCTCATGATACTTTGATGCTCCTTATCATCTCCAAGCTTTGGCACTCTTTGATGAGCTTCCCTTCATCAAGCTCCAAGCTTTGGCAATGCTCCTCTAGATGTCCATCCATCATTATGCTCCAAGCTTTGGCTTCATTAGATGATCTTCATGACTTCATCCAAGCTTGAGCATACCATCACTCTTGTAGGTCTTTAAGATATACCTTGTAATATCCTCCAAGTAATATGCTTTGTCTCATCAACATATAATCATTAAGATAAACTGAGACTAAAACATAAGATTGATTAGCACACTAACATAATTTATTGATCATCATCAAAACAACGTTAGTCTTGAACCCAAGAACTAACATATTTAAGGACATTTTTAGCTTTATTTTCAGAGAGGAACTTTAGAGAAACTCTTAGTTTAATTTTAATTGGGTTTTTGAGAGTTCGTGCCGTCGCTATTTTGTATGAAGCAAAGCTTGGATTTTTGTTATTGTTTCGCGTAAGGAATCTTTTTTTCTTAATTCTCTTTGGATTGCTATTGCTCCACGACGCATTGGTAACATTTCTCTACACTTTCTATTGTTTTTGATGTTTTCCATTGCCATGATGAATTCTATTGCATCAATTAAATCTTTGTTGTTATTTCTATGATGCGTGAGTAGTTCTATCTAGGGCTAATGGATTAGCCCATGGATTTTAGGATTTAGATGCAAAGTTAGGATTTTTAGGTTGCGTTGGTATAAAAGGGACGTATTTTGGTTGATCTTGCAAAGTTTGTATGAGAACTCGTACTGAGATCGTGCCCACGGTTAGTGGAATCGATTGGCTTAAGGAGTACCCTATAGGCTTAATTAGGAGTTAGTGGATTCAATTGGGACTCGTGACCATACCCGGCTCGTGTCTTGATGGGATCCAACAACGAACTATATTACTAATTGACGGCTACCGTCATTGCGTCAATGAGAGCCACTAAAATACTTCGAAGGTCTAACCCACGAGAGTGGCATGAGCTGAGATCATTCTGTCCACGAGAGTGGCGTGAATATTGTCGATTCTTAATGCATGTGTTGTATGCGCCTGTCGCGAGAGCGGGGTTAATGCGATACGTTAGATTCATGGTGCTTAAAACCATGAATTCCACATCTTGGATTCGACAATCCCTATAAAACCAATGCAACGTAAGAGTCTTAACCAAGCATCGACATCCGACGATCCTAGTGGTGAGTCCAAAGCCCTAGTCTTTATTAATTGTTCACAATCTTGAACAAACAATCTTTCAAAACCGACTGTTACTTTAATTCTGAGATTTAAAAATAGCCAAAGACAATACCATCTCTACCTTTCCTGTGAGATCGATATCTTTTATACTATTACTTAACGGCGTACGCTTGCGTAAAGTGCTGGGAATTCGCATTTGGGACACATTTAGCACTTGGTGTTCGTGCCATTGCTAGGTGAGTTCTAGGTGTTAGTTCGCGGGCGATCAATCCCCCGATCGACCGTAAGGCTGGGGACAACTTCCCCAGCTGGCCGATCATTCCGATCGACCCTAAGGCTGGGGGCAACTCCCCCAGCAGGCCGATCACCCGATCGACCGTAAGGCTGGGGGCAGCTCCTCCAGCGGGCCGATCACCCGATCGACCGTAAGGCTGGGGCACCTCTCCCAGCGGGCCGATCATTCCGATCGCCCGTAAGGCTGGGGCAAATCCCAGCGGGCCGATCGTTCCGATCGACTGCAAGGCTGGGGCAACCCCCCAGCGGGCCGATCATTCCGATCGACCGCAAGGCTGGGGGAAACTCCCCCAGCGGCCCGATCATTCCGATCGGCCGTGAGGCTGGGGGAAACTCCCCTAGTGGGCTGATCATTACGATCGGCCGTAAGGCTGGGTGCAACACCCCAGCAGGCCAATCGTTCCGATCGGCCGTGAGGCTGGGGCAAACTCCCCCAGCAGGCCGATCATTCCGATCGGCCGTGAGGCTGGGGGAAACTCCCCCAGTAGGCCGACCATTCTGGTCAACCGTAAGGCTGGGGGCAACCCCTCCAGCAGGCCGATCACTCCGACAGGCCATAAGACTGGGGGAACCCCCTTGTAGGCCGATCACCCAATCGAGCGCGGAGTCGGGGACAACCTCCCCGATAGGCCAATGACTCAGTCGACAAAAAAACCTCCCGCTACTTAAACCAACGAACTATCTCGACATGAACAGCGGGAGGGGGCAACACCGAGTCAAAGACACTACCCCAGAAAACACTTGACAAAAGTATAGTGGCACACAAAAAGGTAGAAGTTTCAAAACTCTTGCATTCAAAGAAGTTCTTTTTTACATATAAGGAGGGGATCAAAAAAGGCATACAATGCCTACAATGCTGGGGCCTGGGAAAAGGCGTCCCCAGGGAACTCGCCTTACCCCGATCGAGCAGGCTCCTCGGGACTGGCCGAAGGACAGGAAAACGCCTGTCGGACCCGTTCCTCAAACCTCAAGAACCCATCCCGAAAGGCCCCCACAATTCTCGGGGCCATGATGTCCTCATATGCCTGAAACGACCCCTGAGGGATTCCACGATCCTCGGCGCCAGAACCTCCTTGTAACCCCTCTCGACCTTCTCGGCGAGTTGAGCAGGGTCCACCTGCCGCAGGGCACCCAGCTCGGCCCAGAGCCTGTTCCTCTCCCGACGAAACGCCTCCTGCGCCTCCTGAGCGGACCTCTAGGTGGCCACCTGAGCCTCCCTCAAGCTCCTCACCTCCAAGGTGAGCTCGTCGACCCGACGCTACGAACGACGAGCCTCCAAACAGGCATCTTCAGTTGCCTGCTAGGCCTCCTCAGCGCTCAGGCGTTCCTGCGCCAGGGCCGCCTCGAGATTGTCCACTCGCTCCGAGTGGCGCTGTGCCTCTACGGCCATCGTGGAAGCCTGCAGGACGGAAGGAATGAGTGACAACCACAACGAAACAAAGTTAGAGGCAAGACAGAGACCGACCTGCTGGATCTGCCATACCAGGGAGTCCACCAGACCCTTGAAGCGGACCCCCTCCAACAAAGAGTGGTCCCTCGGGAGGACGGAGCTCTGTGCCAACTAGACGGCCACATCACGATCGGTGAAAAACGATCCGCCGGACGGGACCCCCGGGCCAGCCCCAAGCACAGACATGGCACCCCCCCGCACCAACCATGGCCTACTCAGCGCGACGGGCAGAGGAGGCCACCTCCACCACCTGGGGGATCGCCCCAGAGACGATTGGCGAGTCAGGCACCACCGAGGGTCCGCTCTCCCCTTCCTCTTCTTCTTCTCTTCAGGCCTTCCAGAGTCAGAATGAGGGCGTTTCTTTGCTCCCCTGGCTCCCGGCCGGTGCTCGGGAGCCCTGCCCGACGCCCCCTGCGGGCCTCTCACCACGGGCGGAACCGGGGTCAGCGCCGGTCAAGTCCCTCGCCACGGAGGAATCGACAACGACCTGGGGCGGTGGCGTGTGAACGACCACTGGCTCTAGCGTTCCCACCGCGGCGTCAGCCATGCGGATCTCTTCTTCCATTGTGCACCGAGGCATGTGATCAGAAGGATTTCCACGCCCACTAGAGGCTCCCCGACGAATGAGTTTGCGCACGTCGCGGCTGAACTCTCGACCCGCCATCTGTGCAGAAGGAAGGAAGATCAGTGTATGCAAAGGAGAAGGACAGAAGGAAAAAGCGCCTACCAGTGGACCACATGACATTCTTGAGGAGGAGATCGTCCAACAAGGGCCAGAACGACCTCTCCACCATCGGCAACACCGGTGTCAAATCATACCGACACAAGCTCCCCCAACCGATCAGTATCACAGCGTCTCCTGGAAAGGTGACGAAGACATAATCATTACTCCAGTCACGACCCAGCGAGGCAGACCCAGCAGACACTCCCTCCCTACTCAGGCGCGGATATGCTGCCATGACCCTTGACCAACCAACTAAACCCTGAAGTAATAGAAGAAGAGATGCATGGTTGGCTCCAACCCATGCGCATTACAGATCATAGTGAATCCGACCAATGCCGAGATCGAGTAGGGGGGCAGCTGACACATGGCTACCACCCAAAACTCCAGAACCTGGATAACGAAGGGGTGGATAGGGAAGCGGAGCCCCATACGGAAGATTTCGACGTACACGCCGACCTCGCGACTCCCTGGAAAGCAAATCTTTTCGTCGGCAAAGGGAATCCGAACGTCATATGGGTGGCAGAGGTACTTCGCCCTGATCTCCTCGGCCGTGGAATAAGGAACGGTGGATGTCGATCCAAGGATCACCGGTGGGACATCGAACTCCTCCGCTGCAAGGGCATCATCCCGACGAACCATGTCCTCAAACAGCAGACCCTTCCATGTATCGATGACCGGCCGCGGCTCGGGAGGACTACCAGAGCCAGAAGAGGGAGTTCATATCCTCAACGCAGCCATTGGACAAATCAAATAGCAGATAAGAAAGAAGGAGATTATCTTGAAAGGGTTTGAAGAGGGAAGACGAAGAGGAATTCGTTAATAATCGGAGGAACGAGATCAGGTTAGGAAGCACAACGGAAAAATCTGAAAGTGCGGCGATTTTATATGAAAGACAATTTCGAATCTAGGCCGTTCAAGGAAGGATGCGTGTCGATATCCTGCAACCGATGGCACTTCGAATTCCGTTCCTAAGGGCGGGAGTAGTCCCACCAGGTAGCGTCATGCTGACCTTCATTCAATGCCACTGCCTCGACTGACACTCCTATCAACTCCACACGTATCACATCCCTAGAACCAAACCTTCAGAATCCGAACGGCTTAAGCGATGGGGACAATTGATACGACCCTCCCAGGATGGGCCAAGACCGAATGGCCCAAGCCTGTGTCGCGAGCCTACGGGCCTGGGGAGAACGAGGCCCCCACGAAGACTCGGAGTCAGGCCGGCCTCGGACCGAAGCAGACGTGACCGCTGACCCACGCCAGCGGGAGGTACACACTCCCCTTAAAATGCGCCCCCTTAATCACCATTAAAGAGTCTCATTATGCCCACCTTCATGACCCATAAAGGAACCATCAAAGTTGCGGATCATCGGGGTGAAAATAGAGGGACGTCGAGGGGACGTGGCCGGGAAAGACTCCTATAAAGCAACTCGAAGAACGACGTGGAAAGGAATCACTTTCTGGATACCAAAAACTCTGAGGTATTCTTCCTGAACGACCTTATCTTCCACCTCATGATTCTCCTCCAAAGCTCAGCCCGAGGACTCGCGTATCAGCCTCTCCGTGAGCCATACAGATCACACCAAGTATCCTTCAGATCCGTTCTGACTTAGGCATCAGTGGGGACTTGGTCGGAACCAAGGTCCGACCCCTGATGAGCTTTCTCGTCTGTTCAGGTCAAGGAGATCCATCTGCGCCGAGACTACCCTTCGACGCCTAATCAGCCCGGAACCGAACGCGTCGGCCCCCGAGCCCGTTCATCTCTGCCCATACGGAGGCCGTAGCCTTGCCGAGGACTCCCTTCGGCACGCCGACGCTTGAACCCGCACGCTCTTTGCCAAGCCGAACGAGCTGCATCCCGCTCCCTGAGGCCACACGTGTCCCGCGTGATCGCGTTGACCTCCGGCCCTCCAGTCAACCAACCCGTGGTGAGAAAACACCCTGAAACAGAAACTAATTTATAAAATTTGAATTTTCAATGTAACCAGGATGAGAAAGGACGAGAGAGAAAGAGAGAGAAATATATATATAATATTCATACAGCAGTAATATTATATTACTGGGTGGGAGGCTGTCATAAACGGCCAACATCATATCTGACCGTTAAATCTCAGCCCTTCCTCCCTTATCATGCTCTCTTGCCTCTCACTATCCCCATAGACTCCCTCTCTCGCTAGCTTCTTCCACTATCCCTCTCTCTCTATCTCAAAAAAGCAAAGGAAAAACTCAATGGCTGCAGTGCTGACTTCTCTACCTCCTTGTTCTCATTATTCTCTCTTCTCAGCGTGAAGCTCCCGAACCCGACGATAACTAATTGAGCTACGCATACATCACCCACCCATCTCCCCTTCTCGGGGGATTCAAGTATATATTACTTGCATAACACCATATCGGCGGCCTCCGCAGGCCTTGCTTCTTTTGGTAAGTCTTTTTCTCCATGCTCTTCGCTTTCTCTAGTTGGATGGTGGTGTTCTCTTTAACATGAGTGGACTTTGAGGCTGTTTATTTTAAGTTCTCTCTAATGGGGTTGAATTTTGGACCCAAGTCTTCCCTTATCTTTCTTTAAATATTATTAGCAAAAGTGCTTCTATATAAATTATAATTGGCACCCACATCTCCCTTTTTCCATTAAACTATGTATACAGATTAATCAAGGGCTTATATAAATTAACAAGAGCTTGCCTCCGTTTCTATACATCGATTGTTTCAGGTTTTTTAAGGTCGAATAATGGCACCCAAGAGCGGCCGGGGAAAGACAAAGGGAGAGAAGAAGAAGAAAGATGAGAAGGGTAAGGAGTTCGATTTTGATTTTCTTCTTAATTATTACGCAAACAAATCGACGGTATGTTAATGTTCTCTTTGCTTGTTTCCTGTGTTATTGTGGGGTTAGTTCTCCCTGTGGCCATGGACATTACTGTGAACCTCCCGGACGAGTCTCATGTTGTTTTAAAGGTACGTAACTTGGTTTCGATTTCGATAATTAATTTTCGGCATTGTTCTCTATGCATCCCAGACCGTCATTAATAATTAAGAGAAACGAAGTAATTAGAAATTAAAAAATAATTTAAGTATATTAGGGGGGTGGGGGCTATCTATGTACGGAGCATGGGAATTGTATGAAGCGAAAGAGAAGGTTCATCGCAGGTAACCCGAGAGCATCGTTTTTTTTTTCCGGAGTTTTTATTACGGGCAGCATGTTTTTCCTGGCCTGGGTGTACTCCACGGATACGCTCACCACCCCGGTGAGTGTGATTAAACCTCCCTCCGACCGCTGTCTCTGAAACACGTGAGGTATGGGGTATAAGCAGTCGGATGTATTGGTCTGTTACGCATCAAACCAAAACAGGATTAATAAAACAAAATTGGGAAAATCGACGGCAGCAATCAAGATACAAATATAGCTGCAACTTTTTTGTACTAATAATTGGTTTGTGAATGTAATTTGGACAGGGGATTTCAACGGACAGGATCATCGACGTGAGGCGGCTCCTGTGTGTGAACACCATCACCTGCCCCATCACGAACTACACCCTGTCTCACGAGGTAATGAATGGATGGCGCAAGTCTCTGCCTTTTGGTGTAGCGTAAGCAGTGTAATATTATAATTCATAAGAAACAAACAAAAAAAATGGTCGACATTTAAAAATATCTCATGGCTATCATGATTTTAATTTATTGAGGATGGATTAAGGGCCACGTTAATTCTAGTACGTGGGCGGGTGAACCGGCTGCGTCTGCACATATGTCCGCCTACAGATCAAAATTTTGGACATTTTTGTGTGGATAGTTTCTGTTTTTAAACATTAACTTATATAATTTTTAAAAAATATTTGGAACATATGTTTGGGAGAGTTTCCATGCACACATACCTAATTTGCTTCACACGAACCATTTTTATAAGTTTGCCATTCACAATTTACAGATTGCCATTGACCGTTTTCCGTCTTCTACTCCACTCCTCTCTACGCCATCCTCTTCCTCTCTTCTCCATTGCTACCGTCTCTCTGCAGCACCTCCCCGTGCTGTCGCCTCCATCGACCTCTCCCCATTTCTCATCACCTTCAATCTCACTCATATTCCTACTTTCTCCCATCTCCTCTTTTACCACCGACGCTGCCAACATAAGGCGGCGTCGAGGCGAGGGTGTGCGCGCGCGCGCTCTGTGGTTGGGATTGTGGAGATACAACAACTATGGCTAGCGGTTGTGGTGGAAGCGGGGTGTGGAGAAAGAGGAAGATGAGAGAGGAGGAAGAGATGTGTAATTTGGGGCCATATGCGTGTAAAGTAAAAAAAAAATACCGATTTCTGTGTATATTTAAAGTGGTCTGTGTGCATAGAATTTTCCATATGTTTCATTCTCTTCTTTATACGTACTGTTGCTAATGAGAAGTAAGAACGCATATATAATTGCCATTTAAAGAAATATTCGCCGGGTATTCAAACATGAAGAGCTATATCCTAAAAGAGAATAATGGGTATCATATGATATGTGAGGCATCTCCATAGAGAGATAATGCGTATCTCCTCATACACCAATGCATCTGTTCATGTACCACTCCACTTTTTGTGTGGGCTTGTACCACTACACTTTTTGTGTCTTGGTATATGAGGCAATGACTCTCATGTCATATAAATATATAATACCCATTATTCGCATGTTAAAAAGTCTAATACAACTTTCTTACTTAAAGATGTGTTGCATATCAAAAAAAAAAGACACATCTATGCACCAAAAAAAAAAAAAGACACATCTGAGCCGTACATCTTACCGTCTCACCAGCAGCGTGCATATTCTTATGCACGAATTTACGCTGTGATCACAATTTGTTTATTTTCCAAAAAATGTTCTCTGTGAAAGAACGTTTTACTGGGAGAGGTCATAATTAGATTAACGTTACCGGGGTTTTATCGCTTGGTATGGAGAAGGTTAATGAAGATATTATCTGCAATTATGTAATTACAGGTTCGAGGGCCGCGATTGAAGGACACTGTCGACGTGGCCGCTCTAAAGCCCTGCGTTCTCAGGCTGGTGGAAGGTAAAAATTAAGGATAAATAATGTCAAATTGACAGCTAATGCCTTTTTTCACTTAATTGAGGGGGCAATTTAAAATAAATCTAGACAGCTCCATCCATGAGAATAACACCAAGATAGAGAAACAAACTCTGACAGTGACCAGTCGTTTTCGTTTCTGATCGCAGAGGACTACGAAGACGAGCAGGCAGTCGCTAACGTGCGGCGCCTCCTCGACATCGTCGCCTGCACATCCTGCTTCGGTCCTGCTCCGCCACCGCCACCGCCACCGCCCCCTGAGTCGTCTACTCTTAAAGATGCGCCTGCGGACCCCACGGCCAAGGACATCAAGAAGGCCGCTGGCAGTGGGGCCCAGAAGTCCCAGCCGCCGTCGCCGAAGGAGATCCCGTCGGAGGTGGATGCCGAAATGAGCGGGGCCTGCCCTAGGCTCGGCGCCTTCTACGAGTTCTTCTCTCTTGCTAATCTCACTCCCCCAATCCAATGTTAATCCCTCTCCTTTCTTGTTTCCCCCCCCTGGCATTTTGCTCCCAAAGCTTAAATTTTGCATGCTTGCAGTTATTAGGCGAGCGGCAAAGATACGGCAGGATGAGCGGCGATCAGATGATCATCTTTTCTTCATCGAAGTATTTTTTCCCGTTTTTTAATTTTAATTATCGATGAATTTTTTTATAATTACTTAGTAGCAGTAGTAGTAATTATCATGCCAATGATGAAGTGCGATGGGTTAAAATCGAAGGTGAAGGTTTGCAATGGGAAGCTGATAATAGTGGAGGCATGTGCTAAAGGGTTTTACAGCGTCGGGAAGCAGCGGCTGCTGTGCCATGACCTTGTTGATCTGCTGAGACAGCTCAGCAGAGCGTTCGATACTGTTAGTTTTTTTATTGTTCTGATTGTAATTGATGTGATTTCTTTTTCTAAAATGCATTTGATTTGGTTTAAGTACTTTTTTGGTAATGTGTTTTACTACAGGCTTATGAGGAGCTCATGAAAGCATTCTTAGAACGGAATAAGGTCAGTATGTCATATCCTTGTATGATATGTGAGTTCTAGTTATTTCTGTATGAGCAGTAGGATGCTACAGATCACCTTGGGTTATTAAGATTGGACATGTTGGATCGCCATTGTGATTCATGTAATATATTGTTTTTTCCGCGTATTTCTTTTTGGTTTTAACAATGCCGTCACCCATATAACACTGGTTAACTATTTGAGAAGGATATGACTCCTCAGTTTGCCTCCATTCCCAAAAAAGAGAGAGTTTATATGATGACTAGAAATAACCCGTGCACAAAGTGAACGGTGCGGAAAAAACCCGTACGAAAAGGATGCGGTGCACATGCGCAACCGAAAAGGAGAGAAGTGTGTGTGTGTGTCGGTAGCGTGACTCGTCTCAAAAGATGTGAGTGCTATTCCCAAGTGTAGGAGATCGAACAAGTAATAATCCTGGTGAATCCAGGTATTGTATCTACAGGACAATTGACCTGCAAAACCACAAATTTCGATTTATAAAGAGTAATAATACGATGAAAAGCAACCACCTTTTGAAGGCGAGAAAATCGTATCAAGGGGTTTAAATACTAAAAACAATTTAAGATAATTACGGTGAAGTCGATGATAGGATATCAATATGAAGAATATGTGTCGGTTGTGATTTCGTTAGGGTGTTTGCAATCAATAATTATTAACGTCTTTTCTAACTCAACGTTTTATCCGGCTAGGGCGTGAAAACGTCGGAAAATATAGCGATAAAGTGCATAAAATAGTGTCAATAAGTAATCACGTATATTATCAATTTCATGATGAAAATATGCACAATTGCCCTCTCGGGTCACGGTACGTCTGCTAGGATCGTATCGCGAATAAGCCTTACTCAGGTGATATTCGATTCAAGCATGTCCACGTCTTCGAAGAACATATCCAAATATAGTATATGTAGAAAACGATAAAATACGCGATATGACGTGAACATAGAGCAAAAAGATATTAAAATCAAAGATTACATTGCCCTAACTACATCACAACCAACACATATAAGAATTAGCCTAGCATTGAGAGAAAATATTCAATCTTTATAAATAAAAACATCATCTTCAATCTCTAATACACGACTGTAATCCAATACAATAAGAAAGTTGAGATTTTTTATCACCAAAGCCTTTAATTGAACCCTAAAATCAACTTCAGATGTTACTGCTGATTTTTCCTGTTGCTGAAACCTCCTTCCTGACGTGCTTCTCGGAAATACGCAAATTTTGAGTATTTAAACGAATTTTTTCGACGTCGTTTGATGGCCCAAAAGTCCTCAAAACCGCATATATATCGGCAAATGATTCCTATTGGGTTTAGGACTCGAAATGGGTCAAATCCCGCTCAAAACCCGTTTCCAGACCCACATCTGTGCATGCTGACGTCGTCATGATGTCATAAATGCCTTTTAATTGTATTCTGCATTCAAAAATTCATAGTAATTAGCACAGATCTCAGAAAAATACGAATAAATAACCATTGGAATCGTGAGACTGAGATATACGCATGAAAAATACTAAAGAACAGAAATACTCAATAAAATAGCATTTTGTGCATAGAATACGTGATTCCTCTAATAATTATAAATAATCTTAATACGATTGTATTAGAGACCAAATACACAATACGCACAAAATAACACTAGATGAGGGGTTAATTATGCAATATTTACACCGAATCACACCCCCAAACTAGCGATTTGTTAGTCCCTAGCAAAAAGAGCAATTAAGTCGGATGATTAATAAAATATTAAATTCTATCAATCACTTATGGCGTGGCTCAATAATACGCTTTCTAATATGATTTTGACGATCAATATACACAATCCAAGAAGAAGATCAATCACATGATATTTTCTCTAATTTAATTTTGCATAAATAACATACAAGCATCGTTTTGCGTAAGCTAAAATGTAACACGACATCATATCATAATTTTCTTATTTCCATAGATTTGGCATCTCATAAAAATCATTCAAATCATGGTTATTGAAGTTGCTTAGTTTATTCATCATTTATTTATTTTTCTTTTTTTCTTTTTTGACGACTTAGAATGATCCATGCACCGAGCTTTCAGTTAATGATTCTTAGGCCAGGCTAGACGACATTCAGGCATTAGGCTTAGAAGAGCCACTCGAACTTAATAACTCAAATCATCTAGTTTTTATTATCTTTTTTGAATGCACTCCCCATTCATCCATCTTTCGACGCGAATCTCAACTTCCTGAGGCACGAAGACCCGTCTAATTAATAAACTCAAGGGAACAACCGTGCAATTTTTTCTCATTTTTTCTTTTTCATTTTTTTCGTAAGCAACTCAGCACCCATTCATCGAACCAAATTAAAATAAGCATGAATGACTACCAAATTCCTCTTCAATTCGAAAACTAATCCAATCAATCATGTCCATTTTAACTTATGAATCACAATTAACTTGCATGAAATAAATTAAAACTATTTCGAGGTATTAATCATAACAATTGAACATTTTCATAACCAACATATTAATGATTAATTCCATGAAAGAAAAATAATTAATTCAAGCCATAAACACTTTTTAGAATTCAATCAATGCATAATCATCCAATAAAATGATATGTGAAGGAGTTTTAAATGATGAGAATTGGTGACCGATTATTTCTCTCATTTTATTAAAAAAAATCTAAGATCTCATACTCCCCCCAACTAAAAATGGACATTGTCCTCAATGTCGAACATGATATGAGTTTATTCAAAAGCAAACATCCTAAAAACATATAAAAATCTACGCTAATGGAAAGAACACACCGTGGTCGAATGGTGGATCACGGATCTTTAATGGTGGATGAACTTGTTCTAGCTGCCCCTTGCGCTCCTCGACGAGTAATCTTCCTCCATTAGCTTAATTGGGCCCCATCAACGTAACTCACAGCATCTCTATACAGTGTTCAAATGTATCCTGCAAGAGATGAGTTACGTCAATCCAATTTAGTTTCAAATTCCTCTTAATAAACATATTCCAAATATAGTCATCAGAATACGTAAAATAAAGTGAAGCATGTTGATGACTACTATCTAAAAGACATGCACTACTATCGGTATGATGCTCATAGATGGGGGAGATGAATAAATGATTTTGGGAAAAAACTGGTGAAGAGAACTGTTCGGGCTCCATATTAATGTTCTCTAAACTTAAGGCCATTGTTATCTCCTCCTCATGTTCATCCAAAATTGTTTGCTCGTCCTCTCTTTTGCACACACTTCCAGCCAGATTAATTTTCTGATTTGTGCTTTCATCGTGACATGGCTCGCTCGATATACCTGCAATAGAAGATAAAATCATATTAGATTCTTGAAGTTCAATTTCAAAAGAATTATTTTCTTCTAAGCAAGTGGCAATCAGAGTAAGATTTTCAATGGATTGTTGAATTTGTCGACTCTGAGCAAGAAAATTTTCTTGAAATTGATGGGATTTAGCCTCCTGTATCTGAATGAGCAAGTGAACTTCCTCTTTCAAGGGTTATAATGGTACGTCTACGCTTTGCTCTCCTTGATCAAGGCATGTCCCAGTGTCGTCATAAGAAGGCTCCGTTGAATCACCCTCTGAAGTCTCTTTCGTGATTTGATCATTCTCTTGTAAAGACTCCATATACTTCCACGCCTCTGTCGGCGTCATAACTCCCAAAAATTCCTGCAACTGTGGTCGTAGTCCAAATACGGACTACATAAGCTCTTTCTTTGTGTGTCCATGCTGCGGATAGCTCAATACTAGGTCTATGAACCTCCTCCAGGCCTGAAAGAACATTTCACAATCTCTCTGATTGAAATTACCGATCTTGAGCTTCTCCATTCTATGCTTGTGTGCAACATCGAACTATGCGTCACACCAATAATCCGTGCCATAGAAATTCATGTATTTCATTTTTTTGAATTTTTTAAAAGCAAAAAGAAAACAAACAAAAAAATAATAAAAATCCTAAGCTATAAGATGTAAGGATCTCATCGAATATTCCTCCATTCAAACTGAAATCGTCAATCACAAGTACCGTTATCCTCGACAACGGCGCCAAAAACTTGACTCGTCTCAAAAGATGTGAGCGCTACTCTCAAGTGTAGGAGATCGAACAAGTTATAATCCTGGTGAATCCATGTATCATGTCCACGGGACAACTGACCTACAAAACCACGAATTTCAATTTATAAAGAGTAGTAATACGATGAAAAGCAACCACCTTTTGAAGGCGAGAAAATCGTATCTAGGGTTTTAAATACTAAAAACAATTTTAGATAATTACGGTAAAGTCGATGATAGCATATCACTATGAAGAATATGTGTTGTGATTTTGTTAGGGTGTTTGCAATCAATAATTATTAGCATCTTTTCTATAACTCAACGTTTCATCCGGCTAGGACATGAGAACGTCAGAAAATATAGCGATAAAGTGCATAAAATAGTGCCAATGAGTAATTACGTATATTATTAATTTCATGATGAAAATACGCATAAGTGCCCTCTCGGGTTCGATACGTCTGCTAGGATCACATCACGAATAAGCCTTACTCAGGTCATATTCGATTCCAGATGCCCACGTCTCCGAAGAACATATCCAAATATAGTATATGTAGAAAACGATAAAGTACGTGATATGACATGAACATAGAGCGAAAAGATATTAAAATCAAAGATTACATAGCCCTAACTACATCACAACTAACACATAAGAATTAGCCAAGCATTGAGAGAAAAGATTCAATTTTTATAAATAAAAATACCATCTTCAATCTCTAATACAAGAATCTAATCCAATACAATAAGAAAGTTGAGATTTTTATTACCAAATCCTTCAATTGAATCCTAAAATCAACTTCAGAGGCTATTGCCGATTTTTCCTGAAACCTCCTCCCTGACGTGCTCCTCGGAAATACGCAAATTTTGAGTATTTTTCGACGTCGTTTGATGGCCCAAAAGTCCTTAAAACCGCATATATATAGGCGAATGATTCCTATTGGGTTTAGGACTCGAAACGGTCAAAGCCCGCTCAAAACCCATGCACAGACCCGCTTCTGTGCATGCTGACGTCGTCATGATGTCATAAATGCCTTTTAATGGTATTCTGCATTTAAAAAACTCATAGTAAATAGTAATTAGCACAGATCTCAGAAAAATACGAAAAAATAGCCATTGTAATTGTGAGATTGAGATCGACACAAAAAATACTAAAGAACAGAAATACTCAATAAAATAGCATTTTGTACAAACAGCAATGTTGGTTGGACCGTGAGAGAATTATCTCTAAAGGGCCATTGGGTAATCGAGTGCGATATCTGATTACTATTACTGTTTACTACATGTCTTAATCCCTTTCATTTCCCACTTGATGCTGCTGGCAGGCAAACAAGATAGAGTCAGAAGAAAACTTTTGTGGAATAGAGCTTCAAAAGATAGAAGCAGGTTTAAATTGCAGTGATTTTAATTTGGTGAAAAGAAAAGAAAAATTCTAAGATGCAGTGACAATGGAAGTTGAATATGCAAAAAACAGTTACATGTTGGAAAGTGATAGGACTCAAGAGAGAGAGAGAGAGAGGCAAACTTTCTTAGCAAAAGAATGAGTAACCATGGCACTAGGCCATGGTTCTCTATATATTCATGTAGAGAGGGGAGATGTAGGGCCTCAAGGAGACCAAGGGTCCCCATTACTCATAGTAATGAGGACCAATGAAGTGGGTAATGAAGGAGGGGACGCCAAATGCCTCCCTCATTCATAACACTCCCCCTTACCTATTCATCACTTTGGTCTCAGCATCTGAGGCAAAGAGGGGTGGATACTTCTGGATCCAGAGTAAGTGTGTTTGCCTCGTTAAAACCTTAGCTGTGGGAAACCCAGTGGGAAAACCCAACATCTTAAGGAAAAAGAGTGCAACCCACAGGTTACTCCCCCTGATCCGTACAAGCTTTAGGCTTGCAGGTCTTTCAATTGTCGCATACCAATGTTCTTTACAAGCTTTACAAAAGTAATTTTGGTCAAAAAATTAGTAAAAAGATCAGCTAAGTTGTTGCAGGACTGGATCTGTCGAACTTCAATCTGCTTGTCGTTCTTTTGCTCGTGCGTCCAGAAGAATTTGGGAGAAATGTGCTTTGTCCTGTCGCCTTTGATGTAGCCCTTCTGAAGCTGAGCAATGCACGCGGCGTTGTCCTCAAATAGGGCAGTAGGCTCCAAATCACCAGTCTTCAGGCCAGTGGATTGGAGAATGTGTTGGACGACGGAGCGTAACCAAAAACATTACGGAGCGTAACCAAAAACATTCTCTGCTTGCTTCATGGATCGCGATGAGCTCTGCATGGTTGGAAGTTGTAGCTGTTGTGGTTTGCTTTACCGATCTCCAGGAGATAGCAGTACCTCTGTAGGTAAAAACAAAACCTGTCTGAGATTTTGCCGTATGCGGATCTGAGAGATAACCTGCATCAGCATAACCAAATATCTTGGGGGAGGCACCTCTCTGGTAGTAAAGTCCCAGATCAATTGAACCCTGGAGGTATCACAGAAGATGCTTTACTCCGTTCCAGTGGCGCTTTGTCGGCGCCGCACTGTGTCTGGCTAGGAGATTAACTGTAAACGCTATATCGGGACGCGTACAGTTAGCCAGATATAGAAGTGCTCCAATGGCACTGAGGTAGGGTACTTCAGGACCCAGTATCTCCTCCCCCTCTTCCAGTGGCCGGAAGGGGTCCTTATGTACATCTAGTGATCTTACGACCATAGGAGTACCTAAAGGATGACATTTATCCATATGAAACTTGCGTAGAAGTTTCTTTGTATAATTAGATTGGTGTAATAGGATTCCACCTCTTAGGTGTTCTATCTGTAAGCCAAGACAATACTTTGTTTTGCCTAGGTCTTTCATTTCAAAAGTATGTTTTAGGCTTTCAGATATCTTATTGATCTCTGCAGGAGATCGTATGAGATTTAAGTCATCTACATATACTGCTATGATGACGAATCCTGTTCCCGTTCTTTTGATAAAGATACACGGGCAGACTTCATTATTCGTGAATCCTTGCTGTGCAAGGAAATCACTAAGTCCGTTATACCACATCTTGCCAGATTGTTTTAGACCATATAATGATCTATGTAGCCTTACAGAGAATACATCCCGAGGCATCTCTGTCATCTCTGGGGATAGATTAAACCCATCAGGAAGTCTCATATAGATATTTTTATCTATATCGCCATATAGATATGCAGTCACAACGTCCATGAGCTGCATTTCTAGGCTTTCCAGAGAAGTTAGGCTTATTATAAATCGGAATGTGATCGAATCCGTGACAGGGGAATACGTATCTTCGTAATCAATCCCCGGTCTTTGGGAAAAACCCTGGGCTACAAGGCGTGCCTTGTAGCGAACGATCACATTATTTTCATCTCTTTTTCTTATGAAAACCCACTTATATCCCACAGGCTTTACACCTACTGGTGTTTGGACTACTGGTCCAAAGACTTTGCGTTTCAAGAGTGAGTCCAGCTCTACTCTTATTGCCTCGTCCCACTTTGGCCAATCATCTCTGCGTTTACATTCCGCTAGAGATCGTGGTTAGACGTCATCGTCATATTCAGTGACGTGAACGGCAATATCGAACGCAAAATCATCGTCGACGACTATGCTATTTCTGTCCAGTACTTCTCCAGTACGTACAAAATTTAATGATGTTTCTCCTATTGTTTCCTCTGCCGGGGAAATCAGGAGGGGAGAAGTAGCTGGTCTGAGCTCAGCATCCTGTGGAGGGATAATCTTAGTATCTCCAGGAGTCTCCCTCTTTCGAGGAACTTTATCTTTTGAACCTGGTGGGCGTCCTCTTTTCATTTGAGGTACAACCAATTCTGCTGCCGGTGGATTGCATCCATCTATGGGGATGTCAATCCTAGCTGGCGTATTGGCAGCAGGGATGTGTGAACGGACAATCTTCTGGTTGTCCGTGAACTTATCCGGCAAAAGATGTACTGTATTCTGGATGTGAAGGATCTGCAGGATCTTATCTTCACACAGATTAGTACGCGGATCATATAGAGACAAAGACTTCTGGTCCCAACTAATGGTCTCAGTAGCTTCTGGCTTCTTAGACTGTGTGCCCAGATTGGGAAAAATTTTCTCATCAAATTCACAGTCAGCAAAACGTGCCTTGAATGCGTCACCCATAAGGGGTTCAAAGTATCTGATAATAGAGGGCGAATCAAACCCAATATATATACATAGACGACGCTGAGGACCCATTTTGGTCCTATGAGGTGGTGCTATTGGGACATATACCGCACAACCAAACACTCTCAAATGAGAGATATCCGGAGGTGCGCCATATGCTAGTTGCATCGGGGATAAAGTATGACCTCCAGAGGGTCTTATCCTAATAAGTGATGCGGCATGTAAAATAGCATGCCCCAAGCATCCACCGGCAACTGGGATTGCATAAGCAATGGACGTGCAATCCATTGGAGTCTCTTTATGAGAGACTCAGCTAATCCATTCTGGGTGTGAACATGTGCTACATGATGTTCAACTTCAATACCCGTTGCCTGACAATAGTCTTCGAAGACTTGTGAAGTAAATTCTCCCGCATTATCAAGATGTAGTTTCTTGATATGGTTATCGGGGAAATGAGCACGCAACCTTATTATTTGTGCCAATAGCTTTGGAAAAGCTAGGTTGCGGGTGGACAAGAGGCACACATAAGACCATTTGGTTGATGCATCAATCAGTACCATGAAGTACCGAAATGAGCCACTTGCGGGGTGAATAGGCCCGCAAATGTCACCATGAATTCTCTCAAGGAAGCCAGGAGACTCTAATCCCACTTTCAGGATGGATGGTCTCGTTATAAGTTTTCCCTTGAAACAAGGGAGGCAAAGAAATTCACCCTTTTGAAGAATCTTCAGGTTCTTCAATTTGTGTCCACGGGCTTCAATGATGATGCGTCGCATCATTGCTGTTCCAGGGTGACCAAGTCTATTGTGCCAGAGTTGGAACTCTGGCAGTGATTTGCACGTCTGGTGCTCAGTCATATTGGCTTCTATTGGTTGAATGTATGTTTGGTAGAGACCCGACGGGAGTCCCTTGAATCGCTCGCAGATGATCTTCTGGTCATCTTTATGACGAGCGACAATCAAATATTCAACCTTATTTTCATCTCTGGTCTCTAAGTGATATCCGTTTAAACGGAAATCCTTAAAACATACGAGATTCCTATTTGATTTAGGAGAGAATAATGCATTATTTATTTGAAGTCTTGTGTTATTTGGGAGCAATATAATTACTTCACCAGATCCTTCGATTATTTGGGACAGTCCTGAAATTGTGATAACAGGACCGTCATATTTCTTTATGCTATTAAAATAGCAATGATCGCGAAGGATTGTGTGCGTCGATGCATTGTCCACTAGGTACTCATACTTCATCTATATAAGCAAAAACAAAATTTTATTTGAGCGAAATGTAGACAACATTCAAAAATAAAAGTTCGTACTAAAGCAAATAAAAGATGAAGATACATTGAATTCTAAATGCATAGATAAAAGATGATGCTCAATCGAGAAGGTCGTCGTTCTCGAAGTCTTTTGCAGTAAACATTGTTGGCGGCTGAACAGCCGCCAAGTTTGTTTCAGGTAGAGACTTCTGGCTCGCCTGGTACAGATCCTGAGGTGACGAGGAGTGCAGCAGTTTCTGGACCAATGGCCAGTCATGCCGCATCTATGGCATTTATCCTCCCAGTTCTTCTTAGGAAGTGACACTTGCTCGGTGTTCTTTCGCTTCCAAGTGAAGTTTCGCTTTCACTTATTGTTTTTGTTTGTATGGGGAGCTGCACCTCTCGGTTGCTTCATTACAGCTTTCCCTTTGGTGTTTTTAGCCTTCCTCTTGTTTTTCCACTTCTGGGGAGAAACGTGGTGGGCTTCAGGGATAGGGGCAGTGCCAACTGGACGTAGGTTATGAGTTGCAAGCAGTAAGTCTCGATTCTGCTCTGCCCTAAGTAGGCATGAGATCAGATCGGAGAATTTCGTGAAATTGCGTTCACGATACTGCTGCATGAGGATTGCATTTTTCTCGTGAAACGAGGTAAATGTATTTTCCAACATGCGCTGTTCTGTCACTTCTTCATCGCACAACTTCAGGCGTGAGGTGATGTTATGAAGTGCAGAATTATACTCAGCGACGGACTTATAGTCCTGTAGTCTGAGGTTTTCCCACTCATAACTGGCACGCGGTAATATAACATCAATTTGATGTTTATACCGTGCTTCCAGCGCTGTCCACAGGTCCTTTGGGTCCTCAACCGTTAAGTATTCGGCCTTTAAGGTCCGATCTATATGTTTCCTAATGTAGATTATGGCTTTCACCTTATCTACATCGGATACAGTGGTTGGAAAGCTGCTGCTAGATGTAGCAGAAGCTTCGGCCGCTGCTGGGGCCGAGAAAAGAGCCAAAGTGGACCCAAGGAGGGCCATCGAACGCAAGTGGAACTTCAGGTCCACTCGCCAACTCAGGTAATTCTTCCCTGCAGAGTCAAGGACTTCGAAATCGACGCTTGCCAATTTAGCCATTTATATATGCAATTTAAAATAAGCATGAATTAATATAAATTAAAATTCACGCATAAAGAAATAAACAAGTAAAAATGCGGGGATCGGCCAGATACCCAAAAAGTACATAGTCCAAAGTTCGTTTACAGTCCATAAAAGAAAAGAAAAATACAACTTCGGAAACCCAAGTTGGGTCACTATATCTGCATTTTGAACCTTCGTCTTCATATGCTGTTGCACCGAGCTTTGGCTTTATATACAAATTTCCTCACTTACAAATTCTCTCAAAAGAAAATAAAAGTGCAAGGAATGTAAATATGTATACAATGGCCGATCCCGAAAGACACATTTTTACTTATTTAAACATCCACACAGTTCTAAATATGCTATAGGCATAAAAATAAACAACCACGCATATATCTCAAGCATAACATATGGTAAAAGAAACTAGAAAATATAATTATCTCGTAGACCACGTGGAAACGTCATACACCGTTAGGTTAGTTGACTAACGGCAGAGCGGTCTCAGGATCTTTAAGATAGTTATATTTTGAAAAATAGAATCCTAGTAAACCATAGATAATAATTTGCAAGAGCGATGTTTAAATAAATTTTTCAACATGGACTATATAAATTAATTGTGATTTTACAAAGTTTTCTCCGAGTTTAAATATGACAATTTTATATCCCGTACAAATATTTCTCATATTTGAAATGCCGAATTTATAAATTATTTTGTAGCTTTGGGCCAAAAAATAGTTTTAATTATATGGGCTTGTGGCCCATTCCGCAGTTATGCATAATCATTTGCCTCTAAATTTTGGCTTCGGGCCAAATTAGAGTTTTAGCTTTTAAAAATAAATTTGTAATTTTATGGGCTTGAAGCCCAACTCGCTGAAATTATAACCCAATGGCCCATAGGGTTTATTTTGTGAAAAACCCTAATCTCTAACCATCTGGTTAGAGATCAGCCGTCATGCCCCTTCACCTTCTCCTCAATGGTGTAGGGAGGGGGGAGAGCATTGCCGGAGCAAGATGCCTCCCCCCACCCCTAAAATTGAAGGGAAAAGAGCCCCCCTTCCTCATTGGCTGAGGGGGTGGGGTGATCGGCCGTGGAGGCACCCCCCTGCAGGGGGGATCGGATGCAAGGCGCCCCCTGCAGGGGGGTTCGGCCGGGAGGCGCCTCTCGGACCGGGAAGCGCCCCCCTGCAGGGGGGGTTCGGCCGGGAGGCGCCCCCCTGCAGGGGGGTTTGGCTGCGGGAGGAGCCCCCCTGCAGGGGGGCCTGTGTGCGGGAAGTCCCCCCCCTCCGGCAGGGGGGTGGGGGTGGCCGCGGGAGGCGCCCGTTAGACCCCATCCCAAGGGGGTCGTTCCGGTTCTTCTTCCCGATGAGAAAAAATTTCATGGCAATATGAAGAAATTACTTTGTAAAAACAAATTTTTCTTTGTATTATTTTAATTTTTACTTGTATGCAAACATGGTAAAATTTTTTATGTATAGTCCGTTGTAATCTATGGGAATAAGAAGTATACCTCTAGATCGATGATCTAGGGACGACCGTAGAAAAGATCCGTAGAAATAAAAATCCGAGCTCCCGAAAGCTTCGAGAATGCCGCAACGCTCCAACGAATCGCCGCAGCAACCAAAGATTCCTTGCGCATAGGGGATCAATTTGGTGGGGATTTTAGGCTTGGATTCTTGCTCAAGGAAGAACACGTGCTGATAATGTGTAGGAAAGTGATAGGACTCAAGAGAGAGAGGCAAACTTTCTTAGCAAAAGAATGAGTAACCATGGCACTAGGCCATGGTTCTCTATATATTCATGTAGAGAGGGGAGATGGAGGGCCTCAAGGAGACCAAGGGTCCCCATTACTCATAGTAATGGGGATCAATGAAGTGGGTAATGAAGGAGGGACGGCCAAAGGCCTCCCTCATTCATAACATTACATATATATTCTAAGAGTTTTGGTTGCAAAGGAAACAACTAATAATTCGCTGGGAAAATCCTTCTATCGTTCAAGATTTACTAATCCCTAGGTATCAGGGTGTATATATTTAGGCCAATCTTCCCGTATGATGCTGGCCGCATGTTAGAGTTTGAAGTAAGAGGAACATGAAAGCGTCCATATTCTCAAAATCCAACCATTGAAGTTCTTATTTGATATTGATTTTGGTGAAATACATGCTCGCAAGGCTTTGAAGACACTAAATTCCTCAAAAGGTGTAAATTTTCTTTTCCGCTGCAAAGGGTTATAGGAGGGGAATTTGGGAAAAATGTATAGGGGCTTAATAAAATTTTGGGTCTCGCATCGTGAAGATATGATGATCACAGACTCATATGCCTTGCAAGTAGAGATTATTAGAGACAATCAAGTGTACTCTCATGTCTCTCACACTTGAGATTTAATAGCAAACTGAATTTCATTTATTATTCTTTAATTAAAAATAAAATAAGGTTGAGATCTTTTTATTGGCTTACAGCTTGAACCGACTTCTAATATAACCGATGTGGGATTGAAGAAATTATCAAAATAAGACATTGATTAAAATAAAAGAAGACTCATGCAACTCCTACTAAAAGGAAACTAAAAAATCAAGTGAAAAATTACAAAAGACTCAAAACAAACTTAGAATAATTTTTTTTAAAAGACCCAAATACTAATTGAATCTGCATTAAAATAGGATCCCCATAATTCTACCGGGTTTTGAGAACTTCACTATTGGATGAATGGTGATAATGATGCACATTCAAGTAAAATTCAAATGCCTTCTTTGGTTCTTTGGTTTGAATAGACTTGTCCTTGAACTTTAAAATGAAGTGGAATGTATATTTGCAGATGTGTAATATCTGGAAACATACCAAATGCACAAGAGCTAGAAGGTGTGTAAAACTGTTGATTGAAAGGTTGTGGAGGATCAAGAATGTTGAGGTTGATGTACTCAACTAGCTTAAGTGGGACCTTCAAAGTTTCAAACACAATTTTGGCATAGAATCATTATGTAACCCATGCTCTAGCACATGATTGTGCTCTACGATAGGCATAGACTCAGGCTCGAGCTCGATTCGATCACATGATCAATCTTGAACACAAGCAAGGATGCAGACTCGAGCTCCGGTTTAAGCTCTGGATCGCGCTCTTTTTTGATTGACTTTTATAAAGCTTCTATAATAATATATGTTCAGTATCTATCTATGACTCCATGTGAGGAATAAAATCCACGTGTTGCCCTGCTAGATGTCTTGTAGATAACTCTAATACAGCTTGGATATGTTGTAACTGTTTTTTGATATGTGTAAAAACTATTAGATTGTTACTGTTGTGAATGTTTCCCGAGATACCAATATCGAAGGTCAAGTGTCTTATGCACTTATTGTTCACATCCTTCAATATGCTCTTTTAACCAATAGTAGGCATCTTCTCGGAGTTTATGTCAAATGTAATTCAGTTAGGATGCGGTAAGCAAAAAATCTTTCAATATGAGATTCTTATTCTTCATACCTTTGATAATCATCAAATCTGTAGAAAATTAGGATATTAAGGTTACACTCTACTTTAGATGGGTAATGCTTAGGAGAAGTCATAAAAATATGCAATAAAGTAAGCGAACTGTTTAAAATTAAAATAATCTTAAATCTTATCCGAGCTCATGCTTGGCTTAAATAGATTAGAAATTAGGCAAATTGGGATTGAAACAGCTTCAGAATCATCAAAATAGCAAAATGAAATGAAAACCAGCTGAAAAGCCCTCATAAAGTCCTTGAAGATTGGCAAACTGCACAGTGTAGCAGCTAAGTTGACACAGTAGCTCGACTAGTAGCCTAGTCAATGTGGTTTAGCTTCGTCAGCGGTTCAGTCGGCTCGGGTCAGCTCTGATCAGCTCAGTCGATGCCGATTCAAACTTATGAAACATGTTAGCTTTAATTGGCTCTCATCGGCCTTGAGATCGGCTCAGTTGGAGCCAGCTTAGATGGTTTAACTTGTCATAAAAAATGATGGAACTTATAGACTATAGGGACGCGGTTGGTCTCAAATTCGAAGATTTTCGAAGCTGAACTTTGTTAGAATTGGGTGTTGCGATGTTGGTGAGTGACGATAAAGCTTTATGGGGATGTGAAAGGGGTTGTTTGATGCAAGGTTTGAGGTTTCGGTTTCGGTATCGGTATCGCTCTCTCGAAAATTTAAGTTTCGGTATCGGTATCGTCCGTTTCGGCGGTATCGGACGTGGGTTTCGGTTGGTCAGTATCGGTAGTTTTAAATACATAAAATCTATTAGATACGTAAAAAAATTAAAGTAGCTACAATTTTGCCTTGCACACCCACCGTTTTACTTTGCGCACGTACCACTTATTTGCAAGTTTGTCTTAGAGTTGCTTTGTGCACATACCATTTTGATTTATGCACATATCACTTATTTACAAGTTTGCCATAAAATATCTTACTCTACACATCTATAACTTATTTACAAGTTTAACCTTCAAAATTTCCCAATCCTCCTACGCACGTCGTTCTCCCTCTCTCTCTCTCTCTCTCTCTCGGTCCTCTCTCTCTCTCTCTCAGGGGCGGCGGGAGCGACAGAGGAGCGGCGCGCCGTCGGTGCCACAGCAGGCGGCGGCGGCGAGGCGCGGAGGCAGGCGGCGGCAGGCGGCGGCGAGCGGCGGCAGGCGGCGGCGAGGTAAGTTCGATTTCTTTTTTTTTTCAATTTCTTCCATTTTTCTTCTTCTTCCTCCTCTTATTTTCGATTTTGATCCCTTTTTTTCACATTTGCTGGCCGAAACCCTAGGGCTTCGGCCAGTTTCGCCCGATACTCGACGAAACCGGCCGAAACCCTAGGGTTTCGGCCGATACCGATTTTCTGTCGCAGTTTCGGACCGGTACTGGGCGGTACCGGTCCGATACGCCCGATACCAAGAGGTATCGGGCGATACCTCAAACCTTGGTTTGATGACGTCGATTATGGTGACGAAGTCGATTAAAGGTCGAGGATGATGATAACATTAATTGTTTTTGATGTTGCTGATAATAACGAGGATGTGGATAGTGGTGATTGTAGTGGCGAGAGTGGAGGAAGATGGTGATGGTGGATTGTTGTGACTATGGTTTCTAGCGGGGAAAGGTAACGATGACGAAGTAGAATAATAATTTGGTTATCGAAGTAGAATAATAATGTGGTTATCTGAGTTCTCTTTTACCTTTTTCTTTTTCGTTATTTTTTAATTTTTCTTTATTTTTTTCTCTTTTTTGATTTGTTAAAACTAAAGAAAATGCGGAAAAATGAAATTTTTTAGATTTGACTTTGGTACCAAATTCGATGCATGAAAGAAAAGAAATAGATTGTGGAGGGGGAATTTTGGAAAAATATTTAGAGATTTGATAAATTTTTACGCCATACTTATTAAAAATTTTATGATCCCCGAGTCTCACACCTTAGACGTGGAGATTTTGCTGATATCACATCCATGCAATCAAACCCAATTTCATGTCATCTATGCTCATGATTTAATGGCAAATCGAAGTTTAAATAAAATTTTCATTTATTATTCTCCAATTAAAAATAAAACAATTGAGGTCTTTTTATAGGCTTGCAATTTGAGCCAACTTCTAATATAATTGATGTGAGACTAAAGAAAGTACTAAAATGTGAAAATGACTAAAAATAAAAGATGACTAAAGCAACTCTTATAAAAAGGAAATTAAAGACTCAAATGAAAATTAAAAAAGGCCTCATTTAAACTTAAAATAAAAAGATATAAATGACTCAAATACTAATTTGAATCGAAATTGGATCCCCATCAAATCCTTATAGAGTAACCTTAAAAGTTAGCAACTATAAACCTTTAGGTGCGATATCCAAAGTTGGCAAAATTCTAGCAGTTCTCCACTTGGATACTCCAGAATATTGTAGTCACAACAATCCACATTTTTCTTTTAGGATTCTCCATAAATTTTTAGATGCCAGTATATCCACAATAGAATCATGTGAAAACTAAATGAATAAATAAAGTGGCGCCATGTAATTTGATAGATTCGTGGTAGAAGGGGGTGGCAAAAGGTTAGGGCAACGAGGAAAATCAACGGCAAATGCAAATGAGGACTAAAGCAGTGGCAAAATTGTAATTCTGTCAACCAGTGACATATTTGTAATTTCTGGACACATGGACAGATTTGTAATTTCTGGACACATGGACAGATCTGTAATTTTATGAAAGTCAGCTTATTATATGTATGTGGGCTGTGGACTATCAGCAGTTCCACTACATATAGCCCAGTCGGAGAGTAGGACATGTGGACTTTAGCATTGATAACATGGTTCGCAAGCTAAAGTGCCAGTATTTGAGGGGGGGAACCTTATGAATGGGTCTACCAGGCAGAAAGATACTTCGCCGTGAATCATTTGACAGAGAATGAGAAGGTGATGGCAACATGTATATGCTTGGAGGGAAAGACATTGCCATGGTATCAATTGAGGGAGCAGCGGTAGCCTGTTCATTCATGTGAGAAGTTTAAAGACTGATTGTTGGATCGATTTCGAGACACTCAGGAGGGAGATTTACACGAGCAGCACCTTGCTCTCATATATGAGGGTATCGTCGGGGACTACATGGAAATGTTCGAGATGCTCTCGGGTCGGGTGAAGGGGGTACCTGAAGCGGTGGTATAGGAAAATTTCATGAAAGGGCTTAAAGCGAGCATCAGAGCTGAGCTCTGTTTATTGAGGCCGATGGGGCTTGGGAAAATAATGGAGCTGATCCAGATGATGGATGACAGGAATAATGCAGAGCGGCTGGCAGGGGAGCAATGGGCGGGGTCACCTTCAACACCTGTGTAACTATGGAAATACAAAAGTTTCAACCAACGACAGGTCAAATAGGCCCAAAGAAGATCAACAAGCTCCAAACTGACTACAGGTTCAAGTGCCTTACGGAGGCGGAGATCCAGAACAAGCGGTCCAAGGGTTTGTGCTTCATATGTGACTAGAGGTTCCCGCCGGGACATTACTACCGGGATCACGCTCTTCAGTTTTTGATGGTAAGAGAAGATGCCATCACATCTGTTAGGTATTGGTGTTTTAGACCAATATTGTTTTGATGATGATCACAACTTTATGTTGTTGCTAATGACTCTCAATGTTTTAGTCTCATCTTTATCTATTGAAGAATAGCATTTTGGAGACTAAAAGCTTGGTGCAAGGATGGACACCAAAAGAAGCATTGCCAAAGCTTGGATCTTGATGAAGGAAAGCTCATCAAGAGGTGTCAAAGCTTGGAAGATGATGGGGAGATCAAGACTACTCATGCTAAAGACTTAGACTCTAGGAGAAGCAATTGTAAACCATGTAATTCTTATTACTTGCTTTTTTTTTTTGAGTTTAGGACTTTGTAATGCCTTGATAGATGGTCATACTCATTCATGTATATGCATTAACCATCTTAGTGAATCTTAGGATCTTCATAGAATCCAA
Organism: Scilla litardierei; assembly: GCA_030789695.1. NCBI lineage: Eukaryota > Viridiplantae > Streptophyta > Magnoliopsida > Asparagales > Asparagaceae > Scilla > Scilla litardierei. Next base: position 175,079,475 of record CM061141.1, on the reverse strand, counting down.
ATCCAATAGGTTCCTCATGTCATGAACTTACTTGAAGTTCCTGGCCTTCCAACAGGCGCTTGCTGAAGGCTGGACATGCGACTGGTGATCACCAGGCACCGGGCCAGCCTTCTACAGGCGGCTGTGATGCACAGCTCAAGTCAATATTCATTGACTCTATCTTGAGCTTTTGGTACAGACGACTGAAGTACAAAAGACATGTGCCTGTCAACCATCAGGCGCCTGGCGATTATTCAGTAGTCGACTGTATGCCAAAGTATGTAACTTGTCAATTCTGTGCTTCATTCCATCTTATAAGTTAGTCGACTGAGGTTCAATTGTTAGTCGCCTGTCATCATTCAGGTGTGGACAATGTTCTACAGTCGTCTGAATGCACAAGTGCGAAAGTTGTCTTTTCCCAGCTTCTTTCCATCCCTCCTACTAATTGCTTGTAGAAGTCTGTTCAGGCGCCTGCGCAGTGTATATGCGCTTGTGTAGTTTTTTACAGTCGCCTGTCCTGGCTCAGATTATAGCCGTTGGGAATAATCTGACCGTTGATCAGTCACCTGTCCGTTGTTCATCAGGCACCTGTCCAAGTCGTAAACTGCCAAAATCTAGCCGTTGCAAATTTTATGTTTTGGCCGTTTGCTTAGGTTTTATGGGGGTTTCTTGGCTTCCTATATATAGGAGGGGGGCTTAGTTCATTTAGAACTCTTGGAACATTTGGTTATCATTAAAGATCATTAAGAATCTCAAAGCCACTCCTATTCTCTCATTTCTCTCTCATGAGCACATTCCTCTTCATGCATTGAAGCTAGCTCAATGAAAATCCTCCAAGTGCAATCAATCTCATCTCAACACTTGGAGATCCTCTTTCATGCCTTGCATACATCATTGAGTAAGTTCATCTCATCAAGACATATGTAAGAGATTATTTGTTTCATCTTTTTCTTAAAACCCTAATTCTCTTTGTGGGACTTTGTTACTCTCTTTGTGGGAGTTTAACCCTGGTGTCGAGGTGATTGTGTTCTTATGTAGGATAACCCTAATTCTCTGTGTGGGAGTTAGTTGCTCTCTGTGTGAGAGTTAGACCTTTGTGTAGGATAAGTTGAGTCCTTGTGAAGGACAAATCCCTTGTGTAGGGTATCTCTTGTATATGGATTGTATTCACTACCTTGTATATGATAATAGTGAATATTTGGTGTGGTTGGATGTACCCAAGTTGGGAAACCAGGATAAAATATCTTGTGTTAGCATTTGCTTAATTGTGTTGAATTATCTTCCTCTCCTCTTGCACTTATGACTCCGCATTTGTAGTACACAATTATTGCTATTACTCTATTCACCACCCTCTAGAGTGTTTGTTGTAAGTATTGCAAGGTATATAGGTCCTTACAGTTGGTAACAGAGCGAGATTTAAGCATACACACAACGATGACATTCAACGCTTCATCGTCTGAAGAAGAAGGTCTATCAACTGGTTATCCCTGCTCTTTAATGGAATGAACTATCCAAGATGGATGAGCCAGATGATCAAACACCTCAAGAAGAACAATCTCTTGGATGTGGTGACTTCGGATGTCTCAGATTCAAACTTCTTGATGGACGTCCACGCCAAAAGGGCTTTGTGCATCTCCACTTGGGATCATGAATGTGATGAAGTTGGATGCATGGAGAATACACATGAAATGTGTAGTTACCTTGAGGCCAAGTACACCGGAGGCGATAAGATTGAGTCAAGCGATAATGAGGTATCTCAAACTCAATCTATTTATTAGTTTAATGATTTTAGTGATAAAAATTCTTTGATTGCTCGTAAGTATAGTGCATATTCTTTTCATGATGAATCTCATGATTGCACTTCTTTGCTTGCTTCTCATATTGCTATGATTAAATCTTTGCATGCCGAGAAAGAAGTTTTTCTTTCTCAAATTTGTGAGTTACGTGAAGAAAATGCTTCATTTAAACGTACTCATATCGTCGATTGTGATACTTTGAGAAATGAGACAATGACTCTTAAATCTCAATGTCGACAATGCTTTGGCAACTTCAACTTTGAAGATGACCAAACCAAGCTCTACTTCTAGAAGCACCTAAAACAAATTTGTGGGGGAGCTTTCTAAGAGGTGTGTCACAATCAAGTCTTCTTTTGGCCAAACATCAACTACGACTAATAAACCAAAGAAGAATCATGCATATATGTACATGCATAAGAAGCCTATTCAAAAACCTATTGGTGTGAATGCTTCTTCATATGTTGATATGCATGATAATTCTACTCATAGGAATAATTTACATTACTTGCATGCTAGAATTAATGTCAATCCTTTGCACGCTTCACATGTTCCTATGCATGGTAGAAATGCTTGTATGAATGTTGCTAATGCTAAATTGCATGTTTCACACACGGAGTACGCCAATGTTTATATTCCACCTCATAAGCGTGCACCCTCACCTCCTACTCATGCCTTATCTAAATCTTCTTAAGAATCCCAAATCACTTTCTTTGTAGATTCCTAAGAATGTTTCTAGGCTTGATAGGAATTCGTATATAGATTCATATGTTCGAAATGTTACGTTTTCATATGACTATTTACTAAAACCAAGCTCCACTTTTGCTTGGTTTCCACCTTGCTAGCTCACCCACATAGTTAGTCATTGCTTGGGTACCATGCTTGTATGTTTACATTTTGTACCCATATTTTGTGAGTGTGTTCCTTACTCCCATTTATGCATGTTTTGTATGTTTAGGGGGAGTATGAATCTTTTGCTTGCTAGAATTAGTTTTTCCATTCATTTGTCACATTGTATGTCATTCTCATTTTGTTTGTGCATATGTGGTGGTTACATTAGGAAATCAAACTTTTCTTAGGTTTGATTCCCTAATGTTTTGGTCTCACACACATATGCATATTGCATGTGTATTATGCTTATATTTCCTTATTTTAGCATACCCATTGATTGTGTGTGATGTTTCATGATTTTGAAATTATTTTTTCATGAAGATGGGACCTTGGGGATTTCATTGTTATACATGCATTTGTTGATACATGTGTATGACAATGAGGGAGTTAGTATGTTGTGTATGATTAAAATTATTTTAAAACATATTTTACTATCATTTTGGGTTAGTTTTTGAGATCATTCTTACATTTTTCACAATTGGTTATTGTGGTCTTAAACCCAACACATTGATGTTGCCAACATTTTTCATGCTATATTTTCTCTTGGCAATATTATTTGTATCAATGATGTTTGATCATTCTATATCCATGCAGTGATACAATTTTGGCCCATGGCTCCAATTATTACTTCAATTGGTAAAGATTACAATTATTTTTTACAATTGATATTAGATCATATAAGTCAACATTTTGATCTTTTCTATGATCTAGGAGGAGCATGTGATAGTGATTGATACCCACTAAAAATTGACAATTAGGTATAATATATCTCTTATTTCTTGTTTTATTTGTCACATTTTTAAAAGGAAATCAATGACAAGAATTATTTCTTGTATGTTGTGTCTACCTTTTTGACAATGACAATGGGGAGATATGAGATTATGTAAATCATTCATATTCATATATGGAGAAAGATATACATATGGTTTATATAATCCTAATCTATTAAATGTCACAATTGATTTGAAGCCTTATTGGTATATTTATTTTCAACTGGTGCATATAAGTAGGGGGAGCTCATTAGCATTGTGCTTTATTTGTTTTTGTTTTACATAATCTGTGTCATCATAAAAAGAGAAGATTGTTAGGTATTGGTGTTTTAGACCAATATTGTTTTGATGATGATCACACCATTATGTTGTTGCTAATGACTCAATGTTTTAGTCTCATGTTTATATAACATTTTGGAAACTAAAAGCTTGGTGTAAGGATGAACACCAAAAGAAGCATTGCCAAAACTTGGATCTTGATGAAGGGAAGCTCATCAAGAGATGCCAAAGCTTGAAAGATGATGGGGAGATCAATGCTACTCAAGCTTGAGGACTTAGACTCGAGGAGAAGCAATTGTAATCCATGTAATTCTTATTACTTGCTTTTCTCCTTTTGAGCCTAGGACTTTGTAATGCCTTGATAGATGTTCAAACTCATTCATGCATATGCATTAACCATCTTAGTGAATCTTAGGATCTTCATAGAATCCAAATCCAATAGGTTCCTCATGCCATAAACTTACTTGGAGTTTCTGGCCTTTCAACAGGCGTCTGCTGAATGCATGACAGGCGACTGGGGCGCCTAGCCAGTCTTCTACATGCGGCTGTGATGCACATCTCAAGTCAATATTCATTGACTCTATCTTGAGCTTTTGGTACATGCGACTGAAGTACAAAAAGACATGTGCCTGTCAACCATCAGGCGCCTGACGATTGTTCAATAGTCGCCTGTATGTCAAAGTGCGTAACTTGTCAATTCTATGCTTCATTCCATCTTGTGGGTCAGTCGACTGAAGTTCAATTGTCAGTCGCCTGTCATCCTTCAGGCGCCTGGGCAATGTTCTACAGTTGTCCAAATTCGCAATTGCGAAAGTTGTCTTTTCCCAGCTCCTTTCCATCCCTCCTGGTAGTCGCCTGCTGAAGTCTGTACAAGCGCCTGCACAATGTACATGCGCCTGCACAGTGTACATGCGCCTGCACAATCATCTACAGTTGCCTGTCCTGGCTCAGATTATAGCCGTTGGGAATAATCTGACCGTTGGTCAGTCGCTTATCCGTTGTTCATCAGGCGTCTGTCCAAGCCGTAAAATGCCAAAATCTAGCCATTGCAGATTTTATCTTTTGGCATTTTGCTTGGGGTTTATGGGGTTTTCTTGGCTTCCTATATATAGCAGATGGCTTAGTTCATTTAGAACTCTTGGAACATTTGGTTATCATTAAAGATCATTAAGAATCTCAAAGTCACTCCTATTCTCTCATTTCCATCTCACGAGTACATTCCTCTTCATGCATTGAAGGTAGCTCAAGGGAAAATCCTCCAAGTGCAATCAAGCTCATCTCAACACTTGGAGATCTTTTTCCATGCATTGCATACATCATTTAGTAAGTTCATCTCATCAATGAATATGTAAGAGATTACTTGTTTCATCTTTTTCTTGAGACCCTAATTCTCTTTGGGAAAATTAGTTACTCTCTTTGTGGGCGTTTGTTACTCTCTTTGTGGGAGTTTAACCCTTGTGTAGGGGTGATTGTGTCCTTGTGTAGGATAATCCTAATTCTCTGTGTGGGAGTTAAACCCTTGTGTAGGGTAGGTTGAGTCCTTGTGAAGGACAAATCCCTTGTGTAGGATATCCCTTGTATATGGATTGTATTCACTACCTTGTGTAGGATAATAGTGAATATTTGGTGTGGTTGGATGTACCCAAGTTGGGGAACCAGGATAAAATCTCTTGTGTTAGCGTTTGCTTAATTGTGTTGAATTATCTTACTCTTGCACTTATAATTTCGCATTTGCACGTTTAATTATTAATTACACAATTATTGCCATTACTCTATTCATCCTCCCTCTAGAGTGTTTGTTGTTAGTATTGCAAGGTATATAGGTCCTTACAACATCAGCTGAGTAGGACGAGACGGGAGGGGGACGAGCACCCTCATTTGGAGTAACGTGTCCCCATGGATTCATGATACCACCTCAAGGACGCGATGATTCTTTGGGGGCGGGGTAATGATAGACTCGTGGTAGGGAGGATGGCTAAAGATTCAGGGCAACGACGGCAAATCAACGACAGAGATAAAGGAGGGTTGAACCAGTGGCAAAGTAGTAATTCTGGCCAATCAGGGGGCAGATCTGTAATTTCTGGATACCAGGGACAAATATGTTATTTTAGGAAAGTCATTCTATTATATGTATGGGGCCTATGGTAATTGGGATTTTATGTTGAATATGAGAGAAGAATTGAGAAGAGATTATGAGTAGGAACCCTAGATTAGTTGGAGAGCGGCATTCCTCTCGAATTGAGGCCATTGTGAGAGTGGTCCTCCTCTCGAATAAAAACCCTAATTTTATCCCCAAATTCTTTGTGGGTCCTAACAGAATTCCCAAATCCTTCTGAAGAAAGGCTTAACTAGCATGATATGACTGATGCCAGCTACGTTATTATATTTTAGGAGGATTATGTCTAAGAAGGTTATACTTTACACACACACACGTGTTATTTTGATTATTTCCAATTTGAGGTTATAACGACTTCTCCCCCGGCAATTATTGTTTATGTTGTTGAAATTATTTTCCATTTTGACATGCTTTTGCTACCAAATAGCATCCTTTGTCTATTTTTACTTTTCAGTCCATGAGTAGATCAGGAGCAAATCAGAACCTCCTCCATATTTTGCAGTTTGGCAATCTACCTTACGGATTTCGTGCCAACACATGGCTTGTTCCTCCATTTGCTGCTCAGTCGCCATCAGCATTTCCTTGCCTTCCAGCGGAAGAAGAGACATGGGGAGGAAACGGGGGTGGTTGGGGAAGGGATGGTAGGAGCGATATGATGCCTTGGGCTGATCAGTTTCTACTTCTCACAGCAATGCCTTGCAAAACAGCAGAGGAGAGACAAGTTCGAGATAGGAGAGCTTTTCTACTCCATAGCCTTTTTGTAGATGTTGCAATTTTCCGGGCCATTGCTGCTGTGCAACATGTTATGGAGAAGCAGATTATTTTAACTTCAGTTCAGAGAAATGAAATCTTGCATTTTGAGACGATAGGAGATATTAGCATTACTGTCACCAAGGATACTTCAGACGCAAGCTGTAAGGTGGATACAAAGATTGATGGGAATAGAACAACAGGGTTGGACTGCAAAAATCTAACACAAAGAAACTTGCTGAAAGGAATCACTGCTGACGAAAATACAGCAGCTCATGTAGGCCAAAATCTTACACTGTTTTAGCTTATAATGATGTTCTTGTAATCATGTTGTAGTTGGAAATATTTTTTTAACTTGCAAAACCTTTTATTACTCATGGAATGCACAGGATTTCACTACCTTGGGTGCCATCAATGTGAGATATTGTGGTTACATTGCAGTTGTAAAAGTTAACAACTTCGACAAAAGCAAGTTGGACATTCCTTTGCGACACATTGGTATTGCTGATCAACCTGATGGTGGAGCTAATGCTTTAAACATTAATAGGTACATGTTGTGAATCTCTCCTTTCATCTATCATTAGCTGCATAATTGATACTTATATATTTGCTGGCAACTTTCAGTTTGAGAATGCTTCTGCACAAAGCCCCTTCACCCGAGCAGAAAAGAATGCTTAATCACACTCAAAGCTCAAAGCACGAGGAACTTGTTGCAGCCAAAGGTTTTGTAGGGAACTTGTTAAAGGACAGTCTAGCAAAGCTTGAGGAAGATGAAACTGCTAACAGCAACTTCATGAGATGGGAACTTGGAGCCTGCTGGATACAGCATTTGCAAGATCAAAAGAATGCTGAGAAAGACAAGAAACATGCTGGTGATAAAGATAAGAAACAAACGGCTGAGAAGGGCAGAAGCGAAACTAGAGTTGAAGGACTTGGAAAGCCTCTTAAAATTCTCAAGAATCCCAAGAAGAAATTAACCAGTGAAGAAAGCTCTTCTGTGGATATAAAAAGTTCTGACAAAGCAATTGTTGGAGAGAACAAAAATAATAAGCACATATCAGTGGAATCCAAGGGAGAAACTAAAGAAGCTGAAAATCAATGTTTACTTAAAGATCTGTTATCTGATCCAGCATTTACAAGACTAAAAGAATCTGAAACGGGACTTCATCGTAAGGTATGTATACAAAGAGAAAAAAACAGTTGGATTTAATTAATGTTTTCTTTTTTTCAATATAAAGACATTTTATCTAGTGCAATACATGGCTTTGCCAAAGGAACTTTGTCCTTGTGCTCCTATAGATTAAATGCGGAGCACTGTTAAGGTGAATGAAAATTGTGTTCTTGGATATTATGTTACACTCAAAATATTCTGTTCAAGTATCCCAATTAAAAGATAATAGGATTGTTGGAGCAACTTGTTTCTGCTTTTGTTTTTCAGTTAAATTACTTACAGATTGTCTGAGTTAAGTAGCTGCTGCTAACAAGACTAAGATGCTTTTTTCATGCATTAGAGTTCTCTTATTTAGTGTCTATCTGAAAGCATCCTTGGTGATCGTGGTCATATATGTGTATCTCTTTCCTACTTGTAATTTTCTACTGCTAGTTTTGTTTATCATTTTCAAACACCTGGAATGTCATCTGGAGTCTGTTTATTTCATTTTTCAGTATATTGATAGACACCTTATTTCTCATTCTTTGCATTTTTCATATTTTAAATGGCAGTCTGTTCTTAAATATGTATAATGTGCCATCTTTTTCAGTATCCAAGACATTAACGATATATGACCAGTGAAAATGTTCCTTAATTGCATGGAGAGTACAAAAATTGAATATTATATAACATGTTATTGCTATTAGAAGAGACTAATCTCTTGTGAACAGTCTCCACAGGAGTTGTCTGAGATGGCTCAGGAATATTATGATGATGTTGCTCTTCCAAAGCTGGTAAGTTGTCAAATATATTTGCAGAAATATTTTTGCAGAAATATATCCGATATAACTCTTTCAGAATGCAATGATCTCAATCACATGGGTTTTGCTTCAGGTTGCAGATTTTGCTTCATTGGAACTTTCACCGGTTGATGGCCGTACTTTAACCGATTTCATGCATACTAGAGGCCTGCGAATGCGCTCTCTTGGGCGAGTTGTAAGTACCCAATACCATGTCACAGAAGTATTTGTTTGGTGTTTGAAATATCTCTTTAGTACTTAACAGTAATTTATCATAATGCCAACTATGCTTTCTATTTTACCATTTACTGTATACTGTTTTGCTCTTTCAGCAGTCTACATATAAAAAACCATATTACCTCGTCAAACATGCTATGCCTCTTCTTTTTGTTACCTTGGACTTTGTTCACACTTCACAGTCACTGGATTCTTTTCCTGCATGAGCAGAAGTCCCTTCGTTGTTGTTGGTAGACAGTTACTTTCTTTATTTTTAATTTTTTGGTTTACACTTTGTTATCCAATCATAAGCTGTCAATTTTTAATGCTGATTATTATTTTTTCTTGCACTTGCTGTGCCATCTACAGTCAGTATTCATAGCTTAACCTGTCCCTGACTTTACTATTCATATTACCTTTGTGATGCTGAACAGGAAGGGATTTTTCTAATGGTCGATGAAGATCTAGGGTTTTAGAAATTAGGGGTTTGAACAAAAGGGGGAAAATTTGGAAATTAGGGCTTCATACTCAAGCAAATCACTTGCATCACATCTCAATATTAGTTGGTAGAAAATTCTTATTTATTTCATTGTCTTATACAAAAGGATACATTGCCTTATTATAGGCTAAAAATCCCATCAAGTGCCAATTTGGGGTTGAACCCAAACAAGTAGACTTAGGCCCAACGGTTATTAAAAGCCTAATACTAAACTAGCATCCCAAATAACATAACTGGCATGCAAAAAACAAAGATTGAAATAAAGAATAACAACTCAAATATGTCTTTCTGGGTGTAGGATCCTCATAACCTTGTTCATAGATTGTTTTTTTCTTTATTTTTAATTTCTTGGTTCACCTATTTTTTCTTATCATCTGCAGCCAATTATAACGACTGATTATAATTTTCTACCAATACTTATTGTACTATCTATTTTCTTAATTTATTCCTAGCTTAACTAGTCGTAGACTTTCTCATTCGTGGTACCTTTGGTGCTCATTTTATTCGAGGAGTTGATTTTTCCATTGAGATATCAATATCTTTTCTCCTTACATTATGTCAAGATAGTAAGGAGCTGGGTCCCGCATATTTTGATGGTTCTGAGGGTCCTCTGGCTGCCGACGAGTGGATAAGGAACATTGAGGATAACTTGGCAATGGCGAAGATTAACCCGGCTGGATGGGTTGATCTGGCTAAGAGGCAGCTGAAGGATAACGCCAGGAATTGGTGGGATGCTGAAGAGAAGATGCTGGTGGAGCCGATCGTCTGGGCTACCTTCAAGTCCAGATTTGATGGAGAGTTCTTCCCGAAGGCTGCTAGACAGGTGATGCTGCAGCGCTTCATAGATCTGAAGCAGGGGAGCTTGTCGGTGGATCAGTACCACCAGGAGTTCACGAGGCTCAGTCGGTTTGCACCTAAGATGGTGCAGGATGCCGATGAGAAAGCTCAGCGATTTCTTCAGGGACTTGCCTTGGAGCTTCAGAGCTTTGTGACCTCTTCTGACTTGGAGACATATCAGAAGGTTCTGATTGCTGCGAGGCGGCAAGAGTTAAATTTGAATCAGAGGAAGGGACATGTTTCTGGAGCTGGGAAGAGGCCTATGGAGCAGGCCAGGGCGGTGGTTAGGCCTGGTTTCAAGCCTAGTCATCCGGTGCAGTTCAAGAGGCCAGGAGGGCCTATTCTGAAGACTTGCCATTTCTGTGGCAAGACTGGACACCTCAGGGATCAGTGTAGGAGGTTTCTAGGGCAGTGCATTGTCTGCGGAGATCCTGCCCACACCATCCGGGAGTGTCCGAAGTCGAGGCAGCCTTGGCGGGCTCCTATTGCAGCACAGCCGTTGCAGCAGCGAGCTCCTGTGCCCGTTGGACGTGGAGCGCCTCTTGTTCCACAGAGACAGGCTTTTCGGCAGGCTGTTCCGCCGAGAGGGCAGGCCTTTCTGATGACTGAGGAGGAGAGCATGGCCGTGGATGAAGTTATTGCAGGTAACGCTCATTCTAGCTATTTATCTTCCTTAGTTAGTTTGATTTTGATTATTTTGGGTGCTTGCTCATGATTGTTTGCTAGAATAGGATTTGATTGTTAATTGCTTGTTAGGTGTGATTTTGGTGTGCACATTTCCTGCACGAGTCCTCTTTGACTCTGGTGCATCGATGTGCATTATTTCTCGGAGCTTCGTGGAGAGGCATTCCTTGTCGACATCCCCTCTCCCCAAGAGTTGGAATATCGTCACAGGGAATGGTGTGGTCTCGGTGCATCGTGGTTGTAATTCTTGCTCGTTGGTGGTCTGTGGACATGAGCTTTTCGCTGATTTCATTGTCCACGACATCATCAACTATGATGCAGTTCTTGGGATGGATTGGCTTGCGGGCTTCTATGCTACGATCGACTGCAGGAGGAAGAAGGTGGTGTTCGAGATCCCCGGACATCCAGTGTTTGAGTTCAGTCGTGGTAGCAGTTCGCTTGGTCCTGTCAGATTTCGGGCCAGGCCGGTGGAGGCTGTGGCTATGCAGATGGAGCTGGAGTGGCCAGCTGTGGTGCGAGATTTTGGCGACGTCTTCCCCGAGGAGATGTCTGGTTTGCCGCCTGATCGAGCTTTGGAATTTTCTATCGATCTTGTTCCAGGTGCGCAGCCAATTTCGAAGGCGCCGTATCGTATGGCACCTGCAGAATTGGAGGAGTTGCGGAAGCAGTTGGATGAGCTGTTGCTGAAGGGTTATATTAATCCTAGTGTGTCTCCGTGGGGAGCACCGGTGTTGTTGGTTAAGAAGAAGGATGGTTCGCGTCGCATGTGCGTGGACTATCGGGAGTTGAATGCGGTAACCATTAAGAATAAATACCCGTTGCCTCGCATCGATGATATTTTTGATCAGCTTGGAGGTTCGAGGGTGTTTTCTAAATTGGATCTGAGGAGTGGTTACCATCAGTTGAAGGTGAAGAAGGGAGATGTTCCGAAGACAGCGTTCAGGACGAAGTATGGACACTATGAGTTCGTGGTTATGCCTTTCGGCGTAACTAACGCGCCCGCAGTTTTCATGAATCTGATGAACCTGATTTTCTACGACTTTTTGGATAAGTTTGTCGTTATCTTTATTGACGACATTCTGATCTATTCGAAGTCGGAGGAAGAGCATGCCTCGCACTTAAGGACGGTGTTGGAGATTTTGAGGAAGCATCGGTTGTATGCTAAGTTTTCGAAGTGCGAGTTTTGGCTGGATCGAGTTGCTTTTCTCGGTCATGTGGTGACTGGAGATGGTATTTCAGTGGATCCCGAGAAGATTCGGGCCATCAGGGAGTGGCCTGTTCCGTCGTCGGCGTCTGAGATTCGGAGTTTTCTTGGACTTGCTGGTTATTATCGGCGATTCATCAAGGACTTTTCTCGTATTGCTGAGCCGATGACCAGGTTGACGCGCAAGGATGTTGCTTATGTTTGGTCGGGTGATTGTGAGGGTGCTTTTGGTGTTCTGAAGGAAAGGTTGACGACTGCCCCTATTCTTGTCGTGCCTGATCGCAGCGGTGGATTTGAGATCTTTTGCGATGCTTCTGGCAAGGGTCTCGGTTGTGTGTTGCATCAGCATGGGCATGTTGTGGCGTATGCGTCTCGTCAGCTTAAGGTTCATGAGAAGAATTACCCGACGCATGATTTGGAGTTGGCTGCCGTTGTGTTTGCTCTTAAGATTTGGAGGCACTTCTTGCTGAGTGAGAAAGTGAAGATTTTCACCGATCACAAAAGCTTAAAGTATATTTTCACTGAGAAGGAGCTCAACATGCGACAGCGTCGGTGGTTGGAGCTTATGGCGGATTATGATATTGATTTGCAGTTTCACCCTGGCAAGGTGAATGTGGTTCCGGATGCTTTGAGTAGGCTTCCGGCGGTGATGATTTTGACCTCGCAGTGGAGATTGCAGCAGGATTTTTGCGAGTCTGGCGTGGAGATTGTTCTTCCTGGAGAGGCTTCTTCGTTGATGTACATGCAGGTACAGTCGACGATCGTGGATCGGATTAAGGCTGGCCAGGCTGAGGATCCGAAGTTGGTAAGGATTCGGGAGATGGTGGAAGCCGGACTGCGGACTGACTTTTTGATTCATGAGGATGGCTCGCTGAGGTTCGGAGCCAGGTTGTGTGTGCCCGCTGGGGATATCAGAGAGGAGTTGATGGTGGAGGCACACAGTTCGCCGTATTCTGTGCATCCTGGTGGCACCAAGATGTACCAGGATCTTCTTCTGAATTATTGGTGGCATGGTATGAAGAGGAGCGTGGCTCGGAGTGTAGCCAAATGCTTGGTTTGCCAGCAAGTGAAGGCGGAGCATCAGCGTTCGGCCGGGTTGCTACAACCGCTTCCGATTCCGGAGTGGAAGTGGCAGCACATCACTATGGATTTCGTGACTGGACTACCTCGGAGTCCGAAGCAGAATGACGCGATTTGGGTGATCGTAGATCGGTTGACCAAATCTGCGCACTTTATTCCGTTCCGAGTGGGACAGTCCACTGAGGCGCTAGCAAGGAGATATATGGAGGAAGTTGTGCGACTTCATGGAGTCCCCGTGAGTATCGTGTCTGACAGAGACACGAGGTTCACAACTCAGTTCTGGCAGAGTTTGCAGAAGAGCTTGGGTACGCGTCTGAGTTTCAGCACGGCGTACCATCCGCAGACGGATGGCCAGTCCGAGAGGACGATTCAGATTTTGGAAGACATGCTGAGGGCGTGCATGTTGGATTTCAAGGGTTCGTGGGAGGACCATCTACACTTGGTGGAGTTTTCCTACAACAACAGCTTCCAGGCGAGTATTGGCATGGCGCCTTTCGCCGCTCTTTATGGGAGGAAATGTCGATCGCCATTGAGTTGGGATGACGTTGGTGATCGGGAGTTGTTGGGACCTGAGATGATCGTGGAGGCCGTGGATATCGTCAGGAATATTCGGGAGAGGTTGAGAATTGCTCAGGACCGTTTTAAGCATTGGGCGGATGCTAAACGTCGTCCTTTGGAGTTTCAGCCGGGCGACCATGTGTTCTTGAAGATTTCCCCGAATCGTGGTGTGATTCGTTTCGGGAAGCGTGGAAAGTTGAGCCCGCGATACATTGGACCATTTGACGTTTTGGAGAGGGTTGGCGAGGTAGCTTATCGCTTGGCCTTGCCGCCATCTTTGGAAGGAGTTCACAATGTTTTCCATGTGTCGCAGCTTCGTCGATACATTAGCGATCCGTCTCATGCGGTGGATTTTTCGGAGATTACCGTTCGCCCCGATATGACGTATGACCAGCATCCAGTGCAGATTCTGGACAGGCGTCAGAAATCGCTTTGGAACAAGATTGTCAATCTTGTGAGGGTGATATGGCGACACGGTTCACCTGGAGAGTCTACTTGGGAGAATGAGGATGAGATGCGAGAGCGTTTCCCACTTTTGTTTCCGGACTCGTGAGTTTTTGGAAATTCCGAGGACGGAATTTTTCTTAAGTTGGGGAGGATGTAACGACTGCTTTTCTTGTATCTGATTATAATATAATATAATATATGTTTTGGTGGATTTTCTCCTGTGTGTGTGGTTTTCGTCTCCGTAGATTTCATTTTCGATCGATTCGTCGTATTTTCTCACTTCTTCCTTAGGATTGTCGATTTCGAAGTATGTCACTCGTGACGGACTTCATAACGGTCATATCTAACTATTAGATCAAGCCTAGGAGTCTTAGGATTCGATCACGGGGCCTCGCGCTCCGTATCAGAACTTTTCTGTGCTCATTAGCCGGTGTAAGAAGGGCCACCGACCGACTAGATGACGATCCAGTCGGTCGGCAATCCTTCTTGGACCGACTAGTGAGCTTTCTAATTTTCTGAAGAAGCTACTGTTTATCGTTAGTCGGTCGAAGAACGTTGGTTGACCGACTAGGTTGCAAACTAGTCGGTCAGCAATGCTTCTTGAACCGACTAACTCATCATCTTATTTTTGTATCAGTTACTGTTTACTCTTAGTCGGTCTAAGAACGTTCATCGACCGACTAGATGCTAAACTAGTCGGTCAGTACTTGTTCATGGACCGACTAATTCTAGATCCTAATTTCACCTGTAGCTACTGTTTACACTTAGTCGGTCTGCATTGGTCGACCGACCGACTAGTTGTCAAACTAGTCGGTCAGTGGTTGTTCTTTGACCGACTAACTAGTGCTGTAAACCCTAGTTTTGCCCTAGCCGCCAGCCTAGCCTATAAATACCCAACCCAAACGTTTTCTTCCCCTCCAACTCGACCCTAAACCCTAAAATCGCCCCCATTGATCCCCCACCTTCCTCCAAGCTCCATTGCTTCATTCCAAGCCCTAAATCCATCATCCCAACCATCCATCTACCCTATCTACCTCTCATCTTCCTCAAATCACACCCAAAATCCATCAAATCCCCAAAATCACCCAAAACCCTAGTTTCCCCAAACTTCTCCATTCGCTTCCAGATCTGATCCTAGGGTTCCCCGGAGTGTTCCTTCCGTCTCCTCTCGGTAAGAAATCGATCTACCGTTGTTTTTATAACTCATTTATAATTTTGGTGAAACCCTAATTAATTTCAAGTGTTTGGTGCTTGTTTCCCCCATAACAGCGATTTCCCCCGTAGATAGCATCCGTGTGACGAAGTGATCGTAAATCCCCGGTGTTAGGCAAGTGAAACTTGCATCTCTTGATTTAGGCCATGTCTTAGGCCATTTACCTTGCTTTAGCGTAAAAGAGACTAGACGGTGAAAGGATAGCCGTCTAGACGCCATTGACCTAGCTTGACAACGAAGCTTGGTCCGTCACTTTCATCATGCTTGTATGTCACGTTTACTTTCCTTAACGGTACGCGTATTAACTGTTCATGTCATCCATGCATCCTTAACTGCTATTGCATTTTAACTGCCATGTTTAATTTAAATAAACGGTACGCGAATATCTGTTCATGTCATTGCATTTTGCCTGTCACGTTTAATTTAATTAACGGTATGCGAATTATCTGCTTATGTCATTGCATGCTTGAATACTCATCGTGATTGCGTACCATCGCTACATACTAGTGTTACTGGTTCCGGCTAGGTGCACCCCTACGCCATACTTATCAAATACACTTTCTGGCTCGTGTTCCAGAAGACGAGCTCATCACAGCCTGCGGGCAATAGGGCACTCGTTGAGTGATCCCTTGTACTTGATACTTGAACACAGCCTGCGGGCAATAGGGCACTCGTTGAGTGATCCCTTGTACTTGTACTTGTTACTTGACATTACATGTCACAACAACCCCTCGCCACTTGTACTATACTCTACCTTACTTGTTACTTGACATTACATGTCACCCCTACTACTTGATACTTGCCACGTGTACTCTCCTTTACCTCACTTGTTACCACCGTACTTTAATTGCCATGCACCATGATTTAATTGCTAGGTTGCTAGTTTACCATTATTCCCGTTTCCTTGCACAAGTCTTTCGACTTGCTGACATGTGCCCCTTTTCTCTTTTGGGTGACACATGTTAGAGCCCGAGCCTGAGTTACTAGTTGAGGACGAGGTGTTTGCTGACGCCGAGCCCGTGCTTGTGTTTGACGGGGAGTACGTGGACACTGGGGACCAGTCCTAGTGTCTTCGTTGTGTTTTACTTTTGTTAGACAGCTGTTTTGTTATCGGTGCGTAGCACCTATACTTTGTTGTTGTTGTTGCTTTTGTTGGCCTTGTTCTGGGCCTTTAGACTCTTCTCTTTTAGCCTGGTGGCTTTTCTGGATGTTGGACTTATGTTGATGTTGGACAATGTATGAGATGTGAGATTTTATTTCAGTCTCTCCTTGTATTATTATTGTTATTCTGTTGTGGTTACAGGGACCTGCTTATGTATTATTGACGCTTATCGGGTTTGGGGCTTCATAGCTCCTCTCCCGTGCGGACCTTTTCACGTCTCGCCTCCATTTTAGGGAAGCGGGTCGTGACAGTGTGTGTGTAAAGAAAAGTAAGGGATGATATATATATGAAGGGTTAGCCATCATTTGTGGCAACTCACTATTTTCCCCAAATCAACAATAGTATTATAAATAAGGGATCTTAAAGAGAAAAAAGATCAACTTTTCCTAACCTTTCTCCAAAATTCTCTCTAATTTCTATATAGCCACCAATTTTGAAACCAAAACCCCAGTTTTTTTTAATTATTTCCTCCAAACAAATCAGCTCCAACCTCCCAAACCGATCTCATTTCACCACCTGCAAATCATTCCACCATCAAAGCCCTCTGGATAAAAAATATTTTTAGGGTTTTGTTGGGGAAATTTGATCGCGAGAGAAAACCTTAGGGTTTCAATTTGGGGAGATCTCGCCGACATTGTTTTCACATTTGATTTGTGATTAGGCATTTCGTTTAAGAACATGTGAAGATTTGGTTTTTTCAGTCAAGAAAACAATCGCTAGGTTTTCTGATTTTGCATATTTTGTTCTCGAAAAACACCACCTTTCATCCTTTATGGCTTCGCTCATAATCGGTAATATTTGATCCGATCAAGAGGGAAAAACAATCGAAATCGTGTCATTTGAATCCGAGCAACTACAAATGTCTTTGTGTAGATCCGGTAGTTCTTCGATGTTCACTCATCTCTGACCTTATTGACACATCTCTAATGCCTTTCCAGCATCCTTGGTCAACAACAATCATTTATGGTTGGATTCTGTGATGGACAAAGTGACACTAGAGGGGGTGAATAGTGTCTTATAAAATTAAACCAAGCAAGATAATAAGAGATTTACCCATTATTACTAATATAACAACCAGATTTGCAACGGAAAAATAATGAGTAATGACAAGCAAACTAGAAAAGTAATCGTAAACACAAGAATATATACTTGTTTGGTCTCCCTGACATATATTCCCGTCCCCAAAATTTCTATTTGAGATTTTCCACTAGTCCTTCTTACAAATCTACAAGGGTAAACCGTGCAATTTGGAAAATACCCTTACCAATTGCACACACTAATCTCAACACCATAATATTGAAAATACACTCAGACCAGAAATGAGACCAGAAAGCAAAATCACCTCAACAATGGGGGGGGGGGAATTTAAAGAGAAAAAGAATACAATATTCATTTTGCCTTGAATTTATGTGCATGTGTATATAGAAGTGATTAAGGAGATGAATTTCAATTCTGTAGGATAAGAACGTTGGAGAATAAAAATTTTACTTTTCTTTTGGCTTTAGGAAGGATATGAAATCAAGGATTATATTGGCCAAAGATGTCTCTTGTTGTTGTGGAACAAATGCGGGTTAATCCCTATTTATAGAGTTAAATATCTATAAAAAGACTAAAAAATACACATTCAAACGACCAGTTTTTAGAAATCAACGCATCCATCAGTATAATTATTAATCGACTAATTGTATAATTATTAGTCGACTAGAAGAATTATTGGTCGATTAATAGCTTAGATGGAAAGAAGTATTGGCAACCTGCATTAGTCGAGTAACATTGCCTATTAGTCGACTAGTAGCTTATGTTAGTCGACTAGACATGTTTGAATTGAAAGAGAAGAATAGTTTTCATGTATTAGTCGACTAACTGTTGTGTTAGTCGACAAATAGAAGAGTGTAAGGACCCTATCTATGGGGAAAACACTAGAAGTGGGGGTTGAATAGTGTTTATGCAAATTTAAAAGGAATTTACGCCAAATAAAATGCAATCCAACAAATAGTGCGGAATAGAAAAACAACCCAAAGAGAAATACACGCAAACGCAGTTATGTTTCAAGGGTTCGGATTACCCAAGTCAACTCCCAACTTGTTCCCGGTAATCCTACGTCCCTACCACCCGGATACCACCGGATACTCAAGTTAGAACCATAACTTAAGGTTTCCTTAAAAACCCACTTGTAGCAACCCTACAAGTGCAATCGAATACAATCGATGTCCTTGACTCCCACAACCAGGGAGCAAGCAAAAACCACTCTCACAACCGAGAGCACAATTCAAATAAAGAAGTTATGAAATCTGACAGCAACACTTACAATCACCTATGCCTTGAAGTAGAACTTGAAGGAGAAGTGTAATGTGTGTTGAAGAACTCTCTTGGAAGAGAGGAGAAAAAGCCCTTTCTCTTGACTGCACCAAATGCCTAGAAGATCAATCTTTGGTTCTAGGTTGGAGAGCAAGAGAACAAGATTTGGAAATACTTAGGGCTTTGGATTTGAAAGCTTTGATCTTTGGAAATGAAAGCTTGAAGGATTTTGCAATGAATGAGTAACCTTCCAATGAAACAGTAGAAGCTCTATTTATAGCTTTCTCAAATCCACAAAACAGTTTAGGCAAAAACCCAATCGAAATCCGTGAGAAAAATCTCAACGGATATAATCTGAACTTGCGACATGCGACTGTTGAACAAACCACAAAACAGTTTAGGCAAAAACCCAATCGAAATCCGTGAGAAAAATCTCAACGGATATAATCTGAACTTGCGACAGACGACTGTTGAACAAACCACAGTCGACTGTTGCACAGTCAGCAAGGGTAGGTGAGAATTCATAATGGTAACTTACCACGTGGACAGTCGACTGATGAAGCCAAGACAGTCGTCTGTAAAACCAACAGGCGACTGTACAATCTTCGACAGGCGACTGGTCGAGAGAAGAGTAAGTTAGATAAAATACTGGAAATCTCACAAGATACAGGACAGACGACTGATACAAGGAACACAGTCGACTGTCAATCAGAACAGGCGACTGTATATCCTTAAACAGACGACTATCACAGACAGGAGAAATTTCCAGATAGCTGAGTCAAAGAATAGACTTACAGACAGACGACTGTTGCAGCATAGACAGTCGACTGATCTAATAGACAGTCAACTGTATATACAGCATAAGTCGACTGGCCGTAAAGATCGGATCAAACAGAGTTTGGGCAAGGAGAGACATGCGACTGATGAACCATTCACAGTCGACTGTCGCTAAGACAGGCACCTGATAAACGTTCAACAGTAGCCTGTGCGAGATAATCAGAGAGGACACAAAAACTGCATTGTAATAGTCTGTGCATAACAGGCGACTGTAGAACAAAACACAGTCGACTGTTTTTGAGACATGCGACTGTAAACTGTTAAGCAGTCGGCTGTTATGAACAATCCTAGCACAAACAAAAGAGAATTGAATTGAGATCAAAGGACAAAGGTCTAGAGATGTCCTATGACCGAAAGTAGATGTGTGTGAGTGCTCCATCATAGTTCTACTTCTAAGCTACATACTAGAAGAGATAAAAGAAAAATTACATTGACGAATAATCTCTTCTTTCCATCGTATGAGCTTGAAGTCTTTATGGAGCTTCAATCATCAATCTACGATCATCCAATTCATATCATTTGCCTTCAATCACGTTTGTTAGTCATCCATTGCTAGTTGATCTTCATAGTAAGCTTAGGCAATGGATTAACTGCAAAATATGGGATTAGTCACAAGTATTTATGTTTGCTCATCATTAACACCAAGTAGGGAGAAGTCCAATACTCAACAAAGAGTTCTCTGGCTACTGATACTCTGATAAGTTAGTTTTGAATTTTCTTACCAGCATTTATATTTCATCATTGTTTTCATCTAAGTAATCTAAGCGGAATGAGCGGGAAGTTGAACGGTCGAAGCAGAGGAGAGAGAAAATCGACGTGGGGAGATGATCGCTTCGATTGAATAGAAAATAGGGAAAATCAATCTGAGCCGTTGGATCAAGGAATCGACGGCTCGGATCAAATCATATGAACAGATACAACAGGAGACAGTCGACTGGAGAACAAAAGTCAGTCGACTGTATAAAGTGATAAAATTAAAGTTCAGAGAGATGGGCAGTCGACTGGCAAGTATAATGCAGTCGCCTGTCCGCTGGACAGTCAACTGACATTACACAACAGTCGGCTGGCCGAGAATTAATACAGATCACAAGAATAACAGAGAATACTGTAAAAATTCGACAGAGAGTACAGTCGCCTGATAACTAAATTGCAGTCGCCTGTTAAACTAACAGTCGACTGTAAAACAGTCATCAGTTGGCCGTGCGAAAGATATCAATTTTCATATAGAGGATATAGAGTAGGGCAGTCGACTGTTTAAAGAAAAACAGTCGTCTGTCCTAGTCCAAAAATGCACAGTGATATAGAATTCCAGAGAATAAGAACACTCACCCTAGGACCTATACTCTAATCACAAATACATCTTAAAATCATTATGAAAACACTAAATCTATTAAAACACAAATTATTCCAATCAACTTCGAAAACTCATGAAATCAAATAAGTCACAATTGCCTTTCTTAATCTTATAAAACAATAAAGCACATGAAGACAGACAATTAAGAATATGAGCTCAATAAGGAGTTATAGCATGAGAATTGAGCTTCTAGATTTCAGATTCACCCATAATTCCCAATTCTTCACGCAACCTCACAAATGAATCTTCTTTAAGAGGTTTAGTGAAGATATCGGCAATTTGTTTTTGGGTTTTAATGTACTCTAAGATGAGGTCCTTCTTAGCTACATGATCATTTATAAAATGGTGTCTCACGTCTATGTGTTTGGTACGGGAGTGGTGTACCGGATTCTTGGAAAGACAAATAACACTTTGATTATCAACCATGATAGGGCAAGTATCACAATTGACACCATAGTCACTAAGAGTGTGTCTCATCCAAAGAACTTGTGCACATGCAAGACCCGCGGCAATATATTCCGCTTCAGTCGTGGACAATGACACCGAATTCTGTTTCTTAGAGAACCAAGAAACTAAGGAATTTCCTAAGAAATGGCATGTGCCACTAGTACTTTTCCTGTCGGACTTGCATCCGGCAAAGTCGGCATCACTATATGAGATTAACTCATACGTGCTAGACTTAGGGTAAAGTAACCCATAATCTAGGGATTGATTGAGATAACAAAATATTCGTTTAACCGCAATCAAGTGTGACTCCTTAGGTCTTGCTTGATATCTAGCACATATACATACGGAAAACATGATATCGGGCCTACTAGCAGTTAAGTAAAGTAAGCTACCGATCATACCTCGATATAGACGAACGTCTATATCTTTTCCGCTTTCATCCTTGTGTAGATGAGTAGTAGTACTCATGGGAGTCCTTTTGCTTGAAGACGATTCCATCCCGAATCGCTTAATAAGCTCCCCTGTGTACTTTGTCTGATGTATGAAAGTGCCATTCTCCATTTGTCGAATTTGCAATCCAAGGAAGTAGGTGAGCTCTCCCATGTGGCTCATCTCAAACTCATTCTTCATAGACTTGGAAAATTCTTGACAAAGATTAAAGTTAGTAGAACCGAAAATAATATCATCTACATAAACTTGAATCAAAAAAATGTCATTTTCATAATCTTTAATGAAGGGTGTAGAATCAACTTCTCCCATTTTAAAACCTAAATTCAAAAGAAAGATCTTAAGGCGATCATACCAAGCTCTAGGAGCTTGTCTCAATCCATACAACGCTTTCTTAAGTTTGAAAACATGGTTTGAAAATTTCTCATGAATAAAACCGGGAGGTTGAGAAACATAGACTTCTTCATTTACAAATCCATTTAAAAATGCACTTTTAACATCCATTTGAAATAATTTAAAATTCTTATGGGATGCAAAAGATAAAAGCAACCTAATAGCTTCTAATCTAGCTACGTGCGCAAATGATTCTTCGAAATCAATACCTTCCTCTTGCCGGTAGCCTTGAGCTACTAATCTTGCTTTGTTCCGTGTGATTACCTCGTTTTCATCCGTCTTGTTCTTGAAGATCCATTTGGTCCCAATAGCTTGGTGACCACTTGGAAGAGGTACAAGTTCCCAAACTTCATTTCTCTCGAATTGCGCTAGTTCTTCTTCCATTGCCACTATCCAAGAGCTATCCTCACAAGCTTCTTGAATGTTTTTTGGCTCAATGGTAGAGATGAATGCGCAATGGGAGAATTCTTCAATTCTTGATCTCGTTCGAACACCCACACCAATATCTCCAATAATTTGGTTATGAGGATGGTTGCGAACGGTTGGATAAGCTTTGGGCAAACCTGGATCACTAGGAACAACTTCAACAACTTCGTTAGAAGTGTTAGTCTCAACAATATTATCATTAATCTTAACATTATTAAGAGAATCACAAAGAATATCTACATTATCATCATCAACATAAGGAAAGTCAAAATCTTCATAAAAAGATACGTGAAGTGATTCCTCAATCGTTGAAGAAGTTTTGTTGTATATCCGGTAGGCTTTGCTACGTGTGGAATATCCAACAAAAATTCCTTCATCGGATCTTGGCTCAAATTTGTCTAAATTACCAAAGGTGTTCTTTATAAAACATTTTGAACCAAAGACACGAAAATATTTCACTTGAGGCTTTTAATCGTAAAACAACTCAAAACAAGTTTTGTTTGTTCGGGGTCTCACTAGGATTCTATTGAGCACATAACATGCCGTGTGCACCGCTTCTGCCCAAAATTGTAGTCCTAAATGACTATCATGGAGCATAGTGCGAGCACACTCAATAAGAGTCCTATTCTTTCTTTCTACAACACCATTTTGTGGTGGTGCACGAGGAAAGGAAAAGTTATGAGTTATCCCGGAGTCATCACAAAACTTAGTAAAAGACTCATTCTCAAATTCTCCTTCATGATCACTACGAATAGTGATAATGGTGGATCCTAAAAGATTCTGAATCTTCTTTGCAAATTTGGTAAACTCTTCATGAGCTTCATTCTTATTAGTTAAGAATGAAACCCAAGTAAATCTAGAAAAGTCGTCAACGACAACTAGTCCATAATGAGCATTACCTAAAGAAGCGGTTCTAGTTGGCCCAAATAAATCTAGATGTAGAAGTTCTAGGGGCCTCTTAGAAGTAATCCCTTCTTTAAGCTTAAATGAAGATTTACTTAGTTTACCTCTTTGACATGAAGTACAAAAGTTTTTCTTATTAAAAACAATCTTAGGAAAACCTTTGACTAGATCATGCTTAGCTAACTTATATAAGTGCTTGAAGTGAACATGCCCAAAACGGCGATGCCATAATAGTTGTTCACTTGTGTTAGCAACTAAGCAATGTTCTACGGTTTTAGGCAAGCTTAAATAATAAATATTTTTACGCCTAATACCGGAAAATAAAACATTTGAATCACAATCAACAATAGTACACAATCCTTCTCCGAAGTTAACCTTGTAACCTTTGTCACAAAGTTGACTTATGGAAATGAGGCTGTGACATAAACCACTAACAAGATAAACATTAGTAATTAGAGGTTTGTAAGGATTACCAACGATACATACTCCAATGATGGTTCCCTTTTGATTACCTCCAAAAGTGACCGTTGCACCATCTTTGATGCTAATCACTTCGGAGAGCAATGAGGGATCTCCCGTCATGTGTTTGGAGCAACCGCTATCAAGAATCCATCCTTTCCCTTTAGAGCTAATAATGCACTTATTGCTCTTCTTCTTTCTCTTGGGTACCTATATAATATACCATAAGCTTATGGTACCCAATGTTTGTTGGGTCCAAGGGGATTAGCCCTTTGGAAGCCAAGTCCAAGTGGACTTCCGCTTCCCAACATAGTTACTGTTTCTAATTACATCATGAAAGTAGGAATCAACATAAGCATTCCTAACATTTAGACTAGTGTTCTTAGGACCCCAAATAGTGTACATCTTGGGAGTCCTATTCCTAGTTGCATGCATATGTGTTGAATTTCTATGTGGTGCATGCTTCTTAGGAATATGATTTCTAGCATAACGATATGGTGGAGGATATGCATTGTACATTCTAGAATGATATGTATTCTTGGGAACATGCATATTATATGAAGCATATTGATCATGCATGACATGTGGAGAATTATCATACATGAAAGAATGATGCGTATGAGCATATGAGTGTGTGGGAGCACGTACATGAGTATTTCTCATGTGTGGTTGTGTACGTGTCCGTGGGTGCGGAGCATAAAATGTGTCATGGTTATCCACTTGTGAAGTAGGATGTTTCTTACGTGGATGAGTATTAGTGTACATATAAGCATGGCCTTGCTTTTGGTTTCCACCTTTAGTGGGTTTCTTGCCAAAAGGAAGAGAAGGTGATGTGGTGACATTCTTGGTAGGATTGCTACCTATAGTGTCTTTGACACCACTTGTGGATGCACCGGAGGAAGGCCTCACAAAATCTATAGTGACACCACTATAGGAGGTGCGATCATTAGATGCATTTGCTTTAACAAATCCAAGGCCAACACGATGTGTGGCCGGAAATTGATTTGCAAGCAAATCATCCAATTGTCCTTGTCCCTTATTGAATCTCACAATACGGGAGGACATGAGCTCATATTTCTCCTTTAAAGAAGAAATGTTGGTATCCAAGGTGGACACCCGTGCTTTGAGCTCGTGCACTTGGGTTTTAAGAGAATCATTCTCTAATCCCAATTGTGTGTGGCGTGTAACTAGATCACTATTAACCATGGTATGTGTTTGATCTAGTTGAGATTTGAGGGAATTCACCTCATTTCTCAATGTGACATTTTGAGAAGCTAAGTTTGCTTTCTCAAGGGTTAAAGTATCAACAATGGTGTCATTGTTGATAATGCATGGAATGGATGACTTGCTAACTTTTGATTTCTTTAAGCTAGAGTATCTAAGCATTAAAGATTGGTATTTAGCAAATAGTTCTTCATTAGCTATGCGAAGTTTATCCATTGTTAGCTCGGTGTTATCCGTATCGGAATCACTCTCATCCGAGAGTGGGTCTTCAAGTGCCATGAAGCACATGTGGGCGCTCTCACCCTTCTCATCATCGGAATCGCTTGATGCGTCATCACTTGAGTCATCAAAGGTACCGACGAGTCCTTTCTTCTTGTCTTTCTTGTTCTTGTTGGACTTGTGGTACTTTGGTGCCTTCCACTTTTCTTTGTTGTTTAGCATTGGGCAATCCCTCTTGATGTGCCCTGGCTTATTACACTTATAACAAAGAGAGGAAGTAGCATTAGTAGACTCAAAACGTTTGTTGGAGGGAAATTTACCTTTGCGGAAGAAGCGTTGGAACTTCTTCGCCATTTGGGCCATTTCACCCAAATCCATCTCGTTCTCAGATTCATCACTTTCGGAGGATGACGAATTTGCGTTGAACGCCAAAGCTTTCTTCTTGGCCTCCGAGGGATTCATCATGGCTCGAATCTTCAATCGGTTATCCCGTCTACTTCGTAAGACATAAGAGTCCCGATGAGATTCACCACGGTGTAGTTCTTCAAGTCATTGACCTCCTCAATGGCGATTGCTCGTCTTTCCCATTTGGAGGTCATCCCCATGATAATCTTCCTTACCTTTTCAGGTTCGGTGTAGATTTGGCCAAGGGCTTCCAATTCGTTTATGATGTCGGTAAAGCGTCCGTACATCGACGCAATGCTCTCATTTTCCTGCATGTGAAACAAGTTGAAGTTTTGCACGGCAACATATAACTTTGAAAGCTTTACCTTATTCGTTCCCTCGTGGGTAACGATGAGATGGTTCCAAATTTGATATGCACTCTTACATGTGCATATCTTGTTGTCACGACCCGCTTCCCTAAAACGGAGGCGAGACGTGAAAAGGTCCGCACGGGAGTGGAGCGGTGAAGCCCCAAACCCGATAAGCGTCAATTTAGTATAAGCAGGTCCCTGTAATTGCAATCGAAACAACAACAATAATAATAATATGAGACAGATATAAAATACCAATCCCACAATTGTCCACAAAGTATTCAACATCACAGAAAAGCCACCAGGCTAAAAGAAAAGAGTCCAAGGCCCAGAACAAGGCCAACAAAAGGTAACACAAACATAACAGAGTATCAACTAGGTGCCACGCACCGACTACAAAGCAGTCTAATCAAAAGTAGCTGAACGACGACACTAAGACTGATCCCCAGTGTCAATGTAGTCCTCGGTCAACGCGGGCCCTGACTCAGTGTCAGCGAACACCCCGTCCTCCGCAAGTAACTCAGGCTCGGGCTCTAACATGTGTCACCCAAAAGAGAAAAGGGGCACATGTCAGCAAGTCGAAAGACTTGTGCAAGGAAACTGGAATAAAGGTAAACTAGCAACCTAGCAGTTATAGTATGATGTATGGCATGGTAAGTATAGTATGGAAGTGACTAGTAAAGTACAAGTGGTAAGTGTGACAAGTATAGTCAAGTAACAACAAGTACAAGGGATCACCCACACATGGATGCCCTATTGCCCGCAGGCTGTATTCAAGTGTCAAGTACAAGGGATCACTCAACGAGTGCCCTATTGCCCGCAGGCTGTGTTCAAGTATCAAGTACAAGGGATCACTCAACGAGTGCCCTATGCCCTCAGGCTGTGTTCAGCTCGTCTTCTGGAACACGAGCCAGAAAGTGGGTTTAACAAGTATGGCGTAGGGGTGCACCTAGCCGGAACAAGTAACACTAGTATGTAGCAAAACTACGCAATCACGATGAGTATTCAAGCATGCAATGACATGAGCAGTTAATTCGCGTACCGTTAATTGTAATTAAACATGGCAGGCAAATGCAATGACATGAACAGATATTCGCGTACCGTTTATTTAAATGAAACATGACAGGCAAAATGCAATAGCAGTTAAGGATGCATGTATGACATGAACATTTAATACGCGTACCGTTTAATTGGAAAGTAAACGTGACATACAAGCATGATGAGGGTGACGGACCAAGCTTCGTTGTCAAGCTAGGTCAATGGCGTCTAAACGGCTATCCTTTCACCGTTTAGTCTCTTTTACGCTAAAGCATGGTAAATGGCCTAAGACATGGCCCAAATCAAGAGATGCAAGTTTCGCTTGCCTATCACCGGGGAGAATGGTTATGAAAGTTCGTTTCCGCGGATGCTAGCCTATGGGGAATCGCTGTTATGGGGAACAATCATCAAAACACAAGTATTTTATTAGGGTTTCATAAAAATTACAATAGGATATGAAAACAACGGTAGATCGATTTCTTACCGAGAGGAGGCGGGAGAAACACTCCGGGGAACCCTAGGACCAGATCTGGAAAAGTTTGGGGAAGTTTGGAGAAACTAGGGTTTTGAGGGATTTTGGGGATTTGATGGGTTTTGATGGAGATTTGGGGAAGATGAGTGGTAGATAGGGTGAATGGATGGATTGGATGATGGATTTAGGGTTTGGAATGAAGGATTGAAGCTAGGAGGAAGATGGGGGCTTAGAGGGGAAGAAACTAGGGCTTAGGGTCGTGTTGGAGAAGAAGAAAACGATTGGGTTGGGTATAAATAGGTTGTGTTGGCGGCTGCCCAGAAATTAGGGTTTTAACACTGGTTAGTCGGTCAAAGAGCAACCACTGACCGACTAGTTTGGCAACTAGTCGGTCGGTCGACCAACGCAGACCGACTAAGTGCAAACAGTAACTCCTGAACGAAAATAGGATTTAGAGTTAGTCGGTCCATGAATAAGTACTGACCGACTAGTTCAGCAACTAGTCGGTCGATGAACGTTCTTAGACCGACTAAGAGTAAACAGTAACTCAACTAAAATTAAGATGATGTGTTAGTCGGTTCAAGAAGCATTGCCGACCGACTAGTTTGCAACCTAGTCGGTCAACAACTCTTCTTAGACCGACTAACGATAAACAGTAACTCCTGAGAAAATTTAGAAAGCTCACTAGTCGGTCCAAGAAGGATTGCCGACCGACTGGATCGTCATCTAGTCGGTCGGTGCCCCTTCTCACACCGGCTAATAAGCACCAAAAGTTCCGATACGGAGCGCGGAGCCCCTGTGATCGAATCCTAAGACTCCTAGGCTTGATCTAATAATAAGATACAACCGTTATGAAGCCCGTCACGAGTGACATACTTCGAAATCGACAATCCTAAGGAAGAAGCGAGAAAATACGACGAATCGATCGAAAATGAAATCTACGGAGACGAAAACCACACAAGAGGAGAAAAATCCACCAAAACATATATTATACATATATAATCCAGATACATGAAAAGCAGTCGTTACACTTGTTGAACTCATTCGGGTCCAACGCACAATGAAGAGCGTTCATTGCTTTAGCGTTGTTGACTTCGGCGGACTTCTCGGAAGTCGTCCATTTCTCGAAATCATCTTCGGAGGGCTCGACGTACTCATTGTGGAGAGTTCTCCAAAGAGAAGTACTCCTAAGGAATGTCTCCATCCTACACTTCCAATAATCAAAGTTAGTACCATTGAAACGTGGATGACGTACCGTAGATTGACCTTCGAAAAGTGTGGACGCTCCATCACGGTCGTGATTGTTGTACGTAGGCGGAGGAGGAACGTTGTTGCTATTGGAGGCCATAGATAAAACCTTGCGCTCTGATACCAATTGTAAGGACCATGTCTATGGGGAAAACACTAAAAGGGGGTGTTGAATAGTGTTTATGCAAATTTAAAAGGAATTTACGCCAAATAAAATGCAATCCAACAAATAGTGCGGAATAGAAAAACAACCTAAAGAGAAACACACGCAAACACATTTATGTTTCAAGGGTTCGGATTACCCAAGTCAACTCCCGACTTGTTCCTGGTAATCCTACGTCCCTACCACCCGGATACCACCGGATACTCAAGTTTGAACCCTAACTTGAGGTTTCCTTAAAAACCCACTTGTAGCAACCCTACAAGTGCAATCGAATACAATCGATGTCCTTGACTCCCACAACCAGGGAGCAAGCAAAAATCACTCTCACAACCGAGAGCACAATTCAAATAAAGAAGTTATGAAATCTGAAGCAACACTTACAATCACCTATGCCTTGAAGTAGAACTTGAAGGAGAAGTGTGATGTGTGTTGAAGAACTCTCTTGGAAGAGAGGAGAAAAAGCCCTTTCTCTTGATTGCACCAAATGCCTAGAAGATCAATCTTTGGTTCTAGGTTGGAGAGCAAGAGAACAAGATTTGGAAATACTTAGGGCTTTGGATTTGAAAGCTTTGATCTTTGGAAATGAAAGCTTGAAGGATTTTGCAATGAATGAGTAACCTTCCAATGAAACAGTAGAAGCTCTATTTATAGCTTTCTCAAATCCACAAAACAGGTTAGGCAAAAACCCAATCGAAATCCGTGAGAAAAATCTCAACGGATATAATCTGAACTTGCAACAGGCGACTGTTGAACAAACCACAGTCGACTGTTGCACAGTCAGCAAGGGTAGGTGAGAATTCATAACGGTAACTTATCACGTGGACAGTCGACTGATGAAGCCAAGACAGTCGTCTGTAAAACCAACAGGCGACTGTACAATCTTCGACAGGCGACTGGCCGAGAGAAGAGTAAGTTAGATAAAATACTGGAAATCTCACAAGATACATGACAGACGACTGATACAAGGAACACAGTCGACTGTCAATCAGAACATGCGACTGTATATCCTTAAACAGACGACTGTCACAGACAGGAGAAATTTCCAGAGAGCTGAGTCAAAGAATAGACTTACAGACAGGCGACTGTTGCAGCATAGACAGTCGACTGATCTAATAGACAGTCAACTGTATATACAGCATAAGTCGACTGGCCGTAAAGATCGGATCAAACAGAGTTTGGGCAAGGAGAGACAGGCGACTGATGAACCATTCACAGTCGACTGTCGCTAAGACAGACACCTGATAAACGTTCAACAGTAGCCTGTGCGAGATAATCAGAGAGGACACAAAAACTGCATTGTAATAGTCTGTGCATAACAGGCGACTGTAGAACAAAACACAGTCGACTGTTTTTGAGACATGCGACTGTAAACTGTTAAGCAGTCGGCTGTTATGAACAATCCTAGCACAAACAAAAGAGAATTGAATTGAGATCAAAGGACAAAGGTCTAGAGATGTCCTATGACCGAAAGTAGATGTGTGTGAGTGCTCCATCATAGTTCTACTTCTAAGCTACATACTAGAAGAGATAAAAGAAAAATTACATTGACGAATAATCTCTTCTTTCCATCGTATGAGCTTGAAGTCTTTACGGAGCTTCAATCATCAATCTACGATCATCCAATTCATATCATTTGCCTTCAATCACGTTTGTGAGTCATCCATTGCTAGTTGATCTTCATAGTAAGCTTAGGCAATGGATTAACTGCAAAATAGGGGATTAGTCACAAGTATTTATGTTTGCTCATCATTAACACCAAGTAGGCAGAAGTCCAATATTCAACAAAGAGTTCTCTGGCTACTGATACTCTGATAAGTTAGTTTTGAATTTTCTTGCCAGCATTTATATTTCATCATTGTCTTCATCTAAGTAATCTAAGTAGTCGATGTCTGAAGAAGCATCGAGCACAAGAGATTTCTTTTGTGGGACTTCCTCTTATCTTCTGTACTCAAGTTGTACTTTATACGTCATGCGGTTTCTGATAAGGTCTTCCATGGTCAAGGTTGAGAGATCATTGGTGGATTCCTTGATTGCCGTTGACTTCTTCTTCCATTTCAGAGTGAAGGCGCGAATGGTCTTACGGAACATTTTGTTTTGAGTATGTCTTTTCCAACATGGAAAGAGAATTTGTGATATTTGTTAGGCGTGTGTACATCTCCGTGATTGTCTCATTTTCTTTCATCTTGAACCATTCGAATATGTGAATAAGTAAAAAAAAATTTTATTCAGTAATTCTATTTATGCCTTTGTGAGTTACCTTAAGAATGTGTCAAATTTGATTTGTCGATGTTGTAGTGGACGCACTGTTGAACTCGTTGGTGTCCATGACAATATAATGCATTTACAGCCTTGGAGTCGAGTGTTGTCAAAGCTTTTTTTCGAGTCCGTCCATTGAGAGTATGGTATGGTTAGTTTGATATAAGTTGACTCCACGATATTTCATAGCTCGTAGTTGATGGAATGGATGTAGATCATCATCATCATCTTCCAGCAACTATAGTTTGATGCGGTAAACAAATGGTGGTTTAGTTATGGAATGTCTTTTTGGAAATTACGAACCGCTGGCTGTTGATCCCATCATTTATAACTTGATCTGATACCAAGTGTTAGTGTCACCGTTATGATTCCAAGTTCTGATACCTAGTGTTGGAATCTAGGATGGATAAAGTGACATTAGAATCTTATAAAATTAAACCAATTAAGATAATTAAAGAGTTACCAATTAATATCAGTATAACAACTAAATTTGCAGTGAAAAAATAATATGAGTAATGACAAGCAAACCAGAAAAGCAATCATACACACAAGAATATATCCTGATTCGGTCTTCCTGACAAACTCCAGTTCTCAAGCTCAATGTTTGAAATTTTTCACTAATCCCTCTTGCAAATTTGCAAGAATAAACTGTGTAACTTGGCAAATACCCTTGCAAATTGCATATTCCAATCTTATGAGATTGGAAACACTTTAAGAGCAGAGAGTAAAATCAGCTCAATAATCAATAGTAAACTTTAAAGAGAAAAAGAACACAACACTCTTCCAGCCTGAATTTACGTGCATGCGGATATAGAAGTGGCTAAGGAGATGGATTTCAATGCTATAGGATAAGAACTTTAGAGAATAGAGATTTGGACTTTTTCCTTTTCTTTTGGCTCAAGGAAGGATATGAAATCAAGAACTATATTAGGCAAATATGTTTCTTGTTGTTATGGAACAATGTGGGTTAATCCCTATTAATTGAGGGACAAAACCTATCATAAAAATTACAAAAATATCCCTTCCAACGGTTAGTGGAAGTCAACTCAGGTGATTGTACAATTATTAGTCAACTAGAAGAATTATTGGTCCACTAATAGCTTAGATGAAAAGAAGTTTTGACAGCAAGCATTAGTCGACTAACATTGCCAATTAGTCCATTAATGTGTATTAGTCGACTAGTAGCTTATGTTAGTCAACCAAACATGGTTAAAAGAGTAAATATTCCTATTAGTTGGCTTTTGATACTTTAGTAGACTAATAACCTTTATTCGTCGACTAACAAACTTATAAAAACATTGTTTTAACGTATAATTTATGTATTTTGATATTGTTTAACTTTATGGATACTCTAAGTATTAAACTTATGGTTTGAAGTGTGTGTGGGTGTATATTCAAGGCTCAAACTATAATTATATGACAAGAAATAAACATTATATTAATAAACATAGTTACAATCTTATGGGCTTGATTGAAGTCTTATGCCATCTAAGCTCTTATCATAAGTGTGGTGAGTGAATTCTTGAGCTTTTACACCTCATCAAATACTTTCTAATATTTGCACAAAAATGTTAGTGCACACAATTAGTTTGTTAATAATCAAAACTCATATCAGGGTAAACTAATATCCAACATTTATGAGCTCGTCCGATTAACTCCGACTACCCATGACATGCTTCGATGAAGATATCCTTAAATCTTTGATTTTTGATGATGAATCCAACCCTTGTATGCACATCACGAGCAAATCAGAGTAGTTTTCATCATTTTCCAACGATCAGCGGCGAAATCCAACCGCCGTTCAATATTGAAGACCTCGCACAACATCAACGACTACCACTTCTCTCCTCCCATTGTTGCTCCCGTAATCTCTCCTCTCTTTCTTTCATTCCCTTCATCACCTTTTATTCTTTTTCGTCATTATAGTTTCAAAATGTAAAGTCATTTGCTAGCTTAAAAAAGAAAAGTAAAGAAAAGTAAGAAAAACAAACAGAAAATAGAAATTAAAAGAGAAAAAGTGAGGTATATTGTGTTAATATAGTATAGAGTAAAAACAAAATGTTTCCTTTGCTATTTCTTATGTACTGGAGAGTATAATTTAGATGAGGTTTAGAGGTGTGAAACTAGTTGTTTGGCATTTGGAAGTTTGGTGTTTGGTGATTTCTGATGTTTAGCATCTGAGAGTATGATGTTCGGCGATTTCTAGTATTTAGGAGTGGTGTTTGATGATTTTTGATGTTTGGCATTTGGTAATTTTCGGTGGTGGGGAATTTGGTGATTTTTAGCTTTTGGCACTTACAAATTTCTGTTGTTTAGTTTTTTTTTCGAGTATTCTCTAACAACAAATCTTAGTCAACATGGATTTTGGAAAGAAAGTTTGATTTGATTTTTTGGAATTTGAAAAGCTCCTCCTACAAGATCAATCAGCTTCCACCGTCTCTTTCGACATCATCTTCTTAAAGTGATCGTTGTTGTTGAGATGTTCGTTCGAAGTTATCCTTTGTTAGTTATCATGGGTTGCATGGAAGAAGTTAGTTGAAGTTTGGTTGGAAGTTGTCGTTGAGTTTAATATGCTTTTTCTAGACTTTGGTTGGCTTCAATTCATTTTTGACTATTTGAAGTTTAGTTTCTTTGGGAGTTCTGTTTTCATATGATTGGCTTGATCTTCTAGAGTTTCGAGTTTAGAGAGCATATTTGTTTTTAAGAGTTTGGATTGTGGGAGTTTTTGGAATTTGAAAAGAAATTAGTTTTAGGAGTTTGTTTACTTTGCTTTTTAAGATTTGCCAGAGGACAAGATGGTTGTCGAGTGGTCATGATCGAGTTGGTAGTTTTTGGGCATGAATGTAACTGGTTTGGAGATAAAGGTACAATACTTTTAGATGTACATCAAATTTCAAGACTTTAAGCAATTATATCAAAGCAATTTCAGATGGTTCCGTAGTTTTAGACAGATGGTTCCGTAGTTTTAGGAGATTTGAACATAAAGTACTATTGGTACATGCTATGAATAAATCTAATATTTCTAGTTTAATTTATTTGTGTAAAGTTGAGCATGTATCTTCCATCTTGAGGGTTGAGGGGAGTGTTGAGATGTAATATATATTATGTTATGATGTTTTATGTAAAAGGGATGAAGGATTTTATGTAAAACTACCAATATAGCACTATATATAAGATATCCTAAGGAGAGGAGAGATCAACTAACTCTCCCTAACTTTTCTTCCAATTTTGCTTGGATTTTTACCGACATCATTCGCTTAGTTGGCCATTAGCTTGCCTAGTCGTTGATATTTCACCTCTGCTCTCATATACTTTGTTGCATCAACATGACCATATGCAACTATGTTTGTGTAACTTGGTTTTCATGCAATATTCCTGGCATTTCCCTAATTTTTAACGATGATTTGTTATTTTTCTCGAACTAGTTATGCATTATTCCGGAATTTTTTTGGGCGTAGGAGCTGTGGGACTATTGACATGCGCATGTATGGTTCTCTGCATGATTTGTTAACTACCACTTTCACTATGTGGAGTTGTATGGATTATTTATTTATGAGCTACATTGATATTTTATCAATTATTTATCTTAAGTTATTCTATGTTAAATACCATAACAATGCATTGATTTGATACTTCTTAGTTAGACCTTATTTCGCTGCATCATGAAAATGTATGTTGTTTATGAGAATAATGTGTATCATATGACATATATGGTAAATCCTCGTACACACCTCCAAAACTCCACTCTTCGATATTTTTTGGAGGATTGAAACCGTTTATTTTGATCTACATATTTTAAAACCCCAAAATACCTAATATCTGTGATCTAATGGGTTTTAACCTGATGATCTACTTGTCACAAAGTTAATGGTTTTGCATCAATAATTTTTTTGCAATGGGTGGATAAATGGGTAAAACCCTTGGGTTCATCCGATATTTGGTGATCTGGGATTTTAGAATATGAAGATAATAGTTCCGATCATCCAAATAGCTGAGGGTGGAGTTTTGGATGCCGTATATGTGGCTTTACCACATATATCATATGATACACATTATTCTTTTTGTTTATATTGTAAATTATGCATCATTGATTTCTAATTCAGGTGAAGTTGTCAGAGAAACTGTCACATGTGCAGTCGCTTTGTGTTCATGAAATGATTGTAAGAGCTTTCAAGCATATCATTCGAGCTGTGATTGCTGCTGTTCCTGATACTAGAGATCTGGCTATATTGATAGCTGCTTCATTGAACTTGCTTCTTGGGATACCTGATACTGGAGTCTCCAACCTAGCCCCAAATGTGCATCCCACAGTGTGGAGATGGCTAGAGGTCTTCCTGATGAAGAGATATGATTGGGAACTTACTATCACGAACTACCACGATGTTAGGAAGTATGCTATTTTAAGGGGTGTCTGCCATAAGGTAATGTATATTTGCTCTTTCTATTAAGCACTATGATGGCCTGTAATTGTAAATTGCACATTTATTTTTTTATTTTCTATTAGGTGGGTATTGAGTTGTCGCCGAGAGACTTTGATATGGATTCACCACATCCCTTCAACAAATTGGATGTTATTAGCTTGGTACCAGTTCATAAGGTGAGGACTGGAATAGTGGGCTTACACGATTTCTTGTGTTTGATGTTTAAGTTAGATATGTAAAATTTTCTTTCTGCCAATTTATCTGTTTGCAGCAAGTTGCATGCTCATCTGCAGATGGACGTCAGCTTTTGGAATCATCAAAGACAGCTCTTGATAAGGGCAAACTTGAAGATGCTGTTAGTTTTGGAACCAAGGTATTTCCTAGATTTAAACTTCACTAGGGATGATTTTGATTCCCCACATGTTTTATCACTGGCTTGTATATATTGTATGTTATTGTAGGCTCTAGCAAAGCTGATTGCAGTATGCGGTCCTTATCATCGGATGACAGCTGGAGCCTATAGCTTGCTAGCTGTTGTTCTTTATCATACTGGAGACTTCAGCCAGGTCTGTTTTAAATCCCCTGCCCCCAGCTTACATGGGCCTATTTTAAATAATATCAGTTTTGTTGGGATTTATTAGCCTTGGTGATCAGATGAAAAAGATTCTGGACAAAGAAATAACTTCACCTTAACTATATTACTTTCCTGAATAGAAAAAACAAGTCAGGATATAAAGCTAAGCAGGGACTGCATCAGTCCATTGGTTTTGGGATAGACATATATAAATGATGTTGTAGGGGTTATGTACCACAGTGGAAAAAAAAATTCATTGAACAAATAGAAAAATCCTTTGTTATCCAACATCTGATATGATATATTCTGAGACAATAACAAAAATACTAATTAAGGTTATCAAATTCAATACGATGTGTTACTAGTGGATACACTGTGTTACCTAGGACAATTTTATAAATAGAAGTAATTTCTTCCCTAGGAGCAAACTTGATTGTAAATCGCTGAAAACTCTTTTGACTATGAAAAAGCTTCCGCTCAGATATTCATCACATTGAATGTATCATCAGTTGAAGAAGGATTAATTTTTTGCAAATTCTCTGCATGATTATTATATTAATATGATAATTTCCAATTTTATTACTTCTATATCATTTATAAAGATGAGAATATGTTTTTATATTTTGGATTCTCATTTTTGTCAGTTCACCTCTCATTCCCTGTGTTTCTATTGACCTACACATGTCAATATGTTATTAATGATGACTTGCCTATTTCCTTAATTACCAGAGTTTGAATCAATGCTCACTTCAAATCCTTCCAGTATAGTAAGTCACGCCAATTATACACCATTTAAACTGCCTTGCTAATTTTGGTTAGCAATTGTACGAATGGAGCTAAGTGTTTTTCCCACGTTGATTGATAACTTAATGGTTTGCTAACTATAGCTTTTGCAGGCCACAATTTATCAGCAGAAGGCATTGGATATTAATGAACGAGAGTTAGGACTTGATCATCCAGATACAATGAAAAGTTATGGTGACCTTGCTGTTTTCTATTATAGGCTTCAACATACAGAACTGGCCCTAAAGTAAGTCCCAGCATTTGGCTATATATTTTTCCTTTACCTTCAAATTACACTAAGCGTCAAATAGAGCAGGTCCTGCATATCACCAATGAACAGATATAGCATAAAAATAACATTACTCAAAGTCTTCTCATTTCTTATGGATATGTACTTCCATTTTTGTGTGGACTGCTTTGGCCTGAACTTGTACATGCTTGCTGATTTTCAGTGCATGTAAGAGCATTTGTTCACTTATTTTCGGTTATCCTTATAGTAATGCACAGTTTGCTTCTAATAATTTAGTTAACCAGTGACTAGCTCATGCAGTTAGTTATGTTAGGTTAGCTATTCCATACATTTGCTATATATTTAACCTTGATTACCTCGTTAATAACATGGGCTTTTTCCTGGATGTAGAGCCCCCCTAGCGAAGCAAGCACTTAAAACTTGTGGAGCCCACAACACATGTATTGTCCCTTATTTTTGAGGGCCTGATCTGCTAAAGCTTATTCATTTTCTATTTGAATAAGAAAAATATATTCATTTTAAATATAACAAATGCACGTCATTTGTAATATTTGTTGACATGTTCAATTTCACTGATAAGAGTGCTAACCAAGATTGACATCTAGAAGAAATTTCACCGAGGTGTCATTGATTTATGCTTATAATAATTTTCTGGGTTCCATATATTAAATGGAAATGATAGCTCCCCCCCCTGTGAATGCTCCTTTTTGTGATATGAGGTCTTCATTTTCCCTTTTTTGTGTGCCTCCCATTTGCAGTCTCCTACTTATGTGAGCCTCCAGATCTGTCTCCAAAAAATAAAAATGAGAAAGAGAGTTGATTAAATTTTTAAGTCTCTAACTAGTCAAACCTTGGCATTTAGAAATGTAAGGTGGCGGAGAGTTCTAAAAGAGCAGTCAAAACAAGTGTGGAGATCTTGGCTACTAGCCTTTTGGTATTTAGTGATATTTTTGGAGAAAAACTTTAATTACCAAATAGGCTTCATGCGTTTCCTCCTGTTGGTATTCTTCCTTTTATGTTAGTTCATATCACTTGCTTATTTAAGTTTCACACTAAATAGGACATGAGTATCATTTCTTTACCAATGGATTTCCTTCTTCACATCACCTGTCGAGATAAACTTCCTGAGTTTTGGCTGAAAGATGCAGTTGTGAATGGATTGTTAGCCACCCAAGTCCCAATGTCTAGAAGAAATTTAGAAATTAGAGCGGATTCCAAAAATCTAAATGCATAAATGTGAGAGTTCTGTCATATACTCATACTGTCTATATGAAAATAATACTCTACACATGCTCAAGAAGGTGGAGAACAAAGAACTTCTGATTTTCATGGAGTTACATCACTCATTGTGCGGGAGGACATTGCTTGCATCTGTGCACAAGGTGGCCTTGCACACATGATGTCCGACTCTAATTTTATCTTTTATGGGTTCCTCATTTGTTTCTCAGGTTGATGGTCATTTGTTTTCTTCTTCATATGGTATTTTGCCCCCTTAAGTACGACAGAAGATAAGGCATAAAGAAACAGAGAAGTCCCCTCCCCCTCCCCATCCACAGACAAAAAAAAAACAAAAACAAAAACAAAATAAAACAAAAACTAACCTAAACTAAACAAAACTAAAAACAAAACAAAACCCTCACCGAAACATTTTCGCTCGCATCCAAAATTGTTATATTGCTAGTCTTTGTCATGCAATTTTGAAGCATTCATTCGAGCATTATTTCCTTTGGTTTGTGTGTCAATAGGAGGCCTTGACGTTGCTTTTACTGCTGCGGACAGATAGTTTGGTACTATGCAGGATTTTATTGTTTTGACTTTCATGGGCCCAAGTTTTTTGAGCTGACCACTCCACAGGACAAACTCTGTCTGTTTCAAATGTCCATTAACTTATCCTGTCAACTGCTCTCAAAATTGTTTGAATTATGTATTTCAGTTCCATTGTTTACTGTTAGTTGCATCCATTTTCTGTGTATACGATATGTTTATTTTGCTAAATTTCATCAGTCCCATACTTTAAGCCTTTGATAAAGACGTATCTTCCCTTCTTCAGCTGCTATTTTCTTCATGTTATATAAACAGGTATGTGAAGCGTGCATTGTATCTGCTGCATCTTACTTGTGGGCCATCTCATCCAAATACAGCTGCAACATACATCAATGTTGCAATGATGGAAGAAGGCCTAGGAAACGTACATGTGGCACTGAGATACCTCCATAAAGCTTTGAAATGCAATCAAAGATTGCTGGGTCCAGACCATATTCAGGTATTTTCTTAGGTTGTGTATTTTCTTTTATACCTTAATGCATGCACAGAAGGTCATGCCCAACTTTTATGTTCCATTGGGTTTTTTAAAACAATAGAGTAAGTTTCTTTTACATGTACAAAGATGAAGCCCACTAAATTTTATTTATCTTAGTTTAAATGAAACTAGAAGTTGATTAATTGGCTGAAATTGAGATATCATTTGTGGGCTTGATAGCAGCAA
The DNA here is from genome assembly GCA_030789695.1 of Scilla litardierei. Lineage (NCBI taxonomy): Eukaryota > Viridiplantae > Streptophyta > Magnoliopsida > Asparagales > Asparagaceae > Scilla > Scilla litardierei. The sequence goes on along the minus strand of CM061141.1, from coordinate 175,039,595 downwards.
ATGCTTTATTCACAATTTTTTACTAGTTTATTTTTATCCATTGACTTGTCTCTGAGGAGTGATTTGTTTCTGTTTCCTCAAATCGTCAGACAGCAGCTAGCTACCATGCTATTGCCATTGCACTTTCTCTAATGGAAGCATATCCACTGAGTGTTCAGCATGAACAAACAACCTTGCAAATCCTTAAATCAAAACTTGGTCCTGATGACTTGCGTACTCAGGTATCTTGTCAGAAGTAATTACGTTTTGTTTCAGTTGATTCCTTAACATGGAAAATTGAATTATATAGTTGGTACGTTGTTTGATTATGGTCTGCAGCATTCATTGTGTCACATAATAATGTAGACCTCTTAATTTTGACCCTTATTTGCAGGATGCTGCCGCATGGCTTGAATACTTCGAGTCTAAGGCTTTTGAACAACAAGAAGCTGCTCGCAATGGCACTAGGAAGCCTGATGCATCCATTGCTAGTAAAGGTCATTTAAGGTTGAATTTCTAACTAGAATTTATAGAACTGAGCATCAGTTAAATTTACTGGAAATTTGCATGTGATTCTGTATTCTTTCATATACACATAAATTCTAGAACCTTTTTCTGTTGAATATCACGTATTTTTCTGGGATCCATTCCCTGGTGTTTACTTCATGAGATGAAGTTTTATATTTTGATTTCCACCGGCAGTGTGTCTGATCTGCTTGACTACATAAACCCCAGTCAAGATACCAGAGGGCGAGATTCTGAGTCATTGAAGAGGAGAAACTTGAGCTTAAAGGTACTATCTATATTTTTTTAGAAAATAGCTACCGTCAATAATTTTTAATATAATATTTGGGAACAAATGAATACTCATTTGAAGTAATATCTTATGCGCTGTATATGAATACTCATTTTAATATATGATGCACGTAACTTACATGCATCAAGTATTCCCCTTACCTGGATTTGTACTGATTTTGGAACTTGAATGGTGGAATTGCAATAAATTTAATTACCAGCAATGACCAAGAAATCTAACTGAGAATGAAAATTTTAAATAGACATACCTACGTTCATCTATGGGCAAATGCAAGTCCTAATCAACTGACGCTTCCAGACAGCTGTAGTTCTGTGCTTTTTAACTTGAATTGCCTTTGGCACCAAATAATTTTCTTCAATAGATATCTTTTGTTGTGGTTTAAGGCTTGTTTAAAGTCAATGGCTTGTACCCTTTTGCTCCCTTCAGATAGTTTCTTACCTCCTAAACACAGAAATTATTTCAGAATTATTCTTTTGTTGGCCTAAGTTTCCGCTTAAATTAAATTGTTACTCACACTTAATGAAGTTATGACTTTCAGGTTGAGTATTGGGTATTACCAGATCTTAACTCAGTTATGGATGATGAAACATTATTGACCAATATATAGTCTGGTTGCAGTGCATATGCAATCATTCAAAAGCATTTAAGTCTGAAGACAGTGATGCGCAAGTTACTGATAGGCATTTTCTTAGTACCAAGGAATCATGGATGCGGAGATGGGACAGAAAAAGAAAGAAAAAATTAAAAGAAAACCTTAGGGGGTAATGTTTAGAGATTCTAGTCTTGAATTAAATAAATATATTTGATACTCTAATACCCAACTTGTACTAGCCCATGACGCACATCATGTTTATGAGATGGTTATGTTGTATTAGAATGGTGCGTAGATCACAAGTTCGTTTGATACTAGCCCATGCACATCATGTTTATGAGATGGTTATGTTGTATTAGAATGGTGCATAGATCACATGTTCGTTTGATATTCTGCTTTGTTGAACTATGTTCAATCTATGCTAAAGGTTTTAACATGATTTTTTTAATATCGACGTGTTCAGATTCAAAAATGCAATCTTTAGTTTAAGCTGACACATCATAGACATGCCATTTTTTGGTTAGTTTGAGGGCGACACTTCTTATTGTTGGATCCTGAGATGGCATGGAGAAACACTAGAAGGGAGGTGAATAATGTTTATGAAATAATATGTTCCTTTAGAAAATTCTTCTTAATATTATAATTATAGTTACCTAATTTAATTTTCATCAACAAGCTCACTTGCAATAATAAAGATAAGCAGTGGAATATAAAGTATGCAAGTAAGATTCAAGGCAAAAATAAAAAAAATGCAAACACTCGAAAATTACCATGTTTTAGTCAGACACTTGACCTACATCCAGCGTCCACTATCACTGATTCACTATGATATAACCATCTCAGCAACCCTGAGGATTTTTACAACCATTTTCATCCAAGAGGATTTACAACCAACCGCTACAAGGATTTCTAACTCACCTCCCTACAAGAGGATTTATACTTATAAAGATTGATACAATTACATATAACCTTGATTTGATGCTCTTGTGCAGGTGTGTAGCTATAGGAGAATCTTGATCTCAAAAGATCGACTTTTTGGCTTTGGGAAGATCAAGGATTTTGGCCAAACTAACGATTGAAAAGTTTGGAAAACTTGGCCAAAGAGAAGATGGGTTTTTAAGACTTTTGAGCTTGTAAACTATTTTTCTCTTTTGAAATTGATCATTCTAGTCGTACATTAAAATCTGAACCCTCAATTTACAGGAAAAAATTTGGGTCCAAATAGTTAACCAAAATACTCATAAAACGGTTTTAAAAACGGCTAGTAAAAAATTCGAATGTTATAGACCAACGACTAGTTACTAGTCGACCATAGTGTATCATTCGTTGATTAGTTCATGACTAGTCGACTAGTAAATATATACTACTCGACTGGTTTGGCAATGCTCAGAGAAGTCGGTGCTCTCCGTATTTACAGGTCGACCAAAATTCATGGACTAGTCGACCATAGTGTAACAACTAGTCGACTAGTCTTATAACTCTCGTTGACTAGTTTTCTGATATTGCGCTAGCCTAGTTCAGATACAACAACTAGCCGATTGGAGTATCATACTGGTCAAATAGTTTGTCTGAAGTAATAAATATGGCATATAAACACTTAGAAAATATTTAAAAATAATTTAAAAATATTTTGTATCTATCCCTAAGTGTTTGTGAGCTTTAACTAAGGCTTTAACATCTATAAGACAAGAAAAATAAAAAATTTCATCAAAAAGAAATCTTGACACTTTGAGCTCCTTGACTAGCTTCTTTGATTCATAGCCCCGTTGAACTCACTTTAGCTTTGAGTGCTTCTTTGATTTTACATAACGTTCGTATACATGTACTTATAGCTTATTAGATCAACAAAACTACATGGGGTGACTCAATATAGTAAACTCAATATTCTAACGCTTATGTGTTAGACATTGTGAGGCAAATGCTGAGGCAAATGCTAGACGGAGCCATGCGATAGGAACAAAGACAAAAATCTGATTTTTATTGAATAAAAACTAATAAAGATACATTGATCACAATTTAGGAGCGATCACCCTACCAAGATGCCGATTAAAGAAGACGTCCGTACTCTCTTATTGACGAGGGAAGAATCTCACATCTCATTTGATGAAATCACAAAAATAAGCATCCCCTTAGGACCGGCCGCACCTCCCACTTATATAATATTCTAATTTTTGCACAATTTACGCAAAAACCCCTACAATAATAAAATAATACAAAAGTCCCAAAAGTTATGAATACGCCCCTGAATCATGCGGTTTGGTCCGGTCCTCCTCTTGTGCGTCGGCGACGATACATGATCCCATCGCTACCCCAAAAGAGCCACCTTGTACTCAAGGTGGAAGTCAGAAAACTGTTGTGCCATGACGCCCACCAACTCCCTGTGCCCTTATGCTTTGGTAAGCCCTTCCATCGCACCAACTCTGCCCTCTTCCCAGCGCTCCCCATGCGGACCCCCTTCAACTCCTCAGGCTCCAAGATCATCTCCATGTCTTATGTCAATGTATCTGGAAGTGATGGTGAAGGTGTATGATCGCTAATCGCCGGACGAAGCTGTGACACATGAAAAACAGGGTGGATGACCGATCTTGGGGCAACCTCCATTTGTAGGCAACCGGTCTCACCTTGGCCTCTACCTCATAAGGCCCAAAGTAGCAAGGGGATAACTTCTCATTCCTTCTGTGGGCTAAGGAGTTCTGACGATAATGACACAATTTTAGATAGACCATATCTTCCACGTCAAACATCACGTCCCTGCGATGTGAGTCTGTCATAGTCTTCATGATCTACCGAGCTATGGCCAGATGATGCTTTAGCTCCTGTAAAATTCGATTCCTCTCAGCTAAGTATTGCTCCACTTTCGAAACTTATGTAGTCTCTTACCCATAATGCAACAAGTGTAGGGAGGGTCCCATCCATACAATATTTTGAAAGGCGTCGTCTGTGCAGCAGTGTGATAAGACGTGTTGTACCCGTACTTCGTCCAAGCTAGCCAACTTGCCCACAACTTTAGAGTCTTTGAAATGAAGCATCGTAGGTAGGTCTCAATACTCCTATTGACAACCTCAATCTGGCCGTTTGTCTGCAAATGGTAAGCCGTGTTCCGCTTTAATACTGTGCCCTGCAGCCTGAAGTGCTCCTGCCAGAACATGCTCAAGAAAATCTTGTCTCTATCAGAGACAATGAACTTCGGCGGACCATGCAAGTGAAAGATCCTCCTTCAGAAACACCTCTACCACAGATACTGCACTGTAAGGATGCCAAAGTGGTATAAAATGTGTATACTTGCTGAGGTGGTCTACCATAACAAATACCAATGTGAATCCCCCAGACTTGGGCAACCCATCAATAAAATCTATGGTTAGATCCTCCCAGACCCGCTCTGACAAGGATAACGACTGCAGCAAACCACCTGGGGCCATCGCTATGTATTTGTGACATTAGCAAACGTCACACTCTGCCACGATTGTCGAGACATCAGTCTTCATTCCCTTCCAGTAGACCTCTCTCGCCATCCGCTTATAGGTCTTTAGGAGCCCAGAATGGCCCCCACCACACTGCTGTGGAACTCCTATAAAATAATGGGAATGTGTGCTGAAGTTCGCGGTATCACCAGACGCCCATGATATAACAGCCTTCTGTCCTGCAAAGTGTAGCATGGGTGATCTTCTGATCCCTGCAAAAGTGTTGCACGGATCTTTGCCAACTCCTGGTCCTTCTCAATCTCCCGCAACAATGGCTTCCAGTCTTGCAGTACTCGAACTGACAAGGCTGCCAAGCGTATAACCTCATCACGTCGTGATAGAGCATTTGCAGCCTTGTGCTCCAGCCCTGGACAGTATCGTATCTCAAATTTGTATCCCATAAGCTTCTGCAACATCTTCTGATGTTTCTCTGTTACCATGCGCTGCTTCAGCAGGTAATTCAGACTCCTCTGGTCTATGCGAACCAAGAAACTCCGTCCCAACAAATAATGCCTCCACTTCTGAATCGACAAGACTATAGCCATCAGCTTCCTCTCATATATCGACTTCAATTTAGCCCTCGCTGTCAGCACCTGGCTGTAATATGCAATAGGCCTCTGATTCTGCATCAGCACAGCCCCCAGCTCGTGTCCCGAAGCATATGACTCCATCATGAATGGTCTGGTAAAGTATGGTAGAGCTAGTCATGGCCTTTTTCAAGGCCTCAAATGCAAGCATAGCCTCGTCAATCCAAAGAAATTTGTCCTTCTTTAGCAGCTTTGTGAGTGGCCAGATGATAGTACCATATCCCTGCACAAATCTCCTGTAGTACCATGTCAGACCAAGGTACTCCCTCAGCCCCTTAGTGTAGTGGGGCGCGGCCAATCCAGCATCACCGCTATCTTTGATCTATCTTCTGCCACCCCTTCTGAAGACACCACGTGCCCCAAGTATTCCACATGTGGATGGCCAAATAGACATTTCTTCATGTTCGCATAAAGTTGATGGCACTGTAGCTCCCGAAATACTACCTGCATGTGGTCCAAGTGCTCCTCCAAGGAACGACTGTACACAAGAATATCATCGAAAAACACCTATACAAATCGTTTGAGATATAGGCGGAATACATTGTTCATCAAATTCTGGAAGGTAGCAGGGACGTTGGTCAAGCCAAAGTGCATGACCAGGAACTCATAGTGGGCTTCATGAGTCCTAAAGGCGGTCTTAGGCACATTCTTCACACGCATCCTGATCTGATAGTAGCCTGATTTAAGATCAATCTTCGTAAAGATTGCTGATCCATGTAACTCATCTAGGAGCTTGTCAATCACAGGTATGAAGAACTTGTCAGGAACGGCCCCTTATTCAGCTTTCTGTAGTCCACGCAGAAACGCCAACTCACATCCTTCTTTTCAAGCAGTACATGACTAGAAAAAGGACTCACACTGGGCTGGATGGCACCAACCCAAATCATTTCTGTCACCATCCTCTCTATCTCGTTCTTCTGAGCCTATGGGTAACGGTAGGGCCTCATGTTGATCAGAGACACGCCCTCCCATAGTATTATGGCGTGCTCATGATCTCTAAGGGGTGGGAAACCCTGAGGCTCCTGAAAATCTCCTTAAATTGTCCCAGTAACTGCTGCACCTCTCCTGGGATATGCAGCCCACTCTCGGCCCTAGCTTCGTCCTCGCACACTACCTCCTGTAGCTCTACCAGAAAGCCACACCCATCTGCCTGGATGGTTCTCGCTATGGTCTTCAGTGAGACAATGGTCCTGCATAGACTGTGGTCCCCCTGTAATAGCAATGTCCTCTCGTCCTCCTGTAACTCCATCCTGAGTAGCTTTCAGTTCACCTTTATGTCCCATAGTGTATGTAACTACCTCATGCCTAGGATCACATCAGTGCTCCCCAGATTCAAAGGTAGGAAGTTTCCCACCACCTGAATTCCTTGCAATGTCAGAACCAACCCACGACACACGCCTATACTGCTCTACATCTTACTTATCTCCATCATCACACCAAAACTACATGTGTCCACTAGCTGATGCCCCTACTGCTCCACCACCCTCCTGGAGATAAAATTATGGGTAGCCTCACTGTCAATCAGTATTCAGTACAGTCACCTCCTGGTTATAAATGTACCATGTCAACTTCATGGTATTGTTCGGAGTGAAACTTATCACATAGTTTAAGGAAACCTCCGCCACGTCTAGATGGTGATGCTCCTTCTCAATCTCGATGGTCTCATCCTCCACAACATTTTCGTCCCCCTCATCTAGTAGTAACACCTGGAGCTTGCACACCGTGCATATATGTCCTGTGGGTGAACCTTTCGTTGCAACGAAAGCATAAATCCTGCTGCCTCTTCTTCCTCATCTCAGCATCAGTCATCCTTCTGAACTAACCCCATACTGGCGGTGCGCTGCTCTTCTCCCATCCTTCTCCTTACTTAACTGATCTGTCACTGTAGCTGCCTTCTGCCCCCTGTTGCTGTCGAAACACCGCGGGAAGGTTGCCCACTCCAGCTGCCCCTGGACCTTCGCTCCTACATCTGGTGGTCCTCTACCATCTGCGCCTTCTACATGATCTCCATCAAACCCTGAGGTTTATAACGAAGACCTGAGCGAATGGTGGTATTCAGGCCCTTCATAAAATTGCTCTCCAACGTCTCATCAGAGACCCCCTGCACTTGCCGAGACAGTGTCTCGATTGGCTCGCTGTAATCTTTAACGGTCCCGTCCTGCCTGAGAGAGAATAACTGCTCCTGTAAGTTTCCCACATTGGTCTCCTGAAACCTCACTATTATGCAATCATTGATCTCCTCCTATGAGCGAAAATGGCACTGTTGCTCCCTCCATTGATACCACCCAACAGCCTTGCCCTCCAGACATACTGCTGCCGCCTCTATCTTCTGTGCCTTAGTCGTGCGAGACATAGTGAAAAATCTCTCTACCTTGTAGATCCACACATGAGGATCGGATCCTTCCCCTCAAATATGAGCAATTTCAGCTTCCTGATCATGTTGTCCACCCCGAAGTTCCACTGCTCTGCTCTCCCTTTGTGATGTCTCTGGGGGGTTAGGATGGCAGTTGTTTTTGTGCCCCTCGAAGCTCCCTTGAGCCTTCTCCTTGGCCACCATATTCTCCCCAATCATCCCCCCCATAAGCTCCTTGCCCCTCATCTTCGAAGACATCGCCCTCTCTCCATCTCCTGGATAATAACCATCGTCGTACGCCTGTCCTGGACGGCCGTTGGGCGGCTGAAAATCATCATCGAAGTCGTAACGCCCCTGTCCATGTCTTCGTGCTGCTGTTTGGGACAAAGAGGGCTCGGAAATATCCCCCGACGGCTGCCAGGGGTGAGGCTGGAGCTACCGAGCCCTCGACAGGCCCTGCCAGTGCTACTGGAGGGTTGGTAGCCCTTTTTAAGCATCCGATAGGGTTGGCCGACCCTGCTGGTGGCTGGCAGGGTTTTGCCTACTCTACCGGTTGCTGTGGAAGGCCCGCCGGACCCCTCCCAGATTTTGGGCCGGTCAGATGTCCGGGTACTCCTAGGGTTCGGCCGGACCCCTCCCATATTCCGATGAGTCGTGGCGATGTCCTCCTTCATTCATGGCTCTTCATCGTCGTCTTCGAGGTATTGACCGGCGTCGGAAATCAAACCCTCCTCGTAGTTCTCCACTTTTCCCTTCCCCATCTCCAAAGATGTCTCCTTTTTCGCGGGATTAGGTTTTGCGCCGTCGTTTCCACCCTTCGCCGTGAAGATCGCGAGTTGTTGGACGATATGAGCGAGGGTCTCGTTTTGTTTATCGTGAGTCGCTATTAACTTTGCCAATGATTTACCATGTTCCGTTAGGGTTTTATTCATGCCTTCAATCTCCCCATTGAATTTTTCCTCCACCGCGTCGATTCGATCTTTGGATCTCGTTGCCGCCGGCATGTATCATAAATGCTCTGATACTAAATTGATAGGAATGAAAACAAAAATCCGATTTTTATTGAATAAAAACTGAAATAAAGATACCTTGATCATAATTTAGGGGCGATCACCATACCAAGACGTAGATTAAAGAGGACGTCCGCACTCTCCTGTAGATGAGGGAAAAATCTCACCTCTCATTTGATGAAATCAAAAAATAAGCATCCCCTAGGGCCGGCCGCACCTCCCCCTTATATAATATTCTAATTTTTGTACAATTTACGCAAAACCCCCCTACAATAATAAAATAATACATAAAAGGCCCAAAAGTTACGAATACGTCCCTGAATCATGCGGTTGGGTCCGTCTCTCTGATGTATCCATATTTTCTATGTTTTTATCGCATCATTTCATATCATTTTCGCCGTCCAAAGTTCATATTTATATATATTGTCGTGTATTTAACGATATATTCGAGTTTCGTATAGACTTGTGGATTTTCAGGAACTTTGGAGCGAATTGGAGCAATTATAGGACATGGACACATCCGTGCCACCCGGAGCATCATTGGCGAGGTTCGATAGATGTTCGACGAGGTGAAGAATGAGATTGGAGGAGAGGAGGAGAAGAGAACGAGATAAGAAGCCCAAAGAGCAACATAGTCTGTTTTTCCCAGGCAGCTCGGTCGAGCTGCTCAACACTCGACCGAGCTGACACTTAGAAGACTTCAGAACGGATACACACCACTCGTCCGAGTGGAGCAACTACTCGGTCGTACCAACTTGGCCAGCACAATATTTCCAACACTTAGCGAATACACGAGAGCCCCAGACCACTCGATCGAGTAGATCAGCTACTCGACTAAGTGGAGCTTAAACAATACGAAGATTTCAAGGGATTCTCAAGCCACTATAGCTCGACCGAGTAAGCAAGGTGACTCGACCGAGCAGAGCGACTACTCGACCGTGTACGGTCTAAACAGTACGATGATTTTGAAGACTTTTCAAGCCTATTGTAGCTCGACCGAGTGGAGCGCTACTCAACCGAGTAGCGCATATCAGCCCTAATCTGAAGAAGCCTACGGAGCCGCGTATCAGCACTCGACCGAGCGGCGGCGCTATTCGACCGAGTAGGGCGCCGCAACCCATTAAATTTGAGGCCCAAGAAGCCAATTTTCCAGATTTTTGTGGGGTCCACCCCCTTGTATATAAGCACAATTTTTACCCAAGATAAAAAGGAAGCTTATTTTCCTTAGTTTTAGTTTGAGTTTTCTTAGAGAGTTTTGAGAGCCTTCGTTATTGTTGAAGACAAAGTTTGGATTTTCATTAATTGGTTTTGCTTGGAATCTTGGAATCTTAATTCTCTGCGCTTGAGTATCGATCTTCGACGTTTTGGTAACGATCTCTCATCTTTCTATGCTTGTTTTGATGTTTTATATTGTGATCAGGAATTCTATTGCTTTTATTGAATCTTTTGTTGATCTTTCCATGAATTGTGAGTAGTCTTATCTAGGGCTAATGAATTAGCCCTAGGATTTTAGGATTTAGATGTAAAGGTTGGATTTTTATGTTGTTTTGGTATAAAAGTGATATGCTTTGGTTGATCCAACCAAGTTTGTAGGATATTCCAAATAGGGTTTGTGACTACGACAATGGCGTACATCTTGGATGGATATCCTATGAACTTAATTAGGCACGTTAGTGAATTCAATTGGAGTTCGTGACCACGACAATGACATGCACTTTAATGGTTTCCACCGGCGTTCTATATTACTGACTGATGACTACGACTATAGCGTCAATGAGAGCCACCAAATCACTGATCAAAGCTCTATCCATGATAGTGGCGTGAGTAGAGATTGAGAATAGTTGTCGATCGTAATGCACGGATCGCGTGTGAGGCTATCCACAACGGTGGGGCTAAACACGGGATACGTTAGACGAGTGGCACAATGACAGTTGTCCATGAGTTTTACATCTTAGATGAGACAATCTCTCTCTAATAAAGCCAATTCAACATAGGAATTCTAACCTAGTATTGACATCCGACGATCCTAGTGGTGACTCCTATTGCCCTAGTTTTTTATATTGCCGATAGTCCTACTTGAGAAGATAAACGTGACAACCTTTCTGAGTACACCAACTGACACTTATCTGAGAATTAGAACAAAACCCAAGACTATATAAGCATCTGCCTACCTGTGGGTTCGACATTTTACTATATTAAAAATTGACACCGTGCACTTGTGGAAGTTTTCGGGTTAAAATCCAGAGCGCATCAAGCTTTTGGTGCCGTTGCCGGGGAGGCAACCGTCTATTCTTGGGTTATTTTCTTTATTGAAGAAACTGTTAGTTACTCTTATCATCTTCTCATCTTTCCATATTTTTGTTTTTTTTCTCCTTTGCTACTGATATTTTCTCGGAGTTGTTGCTTGTACATGAATACTCGCCTTGGGGGATCAGACGATATAATATTTGACCCCGAGATACAAAGAACAGCAAGGCGGCTCAAAGCAGAAAAGAGGAACCATATTTTTCGGGAATAAATAGCAGAAGGTTCTAATACTCCTCTGCTTACCGGCAACATCCAGGATCACTGAAGCCTAATTTATACAGTATATATTCTATCTTGAGAACGCAACGGACGGCTTGAAATTTTGAATTAAAGACTCGGTTGATAAATCTCATGCGGCAGGATCCTTTCCACGGACATACACATGAGAATCCCAACCATCTCATAGATCTCTTCTTGGCAAAGTGCGACACTTTCCAAGTTAAGGATGTGAGCGGCGACGCAATAAAGCTACGTCTATTTCCATTTACTCTGAGGGACAAAGCGGCTTACTGGTTGAGGGCGTACCCCACGAAACTTCCAAAACTTGGGAACAGTTGGCCTTAGCCTTCATCAACAAGTTCTATCCACCGTCCAAAACGGTGAGAATAAGGGGGCGATCACAAACTTTAAGCAGCTTCCACAGGAATCACTCTACGAAGCATGTGAACGCTTTAAAGACTTGCAACATCAGTGCCCACACCATGGCGTTCCGGATTGGGATCTCATCCAAAGCTTTTATAATGGTCTCAAGCCCGACACCAAAATGATTATTGACGCCTCTGCACAAGGCGTACTAATGTCTAAGCTACCAGAGGAGGCCACATCACTGCTAGAACAAATGGCCTCCAACAACCAACAATGGAGCGACGATCGCTCAACATTTAGAGGCACCAGTTCTGAGGTAAAGGTACCACATAGCATGAGGGGCAACTTGAGACTCTTTGCAAGCAGGTTGTGCGAATTGAGCAGATGTTGGATGCTATTCCTACTACTTCCAAAGCTCCAGTATATGCTACTTATGAAGATTATGCCGAGCAAGGGTACGCTCCAATAGAAGGGTCCTGTGAAGGAATGGGCGTGCCGGCTGAGCAAGTCAATTATATAGCGGGTGAGGGGAGCAATTCTAGACTTCAGTGGTCAAATCCAGCGTGGAAATCACATCCTGTGTTCTTCTACAGCAACCCCAACGGAGCATTGCAACCACCATCCCAACCGAGGCCACCACAACCTCCACAACAAGGCCAACTTCCACAGCAGCAGCAGTATGGATTCAGGCCATCTGGGCCTTATAGACCGCCGGGTTATTATAATCGTTAGCATTACCAGCAACCACAGCAGCAGTACCAACCGGCGACGCAGAAATCTGAAGTGGAAGTGACTTTTGAGGCCTTTATTAGCTCGCAAACAAAGATCAATTCAGAATTTTTAGCCCATCAAAAGCAACTGCAAGCCTCCGTTGATGGCTTGGCGGCCCAAATGACTCAACTTATGAAGGTTCAAGGGAGATTGACATCTCAACCGGAGCCAAATCCAAGGGCCAAGTCAACGCAGTGGTAGAAGTTATGATGAGTGGAGGAAAGAGTACCGACACTGTGATGGTACCGATCTCTAAGACAGTGGATCAACAAGCATTGACGCCTATTCAAGAGGAAGATACCACCATCTCCTAGCCTATAATGTAGAGGACGAGGAGAGAATTATTGATGAACCACCCGCCATTGCAGAGGAGGCTTCACCTACCACATTGCCTATTCCCATCGCTACGGCACCGATAGATGTTCCTATTTCTGAAAACACTAAGCCGAATGATGCCAACAAGGACAAGGAAAGCCGTCCTCCACCTCCATACCCGCAGAGATTAGCCATGGCAAAGCTTGAAAAGAAATATGCTAAGTTTATAGAGCTTCTAAAGAGTGTTCACTTGAACATCCCTTTCATGGACGCGCTTACCGAGATCCCCACATATGCTAAATTTCTGAAGGACTTGATAGCGGGGAAGTGGAAATAAGAAGCAGTAAAGTTGGCATATAGCTGTACTTCGGTCCTCAAGAACACCATACAGAAGAAACTACTCGATCCCGGAAGCTTCACAGTGCAGTGCTCCATTGGCGGCATCCCCATTGATAGAGCACTTATTGACTTGGGGGCGAGCATTAGCTTAATGCCGATCTTCATATTTAAGAGACTAAATACGGGAACAAAGCTTGAGCCCACCGGTATAAGTATACAACTAGCGGACCAGTCCATCACTTACCCGGTCGACATCGCATGCGACGTCATCCTATAAGTACCGGGAGGGATTAGTGTGCCAGTGGACTTTGTTATTATGGACATGTCTGAGAAGGAGAGTTCTCAAATCATCTTGGGACGTCCATTTATGGCCACAGTTGGAGTCTTGATCGACGTCCGTCAAGGGACGTTGTCTATGAACATTGGAAATATTGAGATCGAGTTCCACCTGCAAAAAGCCGATGAAGGAGCGCTTCCCGCGCGAAGATGCTAGCTACCTTGAGCTCCTAGAGGACGAAGCTACCGATGAATATGCCATGGAGGAGATTACTAGAGATCCCATGAGGAAGGGCTTAGACGACGACGGTGACGTCATACATGACAAGGCGTTGGCCGCATACTTGAGAATTTTAGACTAGGAGCCGCCCGGTATACCATTGCACCTCAACCACAGGAGGCCACGATATTTCAAATTTCTGGAGACAGACGAGATGAGGCGAGCTAACTCCCGCCGCATGGCCTCATAGGGAAGCATGATAAGCGCATCTCATATGCGCCTAACATCAAAAAGCTCCATTGAAAATCATAGGGAGTGGAGCTTACGATTTTAAACAAGCGCTTATCAGGAGGCAACCCGAATTTTTCTTTATGTTTTATTTTCATTCCTTTAGTTCGTTCTTCATTTAACCAAAAAAACAATATAAAAACGTTTTTAATTCATTAGAAAAATGTAAAATATAAAAATTATAAAAATTTTGTGACGTGTTCTACCTTATACAGGTGAACAATGGAGAGAGCGAGCAAAACGATAAAAATTTGGAGAAGGAACCAAGAGGAGATAACGAGGAGAGCCATACTTAGCTTGGAGAGCAATAAAAGGCCACTCGACCGAGCAACTAACCTGCTCGGTCGAGCTATAGTCAGATGAAGAGGAGGCTAGAAAAAGGCACTTTGTAATCAATTTGACTCGATCGAGTAGCTGCCCTACTCGGTCGAGCTACAGTCGCTGTCAGAATGAGCTGAAAACGTCGCTCTATAATTAATTCAACTCGACCGAGTAGCCACACTACCCGGTCGAGCTCACTATAACAACGTTTCAGCTCGACCGAGCTGAGTAAGCAGCTTGGTCAAGTAGCTGGGGACGGTTTGGGGGATTAAAAGTTTAAAATTTTATATACAGCTCGATCGAGCAGCTTGCGCTGCTTGACCGAGCGGCGACTAAGAGGGACTGGGAGGGGCCCACATTTCTTAAACCAAACAGCTCGACCCCCCTTATAACACCCGACCCCCCCAATCCCCCCAAATCAGAATTAACTGCCCGAGCTCGAGCCAAAAACAAACCCTAACCCTAACTCGATCCCTGCCCCTTCGTCGGATCTCTGCCAAGCGCGTCGCCCGAGCGTTGCCGCAGACCGACTTGGTCCCCACCCTCTCCAACTCCCCTCCATCCCCTCTTCTCCTCTCTTTCTCCCCACATCTCCCACACTCTCTAAATCCTCATTTCAAACCCTAAACCAATTTTTCCTAATTTTGAACACTAAACCCAAATTAATCTCTTACTCTGCTACTAATACTATCTTAATTATCTATTGCAGGTACATTTCGAGCGTTCTGAGGAGACGCTTGGGTTTGGGACTAGCTTGGGGGACGTACGCTTGGAGGCTTCGCGCTCGCACACTCGTTTGCGCTCGCTTTGTTATGTGATATTGGGTACACTCGTTCCTTGCTTTATTTTATCCACATATCGTGTTGCACCCGTTCGCACTTCACATGCACGATGCCTCCTAGACTTAGAGCTATGAAGTCCACGGCCAAGAAGAGGAAGGCCGCTGATCCCAGTCCCTCCTCTTCTCGTCGTACCCGCCGCCGACGTCCATCACCTTCACCCACTGAGCACATGGACGTCACCACACCTTCACGCTCTCCATCCCCCACGCCTCTAGCACTAGAGGCCACATACACCACCCCCGCTCCCATTCTCACATCCGCTCCACCACCACCTTTCCATCCACACACCGACACCCTGAGGACATATGGCATTGTCTTCAGTGATGCCGCACATCGCGCGCGATTCGAGATCGTATCCCGCCGCTCCATCATCCCCACCCGCTTTGCATCCATCACCGCACTCACGAGCCTGGGCATCCTACAGGGTGTTCAGAGGCTTTACCAGACTATAGGTTGGGACCACTTCTTGACCATGCACGCACACACTTTCACTCGCCTCACCTACGAGGCGATGAGTTCCATTGTCGGGAGGGGGACGACATTCGCTTCAGGCTGCTGGATCGTGACGTTGTCGTCTCATACACCATGATCCGCGCCTATTTCCATTTCCTACTTATCCCAGATCCAAACCAGGCCTACGCACCTAACGTCGAGCTATCCTCATTTGATTTCGAGAGTTTCTGGCGGTGTATCTCCTGCCTTCACGGCTTTAGTCCTAGTAGGACGAAGTCTTCATCCATCATCCACCATGCCTTAGATACGCCCATCGCCACATCGCCACCATCTTTTCCAGGTTTGAGGTTGGGACCCTCTCACTCCCAGATCTTGTACACCTCAGTGGGATGACCCGACCGATTAGACGGGCAACTGACGGCACACTCCGCCCATTCCTACTATCCGACACAGCCCCGTGGTTGTGCCACCGCCCGCTTCTCACTACCTTTGTCGCCACAGAGATATGTTGCGGTGGTTTCTTCACACTTTTCGCCATCATTCTCAGCCTCGATCTTCCTACCGATCTAATGGTCCTACCAGACTGACCACAGATGTTCTTGCTCGCATGCACATCATCAGGCCACACGGTGAGTGCCACTGGATCTACCTTTTAAGCACCCGCCGAGAGCACCACATGTACCTCACTCGCCATGATTTTATACTTATTGAGCCAGTCATGCTGGATTGGCTCCTTCCTGGCATTCACCCTATCCCACCCATCCACGTCTTAGAGCCCGCAGGAGACCAGCCTGCCGCTGAGGAGAGCGACGAGAATTGGGAGATTAGTTCCGAGGAGGAGCCTGTGAGCGCTCCCATTGCTGCCATCATACCTGCACCACGAGTGAGCACCTCTGATCACACTTCTGCCAGTGCCACTCCCACTCCCACCACCACACCATTGGTGAGTACCCGGGCTGTCCACACTTCTACCCCGAGGTATCTGTACTATCATCTCTGCCCGCTTCTGAGGGCACTTCCGTTTCAGTCGCTCCTACACTTACCGATTCTACCATTTAGAGCTTGTCCCCTCCATTTCTGTTCCCACCAGCACCCTGCATGCACTTGTGGAACCCATTCCTATCACCCCTATCATTTCTGAGTCCACAGCTTCACTATTTGGCACCACCACTGTCCTCATATCTACTATCTTCACGGAGAGTGTCGTGGCAGGACATTAGGGTGATTCTAGATATCCTTAGGACACAGCGTGCACCACCTGTCATTCTTGCACATGCACCTCCTGTTAGACCTGCACTGCTCACCGTTCCGATTGTTCAGGCCTTTGCAGAGCCTGGCCCACTTCTAGTTGAGCCGGTTGCACCACCTGTTGACACACCTGTTGACCCACATATTGTTCCATCATCTGGTCCTCAGCAGCAGGACCCATCATCACCCACAGAGGGTGATGCACATGCTTGATTTATATTTTTTCTCCCGTTCTCCCCTCCCACCATTTAGTGCACATTTGTCCATTCGGGGCCTTGCACATGCTTAGCTTGGGGGAGAACTAATCATCACCCATTTGCATATACACATCATTGCATCATATGCATGCTTGTACATATTCTAGGTATTAGGACATGCATTTGCATCTTCTGTTTTTCTTTCATTGTATAGGTTTTTATTTCTTTTCCCACGTTTATTAGCCACACACCCCACCCTAGCCTCATTTTCTGCCTTGCATGTGCGTTCTCAGCAGTGAGGACACTGCCGTGTTTAGCTTGGGGGATGAGCGCTATCGCTTTTTATTTTCAATTTTTTAATTCTTACACTTTATCCTTTTTAATCTTATTTTCCCCCCATTTTCTGCCATTTTATTTTTTTCTTTTTAGTAGCACGTTTTTCATCTTTTAGTATGCATGCATGCCTGTTTTATTTTGTTATTCCACTTTTCTTTTCCCTTTTTTAATGCTAGATACATTCTCTATGATGATATCTCTTATTGCTTTAGCAGCCATCGCGATGCTTATTATCCCTTGCCATCCTACTTAGAATATTTCATAGTCTTGCTATTCATATGAGCTTACCAACTATATTTTTTTGATGAATCCTCTAAGTAAATGCATGATACTTGTTGAAACTGAATGTATGTAGTAGTGTCTAGTATGCTTCTATTAGAAATGCACCAAGATTCACGCATCATTGGCATATCTGAAGGATTGCTTTCATATTTTATTCACCTTCTTGTTGCATGCCTGATTTGATTGTAAACCTTACTGCTTGGCTTTACTATTTACTGAGATTATTAAGAATATCCATGCTTACATATGAGTGTAGTTGATGTATTATCTTATTGAACCATTTGTGCACATCTTAGAGTGGACCAAGTGTTATTTTATTTCATTCTCCACATATATCTTTTATTCTTTACTTATCACTTGAGTTCACCCCTTACAGCTGCCTATAGCGCATCCATTCCCAAAAATCGCATACAAAAGGAAAAACTAGCTCCAAAAAGTACAAAAAGCCAAAAAGGAGCCAAAAGCCAAAAAATTACATATTCTATAGATCCTACAAAAATCAAAATCCAAAAAAGAGATTTCTTTATTTCATTGCTTGGAGTTACATATATACTTGGGAAAACCAACGCAAGAATCCCATTTTTCATATTATTTTCATTGGATGCGACGCCTCAAGCTAAGCTTGGGGGGTTGAACTCTTTTGATTAAAATGAGTGAGTATGACATTAAAGTGGAGAGGTGCACAATTGGGAAAGTTTGATAATGCTGATACTTAGCGAAATAATTTAGCTATGGAGATTTCTTACGATTTGATATGAATATGTGAATGCCATGACTCTTTTTCTATTTCCTATTGCATGCTTGGTGTGTATCTTCTACGCTTCAGTTACAGCTTTTGATTGAAAAGTGCATCGCCAATATTTTGCATATAAAACACTATGAAATGCATGCATTAGATATGAGTTGATTGTATGAACCTTAGAGAGTCCCTTTTGTTGATCTTAAAAGTTGCAAGACTTTTATTTATGAAAGATATGAAGTCTCTTATTAGTATGCGACCCATTTTACGTGTTATCGTGATGTGTGGCTTATAGCTTGAGATCTGAGCGAATAGTCTAGCGACCCTCTCCTCTTTGCATTCTTTTTCTATTTTTTCACATCCTGGTGAGCTTCATATTCGTCTTCCTCGAGGACGAGTAAGTGGTAAGCTTAGGGGGGTTTGAAGTGTATATATTTTCTATGTTTTTATCGTATCATTTCATATCATTTTCGCCGTCCAAAGTTCACATTTATATATATTATCGTGTGTTAACGATATATTCGAGTTTCGTATAGAATTATGGATTTTCAGGAACTTTGGAGCGAATTAGAGCAATTATATGACATTGATACATCCATGCCACCCGGAGCATCATTGGCGAGGTTTGGTAGGTGTTTGGCGAGGTGAAGAAGGAGATCGGAGGAGAGGAGGAGAAGAGAACGAGAGAAGAAGCCCAAAGAGCAACATAGTCTGTTTTTACCAGGCAGCTCGGTCCAATTGCTCAGCACTCGATCGAGCTGACACTTAGAAGACTTCAGAATGGATACACACCACTCGACAGAGTGGAGCAGCTACTCGGTCGGACCAACTCGGCCAACGCAATATTTCCAACACTTAGGCAATACACGAGAGCCCCAGGCCACTCGATCGAGTAGATCAGCTACTCGACCGAGTGGAGCCTAAACAATACGAAGATTTCAAGGAATTCTCAAGCCACTGGAGCTCGACCGAGTAAGCAAGGCGACTCGACCAAACAGAGCGACTACTCGACCGAGCACGGTCTAAACAGTACGATGATTTTGAAGACTTTTCAAGCCTACTGTAGCTCGACCGAGCGGAGCGCTACTCGACCGAGTAGCGCATATCAGCCCTAATCTGAAGAAGCCCTAAGCGGAGCCGCGTATCAGCACTCGACCGAGCGGCGCCGCCACTCGACCGAGTAGGGCGCCGCAGCCCATCAAATTTGAGGCCCAAGAAGCCAATTTTTCAGATTTTTTGTGGGGTCCACCCCTTGTATATAAACACAATTTTTACCCTAGAGAAAAATGAAGCTTATTTTCCTTGGTTTAAGTTTTAATTTGAGTTTTCTTAGAGAGTTTTGAGAGCTGCCGTTATTGTTGAAGACAGTTTGGATTTTTATTAATTGCTTTTGCTTGGAATCTTGGAATCTTAATTCTCTGTGCTTAAGTATCGATCTTCGACGTTTTGGTAACGATCTCTCATCTTTCTATGCTTGTTTTGATGTTTTCTATTGCGATCATGAATTCTATTGCTTTTATTGAATCTTGATCATTCCATGAATTGATGTTTTCTAATGGATTAATCCTAAGATCTTAGGATTTAGATGTAAAGTTAGGATTTTTATGTTGGTTTGGTATAAAAGGTATGTGGTTTGTTTGATCCTGCCAAGTTTGTGGGAGATTTCAAATAGGGTTTGTGACCATGACAGTGGCACACATTTTGGACGGATATCCTATGGACTTAATTAGGCACGTTAGTGAATTCAATTGGAGTTTGTGACCACGACAGTGGCATGCACTTTAATGGTTTCCATCGGCGTCCTATATTACTGATTGATGACTACGACATTAGCGTCAATGAGAGCCACCAAATCACAGATCAAAGCTTTATCCACGACAGTGGCGTGAGTAGAGATTGAGAATAGTTGTCGATCGTAATGCACAGATCGCGTGTGATGCTATCCACGATGGTGGGGCTAAACACGGGATACCTTAGACGAGTGGCACAACAACAGTTGGCCATGAGTTTTACATCTTAGATGCGACAATCTCTCCCTAATAAAGCCATTCAACATAGGAATTCTAATCTAGCATTGACATCCAACGATCCTAGTGATGACTCATATTGCCCTAGTCTTTTATATTCCCGATAATCCTACTTGAGAAGATAAACGTGACAACTTTCTGAGTACACCAACTGACACTTTTCTGAGATTTAGAACAAAACCCAAGACTATATAAGCATCTGTCTCCATGTGGGTTCGACTACAAAGCTTTGACACCGTGCACTTGTGGTAGTTTTCGGGTTAAAATCCGGAGCACATCACCCTCCTCTTGTGCGTCGGCGACGATACGTGATGATCCTATCAGTATGGAAGTCAATCTTTTTTGCTTCTGGGATTTGCACAACTGATCTTTTCGTCAAATCACTTGATATGTAACAAAATATATTTATTTATTGTGTAAGAACTAAAGGCACATTTGCTTGAAGTTCACTATCTGTAAATGATTTTTGTTAAACACAGATCCTTAATTACCTGATGTGAGCCTGACACATGTTAGACACTGTATTACCAAGTGGAACATTAAAATAGAAACTTGAAGATAAAAGTCATCATGCCAGACACCTTAGAGCCATGTGCTATTTTAAGATAAGTGCTTTCTGTACGTGTGGGACACAAACCAGAAGGCCTACGTAAGCTAGATCAATTTAATTAATTTTTTGGTGTTGAATATGATCTTTGCGTTGCTTTCTTTGTTTTGATTCACTCGATTTAGTTTAAAACAATTTTAAGTTTTACTCATTTATAGTTTTTAGTTAGTATGTGCATGTGTGTAGTTTGATGTGTTAAAGCAGGTTGCAAATTTCCTTTTCATTTGTTTTGTTTTGTTTTGTTTTTTGAGTTTTCCCCCCTTAGATTCATGTTCCGAGCATATTTCAAAGTGAAATCCATTTAGAGTCTAGTGGTATGTGCATGATCTTATAGTTTTAATTCATGTATGGTGTCTGTGTGCTGTGCCATGTGGGGAGGCCATGGGCTTTTGTGATTTTTGTGACATTTCCGGCATCAGTACTTTACTGGCACGATGAATTAGTATCATTCTAAATATTAATTTTGACTAAAACACTTCTTGCTGAATTTATTGGAATTATCAACAAAAGAAGCTTGTTCCTTAACTATTTGTCAAAACTTGATTTATTAAGTCAAATTGGATGTTGTGATCATATTTATATTTTCCTTGTGGGCAAGAAACTCAATTTCATATCTTTCCCACAACACACACACACACACACACACACACACACACACACCCCCCCCCCCCCCCCCCCCGGGGGGGGGGGGGGGGGGGACTAGAGGAGTTTAGGATGTATTTATGCAAGAACAACCATGTGAATCTATTCTGTGTTTTATCTGTTCTTTCATACATGAATAACTGTTTATCTAAACACAGGTTAAAGGAAGGTCTGGTCAAGATGTGAACATACCTGCTTCTGAGGCATCTCCCAAAGATTCTAATGCAACAAATTCAGATGCAGAAAAGCGAATCGATGGAGCTAAAGCTATCCCAGATGAAAAGCCAGCCAGTAGTCCAAAAATTCAAATTAAACATGAAGACTCTGCACTTCAGGGACAAACTGCAGATCCTCAGTCATCTAAAGTGTCGACTGAGGTACATAGTACTGTTGCCAGCCAAAGGCCAGGGGATGTAAACAAAGAGGCAGAAGATGGGTGGCAGCCAGTTCAAAGGCCAAGGTCAGTTGGATTTTCTGGACAGCGGCTTAAACAGCAACGTACAAATGCTGGAAAGGTATATAATTATCAGAAAAGCGAAGTTCCTTCTGAAACTTTTCAATCCAAACCAAGGCTTCCTTTTTCGAATAGCCGCTACTATGTATTAAGGAAGCGAACCATTGTTTCTGGAGGATACACAGAACACCATCATATGAAAGTTCAGACAGCCGGAACCAAGTTTGGTCGGAAACTATACAAGGCTGTGACATATAGGGTCAAAGTGCCCTCATCAACCAACAAAGAGACAACAAATAACTCCAGTACTGTTGATGAAAGAGCAAACCTACAGGATTCACAGGCTGTTAATTCACCCAATGATAACCTTGGGTTGAATAATTTAAGAAATGTGATTGGTGAAATTTCAGAGTTGCACAATAGTACTATTGTTACTCTTGGAAGTTCTCCATCTTACAAAGATGTGGCATTGGCCCCCCCAGGTACTATTGCCAAAATTCAAGTCAGAAAGGCTAAGGAAGGCACTCCTTTAAATCAAGACCCATTGATTGCTAAAATTGGGATGGAGAAAAAGGAGACAGTAGCTGAGAATCATGCAGACGTTTCGGCTGCAACAATAGCCAGAGCTAACTTTGAACAAGAAAAGGACTTTGTGCCTGATGCAGTGGTTCCTTTAGATAAGGATGTGGAAGTTGAAAGGGAGGAGGATATTAGGAAAGCTGGTAAAGATGGTGAACCATCTGAATTTTTAACTGCTGGCATTGAAGTAATGTCTTGTGTAAGCATGCCTAACAATGTTGATTTTGATACTGGTGTTTCTAGAGATGAAGTTCAGGCTGTGATACTTAGTAATGATAAAGCTTCTGAAGGAGGGTCACCTAGTGAAGAGTTTGATGATTGCAACAATAAATCTACCGGTGGACCTGCTTGTGTGAATGTTGAGCCTTCCATATGTGTGGAACCTATAGAAGATTGCCTCATGGAGAAGGTATCCAGCATCACCGAGCCCAAGGATATTTCAAGTGCAATAGCACAGCAAGTGGATCTTCAAAATGTCGATACAGTATGCAAAACTGATGCTGAAGATTTAAAAGAAAAGTTGACGTCTAATGCTGGTGATTTTAAAGATGTTCCTAACAAAAAACTATCTGCATCTGCTGCGCCCTTCAACCCTTCTTCTGCTATCATGCTTGGTCCAATGGCTGTTAGCCTTCCCCCAAGTGGACCAATTCCAGCAGTCACACCTTGGCCTTTAAATGTTACCCTTCGCACAGGACCTGCAGGTGTCATGCCATCGCCACCTCCCATGTGTGCATCTCCTCATCATTCATATCCTTCTTCTCCGCATCCTCCAAACATAATCCATCCTGTGTCATTTGTGTATCCACCTTATACCCATCCTCAAGCAATACCCAGCAGCACATATGCTATGAACAGCAACATGTTTCACCCCAACCAGTATGCTTGGCAATGCAATATAGGTCCAAATGCATCCGATTTTGTTCCTGGAACAATTTGGCCAAGCTGTCATCCTGTACATTTCTCTGGGATGCCACCTGTCACTACTCCAATTTCTGGTTTCATATCGGGACCATATGTGCAGTCTGATAGTATTAACTGTGCAGCAACTCCACTTGGGGGCAGTGTTGGACAAGAAATTAAAAAAGGAAGTGATGTGCCACTAATAATGGAAAGTGTAAAAGCAGAGTTAAAAAGTCTGTCAACAGATAAGAAAGAATCTGAAGTATCTCACGTGAATGAAACTAATGTAGCTCAACTGACACCTGAAGCGGAACATAAAGATAAGGAATCTGGTGCTGAAAAACATATTTTGAGAAACAGCAAGAAGTACGAAGGGGAGGGAAGTTTTAGCATTTTCATAAAGGGAAGAAGTCGTCGAAAACAAACTCTCAGAATGCCTATCAGTTTGCTAAATAGGCCATATGGATCACAGTCATTTAAAGTTATTTATAACAGAGTAGTTAGAGGGAGTGATGTTACAAGAGCTTCTAGTGTATCTTCTACCAGTGATGCTACATCCAGCATGCCATAGTGATGCAAGAGTTCAACTACAACAAGGGCATATTTAAGCGTCTTATTCTAAATTTGACCTCGGCTGATTCATGGTTCTTGTGTTAGTGTTTCCTGGGAAGTGACCTCTAACAAATTAATTCAACGATTCTTGCATCGACCAATTTTTTAGAAAAGACACAAGGTATGCTTTCTATGTTGTCTGTGATAGGGATGTTTAGGATTTTAGCAACTGCATGATGAGAATCTATTCATGATACAATGTATTTTTTGATAGCTGAAAGTTTCACCTGCAATAAAATGTTAGTTTTAGGTAGATGATCCCCTTTTCCTTTATCTTATCATGCTATCAAGAAAGTCATATTTAATTGATCTTGGTGCCACTGTTCAATGACCGTAATGGAAGGAGCTGCAATATGAAAGGAGTTAATGGTAGGTCACAGTTTCATTGTGGTCTGGCCTTCCTCAAACACTAACCTTTTCATGAAATAAATAATTAAAAAAATTTCAGCCCACAACATTTTTTGTCATCCTTTGTTTTATTTTCCTTTAT
The DNA here is from genome assembly GCA_030789695.1 of Scilla litardierei. Lineage (NCBI taxonomy): Eukaryota > Viridiplantae > Streptophyta > Magnoliopsida > Asparagales > Asparagaceae > Scilla > Scilla litardierei. The sequence goes on along the minus strand of CM061141.1, from coordinate 175,014,963 downwards.
GCTTCAGCTGCTGCTTTCTATTCATATCCATTTTTTCCTATGGTATTTTAATTCTTGTTCTCTTCAACTGCTCTCCGGATGTTCATCTTTTGCTGCAATGACAGCTCTCTCTTATTTTATCAAGAATTATCTTTCTTTAATGGCGTGGTCACCTTGGTTACTCTACCTGCCTAAAATGATAACTTGACAACCTTGTCTCAGTATATGACTCAACTACTACCCTTGAATTCATGGGCCTATAAAAAGCTTACTAATAAAGGCTGAAGAAAAATTGTGTGTGCATATAGTAATATTTAATCTACAAATTCGGTTGTTTGTGACATTAAATTTTTTTATATTGACAACGTATGAATAGAAATGTTGAACTCCTGATAGGATCGGGGCAAAATACAGGAGTGGAAATTCTGTAATTCAGAACGAGTGGTATTTTTGTAATTTTGTGGATAGAGTGGCATTTCTGTAATTTCTGTGCGGAGTGGAAAATCTGTATTTCAGGGCGGGGGCTGAAAACCTTAGGCCTGGTGCCGTTTGGTAATTATGGGACGATGGCTCATTAGAGAGAATTTATTATAAATTAGAGGGGAGATCATGAGGGGATTATGAAGGCAATTGTGAGAGATTATTAGTAGTTATCTAGATTATTTAGCCATAGGTTATTGGGAGATGATGGTTGATGGCATAATGACAGAAGGAACAATTCTCAAGGAAAAAGCCATCGCGAAGCGAAGGAGACGTCGCCAGAAAACAAACGGCAGTGGATCCTTCTGGGACCGACGGCAGAAAAAACGACGGTAGACCGCTCCAGCCAAGGATCCAGCTGGATTTGGCCAGATCCACGCATGACGACGCATGGGGATGCGGGATCCGGTCAGATCAGTGTCATGCGACGTCCAATGCAGTGTCGTGCGACGACTTTGAGAGGATGACAGGTCTTGGGGAGGCAGCTGCAAAGCTAGGAGAGGTTGACCGTGATTCAACAACAGCTGGGGAGGCCGGTGGGGCTACAACGAGTGTAATGGATGCCGATGATGCTTCGACGAGTACATGAAAGGTCGGCGAGGCTTTAGAGAGGCCGGGGGCAATCCAACACCTCTTTGTAGAATTCCACCTTGAGAACAAGGTTTCTCATTAGGATGAGAGTAAGGATAGGACGACACAAGTCAACCAAGAGTCGGCGGTGGCTCAAAACCCTATGAGTGGCAATTTTGCAACTTCAGGGTGGAATGGTAACTGTAATTTCAGGGCGGCAACTCAAAATCTTAGGCTTTGGTAATTACTGGGCAACTGCTCATTAGAGGGAGTTTATTATAAATAGGTGGGGATCATGAGGAAGATTATAAAGAAAATTGTGAGAGATTATTAGTTGTTATCTAGATTAGTTAGTCCTAAGTTATTGGAAGAGTGGCTTTCCTGTCGAATGGAGGTCAAATCGTTTAGTTCCAAACCATAAAGCAATAAAAATCATATCCTTTTGCCTTAAATCTATCCCCAATTTTATCAACTCCATTACAGATGAATAGACAATGAGAGGTTTTACTATAAACCATGGTTGAGTATGCATTTTTCTTTCCATTTGCTTGCTGTATTCATATTAAAAGTACGAGATGCTTCATATAAATCAAACATGAAAAATACTTTCTTGGGCTCTCATGGAACAGTCATGCCCACTAGAACATCCATAATGATTAGTACCATTGTATCGGTTAAAGAAGGCATGCATATTACTCGTTGATTGATTAAATAAGAGCTTACACTATATAAAGTATTCGGTTCAACACTAGCCATTTTAAGATTACTTTAGCCAGGCGAGTCCCTTAAATGGATGAGCTCAAAACATTTATATAAATTATGTAGGCACAGTAGAAGATTGACCATCTCTAATGACTGACTGTTAACCTGATGTCAAGCCTCAGGTTGGTACCTTATCATGGCCATGAAGACTATTGGCAAGAGAGGCACCTGCCATGAGATAAACTACTGTTTCTTTCTTTTGTTGATCTCTCCAGTGAGTTGATCCCTTTGTTGTCTTATATGTTCAACAGCCATGGCTAATTCTGATATGATTTTGTCCTTTAACATAGATTATGTATATGTTTCTGGGCTCTTAATAATCATTGTAATTGAGCATTTAGTCAATATTTTATTTATATCTGTGCATGTTAAAAGCATAGCAATGCCATGGCCTAATGTCAGTTATATTCTAATTAATTCTTTTCTATCTAGTTCAAAAAACTGTAATAAAGATTCTTATAGTTTTTATAGTCTCAATTGATATAATCTTTAAAACAGGTGCATTTTGCTAATCGTATCTTCGTCAATGAGGCACATATTCTTCTGCAGATTGCAATAAGGTATGGCCCGTCACTATAGTTCCATAATAATTTAATTTGGTTAGGACATCAATTTTGTTTTCCTAGGTAACTTGCTTCTAGACTAATTTTTCGTGGTGGTTGATACCTTTAGCGATGGTTAGGTCCGGTTGAAATTGATGATCACTTTTCAACGGTGACCTGGCTATGAAATTTGCAGTCATGTTTGTGATTCAAATAGCAGCGTTTCCTATATGAATTATGGATTACATCTACAGTTAATTTGATTGATGATAAAAATCTTGATAACTATTTTTGCTGAGTAGAATAATTGAATGTTACTCTATCTTATCAATTCCACTTTAATTCCATTAAGAAAATCAATTTGATTTTATTTTAGCTTAATTATCAAGTAGGACTACCTTTATGTTTCTGTTTTTTACCACAATACTACCTTTAAGTTCTAAAATAACAAAATGCTACTAAATAACAAAATGCTACCTAATTTTACATTTTTCAGGGTATCTTCAGGGCAGTTTTGTGAGAACATACCTTATATTTTACAATTTTTAGAGAAGCATTTTGTTTTTTTAGAACTTAAAAGTTGTATTATGAAAAAAAAACTAAAACATAAATGTTGTTTTTAAATAATTGGCCTTTATTTTATAGAAAAACCAGCACTAAAGTACTGTCCATCTGCTTTCTGCACATCAAATTATTTCTAAAGTGCTTTATCAATTAATTCTTCAGGGTAATTTTCAATTCTGTTTCGTAAATTTAATTGTGGATATAGTTCATGTGGTTATGCAAACAGATAGATGGCTTGTGACCACTGCTGGTGAATGCTGCATAATTGTGTAACCACTAGCTAAAGGAAATACTGAGTTTGTTGATGACGGTGTGAAGATGCAAAATTTGTGATAGTATGCGTCAATCATGTCAGAGGCACAATTTAGGGAGTCACGGACAACTCAACTTCTTTATTTTTGTAAAAAAAAAGGTCATAGCTTTCAAAGGGAATGATGCACGAGGGCTTCCCAGGAGACGACAATCCTAACCGAACTCTGCCCAAACAAGCTAAAATGCAGAGATCTGGCGAGATCCAGTGCATTAATGATAGGATGATACTGCACCCGAATCCGCATGTAAAAAATAATAGATCCATGTATGCAATAGCTCATCTTATTACCGGCTTATGTATGAATAAATAAGATGAGCTATTGCATACATAGATCCAGAGATGGGACACATGCACATGCACATACATATGTCAAATAATTCCTTTAAAAGGTATGATATGTGGAATAGGGAACCTGACACCCAAATATACATAACTAACAAAAAGAGTGCGTTTTGCAGACATGCATGGACATGCCTTCATCCGAGAGGCCCCACACATATATCTAAAAATCTAATAACCTACGATACGTTCATATAAGCTGAAATTTAAAATCTATCACCTGTGTCATGAGTTTGCAAAATGGCAAGTCCTATATAGTACAGGGACTGCCATTATGAAGCTGTACCCATGTTGGACACACAGACGAATGTGTCGGACATCGACCCTTCATAGCCACTCCGACACATAAATGTCTACTTGCAGATGGGTCTCATTTGTATACTCTCTTTTAAATTTGAACGCTTACCAAAACCTGTTTATAGACATCCTACACCACCCATCCTTCTTTGTTCGCATTACATGTTTTTATGTGTTTGAAATGTATATTTATTTCCATCGTTATATACTGGCTATGGTTTGGTAAGAAAAAAAGGTCAAAAATGTTTAATTTGTTTCAACCAATAATGAGCATTTTGACAGTTAAAGTAAGATAAATCAAGACATTCAATAGAACTTTAAAGAGCACAGGTTTATTCCTTTCGCAAAGCCATAAAATGTGTGACATGGTGTAATCATTGAATGCTACTATACGATTGCAAATATGTGACTGGAATTTTGGATGCATTGACATACCTATCTCTGAATACAGTGCAGCACATGTGCTTCTATTATGAAGCCGTACCCGTACCGAACACGCCGACACCCATATGACACTTCCTTGTACGGTCCTTGAACACATGTCCCAACACTCTCCAAATGTGTTGCTAATTATATGCTCTATTTTCTAGTTTAGAACACTTTGTAAAAATATTAAAGGCATGTTTACATGACTCGTACCTTTCTTCATATAACTTGTTCCGATTTGATAGAAATTCTTCTTTAATTGTACTTACATATAAAAGACTATATCATAGTGGAAAAATATCATAATGTATAAAACTATGGTGATTTTAAGTATGTTTTAATAAAAAAACAAGATAAATTAAGCTACTAAATAAGAAGTTCAGCAGCTATGAACTAATCCTTCTTTGACATTATGAAAATTTGTGAGATGTTGTAATCATTACATGCGTTATGCAATCATAAATATCTCTATACTTATGGATTCATGGGCATGTGAGTTTATATATGTGCACGCACGCTCTCGTTCTCATAAGTATTTTATTATCTTGTCGGTGTGTATCCACTATCCTACATTTTAAGATATTGATATCCTTGTGTCTATGTTGTATCGGTATCATATGTTCGTATACATGCTTCCCATGCTTCCTCACGTATGTATCTTATATTAGTGTCAATGCTTTCAAAACTTATCTAAATTATGCGTTTAAAAATTATATTATTAGATGTCATCTTTTTTTGTTTGTTGTGTTATGCATATATAATAATATATTAAAGTCATACATGACCCCCATATCTTATCTTTTACAATTTTCACATGTTCCATATTTGCATCCATATAAGTACCCGCATCGATACATGTATCCATGCCGCCTAGTATGAATGTATATATGCACAACATCTTTGTTGTAAGATTAATGGATGTGTTGTCAGCAAAGGACATGGAAATGTGTTGTCAGTACATGAATTTTCTGACCGACGTGGCGAGAGTTGGTTGTGCGGGGTTATTTTGCAAAAAAGCCCTTATTTTTTATAAACAGCTAAAATTTGTAATATCATGCCCTCAAATCCCCCTTCCCACATTTAATCTCCTCCCTATGGCCTCATCCCCTGCCGACCTCACTGTACCTCATCGACAATGAGGATGTAAAGGGAGTAACTTTGTGGAGGAGGAGGCCACGAAGATCGAAGGTGGGAGGAACTGCAAGAGGCAAAGGAGGTTGAAGGGGAAGGAAAAGCAGCTGTGTTGGTGGGGGGAGGATGAGGTCGACTGAGGCGCAGAGTATGGAAATGAACATGGAGGACGGGGTTGGCTGGCAGGAGGAGGTGGTGTGTGTGTGTGTGGGTGTGTGTGTGTGTGTGTGGGGGGGGGGGGGGGGGAGTGGCAGCTGCGTATGAGCAACAATAGCAGCATGGTTTTTAGCATTTGTTGGGATTTTAGAAAAAGGAGACTTTTGCAAAACAGCGTCCAACCAAAAGTAACCACATAACCATCACCACATGAAATTTCTATGCTGACAGCGCATATATATTAATCTCACATATATATATTTTTCTAGTGTTTTGTCGTCATATCCACGCATCCTGTTTTTAGAAGTTTGTCGTGTAGCATACCCATGTTCATGTCTATGTCTAAGTTTGCATTCTGTGGGTCTGTCCATACGCATTAGGTTAAGACAGTATTGTCTCATCTTTTAGCAGAATGCCTTATTTAATTCACTTCTTATTTCAAAAAATATATAAACTTACCACATAATATACAAGTCAGCATTCTGGTGGATCTTTTCTTGTGGTCTTTTTAAATTAAAGTAATTATCTAAAACACGTAATACGTGAGAAATGACCGACACGTAATACATGAGAAATGCAGAAGCTATCCAATGACCGACTTGTGTCCCAAATTAAAATACAGATAATATAATTGAACTTGCTAAAAAAGGCAAACACATGCCCTAATTTTTGTGTGCCAAAGATCTGAAACCCATATATGAAATTAAAGAAATTTGATTACATGTCTTACCCATAGAAAACATTTTGAAAAATCCTGATCAGAACCAGGCAACAATGTGCAGCTAATTGGCATCTATATGCAACTGGTAATAGCGTGTTATAATGTATAATTCCTAAAAGCATTTTCCTTTAGGAATGAACCGATAATATTTCAAATTAACCTCACCAATTAAACATGTTTCTGTTAGCTAGATGATTATCTTCACTCATTTCCAATTTTATTTTGGCACTGCAATGTATTAAAATACCCTCCATAATTTACCTAACGTTGCTATTTCCATGCAGGTTTCTGCCTGAATTTTATTTTCGTCGTATCTATCATGACATCAAAGTGAAACTCTCAGAGATGACAGAAGAAATAACAATTTTGACCTCATTTATCTGAAGTAAGTTTAGGGCGGTTAAAATTTCCCCATAAGTTAACAGTCTAATACATTTACTTTTCCCCTCCTTTTTGGGGTCTACTTTACCATTTTGTATGTTTGAAACAAATAATGCTAATTGTGAAACAGTCTGAATTTTGATCATCTGTCTGTTGCAATAGCATTGAAATATTTTGGTTCTAGCGACCAGGGAGGAAGAAGTGTTGCTTCCACTAGAGGTCTGAGATTGATGTTTTCAAAAATCGAACTGAAGGAAAAATCAGGCATCTTGAGCGGTGATCATTGTAGATTAAGGAGGTCTATTGTATGCGATAATAATATACGATTAATGGTAGCATGTCTGACCAATGCAGAACTGCAGATGCCATGAACTTGCCTTCCCATTAGTTTTGCAAGTTCATGAAATTTGTTGCTGTTTGAGGTGTGGCACTTTCATCATTTGACCGCCCTTTGTGATATACTTTTTTGGTCTGTGTCTGAGGGGTATGTTTGAAAGAGCCACGTAATATACCAACCAGGCTTCTAATGTGTTAATGCTTGATTTGAGGAGACTAGTGGAACGATAGACAAAATTCAAGCCAACATAATGACATTAAGCCATTAAATCCTTGGATTTGCGAAAGTTCAGCAGAGCTCCTATTGAATTGATATGTGGTTACAAAAGCTGGACATCAATATTCCACTATGTCCGGCTTATTTGGAAGGTGTTGGTGTTCCCATACTGTCCATTTGATCATGGTTGACATTAGAATTGGGCAGCCGATGGATACGACCCAGACATTTGGAGAAATACAAAATCTGAACGGCAAAGATGAGATAGAAGGGGAAAAGAAGCGAGCGGGCATTGTGCAGAAAGCAAAGTTGCTTGCATGTGGGCAAGGCAGAGAAAGAGCCCTCGAAGTAGCTGTATCTTTATAGATATGCCTCCGGGTTGCGCTGTCTTTTTTGCACTGTCTTTTTTGTCACCGGTAGATTTATAGTTTTCCAAGTGTTTTTGTGTATTCGCAGCCACTCTACTTGATTTCATCCTTGGGATTAAACTGAAACCTTCGCATCAAGGAAAACCTCCGCATCAAGGAAAACCTGTTCCGATATACAAATTGTTGGTAAGCCAAAGTGATACGCCTACTTCGGAGAGGCCACAGAACTGAGGGGGCCCAAGCCCAACTTGAGGGCGGGAGGCCCACGAAGAAGGTACGGCCTGATCAATAAGACCCACGGGAAGTCTCAGACCCGAATCATCCATGACCTGACATGCTCATAAAAAGCCCATGATCACCGGGGGTAACCACTTCCCTGCAAGCGTGAGGCCTTAATGTCCATTAAGGAGCCCCGTAATCGACTCCCCCATGACGCAGGCATGCACCATCGTGGGGACAGATCTCGGGGCGTGCGGAGGGTGCACAGCGTGGGGGCGGGGATCGGGGGCAAACATGGACCAATCTCCATAAAAGGACCGGAAGGACGACCAAGAAAGGTGGCGAATCCCAGGTACCCAAATCTGAGTTATTCCATCAACGACTTTGGTTTTCGCTATTTTTCTCCCTCCCCCTGCTCGTGTCGTGGGTCAGTGTATCAATCTCCTCTCGAGTTGTACCTATCATGCCGAGTACTCTTTAGACCTCGATCTGACTTAGGCATCGGAGGGGATTTGACCGGAACCAAGGTCCGGCCACCCTGACGAGTTTCTCATCTATTCAGGAAGAAGCTGACCGAGGCGCCGAGGCTACCCCTCAGCGCCCAACGACCACCCTCGCTGCTAGTGGGCGTGGCTACCGAACGGAGACCGAGCAGTGAGCGAAGCGCCGAGGCTGCCCCTCGACGCCCGTCCAACCGAGGCCGAGCCCATCAACCAGAGCCGAGGCCTCCACTCTGCTCCGCTTCAACCGAAGACCGACGCTCGACCCCGACTCCATCTCCGTCCCACGCTGAGCGCTCGTGTGCTTGGCGTGTCCAAGGGATGTCAACCGACCCCTTGACCACGTTGACCGGACAGTCATCGGTCAACGATTCAGTGGTGAGAAAACACCTGTAAACATCTGGCGCCGTCTGTGGGATCCGAGCTAACACCCACGTAAAGCAACCACACCAACAATGACACGGCTCCACCCTCCGCACCGAAGGGTAGACGCGACCCCGGCATCGGGCGTCGGTCCCCGCCGCGGTCGGCGGGAAGGGACCACGACTCCACGGCGCGCGCTTCAGGTCGGGGCTCCGAGGCGACCCCGGCCCGACCGCGCTGAAGACTATGATTTGGAGACCAGGAGCCCTCCATCACCACCACCAGTCGACGGGGCGGGTGCAGCAAGGGAGAAACCGCGGTCAGAAGAAGCACTAATGGTGTCCGTAGTCATCGACACGTCCATGGTGCGGCGGCTACTAGTCGATACTGATGGAAATTGAATTCCACCCCAAGTGATTTTGATGATGAGCACACCAAATGAATGCTTAGTGTACTAACTACACTACACTTAAAAGATGTGCAGATTTCGTGAAGCTCTACTTATACTCCAAGAAGCACGCATCAATACTCCACGACAAAGACGAACATGACTAAACTCAAGTGATGAAGCTCAAGCTCAAACAAAACAAGAAGCTCAAAGAGAAGCTTACTTTCACTTCATCAAGTTGACCAAACTTCCGAAGACATGTTCAGAGTCTAGTGTGAGTGTGTCGTGTCTTTTAGGGTATTTGTCAAAGCCACATCAAATAGACAACACACACACAAATGATTTCGAAATAATTTTAATTATCTTCAAAATAGTTTTCAAGAGCTTTTCTAGTCACTTCATAATTCTCGTAGTGAAACTCCACGCACCCTGGAGCTAACTACCCATCTGACTAGAACAACAGGAAAAACTCCTCTGGGAGTCGACTAACAAAAGTAGGGAGTCGACTACCTCTCAGGGATGAAAATCTCCTAGATCCATCTGGGAGTCGACTACCTGCTGGAAATTTTCAGACGTTTTGAATTTGAATTTTAAAATCTTTTGAGCAATTTACTCCGAAATTTTTGGGACAAAAGTCAAACGAAATTTGAAATTCAAATCTCAGTTTTTCCCTATAAATAGAGCTAAATTCTTTTGTGAAAATAACAACATTGAAAATCAAAATTCGTGAAAGCTCTCGTGAATTAAAGCTCTCTAATTTTCTCTCTAGCCAGTTTAATTTCTGTTTTGATCTTGCAAATATTTTCTCATTCTTTTTTTGAAGATCATACCATTATTTTTATTGGCTAAATTGTTTTTCAAAATCCTTTCTATTATTTCTCTCTAAATTTTATTTGAAGGATTTTTGAAAAAGCTCTAGATCACAAAGAACTAATCTCGTATCTTTGTGTGATCTAGACTATCATTCTATTAAGCCACTACACAAATTGTCTATCTTTTGATTGGCTATAGAATCGGGTGTATTACCAATCTCTATCACTTATTGTAGAGTATTGGACAAATCTCCTATTGTGTTGATTGTTGGAACACTAGACAAGTCTAGTTGTTTCCAGTTGGAAAGTCCTCGGTTTGTGAGGCAAGGGAAAACCCTAGACAAGTCTAGGTGTTGTGATCGGAAATCCTGGTCAAGGCTAGGTCGTTGGAAATCCTAACGAGTGAAGTTAGGTGCTTGTATTTGCCAAGGCAGATAGTGGAAATCTCGTACCGGTTTGGTCGGGGACTGGACGTACCCGGGTTGCGGGGAATCAGGATAAAATCCTTTTGTTTGCGATTGTTGATCTGTGTTTGATTATCTTTACCTTTATATCTTCTATCTACAGCAAAGATCAATTTTATCTCTATTCGCTGAAATTCATACTTGCGATCCTATTTGTTCTCACATATTCTCTGGGAGTCGACTACTGCTCATAAGGAGTCGACTACCTGCTGTGAAATTCCTTTGTGCATTTTAAATATTATATTGTTGATTAAGAACCAAGCGTAGATCACTCTACTTGGTTTCTTAGGCCACGTTAGAAGGAGTTTATTTGTGTTAATATCGTTGAGCGAAAAAGTTTTATTATTTGAACAACACTATTCAACCCCCCTTCTAGTGTTGCTTGCCATCCACAGGATCCAACACTTGGTATCAGAGCGAGGCTACAATAGTGATGGCGTCAACATCTTTTCACTCCGAAGGACTGAACACTATGCGACCACCTCTATTCAACTGAACCAACTACGCCAGCTGGAAGATCCGAATGAAGACTCACCTAGAGTCATTGGACATTGAAGCCTGGACTATCACCAAAATCCCGTACATCGCACCTACCGACGTTGAGTTTGGAAAATGGTCTATTGACGACAAGAAGAGAGCTAATCTTAATGCAAAAGCAATGAATGCCTTGTTTTGCGCTGTTACAGGAAATGAGTTCAATCGAGTCTCCCAATGTGAGACAGCACATCAAATTTGGCATACTCTTCAGGTAAGTCACGAAGGTACAGAAAAGGTAAAAGAATCTCGTATAAATGTATTACATTCAAAATTCGAAACTTTTAAAATGGAAGAAGGAGAGAGTATCACCGAAGTGAATACTCGTTTTACTAACATTACAAACGAGCTTGCAGGACTAGGAAAGAAACTCTCCGAGTATGAACAGGTAATGAAGATACTAAGATCCCTCCGACCCGAATGGAAGGGAAAGACTACGGCCATTCGAGAAGCTCATAATGTAAAGGACCTCACCATCGAAGAACTGATGGGAAATCTCATGGCATATGAGATCGAGCTTGAAGAAGACAAGAAAATCGAAGAAAAACCAAAGAAGAAAAATCTTGCATTCAAATCTCAAGAAGAAGATTCCGACTATACGGACAAAGAAGATCACATTGCGTTCATCTCAAAGAACTTTAAAGAGTTCATCACAAGTAAGTATGGAAAACGATCTTTTAGACCCACTAACGGTATTATTTGTTTTGGTTGTAATAAACCAGGGCATGTCAAGAGAGACTGTCCATTGGAAAGAAACAACCGTGATTCCAGAGATCGTGGGAAGAACAAAGAGAACAATGAAAGACGAACCAAAACAAGAAACAAATTTCGACGACCAAAGAAAGAAGCTTATGCAGCCTTCGACCAGAGCGACGATTCTTCATCCGACGAATCATCAGAAGAAGATAATGATGAGAGAAGAGAGACGGCACACATGTGCTTCATGGCATCTACATCCTCCAAGGTAAGCTCGCATCATGATTCATCTAGCGACAATGAGTCATCGTCAAGCGATGATGAAGACTTGGATTATAGGGGAGCATATAAGGAGCTATGCAAGATGCATGAAAAGCTCATTAAAGGACATAGAAAAACACTTAGAAATGTTAAAAGAGAGACTAAGGAAAAAGAAGAAGTCATTAAAGAAAATAGTCTTCTTAAAGAGAAAAATGATCTTCTACAAAAAGATATTTTGCTAGTAAATGAAAAGGTTGAAAGTCTGAATAATCTTCTCGTATCCGTCAAAGATAAATACGACGCTACGATAAAAATTATTGAGAATTTTAATAAAGGGAAAGGGAAGCTAGATAATATAATAGATAATCAAAAAGCTTCATCTAGCAAAACCGGACTTGGCTATGATTCACATCATACCAAGAAACGGGTTAAGCACACTAGGATGCATCATACTGACGATAATGTTTTAAGCATCTGGGTACCAAAGAGATTATCTGATCAGCAAAAAGAAAGGTACGCTACTAACTTTGTTCTGTTGGTAACAACGATCCTTGAACTTCGTGTTTGATGATAACAAACGTGTGTGAACGCTTTTAACATGTGTGTTAAGTGTTTCAGGAAAGACAGCTTGAAGAGACTCATTGTGTGATGTGGCCAATATGATGGGAAGAAGGGGATACTCTACTTGGTTTGGTTCATATCTACTAGAGCCCATATCTACTATATAGTGGGAAGAAGGATATGAAGTCAATTGGGCCCAAAAATTTTTAAGGGATATCATCCCAGGCCGTGAGCATGCCCCTATCTTCAATGAGAGGCCGTGAGCATGCCCTTTTCCCAGGCCATGAGCATGAGCCACCAAATATATATAAAAAAGGGGGGAAGTGCTGTGACCTAATTTTTTGGCATGCCCCTATCTTCAATACAAAAGCCGGCTGCTAAAAAAACACCCGAACATACAAAAAGGAACACAGCAGCCGAAAAAAAAATCAAGGGGCCTTCATCAAAAAAATCAAGAGATCAGCCGCACTCAATTCCTAAAAGTTTTTCTGTGATCACCAAGTGCACATCTTTTTTTAAACATCAGTTTTGATTTCTTTTTAAAATCCCAAGCATCTTTTCTTTCTCAAGGCCGCACAGCTTGTTTCATTGCAAACATCAAACTCCATGAATTCTCAAAATTGATTAGCAGCCATCAATTCTTGAAGAGGAGCACTAACGCATCTCCCTGTTAAAAAAACATACACAAAAGCCTATCATTCTTTTCTAATCTCCAGTGCGAAAATCCCTGAACTCCTCTGTGGTTGTTTGTTGAGAGCCGAATTGTTCTTTGGTGGTTTTTATTTTTTTGAGCCGCAAATTCCTTTGTGATCTGTTCTATAAGCAGCTGCATCAACTATCAAAAAGATCTGAAGCCGCAAGATTCAATTTTTGGAAGACGACGCAAGTTTCATCAAGGGAAGGCAAATTATCGAGGGGACATCAGAGACGACTACTTGTCAGATTGATCTGACCTCGCGCTGATTGACAGAGACACCAACGCCATCACGACTGAGCAATTCTAAACTCTGAACTTTATTTTATTTGTGATTTGGTGTTGTGATCTCTGTGAAACTATTTTATTATTTTTTTGGGGACTTGGCTAGTTGGGACTAGCCAAGAGAGAGAGGCTTTACTAGTATTGTTATTGTTTGGGCACTTTGGTGAGTGCAGGTACTGAGGGCCAGGTGAGTGTAGGGTTGGTGCCCTAGCTACAGGTTGTACCAGTTAACTTTAATAATCTAGTATTGCTTTTGGGGCTGGATGTAGGTCGTGGGTGCGACCGAACCAGGGTATATCGCATGTGCATGCTGTGACTGCTTTCCTATACTCTGCATCTGGTTGATTGTGCTATAACTACGTGTGATTTCTCGTGGGTTGCACGAGAATTTTTTATAAGCCTATTCACCCCCCCTCTAGGCTTAGATCCAGCTCCAACAAGTGGTATCAGAGCCAGTTTAGCGGATCTAGCCTAGTTGATCATGTCTATGAATATGTCTGATTCTGCTTTTGCTGAGGGTCAGTCTATTTCTCGCCCCCCCAAGTTTAATGGTGTTGACTTTGCCTATTGGAAAACTAGGATGAGGATTTATTTAGCTGCTGTTGATTATGATGTATGGAGTATTGTAGAAAAAGGCTATAAACCTCCCACTATTAATGTTGCTAATAATGAAATGATAAAACCAGAAGATAAGTGGGATGACTTTGATTAGAAGCGTTTTTCATTGAATAATAAAGCTATGAATGCATTGATTTGTGCTTTAGATAAAGCTGAGTTTAACCGTATATCTCAATGTCAAACTGCGCATGAAATTTGGCATACTCTGGAGGTGACTCATGAAGGTACATCGCAAGTTAAGGAGTCCAGACTTGCGTTGCTCAGCACTGAATATGAAAGCTTCCGCATGCTTCCATCAGAGTCAATCAAAGAGATGTTTGCGAGGTTCACAGACATCGTCTACAAATCCACTTCTCTTGGAAAGCCGTACTCAAGCCTAGAACAAATCAGAAAGATCTTGAGAGCGCTGCCTAGCTCCTTTCGTCCTAAAATTACAGCTATTCAGGAAGCACGGGATTTATCGCAGATGAAAGTGGAGGATCTGATAGGGAACCTAATGTCCCACGAGCTGGAGCTGCAAAGCATTGAACTGAGAGAGAAAGATGAAATGAAGACTTCAAAGGCCATAGCCCTTCAGGCTAAAGAGGATGAAGATGAAGATGAAGAGGAGGCCTTTTTGGTGAGGAGCTTCAAGAAATATATCAGAACTGGCAACGGGAGATCAGAGATGCTGAAAAGTTTTAATCGCTCTAAATTCAATTCTAATAATAAATCTTTTGAGCAGAATACTACTGATCCGGTTACATGTTTTAAATGCAAAAAGCAGGGACATTTCATGAAGCAATGCCCTCAAGGAAAGAATAACGCTGCGGAACAAAAGGGAAAATCTTTGGTGCTCACATGGGATATGGACAGCGAGGATGAATCTCAAGAGGAAGTTGCACATTCCTCTCTTTGTCTGATGGGAGAACTAGATCAGGTAAAATCTTTAACTAAAGCTCAACTTGTGACTACTTTTATAGAAATGCAAAATGAAATTGAAAGGTTGGAATCAACTGTTGAGTTACTAGAATCCCATGTAGAGAAGTTTAAAAATGCTAATTTTGAATTGCAACAAGACAATTATAATATGCCATTAGAAGTTGATGAAATTAAAGAGAAACTTGCTGCATGTAATTTTACTATTAGCTCTTTGGAAAAGGGAAAATCGTGTATGCCTATTGAAACTGAGTGTCTGAATTGCTCTACTTTGCTTAAAGACATTAGCATGTTTAAACAAAATATGGTTAAGCTAGAAGTTGAAAATGAATTACTAAATGAGAAGATTTGCATGCTAATAAATGAAAATAAAGAGCTAGAGAAGAAGATGGCTAATCTGAAAAAGAGTGAGGAAGAGAACAAAAAAGCCTTCATTAGTAAATGGACAATGCTTGTTAATGAGAATATGTTTTTAAAGTCTAAAATATCTGATCTTGAATTGTCTATTAAAAAATTTGGTGTTGGAAAGCATTCACTAGACATTATTCTAGGTAATCAGATACAAGGAAATAACAGGCGTGGCTTGGGATATGGAAATAAAATTGATGAGAGGCCTAAAATTTATAGAAAGAATCAAAAAGAAACTGGCGTAGGAAGAAGCATGTTTGCTAAATGTTATACATGTGGTGGTGTTGGTCATGCTTATTATAATTGCAAGTATAGGAATACCAACATCAAATTTAAGCAAATTTGGGTTCCAAAAAATAAAGTGACTAACACTAGTGGACCTATTTGGATTCCTAGGTCACACATATCATGCTCTTCTTATGTGTAGGTACATGGCACGGCTAAGGAACAAAAGTGTGAGTGGTACTTAGACTCTGGCTGCTCAAGACACATGACAGGTGAAAGAGAAAAGTTCCTTAGCCTTACAAAGCATGAAGGAGGAAGTGTTACTTTAGGGGACAATGGAAAATGCAAGGAAATTGGTAAAGGTGTTGTAGGTAACGACACCTTTCGGCTTACAGATGTCCTATTGGTTGAAAAGTTGAAACATAACCTCATTTCTATCAGTCAGCTGTGTGACAAAGGTATGAAAGTTGAATTTAATGAAAAACTTTGTAGAATCATTGATAGATCCACAGGTGACATTATTATTACTGCAAATAGAAAGAATAATGTGTATACTCTTATGATTGAAGAACTAACTGTTTCTAAATGCTTGCTTGTAGGTGAAGAAGAGGCCACACTATGGCATAGACGATTAGCACATGCCAGCATGGGATTGATAAAGAAGCTCGAAAGCAAAAATTTGGTAAGAGGACTACCGCATCAGACATATGAGAATGGTAAGTTGTGCGTGGCATGCACCAAAGGTAAGCAAACTAGATCTACTTTCTCTAGCATCAATGAAATTGCCACCACACGTATATTGGAATTGGTGCACATGGATTTATTTGGTCCAACAGACATTGCTAGCCTAGGAGGTAAAAAGTATTGTTTAGTATTGGTGGATGACTTCTCTAGATATACATGGGTATACTTCCTAGCCAAAAAATCAGACTCATTTGACCATTTTCAAAACTTTTACATACAAGTTTCTAATGAGAAAAATTCTTCCATTGTAAAAATTAGAAGCAATCATGGAGGTGAGTTTGAAAATGCTATTTTTGAAAAGTTTTGTTTTGAAAAAGGAATTTTACATGAATTCTCTTCTCCTAGAACACCTCAACAAAATGGGGTGGTCGAGAGAAAGAATCGCACATTAAAAGAGATGGCTAGGAGTATGCTAAATGAATATAGCTTGCCTATGTCTTTTTGGGCTGAGGCCATTAATACGGCATGCCATGTATGCAACAGAGTTATGCTTAGACCTATACTAAATAAAACATCTTATGAACTATGGCATGGCAACACCCCGAAAGTTTCTTACTTTAGAGTTTTTGGATGCAGGTGCTTTATATTAAATACTGCAGATCAGCTTGGCACCTTTGAATCAAAATCAGATGAGGGAGTGTTCGTAGGATATTCAGCAAGGAGCAGAGCATACAGGATTTATAATAAACGCACACTTGCAATTGTTGAATCTATAAATGTAAAGTTTGATGAATCTGATATAAATTCTTTGGATTGCAGGCAGAACATTGAAGAGGAAAATGTAGAACAACAAGGAATTCCAAAAGTTAATGAGGAGCAACCTGAAATACAGAAAGAAGCTGAAACTGATTCGACAGAAATACAAGATGAAGCAGTTACTAGAGGAGAGTTGAGATTCACTCCAAACCACCCACCAGACTTAATCCTAGGTGAGCCTACGGCAGGTATTCGCACACGTTCCTCTTTTAGAGATCTTTGCGCTCTATGTATTTATGGTGACTTTATTTCTGTAATAGAGCCTAAGACTATAGATATTGCTTTAGAAGAGGAAAGTTGGGTTTTGGCCATGCAAGAGGAATTAAATCAATTTGTCAGGAATAATGTCTGGAAACTAGTACCTAGACCCACTGATTATCCTGTAGTTGGTACTAAATGGGTGTTTAAAAATAAGCATGATGAATCTGGTAATGTTATTAGAAACAAGGCTAGGTTGGTAGCTAAAGGGTACAATCAAATTGAAGGGATTGATGTGGATGAGACTTTTGCACCAGTTGCTAGGCTTGAGTCCATTAGAATCTTGCTAGCTTTTGCAAGTTATAAAGGGCTCAAACTGAAACAAATGGATGTAAAAAGCGCTTTTCTTAATGGCTACCTAAAAGAAGAGGTATTTGTTGAGCAACCCCCAGGTTTTGAAAGCCATAATTTTCCAAACCATGTTTATAAATTGGAAAAAGCTTTGTATGGTCTTAAGCAAGCTCCACGAGCTTGGTATGACCGTCTAAGCACATATTTGTTGGAAAATAATTTTAAAAAGGGGAGTGCTGACAATACACTATTCTTGATGCATGAATCTGAAGACTTTCTCATTGTGCAAATTTATGTTGATGACATTATTTATGGTGCTACTAACGATCTTCTATGTCAAAAGTTTGAGAAAGTCATGCAGGATCAGTTTGAGATGAGCCTTGTGGGAGAGCTGAAATATTTTCTGGGGTTCCAAGTAAAGCAAGGAAAGGAAGGCATCTTTCTATCTCAAACCAAATACATCAAGGAACTTCTGAAAAAGTTTGGAATGGAGAAGTCTAAAGGAATTGGAACGCCGATGTGCCCCAACACGAAAATGGACAGGGATGAACAAGGAGTTGCAGTGGACCAAAAGCTATATCGACGTATGATTGGTTCTTTATTGTACTTGACTGCATCTAGGCCTGATATAATGTTTGATGTATGTTTGTGTGCACGCTTTCAATCAAACCCAAAAGAACCTCATTTGAAATCCATTAAAAGGATCTTTAGGTACCTAATCAGTACACCTACTTTAGGCCTTTGGTATCCTTCTAGTGGTAACTTTGATTTGGTGGGTTATTCTGATGCTGATTATGCGGGTAGTTTAACTGATAAAAAGAGCACTAGTGGCACTTGTTTTATGCTAGGACACTCTTTAGTTTCATGGTCTAGTCGTAAGCAAAATAGTGTTGCATTATCCACTACTGAAGCAGAGTATATTGCCCTCGGCAGTTGTTGTGCTCAAGTACTGTGGATGATGCAAACATTATCTGACTACGGACTAGCTCTTAAAAGAGTTCCTCTTCGATGCGATAGCAAGAGTGCCATAGATCTTTCTAATAATCCCGTACACCACTCTCGTACTAAACATATTGACGTAAGACACCATTTTCTTCGAGATCACCTCACTAAAGAGGATGTGTCTGTGGAGTTCGTTCCTACGGAATCACAACTTGCAGACATATTTACTAAACCTTTGGTTGAGGCTCGCTTTTGTCGTCTTCGTCTTGAGCTTGGTATTATTGATAAAACTTAGTACGGGACTCCATGTTTCTTGTGTGCTTGTTTTTTCTTTGTTTGTGTGCTAGCAGTTGCATTGTTATGTGTGCATGATTTATTTTTTCTTTGTGTGATTGCATCTCATGTTTGCTTTAGTATCTCATGCATTAAAGACAAAAACAAACAAAAAATTGAAAAACAAAAACAAAAAAAATGGTGCTTCAATGTGTATCTTTCTCTTTGATTCATTCAAAAGAAGTATTCATGAATGATTTTCATATCTATGTAGAAATTGTTGTATTATTTCTTTTGCTACATGCGCATGTCCATCTCTTTCTAAATATTCATGGCATGTTCAATGACTGAAAATAACTTGATTTCTACACCACCTACTTCACTTCCACATATATTATTGTTGTTGCACATTTGGAGATATCGTTTTTTGAAATTGGAAATGTGAATGTAGGAGGAAAATTTAACTGATAATCTAAGGGATATGATATACCTTGCCATGGATAAAAATTGAGCATTAAAAATGTTACTACAAGTATAAAAATTGCAAAGAAAAATACATGCTCTGTATGAAAAATGGATACAATCCTTGGCAACGGTATTACCCACGAGTATCCAACATAAGCTTTATGGGTAAACTTTAGCGTTGGTGTATTTACTCGTCAAGCAATGCCACCCCCCACATCTAAGAGTCCTTATAGGCTATGTTTTTGGGGTGCGGTAACTTGAACTCATTTTTACTGAGGTGGGAAAAATCAATCCTAGGTGATAGAATGTTATATGGAAAATGTGGATTGGTTTTGGTTGACTTTCTTAAATGATTCTCCCTATGTGCTTCAATTTTAATCATCGCACGTACACGTTGGTGTTGAAGTCGTAGTTGTTTAATTTCCTTGGATTTTGCTTTGATTATTCTATGATAAGTTTGCATGCGTTTGTTGGTAATGGTTAATAATACTCTCTTTTTGCATGATATATGATTTTGACTTCGTGGTATGACTTTTGATGATAACAAAAGGGGAGAAAAATTTGGGAAGATTTGGTATTTACTTGGTGTGCTTGGTATTTGGCATTTGGTATTATCTGTAATGCTCGCAAATATATGATTGTTTAATTAAGGGGGAGCATTAATGAATATTGGGGAAGCACTAAAATAGGGGGAGCATGCTTATTGATATACTTTTTATATCATTGTTCGCACAACATTTCATCTCATTGCATGTCACTCACTATTGCCACACTATCACACACATTATTTGGAATCTCATTGCTCAAATCTTATACTTAGTTTGTCATCATCAAAAGGGGGAGATTGTTGGTAACAACGATCCTTGAACTTCGTGTTTGATGATAACAAACGTGTGTGAACGCTTTTAACATGTGTGTTAAGTGTTTCAGGAAAGACAGCTTGAAGAGACTCATTGTGTGATGTGGCCAATATGATGGGAAGAAGGGGATACTCTACTTGGTTTGGTTCATATCTACTAGAGCCCATATCTACTATATAGTGGGAAGAAGGATACGAAGTCAATTGGGCCCAAAATTTTTTAAGGGATATCATCCCAGGCCGTGAGCATGCCCCTATCTTCAATGAGAGGCCGTGAGCATGCCCTTATCCCAGGCCATGAGCATGAGCCAACAAATATATATAAAAAAAGGGGGAAGTGCTGTGACCTAATTTTTTGGCATGCCCCTATCTTCAATACAAAAGCCGGCTGCTCAAAAAAAAACACCCGAACCTACAAAAAGGAACACAGCAGCCGAAAAAAAATCAAGGGGCCTTCATCAAAAAAAATCAAGAGATCAGCCGCACTCAATTCCTAAAAGTTTTTCTGTGATCACCAAGTGCACATCTTTTTTTAAACATCAGTTTTGATTTCTTTTTAAAATCCCAAGCATCTTTTCTTTCTCAAGGCCGCACAGCTTGTTTCATTGCAAACATCAAACTCCATGAATTCTCAAAATTGATTAGCAGCCATCAATTCTTGAAGAGGAGCACTAACGCATCTCCCTGTTAAAAAAAACATACACAAAAGCCTATCATTCTTTTCTAATCTCCAGTGCGAAAATCCCTGAACTCCTCTGTGGTTGTTTGTTGAGAGCCGAATTGTTCTTTGGTGGTTTTTATTTTTTTGAGCCGCAAATTCCTTTGTGATCTGTTCTATAAGCAGCTGCATCAACTATCAAAAAGATCTGAAGCCGCAAGATTCAATTTTTGGAAGACGACGCAAGTTTCATCAAGGGAAGGCAAATTATCGAGGGGACATCAGAGACGACTACTTGTCAGATTGATCTGACCTCGCGCTGATTGACAGAGACACCAACACCATCACGACTGAGCAATTCTAAACTCTGAACTTTATTTTATTTGTGATTTGGTGTTGTGATCTCTGTGAAACTATTTTATTATTTTTTTGGGGACTTGGCTAGTTGGGACTAGCCAAGAGAGAGAGAGGCTTTACTAGTATTGTTATTGTTTGGGCACTTTGGTGAGTGCAGGTACTGAGGGCCAGGTGAGTGTAGGGTTGGTGCCCTAGCTACAGGTTGTACCAGTTAACTTTAATAATCTAGTATTGCTTTTGGGGCTGGATGTAGGTCGTGGGTGCGACCGAACCAGGGTATATCGCATGTGCATGCTGTGACTGCTTTCCTATACTCTGCATCTGGTTGATTGTGCTATAACTACGTGTGATTTCTCGTGGGTTGCACGAGAATTTTTTATAAGTCTATTCACCCCCCCTCTAGGCTTAGATCCAGCTCCAACAAGTTCAACAGATTCATTTTAACAAAAATTATAAATATATTGTTCATGAAGGAACTAAACCATATTGGGTTTGGCTTCCTAAAGACTAACTCCTCAGACTCAAAACCAAAGAGTACCATAAACGCTTATTTTTCAGGTGCTCTAAAAAGGAGGAAAACAATGAAGAAAATTCAGGAAGTCAAAACGGCTGAATC
This sequence comes from Scilla litardierei, assembly GCA_030789695.1. Taxonomy (NCBI): domain Eukaryota; kingdom Viridiplantae; phylum Streptophyta; class Magnoliopsida; order Asparagales; family Asparagaceae; genus Scilla; species Scilla litardierei. Next base: position 174,993,216 of record CM061141.1, on the reverse strand, counting down.
GGAACAAATGCTTTTATTTTTTTATATTTATATATAATTATTTAAATGGGTTGAAATAAGTTAATTTATATGTATGATTGTGTTTTATTTCTAAAAATATTTCTTGTTAAAAGAGCACGCTCAACCTGGACCAAACTTTCTCCGGGATGAGAAAACGACTCAACCCAGCAGGGAGTCGACTACCTACAGGAGGGAGTCGACTACCAGTGCGTAAATCTCTGGGTTGCTCTTTTTTTTGACTATCTCCTAATGGGTTCTATTGAGTGGATGGGTCAAGATCCGCTAGGACAACTTACCCACTAAGCCTAAAACTCATCCTAGCCACCCAAATCTAGATCTAATGGCTCTCCCTTCCCTCCATCTCTTCATTTCTTCAAACAAAACCCCAAGAAAACCCTAGAGGTAGCCGACTACCTCCTTTTCCCCTCTCATCTCTTGAGTTTTCATCTTGAAGCTTGGACTTTTTGAGCAATTTTCATCTTCCTTCAAAATTACTCAAGGTAAAAATTTTTTACTTCCATGAACTTTATTATTTCATCTCTCTTGGTTATCTAGTAGTGTAAAAATATTTTTTTTTGTTGTTTTACTCTATCTAGATGCCTTTCAAAGGAGCTTTCTCTAAGAAGAGAAAAACTGCTACTGCTGATGTTGATTCTGAGAAAGAAATCATCCTACCCTATCTCTTCAAATCAACTACCTATGAACATTTTGTTAAAGTTTCTAAGAAACCAATCTTGCATGAAAGATTTGTCAAACTTAATGATGTTATCAATTACGGTATTGACAGTCTGCTAGATTTCCAAAACTTAGCAAATTTGTTCTCCTCTGAAAATGTGTATCTATGTTATCCTAGGCTTGTTCATCTCTTTTATGCAAACATGGATTATGATCTTGTGAAAAGTCGTTTCATAACTAAGGTTCTGGATACCAAACTGGCAATAACTGTCAAATCCCTAGGTGAAGCCCTAGGAATCCCATACTCCGGTATGATCCTTGACAAAATTGAGATGACTGACGAGAATATCCTAGAGAGAATGTATCTGCCCGGTAAACACTTTCAAACCAAACTTCCTTGTAGCCATCTTCGCTATCCGGCGAGAATCTTAGCTAATATTTTGTCGTATAACATAACTCAAAAATCTGGGAGTCATGCTATTCTGTCTGAAAAACAAGCTAAATGCATCTATGCCATCCAAGGTAACATTCGTGTTAATTGGGCTAAAGTCATCATGGATTCCATCCTACTTTCAGCTTCATCTGATAGACCTTCCTCCACTCTTTCTCATGGGCACTATCTGACCATTCTATTCATTAGCTTTAACGTGCCATTGGATCATGAAACAACCATTCTAGAACATGCCCGTGTCTTTGATGTTCATGCTCTTGGGAGAATGAATCTCCATCATGACTGATACGACTACTTTGACCGGGTCCGGAGGAGCCAAGTCAACCACGACCAGTCAACCAGCCAAACTACGGCCTCGGGCTCCGGCCCAAGGATCTTACGGGCGGGTCGCGTTTCTCCACCCACGACGAAGGCCCAAGAGATTGCCCGCTTCTGTAGCGGAGGAAATCGGGGCCCAAATCGAGGAAGCCTTCGCCAAATATGGCAGCCGCCCCGTGCCATCATGATCCGCCAATTATGGCAGCCACCTTCATGGCTCGCCAAATATGGCAACCGACTTCATGGCCAGGCTTAATGGCCATCATTCCCCCGCCATTATGGCCCGCCAATTATGGCAACCGCAATGCCCATTACTCCAGCCCTCATGGCCCGCCAATTATGGCAATCACTTATGGCCATGACTCCACCTTCATGGCGTCATCAAGTGGGCGCAATTAGAGGGGGTCAACCCTTCCCCATTTGCACGACCCCATGAATGGCGGCCATGATGTCACGTCATGGCACATGATGAGCATGGTTCGTCTATATGAGGAGGGGGCGGGCGTCATTTGGAAGAGGCCGGATCTTCACCACATACAACGGAGGTACCTCATACTCCCATCTTACACCTTCTTCCACCTTGAATATTTCTCCTCCAAAGCTCGGCCCGAGGACTCGAGTATCGGTCTCTCCGCGAGCCATACTCGATCCCACCGAGCACTTATCAGGCCAGATCTGACTTTGGCATCGGAGGGGCTTCGGTCGGAACCAAGGTCCGACCCCCCTGACGAGCTCTCTCATCTATTCAGGTCCAGGAGTTCCAGCAACGCCGATGCTACCCCTCGACGTCCTTCCAGCCGGAGCCGAGCGCCCTCGTCCCCGACCTCGTTCGTCTCCTCCGTTACGAGGACGTCGCTCTGCCGAGGCTACCCCTCGCCGAGCCGACGCGAGGATCCGCGCGCCCCGCTGCGAGCGACTCTGCCTTCAGCCGATCCCGGAGGCTGTCATCTCGCCGAGGCTACCCCTCGGCCCGCCAAAGATCGGAGCCGCGCCTTTCCGCTCGAGCGGGCGCGCCGTCGGTCGACCCCACCGGTCATCTCCGTCTCGAGCGACAGCCACGACAACTCGGGGGTCCCGCGCGTCCCATCTTTGACCGCGTTGACCACACACCTTCCATACTATTAATGTGTTCTGCGAAAAATAGCAGAAACAATGACCTTGATGAGAATGCCCCTGAAGAGCAAATTGCTACCGAAGGAGGATCATCATCCTCAAGACGAGGTAAGAAGGTTGTCATTTCAGATTCAGATGAAGAAAGTGAAGAAGAAGAAAAAGGAAGCGGCGAAGAAGAAGAAGAAGTTCCAGCTTACATCCTTGAACTTCAGGAGATGCTCCTGAAGAAGATTGGAAAATTGAAGATCTCACAAGAGAAAGGATTTGAAGATCTCAATCAAAAGGTGGACGACCTCAAGGAGATCGTCGTGAAAAGCAACAAGATGACTGAGGAGACGCTTGTTATGATCCTTGAAGAGATCAAGGAACTGAAGAAGAACAGCGGTCATCCTTAGCTTCTTGAACTTCTCTTTCAAAACAATGGTTCTCTTTTTAAAACAATGATTCTCTAAACTATGGTCTGTAATAACTCTTATTGTGTGATGCTAGTTATTATGAAGTTATCTACTATGCAATACTTAGTTGTTCCTATGAACTAACATCTCCCTTGCAGGCATATGGAATTGAATTCCTCTTATTTAATGCTCTGTAGAAATTACTTTTGTTTTTGTTGATGACAAGGGGGAGAAAAAATATATGAAATGCAAAAATATGAATTGTATTTCTTAATAGCTTCGATGCAGGGGGAGAACCGCATCAAAGCAGGGGGAGTAAGTATACTTGAAATATTATTCTTTTTCAATATTACTTCATTTTTTCATTTGGGTGTCATCATCAAAAAGGGGGAGAGTGATGGAAATTGAATTCCACCCCAAGTGATTTTGATGATGAGCACACCAAATGAATGCTTAGTGTACTAACTACACTACACTTAAAAGATGTGCAGATTTCGTGAAGCTCTACTTATACTCCAAGAAGCACGCATCAATACTCCACGATAAAGACGAACATGACTAAACTCAAGTGATGAAGCTCAAGCTCAAACAAAACAAGAAGCTCAAAGAGAAGCTTACTTTCACTTCATCAAGTTGACCAAACTTCCGAAGACATGTTCAGAGTCTAGTGTGAGTGTGTCGTGTCTTTTAGGGTATTTGTCAAAGCCACATCAAATAGACAACACACACACAAATGATTTCGAAATAATTTTAATTATCTTCAAAATAGTTTTCAAGAGCTTTTCTAGTCACTTCATAATTCTCGTAGTGAAACTCCACGCACCCTGGAGCTAACTACCCATCTGACTAGAACAACAGGAAAAACTCCTCTGGGAGTCGACTACCAAAAGTAGGGAGTCGACTACCTCTCAGGGATGAAAATCTCCTAGATCCCTCTGGGAGTCGACTACCTATATGAGGGAGTCGACTACCTGCTGGAAATTTTCAGACGTTTTGAATTTGAATTTTAAAATCTTTTGAGCAATTTACTCCGAAATTTTTGGGACAAAAGTCAAACGAAATTTGAAATTCAAATCTCAGTTTTTCCCTATAAATAGAGCTAAATTCTTTTGTGAAAATAACAACATTGAAAATCAAAATTCGTGAAAGCTCTCGTGAATTAAAGCTCTCTAATTTTCTCTCTAGCCAGTTTAATTTCTGTTTTGATCTTGCAAATATTTTCTCATTCTTTTTTGAAGATCATACCATTATTTTTATTGGCTAAATTGTTTTTCAAAATCCTTTCTATTATTTCTCTCTAAATTTTATTTGAAGGATTTTTGAAAAAGCTTTAGATCACAAAGAACTAATCTCGTATCTTTGTGTGATCTAGACTATCATTCTATTAAGCCACTACACAAATTGTTTATCTTTTGATTGGCTATAGAATCAGGTGTATTACCAATCTCTATCACTTATTGTAGAGTATTGGACAAATCTCCTATTGTGTTGATTGTTGGAACACTAGACAAGTCTAGTTGTTTCCAGTTGGAAAGTCCTCGGTTTGTGAGGCAAGGGAAAACCCTAGACAAGTCTAGGTGTTGTGATCGGAAATCCTGGTCAAGGCTAGGTCGTTGGAAATCCTAACGAGTGAAGTTAGGTGCTTGTATTTGCCAAGGTAGATAGTGGAAATCTCGTACCGGTTTGGTCGGGGACTGGACGTACCCGGGTTGCAGGGAACCAGGATAAAATCCTTTTGTTTGCGATTGTTGATCTGTGTTTGATTATCTTTACATTTATATCTTCTATCTACAGCAAAGATAAATTTTATCTCTATTCGCTGAAATTCATACTTGCGATCCTATTTGTTCTCATATATTCTCTGGGAGTCGACTACTGCTCATAAGGAGTCGACTACCTGCTGTGAAATTCCTTTGTGCATTTTAAATATTATATTGTTGATTAAGAACCAAGCGTAGATCACTCTACTTGGTTTCTTAGGCAACGTTAGAAGGAGTTTATTTGTGTCAATATCGTTGAGCGAAAAAGTTTTATTATTTGAACAACACTATTCAACCCCCCTTCTAGTGTTGCTTGCCATCCACAGGATCCAACAGATACTGGCAGCTCATGTGACATCCTCTTCATGTCGACTTTGGAAAGGATGGGACTCCGAACTCATTGCGATCCACGAAGCTAGCAGAGAATGCTTCTGGCTTCATTCTGTCATCCACCACATCCTAGTGACAACCAGCTTGAAGACGTGAGATATTGAACCAACCACCATGTACGAAGACAATGCAACCTGCATAGCTCAACTACGAGGTGGCTACATCAAAGGTGACAAGATGAAGCACATTTCCCCCAAGCTCTTCTGGACGCATGAACAACAAGAAGACAAACAGATGACATCCAGCAGATCTAGTCATGCAACAACCTGGCAGATCTATTTACTAAATCATTACCTCGCTGTACCTTTAGAAAACTTGTAATAGGGATTGGGATGAGACAGTTGAAAGATATACTAGTCTGAAGCTTATACGCAATAGGGGGAGTTAATGTTGTGTTGTACTCTTTTTCCCTTAGCTATTGGTTTTTCCCATTGGGTTTTCCTTAGCCAAATGTTTTAACGAGGCAACCACATCAACTCTGGATCCAGAAGTATCCACCCCTGATGATATCCATCGATCAGGGGAAGTCAAGGAGACTTGCACTCTTTTCCCTTAGCTATTGGTTTTTCCCACTGGGTTTTCCACATAGCCAAAGGTTTTAACGAGGCAAGACCCCTTAACTTAGGATCCAGAAGTATCCATATCCCCATGGTCAGATAAGCCCTATGAACCCCGAAGTGTTCATATACCAAGCTTACAACAATGGATGGATAAGGGGAAGTGTTATGAGCGGGCTTTTATAGGCCAGCATGGTACCCATTAGTGTGGTGTCAAACCCGCATGGTACACACACACACACACACACACACACACACACACACACACACACACACACACATAATGAGAAGTGAATAATGGGTATTAGCTATTTAAGAAGGAAATCTCCTCCTAGGGTGGTGTCAAACCCCCACCCCACTTATTTTTTCCTTCGATCTGAACCATTCATTTTGATCTTCATATTCTAAAACCCCAAACCATCAATTTTTAAGAGATTCCAAGAAATTCTGATTGTTCATCAACCTACTGCAAGTTTAATAGTTTTGCCATAATAGACCTTTTTGCAATAGTTAGATGAACGATCAAACTCAAAATTTGTACTTTAAGATTTTAGAATATGTACAATAAACTAAACTAATCCGATCATCGAAAAAATGATGGGAATTGTTGTTGCATGAGCGAGCCATGGATGAAATTTTCTACTTGGCTAGCTGACTAACTGGTGCATATTTCTCATATAAGAGTCATGGCTATAATATGATATATGTGGCTAAGCCTCATATTCTAGTTTGACAACTCCATCTTTCCTTATATTTAGATGATCAGAACTTTTCATTTTGATCTTCATATTTTAAAACCTTAGAACATTGAGTATTTGATGAACTTAAGGGGTTTTCTCATTCACCACACATCATAAATTTAATGCTTACATAATAATAGAACTTTATTCAATTGATGGATGAACGAGCAAAACTTCTTGGGTTCACCAGATATTGAGTGCTTTGTTTTTTAGGTTATGAAGATTGAAATGAACAATCTTAATCGTCTAAAAAAGAAACGAGAGTGTGAAGTTTTCAAGGCCACATATGAGACCTTAGCTCTCATGTCATATGATACCCTTTATGTGTGTATGAGAATAAATTATATGAGCTATCTGTGTAGGAAATTTCCTACACTGTCAATTTTAAACTTTGCTTTGTACTTTTGATCCTTAATTTAAATGTTACAAACTCATCAATTTTAGAACAATAGAAATTTTTGTAACAAGCTAATCAAGGGTCAAATCGACCCTAAGGTTCACATATATTTGGACTTTTGCCGTTTTGAAATATGTACAACAACCTCAAATAAAAAATAAAACAACAAAAGTGGAAAGTGAAGTTTTAAGGGTAGTTACATGAAATTTCTGACATCTGCTACTCAAGATGTTTGCATGGTGGAGTTTTCTGATCATTATATCCCCCCACAGGGTTTTATTGCGCAAAAATTTCACACAAACCCCACTATGAGTAAAAAAAATTTGAATTTTTTCAATAAATTTTTTCATGATTTAATCCATATGATTATATATCCTAGGGAAAATAGGGGTAAATCCTGGGGGGATGTGACTCTCAATTAAGAGAAACAATTAAATTTGTAATGCCTTGATCGAGGATCAAACCCCCCAAGGGCTCACCCATTATTTTTCTTAGTGTATATAATTGTATGGATTGAATCATGAAAATAAATTTTGAATAAAAATTCAGAATAAAAGGTTTTTGCATGGGGGTTTGTCTGAACTTTTCACACAACAAAACCCACACACACTAGAAATAAACCGTGCACATAGTGCATTGTGACCTAAGAAAACACCAAAACATAAGATCCAGGCCCCGCACACAGCTGAAAAAGAAAGAGAAGCGTCGGTGTGTGTATGAATATTGTCTAGGGGTAAAAGTGGAAAAATCAGTGGTTAAAGTGCAAAAATCATTGGGGGCAAAGTGGAAAAAGAGCAATGGAAAACCCATAAATATGGGGAAGAGGAAGGTGTTTTTCGGGATTGCTCTTTGGATGCATGAAAGTGAAGGGAATTCTGGGACCCTTAGGGCACAAAAACCCTATGCCCGTCCTAAGTCGGACGGAACATAGACAGAAAAGCAGCGGAAAATAATCATGTTAATCTAATTAACATTTAACCCTAAGGTCCAAGACCCTAATCCAAGATCTATGCCGACTTGGGATGGGTTTGACCATCCCAAGAAGGATCTAGCCTACTGCGATTAAATTAAACTAATGCTAATAAACACATACCCGGAATCTCAGCCCTGGAGCAGGCGAGATGTTCCGCACCGTCTTCCGAGCCGCTCCCGTCCCACGCTGAGCCGCTCCTCGAACCGCTCCCCGAACCGCTCCTCGAACCGCTCCGCATCCCGAGGCGATCAATCCCCGTGTCGCCGAGCCAACCATGCGCCGAAGAAAGTTTCACGCGAGTGAAACCTCCGCCTAGATTTCGGATCCGAATCCGAACTCCTTTGCGGCTTTGCTAGAGCCCTTAGGAGCAAGGCAGAAATATAGGGAGAGGAGAAATATTAATTTAAGCTTAGATCCGAGCGTGCTCCAACATTTACGAGAGCCGCTCAGATCTAGAGCTTGGGACGAGTTATGAGGAAGGGGGAGGGCCTCTATTTATAGAGGCGGCTGACTCTCCCCTTTTCTCCACAACCGAGGTGGGACTATTAATTTGGGATTAATTAAATCAAGTTAGTTTGCCTTTCACAAAGGGCAAACTTCCTCGAATTTTAACTCCCTCACCGTTGAGCTTCAATGTTGGTACAACCTACCAAATCAAAGAGGGTTCAACGGTGAACGCGTAGGAAAAAACGGCTCGTCAATCCGAGTCCGTTTGACCCTTCAAACAATTGTCCAAAGTTAGCCAAAAGTCATGCTTCTCTTAGAAACGTAGCCGTCAAGAAAAAACCCAGGTTTCAAAAAACCCTAACCAGAAAATTCGGGCTTGGTGGGCCTCCATTTTCGCTGGTTTCAGCCCAACAGTTTGGGCTGACTTGTTTTGGCTATAACTTGTGTATTTGGACTCCGTTTTTGACGCGGTTTGAACCTGCGTTTTGAGCAGGACGATCCCGTCATCTAGGTAACCTTTTCAACGCGTTTATTTAATTAAATATAGTCTTAAACAATTTAAGACACATTTAATCTCTTTTGCATCATATGCAAATTAGTCCCTATCTAGGCTTAAATTTTCATTTGCATCAAATACAAATGATTCGAGGGCATATTCCTCTACATCTCCCACTTGCACTCAGGATCATTTATCCCGAATGTAGGAGATGATTGCAAACATCTTTTGCAATATTTTATCCCTTGCATCAAATGCAAATTATTCTCCCTAACTAATTTCTACCTATTACTAGACGAAGGTCACACTCTGTGTGAGACCCTACAACCTGACCCTTACAACAGGTTGGGCTCGAAGCCCTATACGGCAGTGACCACGAGCAGTGGTTGTCGTCCCTGCTTCAGGAATCATCATTATGTGGTTGACTCATTGACATGAGTATTATCGGGACCACCCTGATTGTTTCCGTGATGAATTCCGCAGTTATAGTCTCTTCGTCTTAACTATGTCGTGTAGATCAAGTCTAGGGTACGGTCAAACAGTCAACCCCAATAACTTGACTCCGGTTAGTATCTATCGATCTTTAGTCAAAAATGTTGGACTTCTTCCAACATACTCTGGCCAGAGTTTTTACTAAAGACCGAACTAACCCTACGACACTAACTCCCATTGACCGGGAGAGACGAATCCTCTCTTGGTCATTACTCTCCTCATATGCTTCAAGTGTAACCCAATCAAAGACTTTTCGACAGGCCTTGCCTCGAAGCTAGGTCATTTGATCTAAGTGGCACCGTTCACGCACAGGTTCGTCAAAATGACCTCAAGTCAAAAGACCAACTAGCCTATCATCACACAGAGTCATCATTGACAGATTGGTCAATATAACCATATGATAACTCTTGTGGATCGTTCAGTGAACTCATTCTCTAATGAGCACCTGTGTCTCGTCTACGACTTCGCCAAGTCAAGCGATCATGAGATCATCGCCACCGCTAAACGGTGAAGACTAAGACACAAAGGTCTATCCGATGTTTCGATATCCTTGTCTCGAAACATCTACGACCACGAACCCTTTTAGACTTATGCTACAGACTGTCAAACATTTCTCCATGATCGAGATACTCATTCGATACATGTTTGACCTTGCATAAAGTCTCAGGACTTTACCTGAGTTAATATCTAATGTTAACCACATTATAACATAACTTTAGATAAATTATTACTAAACAGCTTACTGTTATTTCGAACAAGATGTTTGTGCTATTCACACATGAAGATAGATAGCCTCGAGGGTATCATCTCTCAACATCTCCCACTTGCACTCAGGCCCATTTATCTCGGTATCTAATACTGTTTTTACACATAAGTTCTCCCGACTTCATGTGGTAGAGCCTTCGTGAGTAGATCTGATAAAACCGTCTACACTATAGACTTAAGGAGTTTCTATGTTCATATTAGACCAACCATTTGAATCTCATTCAAATAATTCACTTGGTCTTACGGAATCTATAATATTTTATTTACTTGGATCTCATCCAGTTCATCGTACCTTACGATAATAATTCTTTAAATTTGTTAATGGTCATTTCAAATGGCTCATATCTGTTTCTGATAAAGTATCAAACTTTTTGATTACTTTGTCAAAATATACGTTCCATTCCTTTGATGTCTCGCATGTAATTTATACGCTCCCACTGACCTTGAAAACTTTCTTGGTTAATTCATATAAGTTGGTCCGTCTAAATCATATTTAGAAAAACGAACTTATAAGTGAATGTTCCAATTTTCATGGTCAACTTAAGCGTTTACATCGAGTTTGGTCCGAGTAGATCTGTACACATCTGCTGGTAGAAAACGGTTTCATTATAATCCGTTTTATAGGAATTAAGATGAAAACCGTTCTCGACCAACATGATTGTACTTCACAATTTCCTTTCTGCTCCTAATCTTTCAACTTAAAGATTTACTTGCAGAAAGTGAGGAAACATTTTCCTTGGGCACGTAAACTAAATTCCAAAATTTATTTACGCACACGGACCTATTCTGATTGCATCAAGTTTTAAATCGGAGTTACTACTCCGAATTTCATCCTAGAAGTTGGCTAAGTCATCATCAATTATGATGTCTAACTCGACTCTTCGTCTCACGAGATTCGAGTAATTATACAACTTCCTAATGATTGATTTAATGAATATCTTATTGATAATGTCCTCATAGAACATTATCAAAACCTAGGCATTACTATCTGGGACTTAACCCAGAGGGAGGACTTAACTCAGAGTCACTGGCTATGGATCACACCAAGTCTAACTTGGTGTGATTCATACATTTTAACACACGGATGTGTTAACAGACTTGACCTGAGAGAAAATCATATTTTCTTTTAATTACGCAAGATTTAATATAGCTAAGTATTTGACCATTCGATCTAATCGAACCAGTTTAAATACTTTAGTCATTTCGTTCTTTATTTTATCAGACTTGTGTTTCATCAAGAACGCGTGTCTTAATAAAATATACGAATAACTTATTTTGGTTAATCTAGACTCGGGTACATCAGTATGTACGAGACTGAGTTCGACAACTCATTCTCCCACTGTCTTACAGATGGGTTTCGGCCATTCTATCTAAGAGGATAAGACTCACAAGTGTCCGCAGACTTCATAATACGAGAGGGCAGACCCCTCTTTATGTGACTTGTGAAGCTTAGTCTCTTGATACGGCCTAGTCTATTTTTCCATACAAGTTTGCTAATATCTTGTGTATTTATATATTAACATTTAATATATATATATATATATATATATATATATATATATATATATATATATATATATATATATATATATATATTATCGTTATACATGTCACTTATTGCTTCAGAAGCAATGTGACGACATTCGTCAAAATGTGTTAACCTTTTGTATAACAATAATTATGAAATCGTGACATCAAAATATGTCACATTTCCGTTCCCTCCTCCTTATGCCTTTAATAATGATAAATTAAACTAACTAACTCGACCGACTTTTCGGAGTGCCTTCTTCCTTTTCTAAATCACATTTAGATATAAATAGCCCAACATAAATAAATAGCTATGCAAGCATCTAATGTATCCAAACGCCTGAGAGTTGCAATCATGAGTGTAGCTCAAGAAGTTGCTTGTCTCAAGATCCGGTTGGGATACATAGTCTTGCACCGCTCATGCACTCGTATTCGACTTAAACGGTTTGATCGAATTCTCGAACTTTGTGGATCAGAATTGTTTGTCCATACAACCTTGAGGGTAGCTCGACAAGTTGTAGGGAGAAACATATTTCGAATATCCTATATGCTCAAGCTGCCTCATATAGAGACGAGTGACATGTAGCGTGAATTTATTTGTTGGACCCAGAACTTAATGAAATCGTATTTCTTAAGTCTGTTCTTTAGAAGGTCATTTTAATGTCAACGAGAATATAGTTTAATCCTATCAATTAGAATTTAACTTGATATTCAATTAATCAACCTATTTGACCAATTAATTAATTCCATTAAAAATTATAAGTTGATTCCTTCCGTAAACATAGTCTTGCCCTAGTTTAGCATATGTTCAAAATTAAATATAGGTAGATTGGCATTCATCTATCTATATCCTCCCACTATTTTTACGATCGTTTCAAAGCTTAATAACGAACGATTTAATCGAATTAAAATATTTCAAAATTAGTGAAAGAGGGATCCAATCATCCTGAACCTTACAACCTTGAGGAGACTCAACAAGTTGATTGGTTCCATGATTGGTAGACTAACTCTTAGTCAATCACATCACATGTGACTCCCTATCGTTTTTTACCCACAGTCACTTATGATCTTGAGGAGACTCAACAAATCATAATGACTGGTCTAGTCAGACCCTTGATTTCGTGTCCAGATTTGACTTAGATCGATGCTCGAGGAGACCCGACGTATCGATTTGGGTCAAGTCTAGACTACATCACATGTATGTTGGAGTTTGTTCCTTAAAGATAAACATGTCATAGCTTGAGGAGACTCAACAACTATAATTGTCTTCTTTGAGTTACCAAGCTCCAAAATCAAGGAGGGATACAGATTATTCTTTAATAAGATTTATAACGCATTGACTAGATATAGTCCAGGGTGCCATACAATCATGATTCGCGACATTGCGGTCCAGCGGAACACAGCCAGGGAATTGACTAAGCCAGGATCACTGCCCCTTGGACTAGCAAGGGTTGACCCAGCAAACTTAGCCAAGCACATTGACTGGATCATGGTCCATTGAATGAAGCTTGTCATTTTTGTATGTGTGCCATATACTAAACAGCTTTTATTAACAACTAATTAATCCTATCAACTAGTTGCATCCTTAAATTCAAAATTGTAGGATTTGTTTAATAACTTTTATTAAGTCCTTATCAAATATAAGGTTCACGTGCTATCCTAATCGTTATTAGGATTTTAATAAACTTTATTAACAACGCTAAAAGCGAAGTCCTTTAATGAGAATTAATTATAACAATTAGAATTAAGATTCATTAAAAGGACTACCCTAAGCAAGAATTAGGTCTTGGAGTGTTGTTAATGTTTTATTAAAACATAGCATGTCATTAAAATTCAAGTAATAAATTTTAATCATTTTTAATGGCTAATCTAAGGGTTGTCTTGTGTTATCAAATAAGGGACAAAGAGAACTAGCCATTAAAATAAAGCTACACTAATTTATCGCATAAAGATAGTGCACAACTATTTAACAATTAAATAGACTAAGTTTATCGCATAAACAATTTTAGCATGCATACATAAATTTAACCTTTAAATTTAAAATATGATTTTAAAATATTTTATTTTTATCTCATAAAAACTTGTTTTTAAAATCACAAATTTGCATGCTACTTTAAAATTTTATCGCATAAAAATTTTAACCTTTAAAATCAGTTTTAAAATATCTCATAAAATTAAAACATCATTTTAAAAAACTTTCATGCTTAAAAAATTTATCATATAAAATTTTTAGGCACTTTAAACTTATCGCATAAATTTTAAAAGATTTAAAATTAGTTTTAAAAATTATCACATAAATTTTAAAACGTCATTTAAAAAATTTCCATGTTCAAAATTTATCAAATAGAATTTTTGAACATCTAAAACATTTTTGAAAATTATCTCATAACTTTAAAAAAACATTTTTAAAAAAAAAGTATTTAAAAGCATTTCAGGTTTAATAAAATCGCATGCTAGATCGAAACACAGACCTAGCTCTGATACCACTGAAGGGAATTCTGGGACCCTTAGGGCATAAAAACTCTATGCCCGTCCTAAGTCGGACGGAACATAGACAGAAAATCAGCGGAAAATAATCATGTTAATCTAATTAACATTTAACCCTAAGGTCCAAGACCCTAATCCAAGATCTATGCCGACTTGGGATGGGTCTGACCATCCCAAGAAGGATCTAGCATATTGCGATTAAATTAAAATAATGCTAATAAACACATACCCTGAATCTCAGCCCTGGAGCAGGCGAGATGTTCCGCACCGTCTTCCGAGCCGCTCCCGTCCCACGCCGAGCCGCTCCTCGAACCGCTCCCCGAACCTCTCCTCGAACCGCTCCGCATCCCGAGGCGATCAATCACTGTGTCGCCGAGCCAACCACGCGCCGACGAAAGTTTCACGCGAGTGAAACCTCCGCCTAGATTTCGGATCCGAATCCAAACTCCTTTGCGGCTTTGCTAGAGCCCTTAGGAGCAAGGCAGAAATATAGGGAGAGGAGAAATATTAATTTAAGCTTAGATCCGAGCGTGCTCCAACATTTACGAGAGCCGCTCAGATCTAGAGCTTGGGACGAGTTATGAGGAAGGGGAGGGCCTCTATTTATAGAGGCGGCTGACTCTCCCCTTTTCTCCACAACCGAGGTGGGACTATTAATTTGGGATTAATTAAATCAAGTTATTTTGCCTTTCACAAAGGGCAAACTTCCTCGAATTTTAACTCCCTCACCGTTGAGCTTCAATGTTGGTACAACCTACCAAATCAAAGAGGGTTCAACGGTGAACGCGTAGGAAAAAACGGCTCGTCAATCCGAGTCCGTTTGATCCTTCAAACAATTGTCCAAAGTTAGCCAAAAGTCATGCTTCTCTTAGAAACGTAGCCGTCAAGAAAAACCCCAGGTTTCAAAAAACCCTAACTAGAAAATTCGGGCTTGGTGGGCCTCCATTTTCGCTGGTTTCAGCCCAACAGTTTGGGCTGACTTGTTTTGGCTATAACTTGTGCATTTGGACTCCGTTTTTGACGCGGTTTGAACCTGCGTTTAGAGCAGGACGATCCCGTCATCTAGGTAACCTTTTCAACGCGTTTATTTAATTAAATATAGTCTTAAACAATTTAAGACACATTTAATCTCTTTTGCATCATATGCAAATTAGTCCCTATCTAGGCTTAAATTTTCATTTGCATCAAATACACATGATCCGAGGGCATATTCCTCTACAGAAAGGGAAATGGCAAACACGTAAATAGTGGGCCTCTGGGGAATTTTTCTTTGGGGGTGATGTGGCAACTCTCTCCCTTTGCCACATGGGACAAAGGGTGCCACATGGGTTTGTTCTAGAAGGACAAACACCCTCAATTGTATAAATGATAAATATAATTATATGGGTATCATCTTACAAAGGAGGACATTTTCTCATTGGGTATCTTATGCAAACACCCCCGCCCTTTCTCTGTTTTCGATGATCAGATTCATTCAGTTTGTTCTTTGTATTCTAAAACCCCAAACTATCAATTTTTAGGAGAACCCTAAGGGTTTTGATTGTACATCTAACTTTACAAAAACTTTGTTTCAATGAAATCGTTAAACTTGTGATGAGTGGTTGGAAGAGCAAAACTACTTGGATTCACTTGAGATTAGATGTGCATGGCTGTGAACATGAATATCAAAATGAAAGTTTTGAATCGAAGGAAAACATAGGATAGATGGGGTTTTGATGCTAGCCAAGAAGGAAATTTCCTCCTTGGCTAGTAGATGCACATTTTTTCACACACACACACATGTATGTATGTATGTCTTTATGCATGCGTGTATGTGTAAGAAATAATGTTATGTGTACTAATACTTGTAGTCGACTAATAGAAAACAGAAAAATCATATGCTCAAATTAGTTGATTAACTCATGACTATCAGTCGACTAACACTTTCGGTAGTCGACTAATAGTCTTTCATTAATCGACAGTGGATGGAAACTTACATTGTTTCTAGAAAACCATTAGTTGACCAATGACTATAATTAATTGACTATCCTTTAGCAAGGCTGTTATTTGGAGTTTTCTTGACTTTCTATTTTGGATTAGGTTACGAATTCCCTGCTCATATTTGTAACTCCTTGCGACGTGTTCCTCTTCATTAAGTATGTCGTTCACAATTCCTTATGATCGATCATGTGCATTCATAACATCTTGTGACGAGCTCATTACTCTTAAAAAATTCGACCGCAACTCCTTATGATCGATAATGTATATCCCATGTACGTTAAATGCTTTACTTCGATTTTGTGACGAGGCATCATTGATGTGGGACTCTAAAAGCTTGATTCCTACATCAGTAGTGACTCGATCATACTCTGCGATTGTGTTACAGATACGATAGCGATGCTAGCGGCATATGAAGACCCCATATTTCAGAATCGTTATTATATGATTGGTGTAAGATTGGATTATTCTTCAAACCAAAACTGGACTGGTCAGTGACAACTACCATGTAGTCTGGTCCCTTCATCATAACTATGTCATTATGGTTCTAGGGAGTGGAATCTTTCAAACCCCAACAACACCTTAATGTTGTGAATCATGTATGCAATACCATAGTCATAGATGGATTAAACTGATTCCTTTAATAAGTTTGTACATTCTACACTGGTCAAGGACTTACTATGAATCTATATCAACTCCATGCAAAACTAACCTCCCATCTCAGAGGAGACAAATCATGTCTTGGTCGTTACTTCCTTCGCACGATTTGGGCTATTCTCAACGGGTACCTAGCAATGGACACTCTCACCATTGGTTGGTAAAAGCCCAAGTATAATAGACCATGTGTAAGGTCCTTTAGCGTGTCTCGGGTCAGGGGACTAATATATACCAATTACCACCTGAGAGCTTCTATTGATAGTAAGAGTATGATTACCATACATAAGCTTCTCAGCTAGTTATTTTTTTGTACTTGTTCTCCATCAAGCACATGCACATTGTATTAAGATGTCTCCATATTGAGTGGCTACGGGACCAGACACTACCATCACTATGATAAAGATCAGTGCGTACTTGTCTATTCGAAATATCAATGTATCGTCTTGTTATTCCTAAGACGAGGAACATTTTAGATTTTTTTCTTAAGTAGATCCATTAGGCCTCATTATCATGATCTCGTCATGATCCTAAAGTTTTCATATGATACTGGGACTTTATCCATGCATTATAACAATGCAATATACTCAAATGCATTAGGAATACCATTGATAAAGTTTAACCAAAAACCTTACTATCATTTTATATTAACATCAATTATAATACTTGATGTAAGGGCATACATATCCCAACATCTTCTACTTACACTTATAGCAATTACAATATCATATACTGGTCTTAACGACTAACTTTCCTGACAAATTTATGAAAATGCCTTCGTAAGTGGATTTGCTACATTATCTTTCATAGTAACTCTATATATATTATGGTGATCTAGATTTTCATGCAAATTATGAAATATCATATAATACATCCTTTGCAACATTATTGACTACTATGTACTCTAATTTCATCGTAGTGTCTGTCACAATGTCATACTTGGAACTCTTCCAAGCTACTAGCCTTCACTGAGGGTGAAAACATATCCTAACATAGACTTACTGTCATATTTGTCACTTTGAAAAAGGAGTCAATCCTTCTATTAAAAGAATACAATTTCCACCGTAAACTAATAGTATGTCTTTAGTCATTCTTAAGTACTCAATTATGTCTTTTACGGTAATCTAAAGCTTTTCTCTAGGAATAAATTGATTGACAATACTAAGTGCGTATTTGAAATCAGATCTAGTACAGATCTAATACATAACATGGAATACATGATAGGTCATACTTCCAAAACATAAGGGATCTTACTCATGTGTACCATCTTCTCCTCAGTCTTGGGAGACTTGTCCTGGGATAAAGTTATTCCATGGAAAGCATAAACTATTGAGAGATGTATGTCCTCGAGGCCAATTATATGTAATTGCAACATCTTGTTAAAATATAAAAGTATGCTATTTGGTGCCCTTGTCTGAGTATATAAATATATAAAAGTTTGGTATCATTAATACTTAGATGAAGTCCTGAGGCTTAATGCAAGGTCAAACATATATTGAGATATAGATCGTCGAATCATAAATCTGAAACTGTTCATAGTCGTTGATGCATCGAGATATGACATCGATGCATTATACAGATTACCGTGTTTCTGTCTTCACCAAGTGTTGGTGGTGATGATCTCATGATCGTTTGATTTGGTAAAATCAGAGATGAGACATAGGTGTCCATTAGAGAATGAGTTCACTAAACGACCCAATGAGAGCTGCCACATGGTGACACATACCGATCTGTCAATGGTAGCTCTTAGTGATGATATGCAAGTTGATCCTCTAACTTGAGGTCACTGTACGAGCCTATGCATGAACAGTATCACTTAGATCTCTAACCTAGCTTCGAGACAAGGTCTGTCGAAAGGTCTTTTGGTTGGGTGGCACTTTAAGCATACGAGGGGAGTAGTTGCCGAGATAAGGATTCATCTCTCTCGTTGTAGGAGGTTAGTGTCGCAGAGTCAGTATGGTCCTTAACAAATTCCTTGGCTAAGGTATGTTGGTTGGGATCCAACAATGACAAGCTAAGACCGAACAATACAGATTGGTCATGGAGCTATTAAGGGTTGAAAGTCAACCATACCTTAGGATTCACAGCTGCATAGTTTTGACGAAGGGATTAAAAATATGGTATTCATCACTGACATAGCCATGATAGTCTCGAAAACACTCATGTCAAAGGGTCAGACCACATAATGATGATACAGAATCAGGGATAGTACCTGCTGCTCGCGATCATTATCATCAGGAACTATGAGTCCTACCTGTAATATGGTCAGGCTGTAGGGTCTCACAAAGGCTAGGATCTTTTTCCATGTATCATGAGATAAAATTTACATGAATATGATGCATAAGAACTAAAACATCGCAAAGTATTTGTGAAGGAAGTTTCGGTTACATAGGATGTGATGCTAGAATCGAGCTATCTTAATAGCATAGAAAACACATTTATGGAAACCAGGGTCCAGAGCATGCCCAGACCTAACTGCTTTAGCCCGAGCGCAGACTCTGGCTAGCCCGGGCATACGACTTGGGCTAAGCCCGAGCTTTAGGCTCGGGCTGCTAACCTGAGCATGAGCTCGGGCTTCCAATGCCCGATCAGCAGCTCGGGCTGCTGATGTGTCATAATATTGCACATTTTATCTATATGTTTACACGGCAAGATGATTGCCTAAATCTCGATTTTATACGATTTTATGTTGATAATTAGAACTATTTGACTTTGAAAGCGTTTGGTTGCATTTCAGGAAATATCGAGCAATTTGGAGCACATTGGAGAGAAGGACATAATCGTTGATGATGTAGCATCAATGGCACCATATTTGAGGGGTTCAAGCTGATGGGGAAGCAAGGGAGCAAAGAAGAAATAAATCAAAGAAGAAATAAAGAAGAGGCCATGGCTGAATTACAGGTCGCTCGACCGAGCGCTTGACAGTCTCGGTCAAGCTTGAGCTACAAGATGGAGGGGAAAGATGAAGGAAACAGAGGGCCACATGAAGTAGGTCACTCGGTCGAGCAACCCATCTCACTCGACCGAGCGACCCTATGTAGACGACCCCCAAGTTTGGCTAGCACTCTCTGTTGAATTAGCTCGGTTGAGCGGCTCAACCGCTCGACCGAGTGGCATCCTTTGCCCAGGTCGAAGAATTGAAGCCCCCAGAGGTTGCTCGACCGAGCACCTTGCTCGATCGAGCGACCCCATTCACCAAACCCACAATTCGAAGCCCTGATTGGCCCGGAATTAAACTCCAGAAACGATGTCATTTTACCGCAAGCGCATGGTATAGCAGCGAGCGGGTATCGAACATGGGGAGGTGGTGCTACACTACCTATCTACTCCTAGGTTGGTTAGAACGCGAGTTTTATTGGTGGATATGGATTATGGAGTGTCGCGATGGTGATGGATGCGAAGGTTGTGTCACTCAACGTTGCAAATAAAGAACTCCACAAAGAAAGGAATAAAGTAAAGAAAAGACTAGAGCAATAGGAGTTACCACTAGGATCGTTGGATGTCAATGCTAGGTTAGAATTTCTACGTTGAATTGGCTTTATTAGGGAGAGATTGTCACATTTAAACATGTAGAACTCATGACCAACTGTCGTTGTGCCACTCATCTAATGTATCCCGTGTTTAGCCCCACCGTCGTGGATAGCCTCACATGCGATCCGTGCATTACGATCGAAAACTATTCTCAATCTCTACGCATGCCACTGTCGTGGATTAGAGTTTCGATCTGTGATTTGGTGGCTCTCATTGATGCTACTGTCGTAGCCATCAATTAGTGATATAGCACGCCGGTGGAAACCATCAAAGTGTGTGCCACTATCGTGGTCACAAACTCTAATTGCATTCACTAACGTGCCTAATTAAGCCCATAGGATATCCGTCCAAGATGTATGCCACTGTCATGGTCACAAACCGTATTTGGAATCTCCTACAAACTTGGCTGGATCAACCAAAACACATCTCTTTTATACCACAATAACATAAAAATCTTAACATTACATCTAAATCCTAAGATCCCAGGGCTAATCCATTAGCCCTAGAAAAGACTAGTCATAATTCATGGAAAGATCAACAAAAGATTCAATAAAAGCTATAATTCATGATCGCAATAGGTATGAGAACGATAGAAAACTTCCTTGCATGCATCAATGAGATATTCAATCAATTCAAATATCAAATACATAAAGAGAATATAAAAACTTAGCTTGGTAGAAAGGCACAGAGATCGCCAACAAGAACTTCAAGATCCAATGTGCAAAGCTTTAAGAATCAAATCCTAGAAGAGGGGGCCAAAGCATAGCCTAACCTTTGAAAATCTACCCTAAAAAGTCGTAGAAAAGTGTTTAGAAACAATTGGAGAACTCCCCCAAAAGACGGCTACAAAACCCCTTTAAATAGGACCTCAAAACCCTAGCCACGCTAATGGGTCGTAACTCTGAAAACTGAGCCGACTCGGTTGAGTCAAAGTTGACTCGACCGAGTCAAGTGGCAGAACAGAATTTAGCATAGTACCTTTGACTTGCAGAATTTCTGTAGAATTCATCTAACCTCCGATTGATGCGTTCGTGGTGGAGTTGGAATCTTCATGAATTCTACTATCCATAAAAAATATGAGAAAATTAATTTGCCAACTGAAATGATAGAAGATCTCAAAAGAGTGAGAGGCTGTCTGAAAATCTGGGCGCGTGCCTTACTCGACCGAGTGCTGTTGCGCCCGGTCGAGTAGCCTTCGTGATCGGTCGAGTAGTTGCAGTACTTGGTCGAGTCACTTTGCTTACTAGGGTCGAGCTACAGTCACTGGAGAACCCCCCCCCCCAAAATCATCAAACTGTTTGGGTTCCACTCAGTCGATCAGCTGCTCTGCTCGATCGAGCGGTCTTAGGCTATCGAAATTCGGCTAAGTGTGGAAATATTTTGTAGCTGGTAGAGTTGGTCCGACCGAGTAGCTGCTCTACTCGGTCGAGTCGGGCGTATCCGTTCTGAAGCTCTTCTTTTGATCTGAGTGTCAACTCAGTCGAGTCCTAATGCACTCGACCGAGCAGCCTGTGAAAACAAACTGATTTCCCCATTGAGCTTCTTTCTCTCATTCTCTTCTCCTTCTTCTCCTCAATTCTTTTCTTCCACAAAGTCAAGCACCTAGGAGACGACACTATGGATGCTCTGGCGACCTCGGATGTGTCCATTACTCCAATTTTCTCCAAATCGCCTCAAAACTCCTAAAAATGAGAATAAAGCGCCTAAAGTGATATAATACGATAAACAATCAAATGAGCGACAAATATGAGTTTTGTGTGACAAAAATGGCGTGAAATGATGCGATAAATGTATGTAAAATATGGACACATCAAAATACCCCAAAGCTTACCTCTTACTCGTCCTCGAGGAAGACGAATACGAAGCTCACCGGGAGGTAGAAATAAGGAAACAAAAAAGAATGCAAAGAGGAGGGGGTCACTAGATTTTTCTCTCAGATCTCACACTGTTCACCACATAACACAACGAATCAGAAAGTAACTCACATTCTACCACAGAAATTTCTTATCTTATATAAATGAAGTACTTGAGAGTTTAAGATTGAATAAAAGGGATCTGTTTAGAGTTCATACAATTGGCCTATATCCACATCATATGTTTCATAGCATTGAATATACATAACATTGGCAACACACTTTTCAATCAAAAGCTATAACTGAAGCGTAGAGAATTCACGCAAGGCATGCAATGAAGAATAGAATAGAAATCAAGACATACACATACTCATGTTAAATCATAGGCAATCTCCATAGCTAAATTATTTCGCTAAGTTTCAGCATTATCAAACTTTCCCATTTGTGCACAACTCCACTCTAATGTCATACTCACTCATTTTGGTCAAAAGAATTCACCGCCATGCTTAGCTTGAGGCGTCACACCCAAATGGAATAATAGTGGAATTTTGTTTTGGTTTTCCCAAGTATTATTGTGGCTCCACGAAATGAAATAGAGAATTTTTTCTTTTTTTTTTGGACTTTTACTTCTCATTTTTCTTTTTGGATTTTTGTAGGAGCAAAGGAAGTTGTAATTTTGATTTTTGGCTCCTCTTTGGATTTTTGTACTTTTTTTGGGAGCTACCTTTTCTTTTGTATGGGATTTTTGGAAATGGATGCGGTATAAGTAGCTATAGGAGGTGAACTCGAGTGACAAGTAGAGAATAAAAAAATATATGTGGAGAAAGAAATAATGTAACGCTCGGTTCACTCATAAGTGTGGTAAAATAATACATCAACTAGACTCATATGTAAGCACGAATATTCTTAATCATCTCAACAAATAGTGAAGTTAAGCAGTAAATTTTTCAATCATATCAAGCATGCAATAAGAATGCAAATAAGAAATGAAAGCTTGGCTTCAGATATGCTAGTGATGCGTGAATCTTGGTGTATTTCCAATGAAAGTATATTAAATACTACTCTACACATTTAGTTTCAATAAGCTCATGCATTGCACTAGAGAGATCGTCAAAAGAATATTTTCAAGTACTTATAAGGATTAAGATTATGAAATTCACCAAGTAGCATGGCATGAAAAATAAGCGTTGTGAAAGCGGTGAAAGCATAAGATATAACATCACGGAGAACTTGACGTGCGTTTATATTTCATATGTTCACGCACGTTTTCTTTTGTGTTTTTCCGTTATTTTCCGCCGTCTCGTACCCGTTTCTCGTATTTTCTCGTTTTCTTTCACTTTTCTTTGTTTTTCCATGTTTGCAGGAGATTGTCCGCATAGGGGACATTTAATGAAGATATCACAAGTCCCCGGAGCAACGGGAGGAGTCACGCGTGACCCAGGGGGTCAAACGATGAAGATAGCATATTTCAGCCCCTCACCCGATCGGTTGATCATCTTCAACCGATTGGGTGATGCACGCGTGCACCACCCGGTCACAGCTTGGAGCTCACAAGAAGTCACCCGGTCGGTTCGTAGGCCGGTTCAAAAGCCCAAAGCTCTCTGGAATTCGAAGCTGATTGCCAACCGATCGGGTGACTTTCACCTGATCGGTTCATATGTTGCTGAATCTCCAAAGCCAAGACACGAAGATCCAACTGGTCTCCTCACCCGATGGCACCAAGATCCAACCGGTCACATCCATGCTTCAACCGACCGGTTCATCCTGACCGGGTGACGTCCCGCATCTCGCTGCCAAAGTTTGAAGCTGATCACCCGATCGGTTGACTTGTTAACCGATCAGGTGATATCTTTTTCTATATTTAGGACCCCTAGGTTTCCAGAAACGGAAGTTGGTTATTTTTTACTGTTTTCTTCATTTTGTGACGGCTGTAATTTCCCAGTTTTTGTAAGGTTTCAGATCTTTGTCAAACTTTAGTATTATCTTAATTGCTTTACTACCATTGCATTTCTATTGTCTGATCATGATTTTTACGGTCCATTTTCGTTTAGATCGCTTTTTACTAAATATGTGTGAGTAGATCCCAAATCTGGGATTCCGGTGGAAACCCCTTCGTGGGCTTTCCCTGATGCGTCCATAGTGCTAGGAAATCGATAGGGATTAGGAATCTACCGATTACACGGGGTGTTTTATTGTCATTGGCGGGAAAAAGACCGCCTTTGACCGTTGGGCCAAGGGGGAATAAACTTGGCGGTTGACTCCCTAGCCATAGCTCGCGCCCTTAGCGTAGACGTCGAATCCTAGCGTGCGGGAGCGGCAGGATGAGACGTTGGGAGTTATCGTTGCGAGCTTAGTGCTCCCAGAGTCGATCAGTGTTAATGGACATGGGAGTGCCCACTGATCGAACCCAGGAAGTCCGGCGTATCATCATGGGCATCGACCGGAATATCAGGCCCATGGGACACCGGTACCACTTTCAGAGGCAACGTCTCACCAATAGACCCTAATTCTGATTGCCATCCTACCCGCAGGCCGTATCGGTGAGAATCGCACGATAGGGAGGAAGCAGGAGTCCCGGGTTTTTACTTTATATTGTTTATCCCTGCTTTCTATTTCTGTGACAATCCATACACCGATTCGGGCTAGCTCGCCCATAGGGTGAACCGGTTCCATCTCTTGTGCAAGCACAACCACGCCTCCCTGTGTTCGACCTCCAAGCCACACTACAACACCGTGCTCTTGCGAACTACAAATATTTAAACCTTCTGCGGTCCCCCGACTTTGCACACATAGCGAAATAGCGGGGGGACGTCAAGCTTTATGGCGCCGTTGCCGGGGAGGCAACGTGTTTGTACATTTTTTGGGACTTTCGAACCCTAGTGTCTAGCTCTCATCCCTACGTCGCGATAATTTTCGCATTCTTCTTTTTCCTTTTTATCTTTTTATTTTTATTTTTATTTTTTATCTTATCTGTTTCTTTCCCACTTTTGCTACACGGGTGTTTGTTGTTTTTCATGCGCAGGAGTTCAAGAAGTCTCGACGACTTGATCCCCGTTGATCCAGAGATAAACGCCACCCTAAGGCATTTGGTCGCCGAGAAGGGAAGAAGAGAGGATCCTGAAACCATGGGGGAGAACACCTCACCTCACAAGTCCCTGCTGGAGTACTCGATGCCTTCCATCGAGTCCACCTCTGCCATCCGTCCTCCAGCTATTACGGCGCAATGCTTTAAGCTTAAGCCGTCTTTGGTGACGTGGATCCAGTAGGATCAATTTTCGGGTGAGCCCATGGAGAGCCCCATTGAACATTTGGACTCCTTCTTGGAGAAATGTGACACCTTCCGGATAAACGGTGTCACTACTGAGGCGATCCGACTGAAGCTATTCCCCTTCTCTCTGCGAGATAAAGCCAAGCTGTGGCTTAGGGGGAAGGACCCCAACACATTCAACACCTGGGAGAAGCTCTCCAATGCTTTTCTGACAAATTTCTTTCCTCCGGGGAAGACAATGAAGCTGAGGAGCGAGATCTCCTCCTTCTCCCAGGCCAGCCACGAGTCCCTGCATGAAGCTTGGATGAGATATAAAGAGATGCAGCGAAGATGCCCTCATCACGAGCTTCCGAAATGGCAGATAATTAATCTGTTCTACAACGGGTTGAGGGATGACTTGAAATCTTCCATGGACGCCACGGCTGGGGGTTCCTTCATGTCAAGAAGCGAAGAAGATGCCGGACAGATTCTAGAAAACATGGCATCCAACAATGAGCGGTGGTGTGACGAGAGAGCCACACCTAGATCTGGGGGTATTCACAGGGTCGAGGACGTCGACAAATTATCCAGCAAGTTTGACTTGCTGTCGACCCAGATCTCCGCACTAATGGTAGGAGCCAGTGGTGTCGGTACACAACATATAGCTGCGGTGGAAGCTGAAATCTCTGGAGACTTCGACGGTGGTGACAGCTCACCTCCGTTGGACCAGGCGAGCGCACTATTCTACAATCCTACGGGAAATGCGCCGTACCCTCCACGGAATAACTCCAACCCGGCCTACTCCCCAAACAACCGGAATCATCCCAACCTCAGCTACCGGGCACCATATCAGCCACCACCTCAGCAGCAGCAACAACAGATATATCAGCAGGCTAGGCCGCTTCAGCAGCAGCAATTTCAGCAGTAACAACCCCCACAGCAGTATCAGCAGTATGCTCCCAGGAATCAGCAGCCAATCCAGCAGCAGCAGCAGCAATTTGTTCAACAGAGGGCCATCTCTCCGGTTGAGTCCCTTTTGACTCAATACATAACCAACCAGGAGAAGATAAATCTGAAGCTGGAAATGGGGAAAAGAGTCCTCACTGATCAGGTGACCCAGCTGGGGTTGCAAGTGATGAACCTTCAGAGACCGCAGAATCTTTTACCACCACAGCCTGAGGTGAACTCGAGGGGGGTGAACCAAACTTTGGCACTCGTGCACGACACGAGCATGAGAATGTGTCCGCTATCGTCTTGAGGAGTGGGACACAAATTCCTACTAGAGTGCCACCCAGGGAACCGGAAGCACCATTGGCCGTTAAGCGGCCAATTGAAAAAGCTAATGAGGGCAGTACCCCATCGCCAAAGATTGTTACTCCAGAGGGAGCCCCCAAAGAAGAGAAGAAGAAAGGAGAAGAAGGGAATTTGAGGGTATTCAAGCCCGTTGTACCCTTTCCACAACGTCTGGCCCAAGCGAAAATCGACGAGAAGTATGGCAAATTTTTTGCCATGGTCAAAGATTTAAGCATTCAAATCCCCTTCCTAGAAGCTATTAAGACGATCCCCTCCTATGCAAAATTTTCGAAAGATTTAGTGACAAGGGGATCCAGAAAGGAAAAGGTCGTCCTAACGGCGGAATGCAGCGCTCTCATTCAGAGAGCAAATCCGCTGAAGCTCAAAGACCCGGGAAGTTTCTCCTTCCCCTGTTCGATTGGGGAAGTGCGAATCCAGAGGGCGCTCGTCGATCTAGGTGCAAGCGTCAGTTTAATGCCCCTATCACTGTACAAGAGAATAGGGATGTGAGACTTGGAGCCCACGGGTATGACACTTCAATTAGCCGACAGATCGGTTAAATACCCAGTGGGAGTGGTGGACGACCTCCCTGTTGATGTGAGTGGAATACAAGTACCATTTGATTTTGTGGTGATGGACATGCCGGAAGACAAGCATACCCCTATTATCCTTGGACGGCCCTTTATGGCAACCGCCGGAGTTTTGATAGACGTGAAGAATGGGAAGCTTTCCCTCAACGTCGGCCAAGAAAAAGTCGAATTTGACTTAGGGATGTCGATGAAGTATCCAGATCCTCCGGATGACCCTAGTATCAATGCGCTGGAGCTGGAAGATGAGAGAGCCGTAGATGCGAGCTCCTGGGAAATTCTCTCGAGAAATCCCCCCGACCACTTGGGAGACCTTGGAGAGCAAGTTGGCTCCCCAAAGAATGAAGTTGCTGATGAGGTGGTCACGCGACATGTGATCCCTCCCGGATTCCCAAAAGCTCCTCCTACGAGGAGAAAAGGCAAAGAGCCCATGGGGCTCACCGGGGATGAGGTCCGTATCCTCAAACAAGTGGCGGTGAATGCCAATATGAAGGAGAAGCCCCTGGACCCCGTCAACAAAGGGAGAGTCGTCGAACAAGTTTTCTTGTCGCCACTGACTACAACAGAGGGAGAAGCTGAAGTGATGCCTGACTTTTGGCATCACCCGTATCTCCCACCTTGAACATCATCAACGGGCGTCGAGCCAACGACGTTAAACAAAGGCGCTTCATGGGAGGCAACCCATGCTCTAAACTTGTGTTTCAATTTTTAGGATTATTTTTTTAACTTTATTTTATCTATTTTTATAAATAAATCCAACCACAAGAACTTCCGTTGTGAAACTTAGGCGATTTGTGGGTTTTTGCAGAAAACAAGGCCCCAACCGATCGGTTGATAACTCAACCAATCGGTTGGGATGTATCAGCTAACGGCCGTGTCTGCCACTAAATGAACCGACCGGGTGAGGAAAGAAGAGACCGGTTGGCAGACCGGGTGACCTAGGGTAAACTCTCGGGAAAATTTCAAAATTCGTCAACCGATCGGGTGACAAGAAGCAAGACCGGTTGAGGGACCGGGTGAGAAACCCTAAATTCTCGGGAAAATGTGTGGAGCGGTCAACCGATCGGTTGACATGTCAACCGACCGGTTCACCTGTAGCAACTCTTCAGCCAAAATTTTCGACCACTAAGTCAACCGACCGGGTGATAACTCACCCGACCGGTTCCACTTAAACCCTATAAATACCCCCCGACCCACCCGTTCACATCCCCTCACCCGATCGCTTTCTTCACCGTCGTTTCACCTTCCACCCTCTCCCAACGGCCAAAAACTTCTCTCCCACGTCCTCCACTCCTCCATTAGCCTCTCTCTCCACCTCCCCCTTCCATCTCTCCATCTCTTTCTCTCTCTCCCTCTCCTATTTCGCTATTTTCTAGCCCTAATCCATAATATCCACCCCTCTTTCGAATTTTTGCTGAAGAAGATTGCCGCGGCTCCACACTTCTCCCATTGCACGACATGGGTCAACTACAAGCGAAGAACTCGAATCTCTGCGGGGTAACTTCGCTCCACTTCTCAAATTTCAATTTTTACCCTAGATATTTAATTTGCTTGATTGTTCGTGTGTGTGCACTTCGATAGTATTTTACACTCATTTGCATCACTCACACGCACACATGGCCCAGGATAGAGATAAGGGGAATGGTATCTTGCGGGAGGAGGAACCGTCTCGAAAGAAACGGAAACAAACACGTCCTCCTCCCCCCACACGTGAACTGACACTAGCCGCTCCCCCACCTGTCATCCCCCCCTGTGGACCCCATGTTGGGCCCGCATGGGTACCTATTTATGAACCAAGAGCAGAAAGACTTCTACCACAGACTAGATGCTCGGGGGCATCTATCAACCAAGTTCACCCACACCCAATCACTCGTTGACCTCGGTGTCTTCACCGAGGTCGAGATTCTTTTTGCTAACTTAGGTTGGTTGGCCTTCCTGAATGCCTCTGCGGTATCCTACCCGTCACTCACCCTAGAATTTCTTTCCTCCCTTGTTTGTGAGTCGGGGTCGACCGTCACTTTCCGGGTGCGTAACCAAACTATCCGCACCAACCTGAATACCATCAACAATATATTTGGTTTCCCTATTCTTGGGAATGACGCTATCCGACACTACGGATACCCGCCGAAATTTGACGTCGATAACTTTTGGTTCCGCCTCACCATACTCCCTCGCTATCCCCGAGGTAAGGCCAAGGCCTCCTCCATCATCCATCCCATATTTTGTCTGGCCCATAGGATCATATCCTTTGTATTTTTCCCCAGGGACGAGTCAGGCACCGTGACTATCCCTGATCTTTTTATTCTCTGGGCCATGACTTTCCCATTTGTTCGTGATGATGATGGGATTAGCTTCAGGGCCCCGACTGTCCCTGTCCATGTCGGTGATTGGCTTGTTTACAAGCTTCTCGAGATTAGCAGGGCCGGGAAGGGCAAGATCTGTTGTGGGGGCATTATCACTATTATTGCTTCTTGCCCGCAGTTTAACATTCCCATCCCCCAAAATCTTCCTACTGCCGCAGGACCCTCACGTCTAGATCTTGACGTCCTGCGGCACATTCATATGATTAAGCCTCGTCCCGATGGTCGTTTCGAATTCAATTACGGCCACCCCCCTCGCCCCTACACTATTCTCCCCAACCCCGCTCGCATGACTGTTGCTATCGTGGCGGATTTGACTTTTCCGCCCGATCCCGAGTTTCTAGCGGGGTTGCACCTTCCTTTCCTTCCCCCGGACGCATTCATACCACCTTCCCCTGCCGCCCACTTAGGCGAGCAGGATATTCCTGCGTCTCGGGGATACTTCGGGGCTGGCCCGAGTCACCCAGTTTCTGCTCCTGGCCCTATCACTTCAGTGAGCCTTTCTCAGGCCACCTTAGGCCTTCTGTCCAGTGCCGGCATGACCACTGCCGCTGGCACTACTTCCACATCACTTGCCGGCACCACTTCCGCTTCACGTCAGTCCACTTCCTTTGGTCGCCGCCAGGTCTCTGCCCGTCTTGCTCTCGAGAGGGAGGTCGCAGCCCTCCGTGATCTTGCCACGTCCTCTGCCCCCTCGGACCCATCACTGTCCTCCTTTCTCACTCACCCATGCTTCCTCGCACTTGAGAGGAACGTGGCCGCCATTCTTCGCCTTCTCACTCACCTCCACGGACCACCACCACCCACACCACCACCCTCACCACCACCTTCACCACCTCGACGATCCTCACCTCCCCCGTCACATTCTTCTCCTTCACCATCCCACCCATCCCCACCTCCACCACCCCCACCTAGGCGATCATCTCCCCCACCCACATCTATTCCCATCCCCGTATCCACTTCTCCTCTCACGACCACTTCCGTCGCCCCCACACCACCTCCTCCCTCCTCCACCATCACTTCATATGTGCGCCACAAGAAATTGCCAGTGCGCTCCAAATCTCTCCCACCGCCACCCACTACCGTCACCTTCACGTCTTCTCTCCCCATTTCTATCCCTTCTACCACCACCTTGATCGCCGTACTTCCACCACCACCCACCTCCACCGACACTCTACCCATCGTTCACACCACCACTGCACCTATTCCCCCACCTCTGTCCCCACTTCTCCGCATACCACCCGTCTCTCCCGACCACACTTCCACACCCTCTTCCGAGGAGGGCGAGGACTCGCCTTCTCCTGATTTTTGATTTCACTTTGTTTTTTGACCTCCCCATTGCATATCTCTGCACTTTCATGATCATATCTCATTGCTAGCATTGTCATGTGTAGCTTGGGGGAAGTCTATTTTGCTGTGTTGTCGTGTTTTGTCTTCTTTGTGTGTGTGCTTGTTTCATTTGTCGTGTCGTATCATTTTCTTTCTTTCTTTTTCTATTTTTATGTCGTGTGGTTTGATTTTGATTTTTCTTTATTTTCAGTTTCGTATCTGTGTTTTCCATGTTTTTCATTTCTTTTTGTGTCAGTGCGTACTCCCCCCCTTTTTCATTGCCCTCCCGTACTCACTCTTATTGCATTGAGGGCAATGCAAGCTTCAGCTTGGGGGAGTCACACTTTGTGCGTCATTTGAGTCTTTCTTTTTCGTTTTTGTGTCGTTTTCATCGTGTTTTAAATTTTTCTTTTCTTCTTTTTATCTCCTTCTCCTAGAAATGAACCCTATATGATGAATTGCCACGAAATCTCACACACGCCTAGCATGGCATCGATAATCACATTCACTAACCCTAGGATATCGAGTCCTCTTGCATTTCATGCATCGTAGGTCCACTTAGCTTTTTGTGAGTCGTGTGTCGTGCCTAGCTATTTGGTGTGCTTCTGCTTTGTGATTTTACTTTATATACCTGTCCAGGAATGACCCCTAGATTATCACGCTTCGATATGAATAATGCGGTATTTGCTTCTCTTGTCTGTTTCTGTATGCATGATTATATATATCGTATGCTTCATTTCGCATGTGTCGGGATTCCATAATTAAGGACTAGGATAACCCATTTAGCCCATGCTCTAATTAGCGAGTAGAGTTTCCTCTGCCCAAGTGTTTAGATTCCGATTTCTTTTTTGTTTTACTTGGTGCAAATCCCCTCGTCGTGTACCGTTCTCCCACTTGGGAGAGTACACATGTGTATAGCCAAAAACCCAAAAATCCAAAAAAAGGAGAAATGAAAAGAAAAACCCAAAAATCCAAAAAGAAAAGAGAAATGAAAAGAAAGAAAAATTGTATAGCCAAAAATCCAAAAAATATACAAATACCCAAAGCAAAAAAAAAGATTCCCGTGTGAATATTTTCCTACTTGCCGAGAATAAAGGGAAGGCGAGAATTTGCACCGAGTGATCTACTCCACATCATCTCAACCCCCATCGTTTTCGAAAACACTTGGCTTAGGAACTTTTTAGCTATTATCTAGACTATAGTGTGGCGATTTCCTTAACCCTAGTTGTGGAGTCCCTGACACATGATATGTTTCGATTCTCTCTCTATTCTCATGCATGCTTGAACTACAAATATTCACCGCTTAATTCGAATCGAATCGATATTTGGGTCATTTCTTGGATTTATGTATATCGAGCTTTTTCGCACATCGTAGATAGTGACACGGACTGCTAGCGCACGACCACACTCACTCGCTCTTCACCGCGTGGGCCCACGACACTTGTCTGGACTCGTATTCCTTGGTTTAGTGATGTGATTTTGCGTTTGCTTGCTTGGTGTGTCGTTTTTGATTTTGTTGGCCCTGACGGGTGATCTAGGATATAGAGTTTTCTTTTTCTCTCTTTCTCTCTATTTTCTCCCTCCGAGCTCCTACTCTCACTCGTCTTCCTTGAGGACGAGGAAGGGTTCAGCTTGGGGGATTTTGACGTGCGTTTATATTTCATATGTTCACGCACGTTTTCTTTTGTGTTTTTCTGTTATTTTCCGCCGTCTCGTACCCGTTTCTCGTATTTTCTCGTTTTCTTTCACTTTTCTTTGTTTTTCCATGTTTGCAGGAGATTGTCCGCATAGGGGACATTTAATGAAGATATCACAAGTCCCCGGATCAACGGGAGGAGTCACACGTGACCCAGGGGGTCAAACGACGAAGATAGCATATTTCAGCCCCTCACCTGATCGTTTGATCATCTTCAACCGATCGGGTGATGCACGCGTGCACCACCCGGTCACAGCTTGGAGCTCACAAGAAGTCACCCGGTCGGTTCGTAGGCCAGTTCAAAAGCCCAAAGCTATCTAGAATTCGAAGCTGATTGCCAACCGATCGGGTGACTTTCACCCGATCGGTTCATCTGTAGCTGAATCTCCAAAGCCAAGACACGAAGATCCAACCGGTCTCCTCACCCGATGGCACCAAGATCCAACCGGTCACATCCATGCTTCAACCGACCGGTTCATCCTGACCGGGTGAAGTCCCGCATCTCGCTG
This sequence comes from Scilla litardierei, assembly GCA_030789695.1. Classification (NCBI taxonomy): domain Eukaryota; kingdom Viridiplantae; phylum Streptophyta; class Magnoliopsida; order Asparagales; family Asparagaceae; genus Scilla; species Scilla litardierei. The sequence continues at coordinate 174,960,197 of CM061141.1, read as the reverse complement.
CCAAAGTTTGAAGCTGATCACCCGATCGGTTGACTTGTCAACCGATCGGGTGATATCTTTTTCTATATATAGGACCCCTAGGTTTCCAGAAACGGGAGTTGGTTATTTTTTACTGTTTTCTTCATTTTGTGACGGCTGTAATTTCCCAGTTTTTGTAAGGTTTCAGATCTTTGTCAAACTTTAGTATTATCTTAATTGCTTTACTACCATTGCATTTCTATTGTCTGATCATGATTTTTACGGTCCATTTTTGTTTAGATCGCTTTTTACTAAATTTGTGTGAGTAGATCCCAAATCTGGGATTCCGGTGGAAACCCCTTCGTGGGCTCTCCCCGATGCGTCCATAGGGCTAGGAAATCGATAGGGATTAGGAATCTACCGGTTACGCGGGGTGTTTTATTGTCATCGGCGGGAAAAAGACCGCCTTTGACCATTGGGCCAAGGGGGAATAAACTTGGCGGTTGACTCCCTAGCCATAGCTCGCGCCCTTAGCGTAGACGTCGAATCCTAGCGTGCGGGAGCGACAGGATGAGACGTTGGGAGTTATCGTTGCGAGCTTAGTGCTCCCGGCGTCGATCAGTGTTAATGGACACGGGAGTGCCCACTGATCGAACCCGGGAAGTCCGACGTATCATCCTGGGCATGGACCAGAATATCGGGCCCATGGGACACCGGTACCACTTTCAGAGGTAACGTCTCACCAATAGACCCTAATTTCGATTGCCATCCTACCTGCAGGCCGTATCGGCGAGAATCGCACGATAGGGAGGAAGCCGGAGTCCCGGGTTTTTACTTTATATTGTTTATCCCTGCTTTCTATTTCTGTGACAATCCATACACCGATTCGGGCTAGCTCGCCCATAGGGTGAACCGGTTCCATCTCTTGTGCAAGCACAACCACGCCTCCCTGTGTTCGACCCCCAAGCCACACTACAACACCGTGCGCTTGCGGACGACAAATATTTAAACCTTCTGCGGTCCCCCGACTTTGCACACATAGCGAAACAGCGGGGGGACGTCAGAACTCAACTAGCAAAAGAGAAGAAAAGAAAATAGAGAAATAAAAATAAAAGAAAAGAAAGAAAAGAAAAAAAGCACACAATATGATGCATGAACACACATAAAAGGAAAATAAAATGTCAAAATCGAAAAAAAATTGACGGCAAAATTTTTGAAAAAAATTCTAAAAATCCTAAAAATCAAGTAAAAATGCAACCAATGCAACTAGATGGCATGGAAATGGACTCCCCCAAGCTTAAACTTCACATTGTCCTCAATGTGATCATAATGGAAAAATATGAGGAACAACGATAATAATATTGGGGGGTGAATGGAAAAATGATGACATGGATGACATGAAATCCTAATGCAACTATATGCATATGCAATGATGCATGAGAGCACCTTCCCCCAAGCTTATACCAAACAATCTTATTCGAATAACTCTATCAAAAATGTCACGGCTACGCTAAGCGAGATAAAGTCCAACAAATAAGAAAGTAATATTCCACTTGAACGAAATGCTCGATGGTGGCGAGCAAAATGGTAGTGCATAAATAATGTGGAGAAGGCAATCAAATCATATAATGGGTTTGGGGTGTAAAAGATTTTCGTTGCCGACATACGAGGTTGTTTTTATTCAAGATATCTAAACTAAGAAAGCAATAAACCTAAACAGTCCTCACTATCGAGAGGACTCGAGATTATTGAAAGCATAAAATTCTATACTATTAGGATTGAAATACACCTGGTTCAAACGGCGGATCCAATATCTTCAGTGGTGCATCCAGCTGTCCTATCCGCATCTTCCGTGGCTCTGCCAGCTGCTTGTAGCCACTAACACCAACGAACTCCAATGGTACATCCCCTAGCATTCCTCGTAGGCATCCACCTGTATCTTGCGAAGAACGAAATGCATCAATCCGTGGTGAAAGATTTTCCCCTTGAACAAATGTTTCCCAAAGATGGTCATCAACATAAATATTTAGAATTAAGGATAGTTGACAATACTTCCCTGGAAATAAATCTCTACTCTCAAGTTCCATGTCCGCTCTCTCCCCGGTGTCCTCTCCAAGCTCCACAGATATATCCTGATCAAATGTATATGTCACCTCATCAGGCGACTCTTCGCCGTGCTCGTCAGGTTCTTCCAGCAGGGACACGTCCAAGCATACCTCCGGTCCATAATTGTAAGTATCCGCAGCGAATGGTGGAGGTGGCTGCGGAAGCTCAACTGAAGGTGGGAAATACTCGGGCTCCATGTGAATATATGCATCCTCATCCTGAATAGTGTCCTCCTCAATGGTCTGCTCTGGCTTCGCTAGCATGGCCTCCTCAACAATGTCTTCTGCTGCTACAGGCTGCTCTGTGTGCTCATGTATCTCAGCCATGGTATAAAAGTGTATCTTTTCCTCCTCAACTCGAGCGTGGACTCCATCATCAATGGTACATACAGAAGAGATGCGATGAATAATAAAATTATGAATTTCACGCTCAGAAGGATCACTTACTGTTATTGTCAATGGACCTAACTACGTCCATGATGCTTCTCAAAAGGTCCATATATGTGTCCTCCTCTAACAGCTCAGATGTCTCTAATTGTGGAGTGTTGATGTATAAAGGTGGAAACGATCACCTTCAAGCGAAACATACACTCCGTCTAAGATAGTACATGCACCAGAGGCATTAGCCATAACGAAATCGATGAATACTTGATCGGATGGTTCACCTGCGATAACGGTTAGCGAACCAGTAGATCGAGCCTCGTCTATCATTTGTTCCAAGGCTGCAGCCAACTGCATATAACTGAACTTTTCCACTTGCATCCTCGGCATAAACTCAGGTGAGGGTCCCTTTAGCCCTCTAGCGAAGTGACAAAATAGCTCTTCATCATTGAATGCACCATATGGTAACCCACATAATAGGTCGTTATACCTCTCCCAATCTTGGCAGAGACTCTCTCGGTCAGCTTGGGAAAAGCTGACGACCGTGCTAAATGCTTGGGTAATTGGAGTGTAACTCTCCCACATCTTCGAATAAATAGAACCTAAACAATCACAGAAATGAGCAACCTGGAAAAGACATCAGTGGTACAAAGAGATATAAAGATAAAAATAATAGCAGGTGGCGGGGAAATTCTCTTTTTATTTCTTTTTTTCACAGTCGAATCAACCTAATTGTGATAAATAGATAATATGGCGATACACCTCCCCGACAACGGCGCCAAAAACTTGATCGACCCGGAATTAAACTCCGAAAATGATGTCATTTTACAGTAAGCGCACAGTATAGCGGTGAGCAGGTATCGAACATGAGGAGGCAGTGATATACTACCTATCTACTCCTAAGTTGGTTAGAGTGAGAGTCTTATTGGTAGATATGGATATAGAGTGTCGTGATGGTGATGGATGCGAAGGTCGTGTCACTAAACGTCGTAAACAAAGAACTCCACAAAGAAAGGAATAAAATAAAGAAAAGACTAGGGCAATAGGAGTCACCACTAGGATCGTTGGATGTCAATGCTAGGTTAGAATTCCTACGCTGAATTGGCTTTATTAGGGAGAGGTTGTTGCATCTAAACATGTAGAGCTCATGACCAACTGTCATTGTGCCACTCGTCTAACGTATCCCGTGTTTAGCCACACCATCGTGGATAGCTTCACACGCGATCGGTGCATTACAACCGACAACTATTCTTATCTCTACTCACGCCACTATCGTGAATTAGAGCTTCGATCTGTGATTTGGTGGCTCTCATTGATGCTACTGTCGTAGTCATTAATTAGTGATATAGGACGCCGGTGGAAACCATCAAAGTGTGTGCCACTGTCGTAATCACGAACTTTAATATCATTCACTAACATGCAACCCATAGGATATCTGTCCAAGATGTATGCCACTGTCGTGGTCACAAAACCTATTTGGAATCTCCTACAAACTTGGCTAGATCAACCAAAACACATCCCTTTTATATCAAAACAACATAAAAATCCTAACTTTACATCTAAATCCTAAGATCCTAGGGCTAATCCATTAGCCCTAGAAAAAACTACTCATAATTCATGGAAAGATCAACAAAATATTCAATAAAAGCAATAGAATTCATGATCGCAATAGATATGAGAATGATAGGAAACTTCACTACAAGCATCAAAGAGATATTCAATCAATTCAAATAGCAAATATGTAAAGAGAATAGAAAAACTTAACTTGGTAGAAAGGCACAGAGATCGCCAACAAGAACTTCTAGATCCAATGTGCAAAGCTTTAAGAATCAAATCCTAGAAGAGAGGGCAAAAGCATAGCCTAATCTCTGAAAATCTACCCTAAATAATCTTAGAAAAGTGTTTAGAAACAATTGGAGAACTCCCTCAAAAGACGGCTACAAAATCCCATTAAATAGGACCTCAAAACCCTAGCGACGCTAATGGGTCGTAACTCTGAAAACTAAGGCAACTCGGTCGAGTAAAAGTTGACTCGACTGAGTCAACTGGCAGAACAGAATTCAGCATTGCACGTTCAACTTGTAAAATTTCTGTAGAATTCATCCGACCTCCGATTGATGCATTCTTAGAGGCGTTGGAACTGTCATAAAGTATACTATCCATAAAAAATATAATAAAAATATTTTGCCAACTGAAATGTTAGCAGCTCTCAAAAGAGTGAGATACTATCTGAAAATCTAGGCGCTTGCCTTACTCAACCGAGTGCAGTTGCGCTCGGTCGAGTAGTTGCAGTAGTCGGTCGAGTCGCTTTGCTTACTCAGTCAATCTACAGTCGCTGGAGAAACCCCCAAAATCATCGTACTGTTTGGGTTCCACTCGGTCGAGCAGCTGCTCTTCTCAATCGAGCGGTCTTGGGCTCTCGAAATTCGGCTAAGTGTGTAAATTTTCGTAGCTGGCCGAATTGGTCCGACCGTGTATCTGCTCTACTCAGTCGAGTCAGGCGTATCCCTTCTGAAGCTCTTCTTTGATCTGAGTGTCATCTCGGCAGCCTGGAAAAACAGGCTGATTTGCCCATTGAGCTTCTTTCTCTCCTTCTCTTCTCCTTCTTCTCCTTAATTCTTTTTTTCCACCAAGTCAAGCACCTAGGCGACGACACTATAGATCTCTGGCGACCTCAGATGTGTCCATTACTCCAATTTACTCCAAATCACCTCAAAACTCCTTAAAATGAGACTAAAGCTCCGAAAGTGATATAATACGATAAGCAATCAAATGAGCGACAAATATGAGTTTTGAGCGACTAAAATGGCATGGAATTATGCGATAAATGTATGTAAAATATGGACACATTAAGCCCTAAAAGGATCTAAGCCGAGCACTAGGGCATGCTTGGCCGAACTGTCGTTTCTGCCAGACTCAAGGGTTAGATCATGAAGAAGGTGCTCGGCCGAGTGCTAGGGCGTGCTCGGCCGAGTAGTATGGGTCCCAGCACTAGTAAGTCATGAGCTGTTTGGGTTTTTGGACCTTTTTAGGGGGGATATATATAGGGAGAGAGGTAGCCGTCATGGGGGGCTCGTTTTTAGGTTCTTTGAGACTATTTTCAGAGGTTAGGCTATGCCATCGTCCCCCTCTTTGGTGATTTTATATCGGATCTTCATTAAGCTAAGTATTTTCTTATCTCTTATTTGTCGTTTACTGTTCTTTGCTATCTCTTTATAAATCTATCTCTATGATGCTAGTAATGAGTTGTGATATCGTCATTTTTGCTGTTGCTATGATTGAGTAGATCTATTACTAGGGTTTAGGGTTGAACCCTAGGATCCTAGCGATTGGATGTTAGGTTAACCTTAGTTGAATTAATCTAGGGTTGTTCTATGGTAGTCTGAACAAGGGTTTTGGTGGATTCGCCCTAGAATTGTAGGATTGCGAAAGTAGCTCCATGTTTTAGGGAAAATCCCCATGAATCTGATTAGGGCTTAGCGGCCGCTTTCTAGGGCTCATGATCATAAGAGTGACTCGTGCGCTAGGGACAATTAATAATCCCTGATCTGCTAGTCGGTGACTATGAGAGTAGCCCGTTTGCTAGAACCAACCATAGTGTAGTATCCCAATCTGTAGATCATGAGAGTGGATACGAATCTGTGATACGGGAACCAGTGTCAAGCGTAATGCACGTATCCATGTGTGAAGTTCATTGCGAAAGCAACAAGGCATAGGGATACATTAGAGGAGTAGGACAACGAAAGTTAAGTACTTGTTCCCATTTCTGGATGTGACACTCCTACCCTTATTCATTGTTCAACGAAAGGATCCTTAACCTGAGATCCAGGCCTGAAAGTCCTACCGGGGATCCCGACACCCTAGCGATCTTTATCCCAATTGTTTTATTTGTTTTCTTCTGTGTGGAGTCTTTGGTTGTGTTTCGCTGATCGTGACACCCTCCGCATTTCACTTCCATCGCCATTACGACTCCTTTCGTAATCCACCTCCACGATAAGAACTTAAAGCCTAACCAACCCAGGATCGATAGGTGGTGTAGCACCGCCTCCCCGTGTTCGATACCCGCTCGCCACTATACCGTGTGCTTGCAGTAAAACGACATTGTTCCGGGTGTAAGTCCGAGGCCGATCAAGTTTTTGGTGCCGTTGTCGGGGAGGAGTTCTGCCATATTACCTATCTATCACAATTATGTTGATTTGACTATGAATATAAAACAAAAAAACCATAAAACAATAAAATCTATAAAAGAAATAAAAGAGATTTTTCCCTACCACATGATATTATTATTATCTTTATTTCTCTTTGTACCACTGACGTCTTTCCAGGTTGTTTATTTCTATGATTGTTTAGGTTCTATGAATTCGAAGATGTGGGGGAGGTACACTCCAATGAACCAAGTATTTAGCATTGTCCTTAGCTTTACCCAAGATGACTGAGAGAGTCTCAGCCAAGCTTGGGGGAGGTTCAACGACCTATAATGTGGGTACCCTTACCGTGCATATTTCTATGATGCAGAGCTATTTTGTCGCTTCGATGGTGGGCTAAAGGAACCATCACGTGAGTTTATACGGAGGATGCACGTGAGAAAGTTCAATGATCTGTAGTTGGCAGCAGCCTTGGAACAAATGATAAATGAGGCTCGATCTACCAGTTCGCTAACCCTTATGGCAGATGACCCGTTCGATAAAGTATTCATTGATTTCGTTATGGCTAATGTCTCTGATGAAGGTACTATCATAGTATGTTCACTTGAAGGTGATCGTCTCCACTTTTACACCATCAACACTCCAGAAATAAAGATATTTGAGCTTCCAGAGGAGGACACATTTCTGGGCCTATTGAGAAGCATTGTGGACGTAGTTCGGTCCACTGGTCCAGTGACACTAACTGCAGGTGATCCTTCTGAGCATGAATTTCAAAATTTTATTATTCATCGCATCTTTTCTATAGGTACCATTAATGATGGAGTCCATGCTCGAGTTGAGGGGACAAGATGTATTTTATACCGTGGAAGAGATACCTAAGCCCACAGAGCATCCTGCAGCACTAGAGGAGCCCGAGGAGGAGTCTGAGGCAGTGTGTTATGAGGCGATGGACACTGTCACCTCTGACGAGACAGTGACGCCTGGCATGATTACAGTTACGTCTGATGAGACAACTGAGACGAGACACTCAGGGAGTATCACGTCTGAGCCAGAAGTTACAGTTTGGGAGGAGGCCACAGAGAAGATTTCACCTCCTTTCTGTTCCATCACCATGGTTGAGCATCCATCAGAGGACCACCCTTCAGAGCTCATTCCTCCCATTCAGGGAGAACCTTTTACCCACTCTCTTCTCTTGTTTGAATCTATTTCCACTCATGTTATTAATGATGATTTAGATACTGATGACATATCGCATCTTTTGCAGGATACGTTCGCGCACGAGAAGGAAATAATTTGGGATGTATACCCTGAAGATCAGGATGTATTATGGGACGTGTCTGACGAGGAGAGTGAGGAGCCACCTACCATGGATGCTATTGAATATGATCAGAGGTGTACTGGGATGAGGCTGACGACGATGAGGAGTCGCCTAATGAGACCTATATTTATATGCCAGAGTTGCCTGGAAAACCCGAAACGAACGACGAGAAGTTACCTGTCATGGTGCATGAGAGTGGAGATATTCTTTCAGAGAAGTGTCGTCAATCGATATTTATCTTACATATTTCCTTTGACAATCTATTTTGGAAAATTTTTATTTTGGAAAAGAATTATCCACATCAAATTGATGCGGCTTATCTCTTTCAGTGTATAGGTGATTCCTTGAAGAGATGCTGGGAGCCGCATTGCTGGAATCTGATGGAGTCCGTGGAGACACGCACCTAGCAGAGCCACGGAAGGATCAGTTGGAGCAGTTGCCTGCACCGAAAAAGATACATGATCCGCCTTTTGCTACAGGTGGTATCAATCCAGTAGTGTAGCTGTAGTGTAGAATTTTATGCTTTCAATAATCTCGAATCCTCTCGACAGCGAGAGGACCGTATAGAATTAATTCTTGATTAGTTAGTATAAATAAATTTGCCTCATATGACGGCAACACAGTTATCTTTTACACACAACCCTCTATATGTTATCGTTGCCCACCCTCATATTATGATGATTACTTTGCTTCTCTCCTTAATTTTTATGCCCATCTGTCCACACCGCGCTCCATCTGATTTAGCTTGGGGAAGAGAGAAATTATTTTTTTGTGTAGCTCCCTATTTTGTCGTTGTCATCTATCCATATCACCCAAACATTGAGGACAATGTGACATTTAAGCTTGCGGAAGTGCACAGTGCATGCACTTTGCTTCGTCGTGAAACACACCTTAAAATTTTCAGATGAACCATATTCATGTCTCTATTTCTGTCTCATATGCTTCATTTTATAATGGAATATTGTGGATTTATTTTTTTATGAACTCTGATATTCGTTTAATTCCTTGATTAGAATATCATTGTTAATATGCTTTTTCATAATAGAATCCATAATTCCACAACCATATTCTCGAAACAGTTAAGCAAAAAATGAATGAATCAAAATCTGAAAATTATTTGATTTCTGCGTGATTTGATTAATAATTCTATTTCTTCATGGATGTATATTAATTCACAAGAGATAGGATAACCCCACGACAACCAAAGTATTGATGAATAGAACACTTGATACTGAGTCCATGTATGATTCTATACTTTTTCCTTTTCTTTTGTATATAGCCATAAATGATCTTTGATCATGCTTTGCATTCCACCACGTTTATGTGAGTTTGCAAAAATCCCAAAAACATAAAAAAAATTCAAAAATATCTAAATAAAAGGTCCTTGTGGTTCCTGGTAACGCGATGCCCTAAGATCATCTGATCTGGGATGCATAGACCGATCCTTGCACTCCATTGCGTTTACACAAGTTTGTAAGAAAGGCCAAAAAAATAGCCAAAAGTATAAAACACAAAAAAATTCCATATCCTTATCTCCATCTCTATATATCATAAGGACATGTCAGAGTTGATGGGTTCTAGGAGTCATGAAACAAGCGTAATGTGGTGAGGCCTTACCTTAATTTAGTGTACTAACTCATTCCATGAAGCTAAGTAAAACACCATGCATGCTTGAAACTATTTGATCATAACATATTTATACTGCTTAGAGAATGAGTTATGGACATTGGATTCATCTCTATAAACTTAGTATATTTCATGATAAACACTGATAGTATGTAGCTATGCTCTCATTTTATTATTTATCAAGTTCATTACATTTATTGAAATCCACAATATGTTCATTTGAGCGAGACTTAAGTATTTTGTGTGAATGTGTGTTCTAATCATTTTTGTTGTGTTCACGTATTTTTGTATCCCTGAGCTCATACATTTGCTGAGTTTGAGATTGAGCCCCTTGACTCCATCATACTTCATCACCTCACCTTTCCATTGTATTCCTCTCACGGGTTCACTTCTTACGAGTCTTCCTCGAGGACGAGTAAGAGGTAAGCTTGGGAGATTTTGATGTGTCATAATATTCCACATTTTATCTATATGTTTACACATCAAGATGATTGCCTAAATCCTTATTTTATACACTTTTATGTTGATAATTAGAACTATTTGACCTCGAGAGTGTTTGGTTGCATTTCAGAAAATATCGAGCAATTTGGAGCACATTGGAGAGAAGGACATAATCGTCGATGTCGGAGCGTCAACAACATCGTATTTAAGGAGTTCAAGCTACTGGAGAAGCAAGGGAGCAAAGAAGAAAGAAAGCAAAGAAGAAAGAAAGAAGATACCATAGCTGAATTCCAGGTCACTCGGCCGAGCGCTTGGCAGGCTTGGCCGAGCTTGAGGTACAAGATGAAGGGGAAGGATGAAGGAAACAGAGGGCCATATGTAGCAGGTCGCTCGGTCGAGTGACCCAATCTCGCTCGACCGAGCGACCCTTTACAGACGACCCCCTAAGTTTGGCCTAGCACTCTCTGTTGAATTAGCTCGGTCGAGCGGTGCAACCACTCGACCGAGCAGCATCCTTTGCCCTGGTTGAAGAATTAAAGCCCCCAGAGGGTACTCGACCGAGTGGCTACCCCGCTCGACCGAGTGCCCCCCTTCTCCAGACACAACAAGTCAAATCCCCAAAAGGAGATCGACCGAGCGCTATGGTGCACTCGGCCAAACTGCCTCTTCTGCCAGACTCGCGGGTTTGAGCACCAAGAAGGTGCTTGGTCGAGCGGTATGGGTCCCAGCACTCGCAAGTCACGATCTGTATGGGTTTTCTGGGCCTTTTTGGGGTTTTATAGGGGGCTGTATACAGGGAGAGAGGTAGCCATCATGGGGGGCTCGTTTTTAGGTTCTTGGAGACTATTTTCAGAGGTTAGGCTATGCCATCGGCCCCCTCTTTGGTGATTTTGTATCGGATCTTCATTAAGCTAAGTATTTTTCTTATCTCTTATTTGTCGTAAACCGTTCTTTGCTATCTCTTTGTAAATCTCTCTCTATGATGCTTGCAATGAGTTGTGATATCATTATTTTTACTGTTGCTATGATTGAGTAGATCTATTGCTAGGTGTTACGACTATTTTGACCGGGTCCGGAGGAGCCAAGTCAACCACGACCAGTCAACCAGCCAAACTACGGCCTCGGGCTCCGGCCCAAGGATCTTACGGGCAGGTCGCGTTTCTCCACCCACGACGAAGGCCCAAGAGATTGCCCGCTTCTGTAGCGGAGGAAATCGGGGCCCAAATCAAGGAAGCCTTCGCCATTTATGGCAGCCGCCCCGTGCCATCATGATCCGCCAATTATGGCGGCCACCTTCATGGCTCGCCAAATATGGCAACCGACTTCATGGCCAGGCTTGATGGCCATCATTCCCCCGCCATTATGGCCCGCCAATTATGGCAACCGCAATGCCCATTACTCCGGCCTTCATGGCCCGCCAATTATGGCAATCACTCATGGCCATGACTCCACCTTCATGGCGTCATCAAGTGGGCGCAATTAGAGGGGGTCAACCCTTCCCCATTTGCACGACCCCATGAATGGCGGCCATGATGTCACATCATGGCACATGATGAGCATGGTTCATCTATATAAGGAGGGGGCGGGCGTCATTTGGAGGGGGCCGGATCTTCACCACCTACAACGGAGGTACCTCATACTCCCATCTTACACCTTCATCCACCTTGAATATTTCTCCTCCAAAGCTCGGCCCGAGGACTCGAGTATCGGTCTCTCCGCGAGCCATACTCGATCCCACCGAGCACTTATCATGCCAGATCTGACTTTGGCATCGGAGGGGCTTCGGTCGGAACCAAGGTCCGACCCCCCTGACGAGCTCTCTCGTCTATTCAGGTCCAGGAGTTCCAGCGACGCCGAGGCTACCCCTCGGCGTCCTTCCAGCCGGAGCCGAGCGCCCTCGTCCCCGACCTCGTTCGTCTCCTCCGTCACGAGGACGTCGCTCTGCCGAGGCTACCCCTCGCCGAGCTGACGCGAGGATCCGCGCGCTCCGCTGCGAGCGACTCTGCCTTCAACCGATCCCGGAGGCTGTCATCTCGCCGAGGCTACCCCTCGGCCCGCCAAAGAACGGAGCCGCGCCTTTCCGCTCGAGCGAACGCGCCTTCGGTCGACCCCACCGGTCATCTCCGTCTCGAACGACAGCCACGACAACTCGGGGGTCCTGCGCGTCCCCTCTTTGACCGCGTTGACCACGCACCTTCCATACTATTAATGTGTTCTGCGAAAAATAGCAGAAACATTTGGCACCGTCTGTGGGAACCGAGTCGACACCTACGACGTCAACCGCATCGGTAGCGACTCATTCCATGATCTAAAACCCGTCTCCCCGTAAAGACTAGATGGGATTCCCCCTCCCGCGATCCAAGATTGATGCTGTGGGTGGAGCAAAAGACTAGCGTTGGGCTGGAGAATTCGCACCAGATCGTTTCCCTTTTCCTCTCAAAAGTGAGCAGACTCAACTGAACTCGAGATCGACCGCTCTGCTTCTCTCTTCTTCCCAACATTCGAACTTCAGACTCCCGAAGAAGACCGAGGCCGTGCGACGGCGGGAGCAAGCGTTCTGTCTCAGATAGAACCCGAGCTCGACCAGAAGCTGGTGCCCTCAATCCAAGGTCGAACTTGGTTGACAGGAAGCTTCGATCATCCAGACGCATCAGGGTTCAACCGGAAGGACCCATCAATTCTACAAAGCTCTGATCAGAGCCTCTCGGCCTCATACGAGCTTCGCCTCGAATGGGGACTCCGACGAAGCACCGGCGTCCCGGGAGAAGCGTCAACCTTCGGCATCACTGACCGCGCCTCGACTGGGCCCGATCTGGGCCTTCGATCCACGTCCATCGCCCTGAGGGAGAAATCGACATTCGACCCGAGGGGACATCAGATCCGACGAGTTGTCCGGCTCAGCTCAACTCCTGACAGATATCGGTCCGTCCCCGCCTCGTTCCAACTGAGAACGAGGTGCCCCTTCCATGTTCGACGATGAACGAGCTCCTCTTGCCTCGTTTCGACTGAGATCTACCTACACTCGGATCTAAAGCGAGTTGGGGCAAAGAGCCGGTGCCTATCTCCATCTTCAGCCACTCTTCCCTCGTCTCCCCTCACCGCTGACGGGATTGCCACCCAATCGTCCCGAGCACGGGCGCTAGGTCCGATCTGATCCGCCCCAGCCGATGTGGGCATCTTCCGTTATCACGGCTGCTCGGGCATTTCTCGTGTCTGGATCTCGATGGAATCTCGATCCATCGATCAGGCAGGAGGATGCGCTCTGTCGGACGACAGGTCGAACATCCGGTGATCTCGGAGCTGCAAGTCTGATGAGGAAAGGGGTTGCAAGTCGACAGCTCACCGGCAGATCTTCGCCCAGCTCGGGGTTGCAAGGGGGCATGGGTTCTTCCCGCTGTCGAGTTCGGGGTCAGATCCGGTGGCGATGACGAGAATCAACTCGAGCGAGGTAAAGGGCAAGGGTCTGATCCCGAGCGATACGTCGAACATTGCTCCTCTTCCGACCTTGATCCCTTCGTCCGTTTTTCCTCCATCTCCATGAAAGAGGAGAGCCGAATCTGAGCCCGCCTCTCCTCAAAGAAGCCGAACATCGCTCCGACATCTGCACCTCAACATGCATCCTAATGTTCGTGACCGTCTCATCGCCAAAAGGAGGCCGACCAGTCCAGGCCGAGGCCGAGGCTGACCAGTTCAGGCCGAGGCCGAGGCTGACCCCTGAGGAGGCCGACCAGTTCAGGCCGAGGCCGACCCCAGAGGAGGCCGAGGCTGACCAGTCCAGGCTGAGGCCGAGGCCGACCCCTGAGGAGGCCGACCAGTCCAGGCCGAGGCCGACCAGTCCAGACCGAGGCCGACCCCTGAGGAGGCTGACCAGTCTAGGCCGAGGCCGAGGCCGACCCCTGAGGAGGCCGACCAGTCCAGGCCGAGGCCGAGGCTGACCAGTTCAGGCCGAGGCCGAGGCCGACCCCTGAGGAGGCCGACCAGTCCAGGCCGAGGCCGAGGCCGACCAGTCTAGGCCGAGGCCAACCCCTGAGGAGGCCGACCAGTTCAGGCCGAGGCCGACCCCAGAGGAGGCCGAGGCTGACCAGTCCAGGCCGAGGCCGAGGCCGACCCCTGAGGAGGCCGACCAGTCCAGGACGAGACCGAGGACGACCAGTCCAGGCCGAGGCCGACCCCAGATGAGGCCGACCAGTTCAGGCCGAGGCCGAGGCTGACCAGTCCAGGCCGAGGCCGAGGCCGACCCCAGAGGAGGCTGACCAGTCCAGGCCGAGGCCGAGGCTGACCAGTTCGGCCGAGGCCGAGGCCGACCCAGCAAAAAGGTCAAACTGTCCTCTTCCCCCTTGCTAATTAATTGTGTGCTTTCAGACAACTACAAGAGCTTCCCTAACAATTCTCCTCTCTTAAACTTCTTGCGAGATGGTGATAAAAAGCCACATCCTCCGGTTTCAACAAATGTCTCACAAAAAGCTTGAAGATAAGGCTGCCATGGTCGCGACAACGCCGGAGCACACGACGACCGGCATTGCGGCCTCGGCCAACTTGAGGGAGAGGCGCAAGGAGTGCGTCTAGATCTGGGGACAGGCCAAACGTGGGGCTACGGGTGGCCTGGCAAGGTCGCCAAGGAGAATGAGATCTCGATCGAGTTCAGACAAGAGACATCACTGACGACCCTCGCAGGCGTCGGGCTTAGCCCCGACTCGGCCTTCATCGATGGCCCTACCATCATCTCTGGCCATTGTCTCGACGTCCGCCATACCAACACCGTGCTACCATCGCCAAACATATGGGCTGAGCTCCCATCACTGTGCCGCCCTTGCCGAGCTACCTTGGTCGTACCGCCAAACAGACAAAAGCGGGAGCCGGAGCGAGAGCCGGAGCTGGAGCAGAAGCTAGGATCCAGACAAAAGCTGGAGCCGGAGCTGGAGCAGAAGCTAGGATCCAGACAAAGCTGGAGCCGGAGCGGGAGATGCGGTCCAGACAAAAGCTATAGCTGGAGCTGGAGCTGGAGCTGAATTTGGAAATAGAACTAGAGCTGTGTCTAGACGAGGCCGACCCATCCAAGAGGAGGCCGACCAC
This sequence comes from Scilla litardierei, assembly GCA_030789695.1. NCBI lineage: Eukaryota > Viridiplantae > Streptophyta > Magnoliopsida > Asparagales > Asparagaceae > Scilla > Scilla litardierei. The sequence goes on along the minus strand of CM061141.1, from coordinate 174,945,150 downwards.
ACCAGTTCAACCGGCCCAGGAGAAGGCCGACCAGACAAGTCCGACCGCCTTGCCAAGTATCTGAGTTTCAATGCCAAGTCACCTCGTCGAGCTTACAAAGTTATCCCCACTGCGACGGAGCTGTTGAACCAGTCGAGCATCCAGACCGCCCCTCCGACCGTGGCCGAGCCGTTTGGCCGAAGCACCACCGTCTGAGTTCGAGCAACCAAGCAGCTCCTCCGATCGAGGCCGACCAGTTCAGGCCGAGACCGAGGCCGACCCCAGAGGAGGCCGACCGGTCCAGACGAGTCGGACCACCCTTCCAAGCCTCCGAGCCACCTTGTCTCAAAGTCGTCCTCATCCTGGCCAAGCCGATCTGGCCGAAGCACCCCCGTCCGAGTTCAAGCACCCAGATCGCTCCTCCGACCGTGCTGCTGGGTCTCTGCTTGCCGAACAACTCCTGCATCCACCGATCTGGACGAAGCAATGGCAGAGCGCCACCATGGAATCTTCAAAAGGCTTCACAAGGTCCTCACACTTTTTCGCCGGCCGTAAGCCGAGGGGCAACTCCCCTCGCCACCGGGTGGATCTCCTTCACCGGCCGTAAGCCGAGGGGCAACTCCCCTCGCCACCGGGCGGATCTCCTTCGCCGGCCGTAAGCCGAGGGGCAACTCCCCTCGCCACCGGGTGGATCTCCTTTACCGGCCGTAAGCCGAGGGGCAACTCACCTCGCCACCGAGCGGATCTCCTTCGTCGGCCGTAAGCCGAGGGGCAACTCCCCTCGCAACCGAACGAACGGATCGGTCAAAGAGCTAGGGGCAACCCCCCAGTAGGCCGAGCACTCCTTCGTCGGCCGTAAGCCGAGGGGCAACTCCCCTCGCCACCAAACAAATCTCCTTCGTCGGCCGTAAGCCGAGGGGCAACTCCCCTCGCCACCGAACGACTATTGTTACGACTATAGTAACAATAGTCGAGGGGCAACTCCCCTCGCCACCATGGAATCTTCAAAAGGCTTCACAAGGTCCTCACCCTTTTTCGCCGGCCGTAAGCCGAGGGGCAACTCCCCTCGCCACCGGGCGGATCTCCTTCGCCGGCTGTAAGCCGAGGGGCAACTCCCCTCGCCACCGGGCGGATCTCCTTCGCCGGCCTTAAGCCGAGGGGCAACTCCCCTCGCCACCGGGCGGATCTCCTTTGCCGGCCGTAAGCCGAGGGGCAACTCACCTCGCCACCGAGCGGATATCCTTCGTCGGCCGTAAGCCGAGGGGCAACTCCCCTCGCAACCGAACGAACGGATCGGTCAAAGAGCTAGGGGCAACCCCCCAGTAGGCCGAGCACTCCTTCGTCGGCCGTAAGCCGAGGGGCAACTCCCCTCGCCACCGAACAAATCTCCTTCGTCGGCCGTAAGCCGAGGGGCAACTCCCCTCGCCACCGAACGAATCTCCTTCGTCGGCCGTAAGCCGAGGGGCAACTCCCCTCGCCACCGAACGGATCTCCTTCGTCGGCCGTAAGCCGAGGGGCAACTCCCCTCGCAACCGAACGAATCTCGGACCGACAATCTACCGTCACTAGCCAACTCCGAAGGACGGACCAAATTCTACAGAAAGAGCAACTTCTTCCCTATTATACTACATCTCCCGACCTCCACCTCAACAATGGTAGAGCTCAGAAGATGGGGGCAATTGTTACGACTATTTTGACCGGGTCCGGAGGAGCCAAGTCAACCACGACCAGTCAACCAGCCAAACTACGGCCTCGGGCTCCGGCCCAAGGATCTTACGGGCAGGTCGCGTTTCTCCACCCACGACGAAGGCCCAAGAGATTGCTCGCTTCTGTAGCGGAGGAAATCGGGGCCCAAATCAAGGAAGCCTTCGCCATTTATGGCAGCCGCCCCGTGCCATCATGATCTGCCAATTATGGCGGCCACCTTCATGGCTCGCCAAATATGGCAACCGACTTCATGGCCAGGCTTGATGGCCATCATTCCCCCGCCATTATGGCCCGCCAATTATGGCAACCGTAATGCCCATTACTCCGGCCTTCATGGCCCGCCAATTATGGCAATCACTCATGGCCATGACTCCACCTTCATGGCGTCATCAAGTGGGCGCAATTAGAGGGGGTCAACCCTTCCCCATTTGCACGACCCCATGAATGGCGGCCATGATGTCACATCATGGCACATGATGAGCATGGTTCATCTATATAAGGAGGGGGTGGGCGTCATTTGGAGGGGGCCGGATCTTCACCACCTACAACGGAGGTACCTCATACTCCCATCTTACACCTTCTTCCACCTTGAATATTTCTCCTCTAAAGCTCGGCCCGAGGACTCGAGTATCGGTCTCTCCGCGAGCCATACTCGATCCCACCGAGCACTTATCATGCCAGATCTGACTTTGGCATCGGAGGGGCTTCGGTCGGAACCAAGGTCCGACCCCCCTGACGAGCTCTCTCGTCTATTCAGGTCCAGGAGTTCCAGCGACGCCGAGGCTACCCCTCGGCGTCCTTCCAGCCGGAGCCGAGCGCCCTCGTCCCTGACCTCGTTCGTCTCCTCCGTCACAAGGACGTCGCTCTGCTGAGGCTACCCCTCGCCGAGCCGACGCGAGGATCCGCGCGCTCCGCTGCGAGCGACTCTGCCTTCAACCGATCCCGGAGGCTGTCATCTCACCGAGGCTACCCCTCGGCCCGCCAAAGAACGGAGCCGCGCCTTTCCGCTCGAGCGAACGCGCCTTCGGTCGACCCCACCGGTCATCTCCGTCTCGAACGACAGCCACGACAACTCGGGGGTCCCGCGCGTCCCCTCTTTGACCGCGTTGACCACGCACCTTCCATACTATTAATGTGTTCTGCGAAAAATAGCAGAAACACTAGGGTTTAGGGTTGAACCCTAGGATCCTATGAATTGGATGTTAGGTTAACCTTAGTTGAATGAATCTAGGGGTGCTCTATGGTAATTTCAACAAGGGTTTTAGGGGATTAGCCCTAGAATTGGAGGATTGCGAAAGTAGCTCCATGTTCTTGGGAAAATCCCCATGAATCTGATTAGGGCTTAACGACCACTTTCTAGGGATCATGATCATAAGACTGACTCACGCGCTAGGGGCGATTACTAATCTCCGATACGCTAGTCGGTGACTACGAGAGTAGCCCGGCTACTAGAACCAACCTTAGTGTAGTATCCCAATCCATATATCATGAGAGTTGATACAGATCTGTGATACAGGAACCAGTGTCAAGCGTAATGCACGTATCCTTGTGTGAAGTTCATTGCAAAAGTGGCTGATCATAGGGATACGTTAGACGAGTAGGACAACGATAGTTAAGTACTCGTTTCCATCTCCGGATGTGACACTCCTACCCTCATTCATCGTTCAACGAAAGGACCCTTAACCTGAGTTCCAAGCCTGAAAGTCCTAGCGGGGATCCCGACACCCTAGCAATCTTTCTCCCAATTGTTTTATTTCATTTATTTGTTTTCTTTTGTGTGGAGTCTTTGGTTGTGTTTCGCTGATCGTGACACCCCCGAATTTCACTTCCATCGCCATTACGACCCCTTCCGTAATCCACCTCCATAATAAGAACTCGAAGCCCAACCAACCTAGGATCGATAGGTGCTGTAGCACAGTCTTCCCGTGTTCGTGTACCGTATGCTTGCGTTAAAACGACATCGTTCACGGTGTAAGTCCGGGGTTGATCAGTAGCTGGTATCCCAAGCAACAACTCAGGCTAGCCGCCCGAGCTTGATGACTTGGAATGCAGCCTGAGCCAGGGCTGAGAATGTGCATGCGCCTGATGACTTGGAGTGCAACCTGAGCCAGCACGGGCTCAGGTGCAACCCAAGGTTGGGCTCAGCCCCTTTGGGGTTGGACATGTGGTCTTCTGTGACATTGGATATAAAGGGTCAAATGACCGTAATGGGTGATGTCAATTTCTATGTGCTTTCGGTATGAAGCTCTTCGAGATGATATCTTGATTAGCTTTTGGGGTTCACCAGAGAGGTAGAAACAATCGCGCAAAGTTGAGCCTCTGTAAGGAGAAAACGTTGAGCCAAGAGGGTTTCTCTAAATATACCCACATCGGATATGACATTGGATAAAGGCTTAGCTCACCCTATACATATGGGTCAATCCCTTTCCTTCAACACACACAAGTCTTGATCAAGAGAGCACTTCATTTAGAGAGCAAACCTCGATCTAAAGACGACCAAATTTTAGTTCTTCCACATGTTTTCTCTTTACTCCTTTTTCAAGTTCTAGAAAGACTCAGAGGAAGTTCGAATCTGATTCGAAAATTGGCATGTATTTTAGCCAAGGTGAAACTTTCTAGGAAAAGTGGTAGCTCAATGATGAGGTGTTGGATCGCTTCAGAACAATCGCCCCAACGGAATTATTTTTGCAAATGCAAGAAAAAAAGGAATGTTCTTTATCTGAATAGCTTTATTTTAATAGGAATTTTATGGATCTATCCATGAGAGAATGATTTGTCCACCTCCTGCATAATATAGATGCTATATAGGTATTGTTTTTCCTTAGGGCGTTTTCATAAAAATGTGATTTTTATGATTTGTTTGCTTCTGCTTTCATCCCACATCTGTTAATCCTTGGGAAAGATGATGGAAACACCCAATGATTTTCTTTGCAAAACCCTTCAGTGGTATCAGAGCGGGGTTTACTTTGATATATTTACTATTGCTATAATCATGCATGGGACAGTTGACGCATATTTCTGTGTCATAAATGCCCTCTAGTTTTTATTTTTCATTATGTAATTTGATAGTGCTTGCATGCACTTTATTAATGTAAAATAAAAGATTTGCCTTTCCTGTTTGTAATTAATTATTCTTTCCAAAGGCCATGCCTTTTGTATTGCAATATTTAATTTAGGATTTGATGCGACTCGATGTTACTAATGGTGTTTGCTCTATGGAGATGAGATGCGCCAAAGATGCTCTTCACAAGGTGTTGCTATGTGGTGGTCCTCTTGCTAGATTCCATGGAGTTGATACAATAATTAGGGTATTTACTAGAGAGCATACATGAATCTGTGATGGTTGTAATCTATTTCAAGCGATGGATAGATTATGTTTTTTTTCTGCTTATTAGTTTGCACGATGTAAGTAGAATGACATATAATTTTATATTGCAAGGGTCCAATCACTGCTCTACCATAGTTATCTAACCTATGGTGTATCAAATGACATGGCCTTGCGGCTCTTGCAACAATTATATGTGTTTTGGGTTTTCGAAAAATGTGTTTTTGAAAACTAGGTTTCACTTTTGTTATATGATAACTGCCTAAGATGCCTGATGTTGTGAATTTTTTAGAAATGGAAATTGATTCTTATAAAGCTAGTTTTAGGAATCACCAAGCTAGTTAATAAGGATTAACTAAATCAATGAACCCATAATTATATCGATGTAGCAAATTATGATAATCGGCGTCTTAAGGTATCCTCGAGCCGGTGTCTAGGATCGTTTGGTGCCTTAGGATGGATCACCCTAGTAGGTCTCGTCCTAGGGATAGTGGTCCTACTTGGCCAAACCTGACTGGCTGTATTCACTTGGATTAATCATTAATGCATGCATTGATTATATTCTAGTCAATTACGTTAATAATCTTTTTCAGGATTAGCCATAGCCCTCCTTCCTTTTGGAGTTAGATAACCAGGGATTCATGTTATAGATGTTGGGAACCCCAAGTTATTGCATGGTTATCCTTTGGAAACCAATTCCACCATACATATGATGTAGTCCTGCCCTAACCCAAACTGTCGTGTCGTGAATACAACCAAATGCGGTGTAAGTTAGGCTAGCCATGAAATCAAGGGTCCGACTATACTAGTCTTTATTCTGGTTTGTTGGGCAAACCCAAGATCATAAGTGACTAGGGGTAAAAATATAAAGGGAATCACCTTTGATGTGATTGATTAAGAGTTCATCTACCGATCACAGAGTGAAACAATTTGTTGGGTGAACCCAAGGTTGTGAAATTCAAGGTGGTTAGGTCCCTCTCCTACTAAATGTCACAATTCGGTCAATCTCTATGGGTTGAGATGACCGCTAAAATAGTGGGAGGATATCTATTATACAATTGAGGGATGTTTTTGAATTGGTTTGCTGACTAGGAAAAAATGGTTGATAGAAAGACGGCTGAGAATTAATCTTGAAAAATGAATGGATAGGATGATGAGTGGTGAAAATTTTGGGGGGAAAACTTTGTATTTTTGGGGGAAACCATTCAAAAAAACCAAGGTCCTAGCCTTCACATCTTAAACGACTGACAATCATAATAAATGGCTAGCCTCCCTTCCATCCCTTTAGTCATCTCCCTCGCCCAAAAGAAAAAAGAAACAGAAATAGAGTTTTAAAAGAGAAGAAAAATTGGCGAGAACTTTAGGACCACAAGGATTTTGCCGGAGCCCTAGCTATTGAAAAGTCTTGATTTAGCAAAGATGGACGGAACCCTAAACATGGTTCAAAGATCACTTGAAGCTCGACAGAGAGTACACAATGGACGGAAGTCTAATGGGTCTCCACGATCATGAAGATGGTCAGAACCATAATGGGTCTCCAAGATCACCTGAAGCTCGCCCGAGAGTATGCGATGGAGGGGCTTTACGATACTTCCGTCATGTTCTTGGACGGTGCCATTGCAGATCAACAAGCAACTTTCTATCTCCTCTCATTGCAAATTTAAGCTTCAAGTTTAGTCCATATCATATCTCTTTTGGCTAAATCAACAAGTAAAATCTCCATCTCCTCTCATTGCGAATTTGAGCTTCAATTTTAGTCTATATTAGATCTACTTCGGCTATTGGATCCTAGGTAGCATTGTCAATTGTTGAGTCAGTTTCATTAAAGAGCTGGAATTGGAATTGTTAATTACATGGGCCGAGCCCATTAAGCAAGTAGATAAATTCTACCGACTCGACGAAGAAGGCCAGTGGCCCATAGTGTTTGGGTTGAATGAGTCAACCCAACCTCCCTCATAACCCTTTACTCCTGGGTTGAATAAGTCAAATTCCCTCATGATGAGCATAATGATAACAAACCTCATGATGGCCCACTTCCATAGCCTTAATTGGGGCATTGAATGGCCAGAATAATTGGGGGGGGGAGTTGCACCCTTTAATGACTAATTCAAAGCACACTAATGGAGTAATTAGTGGCCATATTTTATGGAGGGAGGATACATGGCAAAGGAGGGGGGATAAATATCCCCAAGACAAAAGAAGAAAGGGGGGCCAGATCTCCAACAGTGGCTAAGTACCATAATATACAATATTCTCTTGAATCTTCTTCTCATCTTCCTTTTTCATCTTCCTCTTTTACCATGCTCTGTATGTTTCCTTTTTTACCTTGTTGTATATGTTTCATACATGAGAAACTAACTTGAGCATCAGAGGGGAATCGGTCGGGCCCCAACCACGACCCCCTAACGATCTTCTCATGTTGCAAAATAATGGAGATACCGCGAAGCTACGTCAACATCCATCCATGGAGTTTGATCCTAGTCCCCTCAACCCGAAGACACTCGTTCACGGGTCCCATCTCCCAGCTGACGATGGATCAATTCAACGAAAGCGTCCACGTCGGACCAAATACCGTTATCGTCAATTTTGGCTTTAATAGTTGGCGTTGTATGTGGGTGATCGGGCTATTTTGACCGGGCCTGAACGGGCCGGGTCTACTACGGCCTTGGGGCCCCGGCCCAAGGATCCTACGGGCGGGCCGCACTTCTCCCCCCAATACGAAGGCCCAAAAAGATTACCCATTTTCATAGTGGATGAAATGATGGCCCAACTTAACGGCCATCATTTTAGCCATCATGGCTCGTAAGACATGGCAACCATCTTCATGGCCATAACTTGCCAATGATGGTCCGACTTAAATGGCCATCTAGCCATCAAGGCTCGACTTCATGGCCAGACTTAATGGCCATCACTCCCCCGCCATTATGGCCCGCCAATTATGGCAACCGCAATGCCCATTACTCCAGCCTTCATGGCCCGCCAATTATGGCAATCACTCATGGCCATGACTCCACCTTCATGGCGTCATCAAGTGGGCGCAATTAGAGGGGGTCAACACTTCCCCATTTGCACGACCCCATGAATGGCGGCCATGATGTCGCGTCATGGCACATTATGAGCATGATTCGTCTATATGAGGAGGGGGCGGGCGTCATTTGAAAGGGGCCGGATCTTTACGACCTACAACCATGGTATCGTATACTATCACTATTACTCCTTCTTCCACCTATAATATTCTTCCTCCAAAGCTCGGCCTGAGGACTCGGGTATCGGTCTCTCCGCGAGCCTTACTCGATCCCACCGAGCTCTTACACAGATCCGTTCTGACTTAGGCATCGGAGGGGAATTGGTTGGAACCAAGGTCCGACCCCCCTGACGAGCTCCCTCGTCTATTCAGGTCCAGGAGATCCAGCGACGCCGAGGCTACCCCTCAGCGTCCTTCCAACCGGAGCCGAGCGCCCACGTCCCCGAGCCCGTTCGTCTCCTCCACCACGAGGATGTCGCTCTGCCGAGGCCACCCCTCGCCGAGCCGAGGCGACCGATGCTACCCCTCGTCGCCTGACCGTCCGAGGCCGAGCACCTCACACCGGGCTGAGGCTTCCCCTCAGCCCCCCTGAGGCCGAGGATCCAGACCCGGCTCAGCTGACGCGCTCTGCGTCGACTGCATCTCCGATTCGCGTCGCGTCTACACGTGCTCGACGCACCCAAGGGACCCAAATTGGCCCCTTGACCACGTTGACCGGGCAGTCCACGGTCAACGCTTCTGTAGTGAGAAAACACTCTGAAACATCTGGCGCCGTCTGTGGGAACTCGAGTTGAACGCCCATGTCAGTATCCACACCGTCAACCACATTGGCAAATACTCAGTTCCCCTAATCAAATAACTGAAAGTCCACGCTCCCACATGGGTGGCCGACTTCGAGCACATGTAGCAATTCAAGATCATCCTCTTGAATTTGTCGACAGGGGTCACCCCTGCACATATACGACTAACTCATTATGGGCTTGGAAGAGCCTGGAACCATGATCCTCTATGAACTTCAAGCCATTTTCTATGGGTCATCATAGTTCCAAAACTTAGCACCTCCTTCAACATCTCATTTGGTTTCGTTTCGAAATCATTTTCTCCCCCGAATCTCTCATCTCCTTTATTGTCCTGTATGATCAAAAGAGAGGTCTGTGGCCTTCCCCTCTCATGCATGGAGGGTGATGGCGATATTTGCGGCTACTCTCGGCCCCTCTCACCGAGGCCTCGAGATCCGTTGATAACTAAATACTCATACTCTCCATTCATCAGATCCACACAAGGAGACATCTACCCCTCCCCCCGGCGACGCCTTTGATGTCGTCGCCCGCGCTAAGACCAGGCTCGAGAACCAATGCCCAGGCGTTGTCTCCGGCCCAGACATCCCTGCCGCTGCCGCCCACGATCATGCTCGGTGGACCCTTCTACAAGGACTTCTCAGCTGCCGTGGATAAGCTTTCCTTCTATGGGGCGAAGACGGGCAAAGACGGAGAGATCAGGAGGAGGTACGACGCTGGACACGGATCGTCAGGTCTAGATCTCCAACTTTGACACCTCGCGAGTCCTCACCCAGATCTGTGCAACACATCGGAGAGACTCGCCATCTACTGCGGTTCGAAGCCATGAGGGTCACGCCTCCACCTCATCATCATTCGGTACCTACGGAGGCGAGATCCCGTCCTCCGCCGATAAGCACACTTCCAAGCAGCAGGCCCTGTTCTTCCTCGGCAGAGCGAACGCCGTCCCAGGGGAAGCCCGGAGCAAGCGCTCCCACGTCGCCCCCAACGGCGGGTACTCCCACCTGCTCAACCTCGAAGCCGGGCGTGATCCGAGGTCCACCGATCGATCGGTGATGACGTATGCTCAGATCGGTCCATCGATTGGTTGTTGATAAATGGCGGCGGGAACGGGAACGACGCGTGACCGGTCAGGTCTGGGGCTGAACGGATCCCTCTATCGGGCTGTCGACATTGCCGACCCTTCGTATACAGAAGATTCCCTCCAACTCTTATCAAAAGCTCAAACGCGTACAGATAAACCCCAAGCTGGAGATGCAGAACCTCAGGGATTTCGTCGCACCACCTCAACAGGTTGATGGTGTACCCGCTTGGGATCTCCTTCACATCAGCCTACACTTAAAATTGTTCTCTTCTATTTCCATCTCCACATTATTCAACATGGAAGGATTTCAGCTCTCCTCTGGCACAGATCACCAAACAATGGTCCAAGTTGCTCTCTGATCTGCTTGGCTCCCATGCGACAAGCAGAGGACTCCCCCCAGGGGATAATGGGGAAAAGGGGCTCGGCGATGACCGTGTGGCCTCGATGAGCGAAGCATTCCTCCTATCTGGTGCACCACCTACTGCCCATCTCCAGGTCCACCGAGCCGCCGACCCACCGGTCGATTCCTTCGCCACTTCCCCGCTGGCCCCGCTCTCCTCCTTGCCGAAGCCATCGGCACATTCGTCGGTGCCATCTGGTAACGATGAGGCAACATATTAACACCATATTCCAATGCCTTCGGCTTCGGGATCACCGGAATAATACCTGCTGACGACGAGGGCGAGGGAGACGAAGATGCCAATAGGATCGAGGGCTCCCGTTGAAGGGACCTTGGGTTTGAGGACCCACGGGACTCTCTGGGGAGCGTAGCGAGACTACCGAAGTCATGCTCATGGTGGAAGGATCTGATCAAAACTTATGGTGGAAGATGTCACCGCTGCAAGCTTACATCGTGATTAAAGGCGGATGCTACGAATTGGTTTCGCTTCTGATTGAGCTCATTCTAGAACATTCGACGGTGACAAGCTTACCGTCATGGAGCTCACCGAGACGGGTCGCCTCGGCCTCCTCTCCGAGGTCCCCACCGTGCTTGGCGAGCAGCGGGTCTGAACACCGACTGCGCCAAGCTTGACGAGTGGCCGATCTGGACAACCCGCCTTGTCGAGCCCCGATGCTAAAGCGCCTTCCAGCCAACCAGCTCATCCTGTCGAACTTCCAAGCATGAGCATGCCGATCCACCATCTCTAGACCGGCAGGTCCCAAAATGAAGATTCCATAGGTCCAAGCTGCCGTTAGACTCATGTAGAAGTCCAGAAGATATGTCGGCCATGTCACTGTTGCTGACATCGTCTTCAAATGATGCTTGGAGAATGGAGGTGGTACTGTGCCGGCCCTGACTCTCATGGGAGCTCTCGGGTGCATTTGGTTTTTCGAAGGGAGGAACGATGTTCAGCTTGGGAACAACCTGCTCTGGCCAATTCAATAAAATCGTGGAATTGGACGAATTCCTCCGTCCAGAATCTCAATGACGGAATGGTGATGATGGGGCGTCCCCCTTACAAGAAGGTCATGTGCGGTCGGGGCCCAAAAGGCAAGAAGGAATGGGTTTTTCTCTCCCAACCCTGTTAATCCGAGACGTACAAAGAACTTGCAATCAGGTAACAACTAAACTCCCTTAATCACATTTGTTTTATGTGATGTGGCCTTGATTTCTTTCCACCGCCTAGTAACTGCATCATTTGCGTGTTTTCATCACATCAAACGGGCTCGATCAACCGGTTTTGCATTGAAACCCGTTTTTGGAAGACAACCATCTGTTCATGCTTCGGGGGCAAAACATGGATGTGGAGGATCCGGTCACTACACTCGCAACGAGGCCGAGCCCTGGCTTCAACCCCAAACCAAGGGGATCCAGACAAAGGTAACGGCGGCAAATGAGAAGCGCGATCCGTCGACCCCAACTTGCACTCACCGCTAGAGGCCACCCCCGGGTGGAGATGCTGGGAACTATTGCTCTGATCTGAGGCTTAGATCCGAGGCTTGAGCAACGGTAGCCCACATCGGCTCTGACATCTCCCCTGGTCGAGATCACGTGCGAGATTTAAAATCTCCCCCTTCGAAGCGACCAATGCTCGGATCCAAGTTGCGATGGTAGACCGGGGCCGAGCCTCCCAACCTATTCGGTGATGTCGCCTCTAGGCTTCGAATTCTGAGCATGCGGGTCGAAGATCGGGCGAAGCTGCCGCTGCCAATCCGACCGAGCTCGCCTATCCGACCGAGCTCACCTCCGTCTGAGCCTCTGAGCCGCAGGTCCATCAAAGCTGTAGCTGCTAATCCGACCGAGCTCGCTTCCGTCCGAGCATCCGAGCCTCTGCCCCCCTACCGAACCCGACCTGGGCTTCGTCACCAAGCTAACTCAAGATGCTTTTCTAACGCAGTGACCTCCAGGATGCGGATGGCCAAACGACAAAGCCTAAACACCCCGAAACAAGTTCTCGAATGTGGTTTTTCTCGCCGGCTCTTCAGCCATTCTCTTCTCCGTTGCGTCAATCGAATTCGGGGGGACACTGGGTTGACGACCTTGAGAAAATCCTTTCTCAGTCATTTTCGCCTCTGCAAGGCCGTCCGAGTCCGAAGCAACGCCAGATTAAAACTGAGGTGCCTATCCTAGTTGCAGCGACTGCTGGTTATAGCGGCCCCGTGAAGCAGAGCTTGACTTCTGATGGGATTAAAGAGCTTTCAGAGGAGTAGGGGTTGGAATGAGCCAGCGAGAACGAGCTTTCGTAGCCATCATCAGAAAACCATTGCAGTTTGGGGGTGCCTGAACCAAGTTGTCAAGGGGGGCAATCAAACCGAGATACCACGGCACAGACTTCTTTCTGATCGGCTAGCGTCCTCACCAAGCTCGGGCCTCCCCCGCGACCGAACCATCGTCGTCCGAGCTCGAGCATCCAAGCAGCTCTCCCAACTATGCTGCTGGCCCCCGCTTGCTGAGCTGTCGGCCCCACCAACCAATCCGACCAAGCAACTCGCCCGGATTCCGCTCGGACATCCGAGCAGCCCCTTCGAAGGGCCGCCAAAGCTACCGATAGATGAATGGCCCCGACCGTGGCCGAGCCGATCTGGCCGAAGCCCCACCGTCCAAGTTCGAGCATCCATACCGCTCCTCCGACCGTGACCGAGCCGATCTGGCCGAGGCACCACCGTCCGAGTTCGAGCAACCGGGCGGCTCCTTCGACCGTGGCCGAGCCGATCTGGCCGAAGCACCACCGTTCGAGTTAGAGCATCCAGACCGCTCCTCCGACCGTGCTGCTGGGTCCCCGCCTGCCGAACAACTCCTGCATCCACCGATCTGGACAAAGCAATGGCAGAGTGCCACCATGGAATCTTCGAAAGGCTTCACAAGGTCTTCACCCTTTTCGTCGGCCATAAGTCGAGGGGCAACTCCCTTCTCAACCGAACGAACAGATCGGTCAAAGGGCTGGGGGCAACCCCCCAGCAGGCCGATCACTCCTACGTCGGTCATAAGTCGAGGGGCAACTCCCTTCGCAACCGAACGAACAGATCGGTCAAAGGGCTGGGGGCAACCCCCCAGCAGGCCGATCACTCCTTCGCCGGCCGTAAGCTGAGGGGCAACTCACCTCGCCACCGAGCGGATCTCCTTCGCCGGCCGTAAGCCGAGGGGCAACTCCCCTCGCCACCGAGCGGATCTCCTTCGTCGGCCGTAAGCCGAGGGGCAACTCCCCTCGCCACCGAGCGGATCTCCTTCGCTGGCCGTAAGCCGAGGGGCAACTCACCTCGCCACCGAGCGGATCTCCTTCGTCGGCCGTAAGCCGAGGGGCAACTCCCCTCGCCACCGAACGAATCTACTTCGTCGGCCGTAAGCCGAGGGGCAACTCACCTCGCCGCCGAACAAATCGCAACAACTTATTGTCACTAGTCGGCTCAGCAAGCCGGACCGATTTTACAAAGGGAGCATCTTCTACATCTACCGACCTCCACCTTAACAATGGTAGAGCTCAGAAGATGGGGGCAATTGATCGGGCTATTTTGACCGGGCCCGAACGGGCCGGGTCTACTACGGCCTTGGGGCCCCGGCCCAAGGATCCTACGGGCGGGCCGCACTTCTCCCCCCAATACGAAGGCCCAAAAAGATTACCCACTTTCATAGTGGATGAAATGATGGCCCAACTTAACGGCCATCATTTTAGCCATCATGGCTCGTAAGACATGGCAACCATCTTCATGGCCATAACTTGCCAATGATGGTCCGACTTAAATGGCCATCTAGCCATCAAGGCTCGACTTCATGGCCAGACTTAATGGCCGTCACTCCCCCGCCATTATGGCCCGCCAATTATGGCAACCGCAATGCCCATTACTCCAGCCTTCATGGCCCGCCAATTATGGCAATCACTCATGGCCATGACTCCACCTTCATGGCGTCATCAAGTGGGCGCAATTAGAGGGGGTCAACACTTCCCCATTTGCACGACCCCATGAATGGCGGCCATGATGTCGCGTCATGGCACATTATGAGCATGATTCGTCTATATGAGGAGGGGGCGGGCGTCATTTGAAAGGGGCCGGATCTTTGCGACCTACAACCATGGTATCGTATACTATCACTATTACTCCTTCTTCCACCTATAATATTCTTCCTCCAAAGCTCGGCCTGAGGACTCGGGTATCGGTCTCTCCGCGAGCCATACTCGATCCCACCGAGCTCCTACACAGATCCGTTCTGACTTAGGCATCGGAGGGGAATTGGTCAGAACCAAGGTCCGACCCCCCTGACGAGCTCCCTCGTCTATTCAGGTCCAGGAGATCCAGCGATGCCGAGGCTACCCCTCAGCGTCCTTCCAGCCGGAGCCGAGCGCCCACGTCCCCGAGCCTGTTCGTCTCCTCCACCACGAGGATGTCGCTCTGCCGAGGCCACCCCTCGCCGAGCCGAGGCGACCGATGCTACCCCTCGTCGACCGACCGTCCGAGGCCGAGCACCTCACACCGGGCTGAGGCTTCCCCTCAGCCCCCCTGAGGCCGAGGATCCAGACCAGGCCCAGCTGACGCGCTCTGCGTCGACTGCATCTCCGATTCGCGTCGCGTCTACACGTGCTCGACGCACCCAAGGGACCCAAATTGGCCCCTTGACCACGTTGACCGGGCAGTCCACGGTCAACGCTTCTGTAGTGAGAAAACACTCTGAAACAGTGGGAAATCAAAGTCAACATTCCCGTCTCTGGAAAGTAGGAAGACTATGTCGACTCACCCCCACCTTTCTTTTTCAGATGATAATTTTCAGAGTTGGGAGTTGCGCACGATGACACCATTATCACCAACACCACCTACAACATTTATCTAACACCACCTACAACATTTATCTGAACTTCATTTGACCTGAGACATTTTAAACATTTGATTTCTTTTAAGTCAGTTTTAAAAAAATTGTTTGAGCTGAAATGCCTTTTTGATCTACTTTTCTTTTAGGCAGGTGGAACTAATAAAAACTCCATCCAATCTTGCGCAACAGATGTTCGGTGCAATTGCTAGCTATGTTAGCAATAACGTGGAAGGACACAGTACTTCCACCTCGGTGGCAGAATTAATGCCGTTCTACTACAAAAGATCCACGACGAAATCAACTTTTAATAGATCGTCATCAACTGGGAAGAGGATTCACATTGTTCCAAGTGATTCAAAGCTTGAGCCCCTCTCTTCCCCAAGCACACGACAAATGCCAGCGACATTTTTGGCTTTCCATCTTTGGTCAACCCGTACAGACTTGGGCCAGCGTGTCTTATAACGCACGACATAGTTAACAAGATCCGACCCGGTTCTATCCCAATGGCATTCGACTTCGACTTATCGAAGAAGATTGGATGGCCAAATACAGAAGACCTTATTTAAATTCAACTTCGACCTAGAGGATCATATGGCCACCAAAGGCTTGGAACCAGTCGAGTTCCACCCAACGGGCCAATGCCTGGCTATCGAAGCTTCAGATCCAACCAAGTTCGACTTATCGAACTTGTTACGCCTATTTGACCGAGACCCGCAAAGCACGAGCCCAAGAGCCCGACTACTGGTCAAAAGCCCATCTGCGTCCTCAAAGCCCATTCGACAAAGGCCCTACAAGGGACCTTCTCGAACGTCGATCCGACCCGGCCCCAATAACCCGTTGGTCGCTCGCCCACTCCTGCGAAAACCACTCCCCCGGACGCGCGACTACTAAATGGCGATAATGGGGAGGTGCTGGCAGGGCAGAGAGAGCGGCGGCGAGGGGGGACTGATGGGGCACGATCAATGGCGGGCGTGGGACGTGGGCCGGAGGCAATCAAGCGGGAGCTCTATAAAAGGGCCAGGAAGACGATGAAGAAAGAGACCGCATCTGAGGTAACAAAACCTAAGGTACTCCATCAACGACCTCGTTCCCCCAATTCATCTCCTTCCTCCCCCGCTCGCACCGAGAGACGCCGTTACGATCTCCTCACGAGTCGGACCGTCTCCGCCGGGCCTCCTTTCTCAGATCTCTATCTGACTTAGGCATCGGAGGGGATTTGGCCGGAACCAAGGTCCGGCCCCCTGACGAGCGTTCTCGTCTGCGCAGGTGGACAACAGATCAACGGGCCGAGGCTACCCCTCGCCCCTCTCCGACCACTCGATCAACCGGACAGTGAGGCTTCCCCTTACCGTCAACCTGCCGTGGCCGAGCACGTCCTACCGAGGCCGAGCATCCTAATCGAGTCCGAGACTCACCCTCGCCACCCGTCGGCCGTGCATCTACCCGGGCGACTGAGGCTACCCCTCGTCCCCCTTCCAGCCGAGGCCGAGCACTCCTGTCCGAGGCCGAGCGTCTCAACCAGGGCCGAGGCTACCCCTCGCCCCCTCTGCACCGATTCGAAGCCCCCGAGGGACCCGAAGCGGGCCCCTCGACCACGTTGACCGGGTTCTCCACGGTCAACGCTTTGTAGTGAGAAAACACTCTGAAACATCTGGCGCCGTCTGTGGGAACGAGAGACCGTCCCACGAAGAAGCAAACCACACCAACAATGGCACGAGCCAACAATGGAAGGAAGCGCATGCCCCCCATCCCAGAGGAGGGGAATGGCACAACAAACGGCAATCCCGAGGACACGCCCGTCAGCGGCCACCCCACCCTCTCCACCGAAGAAACCGGCGGCACAGAACTGGCCACGCAGGGACAGCTCTGCGCCCTGGCTCAGGAGACCAACGCGAGCCTCCAGACGTTGGTCGCGACGGTGCAGCAGCTCGTCGGCCCTGCGCCACCCAACGGAGGCACGTTGGACGACAGCCATCGATGGGCGGGGGGTCCCCCACACTTGCGGTCCGCCGTGGTCGACGACCACGGGACCCGGAAACCGAACACGGAGCGTCGGTTCACGCTGTCCGGCTCTCGTCAGGCGAGGTCACGCGCCTCCTCACCCCATCGCGAAAGGAGCCGAAGAGAGACCGAAGGGACGGACGGCGAATCGAGGACGGCATCGTCTCGTCGATCACGGTCGTCCCGCCGCAGGAGAAGCGAACAACACCACTCGAGAGACCGATCACGGCGGAGCAGGAGCTCCCGCAGGAGGAGTCGGGAGCGTCGGGACAGCCCGGCCCCCAGCGTGGCGAAGGCTGCGGAGCCAGCCCCGCTGGCGCCGGTGCTACCTCCACCCCCGGTCGATCCAGAGGCAGGCGAGTACCGCATCCCCGGAGGCATCCACGGAGACCGGTGTCCCTTATCACGGAGAATAACCGACGCACGGGTCCCCTCTCGATTCCGGATCCCGGTGCTGGGAAAGTACGATGGAATAGGAGACCCGGCACACCACGTGATGGACTACGAGGGGGACATGGCCTTCCAGGGAGCTGACGATGACCTGCTTTGCCGGGGCTTCTATTCTACTCTCAGGGGAGCGGCGAGGATCTGGTACCACAGCCTGCCCGGCCGCTCCATCGACAGTTTCGAACAACTCGCCCAGTTGTTCTGCAAACAGTTCATGGCGGGGAGGCTGATCAAACCTGGTGCTGAACATCTGTTCAACATAGTGCAAGGCCCGGCAGAGCCACTCCGACAGTTCATGCGCCGCTTCAATGCGGAAAGGCTAAACGTGAACAACCCACCCGACCGGGTGGTCCAGACGGCTCTTAAGAAAGGGCTTCGCTACAGGGGCCTCAAGAAGTCCCTACACAACGACCCTCCGAAGGACCTCCCCGGGATCATGGCAAGGGCCGAACGCTTCATGCTGACCGAGGAGGCCTTGGCCGAGGATGCAGGAAAAACCGCTCGAGGGACCAAGCGTGGCGACGGCGGACGAGCTAGCCCCGAAGGGTACCGGACCGAGAAGAGGCAGAGGAACAGGCAGCAGGGAGAAAGCGCGAGGGACACCACCCCAGACGCCATTCTCGCCCAAGTACAGAAGGAAGAGCGAGCTGATCGCCCCCCCATCGAAGGCTAAAAGAGGTGGGAAGAACCGGGAGAAGTACTGTAAGTACCATAAGGACGATGGTCATGACACGGAAGATTGCTGGCATTTGAAGAAGGACATCGAGAAGCTGATGAGCCGAGGGCACGCCAGGAATCAGGCCGACGAGCCGGCCCACGGAGAAGGGACCTCCGCGCAGCCGGACAAGGGGAAGAAGATCAACACCATCCAAGGCCCCCTCCGCATCATAGAGTGAGTAGGCAACGTCCCTCCCCCCGGTGGCAGCCTAAGTATGAGGGAGTTATCTAGTCTTACATCCCTCTGTTTAGCTTCATTTCCTTTTTTCCGTTTCCTCCAAATGTACCGGTCCGACAGGACTCATGAGAGTACAAACGCATTCTTTTTATTGTCTCTATTTAAAATCCCGACGGAGTTGACATGTCGCCAATAACGCAAAAGGCCGGGGACCGCCGCCTCACTGGAGGAGGAAGAGGAGCTTCGCCCTCGCCGACTGTCTCCGGCACTCATAAGTCTGGGGGCAATTCCCCCAGCAGACGCGGACGCTGACCGGTCCTAAGCCGAGGAGCTTTGCCCTCGCCGACCGACTCCAGTGCTCATAAGTCTGGGGGCGATTCCCCCAGCAGGCACGGGCACCTACCGGTCCTAAGCCGAGGGGCTTTGCCCTCGCCGACCGACTCCAGTGCCCATAAGTCTGGGGGCGATTCCCCCAGCAGGCACGGACGCCGACCGGTCCTAAGCCGAGGAGCTTTGCCCTCGCCGACCGAGTCCAGAGCTCATAAGTCTGGGGGCGATTCCCCCAGCAGGCACGAACGCCGACCGGTCCTAAGCCGAGGAGCTTCGCCCTCGCCGACCGAATCTAGCGCTCATAAGTCTGGGGGCAATTCCCCCAGCAGGCACGGACGTCGGCCGGTCCTAAGCCGAGGAGCTCTGCCCTCGCTGACCGACCCCTGCGCTCATGAGTCTGAGGAGAATCCCCAACGCCAGTTTCGTCCATTCCCAAGCCAAGAACAAGGCGACAACGCAAAGTACACAAGAAATCCAAGTAAGTCGATTTCGTTTGTAATAGTTAACCAGAGTACAAAAATGCGTCTTATTTACAGGGGATCAAGGCGAAGGGAACACCCTACAAACAATCTACTCACGACAAATAACAGAGTTCATCACCAACAGAAGCTAGATCGACACCGACAAAGCAAAATTGGTTGACAAAAGACCCAGAGTAGGTGACCCAAGCTAACGGCCATGCAACCAGCAATTGTGGGCCGTGGGGCTGAAGGAGATGGCGGGGGCCAGGGATCCATTTCAAGTAGACTGGCCCAAAGCGAAGCGAATGCTTAAAAATTTGAGGATAAGGCCGGGAGGGACGGCTCAGGGAGATCGAGCTCGGGAGGACACATCCTCGGGCACTTCGCCCTGCTCGGAGCGGGGGGGATCGACCGGCGGTGGGGCTTGCCGAACACGCTCCGCACATTCCCGGAAAGAAGACTGGACGACTTCGACGATCCGAGGGGCGATGAGGTCTTCATACTTACCGAAAGCCCCCCTGAGAACCTCGAAGATCCTCTTCCCCAGGGTCTCGACGACGCCCTTCTCCACCTCCTCTGCAAGCCGCACCACCTGGCGCCGATCCGACAGTTCCCTCTGAAGCTCATCCCTCTCCCGGCGGAACGACTCCGCCGCTTCCTCAGCCGACTGATGAGCATCCTCCAGCTTTCCCTGGAGGTCACCCACTCGTCCCTCCAACTCGGCCACACGGAGGTTGAGACGCCGAGACTCCATCTGGGCCTCCGTCATAGCCACCTCAGCTGCCCCGGCCCGCTACTGAGCCCTCATGGAGGACTCCTCCAGCTCCCTCAAGCGGACGGCTCGACACTGCAACTCCACAGCGAGCGCTGAACCCTGAAAAGACGAGACATGGGCTAAGAAGAGGATAAAGAGAAAGAGAGGATAGCAAGATAACCGAACCTGTTGAAGGATCCAGACCAAGGAATCCGACATCTTGTCGGCCGGGATCTTCTTGAGGAGGCTGCGGTCCCGGGGAGGGACGGAGACCTCGGCAACCTGCTGGGCCAGGGCTCGGTCAGCAAACATCGAACTCCCAGGGACGACGATCGAAGCCAAGTCGCTCGCCAACAAGGCCCCGACCCCTGGTGATACGGGCGAAGACGCTGCGAGGGGGGTGGCTGGCAAAGCTATCGAAGGATCCCCGGCAGACGCCACGGGAAGCGCGGAACTTTCCGGACCGGAGGGATCCACGTCCTCCTTCCTCTTCTTTCCACCGTGGGGCTCCAAAGGCGCCGGAGGGGAACGCTTCCGCCTCGCACCATCCTCACCCCCCGGAAGGGGATCGCCAGAAGAAGAGGCGGGAGGCGCGGCCACCACCTTACCCACGGAAGGCTCGGCTCGGCGCACTTCCTCCTCAACGGTCCTCCGAGGCGCCCTTCCAGAGGTACTACCTCGGCTCCGAGCGGCTCCACGGCGGATCAGCTCATCGACGTCACGGACGAATTCGCGGCCAGCCATCCCTGCAAAGGAGACCGAAATCAGGATGAGTCATAGGGCGATCCGGGGATGAAAAAGCGACCTACCCGGAGACCACAAGACGGCCTTCAGGAGCAGGTCGTCCAACAAAGACCAGATGGACTTCGTCTCCAAAGGAAGAGCCAACAGAAGCGCAGGGGCTGCCCGGTCGGCGTCTGAGAGAACTAACGACGGGCGAGGATGGACAGAACTGCCCCAGCTTGTTAGAATCTGGGCCTCCCCCAAGAAGACCACGAAAACATAATCCGAGTCCCAATCCCCTGACCAGCGGGGTAACCAGATCAGGCATTCCCTCCTCGAACGAGCTTGGAGTAGCAGCCATGACCCCGGACCGACCGTCTGGACCTGGTAAAAGTGGAAGAGAAGGGGGAGAGTCGGCTCCAGACCACAGGAACAGCAGAGCGTTACGAAGCCCGTCAGTACCGCGATCGAACACGGGGTGAACTGACACAGGGACACTGTGAAATGTTCCATGACCTGGATGAAGAAGGGATGGAGCGGGAAGCGAAGACCCAGGCGGAACATCTCGACGTAGACGCCAACCTCATTGCTCCTCGGAAGGCAAATCCGCTCGTCAACAAATGGAACCCGAACCTCGTATGGGAAGCAGAGATATCTCTCCCGGATCTCCGCGGCCACCGAAGGAGGGGTCCTCGACGGTGTACGGAGGACAACCGGGGGCACATTAAGCCGTACGGCAGCCGACGCCACGTCATCACGGGCGTAGTCTGGAAAAAGTTTCTCCTTCCCCTTATCTTGAAGAGAACGACTCCCGGCGGGGGAACCTGACTCCCCTAGCCGGGGTTCGCCCCGCCTGGACTCCGGAGGACCCCTCGTCCTCCGACCAGAACCGCCTATCCTAAGAGCAGCCATGAGATGAAAGCAAGAGAGGAATTACCTATTTTCAACCAGTCTGGAGAAGGCAAAGAAGCGAAGACGACGGGGAACTCCGAGTTGCTGAAGGCTTTGAATACCGGGAGGAGCAAAGGAGAAGTGGAGATCAACACAACTGGGGATCTTATACGCCAGGTGAGAATTCGAAACGCCTGACAAGAACGCGTGGCGAGGCTCGAAGAGTCGGCGGCGTTCCGAAATTGGCGCCAGCCGAAGTCCAATCGATCCGCCTCATCATGACCTGCATTTATGGCCTCGCCTCGATTGAAGCGCCGCACGGAATCCCAGGAGACTCAACGGGTGATCTGAGCGAGCCGAGGCTGATCGACCCCACCAATGGCGGCTCACGAACCCTTCGGCTTCTCGAACTTAAGGCGACTCCGCGAGCGACGGGGATAAGCTTGCCGCTACACGTGGCAGCATCTGAAGGCCGACGGCGCTTCGGCACCCGCGCCTTAAAAATATCGAACGGGCCAACTCATGATGAAGACTAATAAATGAGTCGACATGACTGGCGAGCTCGTCAAAATCGGCAGAGGTCACATCGGCCGAGCCGAACCGGCCGAGGCCGATCAACCCGACCGATGGGGGCAATTGTTACGCCTATTTGACCGAGACCCGCAAAGCACGAGCCCAAGAGCCCGACTACTGGTCAAAAGCCCATCTGCGTCCTCAAAGCCCATTCGACAAAGGCCCTACAAGGGACCTTCTCGAACGTCGATCCGACCCGGCCCCAATAACCCGTTGGTCGCTCGCCCACTCCTGCGAAAACCACTCCCCCGGACGCGCGACTACTAAATGGCGATAATGGGGAGGTGCTGGCAGGGCGGAGAGAGCGGCGGCGAGGGGGGACTGATGGGGCACGATCAATGGCGGGCGTGGGACGTGGGCCGGAGGCAATCAAGCGGGAGCTCTATAAAAGGGCCAGGAAGACGATGAAGAAAGGGACCGCATCTGAGGTAACAAAACCTAAGGTACTCCATCAACGACCTCGTTCCCCCAATTCATCTCCTTCCTCCCCCGCTCGCGCCGAGAGAAGCCGTTACGATCTCCTCACGAGTCGGACCGTCTCCGCCGGGCCTCCTTTCTCAGATCTCTATCTGACTTAGGCATCGGAGGGGATTTGGCCGGAACCAAGGTCCGGCCCCCTGACGAGCGTTCTCGTCTGCGCAGGTGGACAACAGATCAACGGGCCGAGGCTACCCCTCACCCCTCTCCGACCACTCGATCAACCGGACAGTGAGGCTTCCCCTTACCGTCAGCCTGCCGTGGCCGAGCACGTCCTACCGAGGCTGAGCATCCTAATCGAGTCCGAGACTCACCCTCGCCACCCGTCGGCCGTGCATCTACCCGGGCGACTGAGGCTACCCCTCGTCCCCCTTCCAGCCGAGGCCGAGCACTCTTGTCCGAGGCCGAGCATCTCAACCAGGGCCGAGGCTACCCCTCGCCCCCTCTGCACCGATTCGAAGCCCCCGAGGGATCCGAAGCGGGCCCCTCGACCACGTTGACCGGGTTCTCCACGGTCAACGCTTTGTAGTGAGAAAACACTCTTGTTTCAGAGTGTTTTCTCACTACTAGGCGTTGACCGTGGAGAACCCGGTCAACGTGGTCAAGGGACCCGCTTTGGGTCCCTCGGGGGCTTCGAATCGGTGCAGAAGGGGCGAGGGGAAGCCTCGGCCCTGGTTAAGACGCTCGGCCTCGGACAGACGCGCTCGGCCTCGGCTGGGAGGGGGACGAGGGGTAGCCTCAGTCGCCCGAGTAGATGCACGGCCGTCTGGTGGCGAGGGTGAGTCTCAGACCCGATTAGGACGCTCGGCCTCGGTAGGGCGTGCTCGGCCAAGGAAGGCTGAGGGTGAGGGGAAGCCTCACCGTCCGGTTGATCGAGTGGTCGGAGAGGGGCGAGGGGTAGCCTCGGCCCGTTGGTCTGTTGTTCACCTGCGTAGACGAGAACGCTCGTCAGGGGGCCGCACCTTGGTTCCGGCCAAATCCCCTCCGATGCCTAAGTCAGATAGAGATCTGAGAAAGGAGGCCCGGCGGAGACGGTCCGACTCGTGAGGAGATCGTGACGGCGTCTCTCGGCGTGAGCGGGGGAGGAAGGAGATGAATTGGGGGAACGAGGTCGTTGATGGAGTACCTTAGGTTTTGTTACCTCAGATGACGTCCCCTTCTTCGTCGTTTTCCTGGCTCTTTTGTAGAGCTCCCCGCGTGATTGCCTCTGGCCCACGTCCCACGCCCACCATCGATCGTGCCCCATCAGTCCCCCCTTGCCGCCGCTCTCTCCGCCCTGTCAGCACCTCCCCATTATCGCTATTTAGTGGTCGCGCGTCCGGGGGAGTGGTTTTCGCAGGAGTGGGCGAGTGGCCAGCGGGTTATTGGGGCCGGGTCGGATCGAAGTTCGTGGAGGCCCCTTATAGGGCCCTTGCAGAACGGGCTTTCGAGGATGCAGATGGGCTCTTGACCAGTAGTTGGGCTTCTGGGCTCGTGCTCTTTGGGTCTCGGTCAAATAGGCGTAACAATTGCCCCCATCGGTCGGGTCGATCGGCCTCGGCCGGCTCGGCTCGGCCGATGTGACTTCTGCCGACTTTGACAAGCTCTCCAATCTATGCCGACTCATTTATTAGTCGTCATCATGATTTGGCCCGTTCGATGTTTTTAAGGCGCGGGTTCCGAAGCGCCGTCGGCCTTCAGATGTTGCCACGTGTTGCGGCAAGATAATCCCTGCCGCTCGCGGAGTCGTCTTTAAGTGGAGAAGCCGAGGGATTCGTGATCCGCCTTCCCGTCGTCTTTCTTCTTTGCGCTGATCCCCCTTCTGTCTGAGCTCTGCCCCATGTCGTCTTTCTCTGCTACGGGTTCGGTTCGGTCGGAGCGCGATGCGGATCCAGGTCTGGTGGGTGGCACTCCTTCGGCGACTAGTCAGCATGGGGACGATCTTTCAGGGATTCCTTCTGAGGTCTTGGCGTGGCCTTCGTCGATCTGTGCTACCGCCATCGGGAGCATGCGCTCTACCTACCTGCTTCCGCCCTACTCGGCTCGTGCCCCCGGGGCTGACGAGCGGATCTGCTCTCCTGGTCCCAATGAGGTCGGAATATATGAGAAGTGCTTCCACTTCGGGCTCCGCTTCCCGCTTCATCCTTTCATCGTTGAGTTCCTTCAGGCCCACAATGTGTGCTTGTGTCAATTCTGTCCCAATGCCATCGGAATCCTCATCGGGTTCGTTGTCGTCTGTATGCTGAAGAGGGTGGTGCCCTCTCTCCGCCTCTTTGCCCAGTTCTACCGCCTGAGCCTCCATCAATCGGGGGCGTGGATTTACATCAGCGCCCGCCCGAAGATGTCCCTGGTGCTGGGGTTGCCAAGCTCTCTGAAACGCTGGAAGGGGGAATACGTGTTCGTCACATTCCCCTCGAGCGTACCCTTCCCGGCTCGGTGGAAGGCGGCCGGTGCCGTTGTTCTTAACCTGGGTGAGCCGACGGTCGCCGAGCAGCAGACGGCGAGGGACATGTTGGCAATTCCTACGAGGGAGCGCTCGATCGACTTCCTCTTTAGTGACCACAATTTGCGCCGGACGGTGTGGCCCCTAGGTAAGCTGCTCCGAATGCTCGCCCCACGAGGTCGCCCAGGTTCTGCTCTGCCTCTCATTTCTTCTTTGTGCGCAGGTGGGTTCCCTCTCGGTCCTTCTCCCGTCAGCGCTCTCGTGCAGGTCCCGAACCCGGATCCACGTAGGAGGGACCATGTGTTGGCGGTCCGGAAGAAGCAACGGGTTGTGACCGCGTCCGGAGGCTCGAAGCGAAAGGAGATGTCGTCTCCCTCTCTCCCCTTGCAGGGGTCTCCCAAGAGGCTCCGCGAGGGGGTCGAGGGGGTCGACGTCCAGCCGACTGCTGACCGACCTCATCCTGCTCCCGTCGAGGTTGCCTGGCCGTGGGCTGGCCCTTCACCTCTCCCGGATGGCTCTCTCCCTGAAGTTTACAGTCGGTATCTCGGGGCGTTCCGCTCCGCTCCTGGCGAGTTCCCTTCGTCAGGGGAGGGTCTTCTTCGTCCACGCTTTCCAGTGGGAGAGAAGGAGTCGGTGTTCTCGAGCCGCGGAGCCGCCGCTCGGGTGGCCGAGAACTGTTGTCTCCCTTCCGACCAGGCGGTGTTGGACGGAGTCAGAGGCGATTGCTTGGCTACCTTTGTGATCCAGGCTGGCCAACAGGTAGTGTGTCTCTGCTTGTCCCCCGGTTCTTCAGCTGCTTTCGCCGTCTTACCTTCGTTGCTTTGGCACAGTTGTCCTCGGCGGGCCTCTCGATGAGGCGTCAATTCGCGGCTCTTCCCAAAGCCAAATCCATGGCCGGGCTAGGCCCTGAGGTCCCTGGCGAGGAGGAGGAGGAAGCTGGTCAGTTGGAGGAAGCACGGGTTCAGTCCCTGAACTCCCGCATAACTGAGCTGTCCTCTGCCCTGGAGGTGGCGGATCGGGAGAGGGCCGTGGCTCTGGCCGCTCAGTCAGAGGCCGAGTCGCGGCTCGCCTCTCTTTTAAAAGATGTCGGCACGTCTGGAGGAGTCAAGCAGATCCCCGACCCGGCCGCTGCCTCCGAAGCCTCGGAGCTCTCCGATCGTCTGGATGCGGCGGAGGAGCAGGCGAGGGCCCTTGCAGCCCAACTTGGAGAGAAATCCCGGGAGATCGAGAAGGAGAGGGCGGAGCACCAACGCCAGGTCGATACCTTAGAGGCCCGGCTGCGTGGGCTCGAGGAGGTGGACCCGGCCCGGATCGCTCAGGATGCCGTGGCGGAGTATGCCACCTCCTTTGTGGAGACCGCCTTATCGAAGGCGTACGAGAAGGGCTTCGCCCGGTGCCAGTCCGAGATCGAAGAGAAGTTCCCGCTTTCGGGGGTCAACTTCGAGATACTTCGGATGTACTCCGACACCGAGCGGAGTAGGGGGGGAGACCCTAGCGAGCTGCCAGCCTGTGGCTCCCCCGGTGCCCCCGGAGAACAATGAGGGAGGGGAATGCCCCTCGACCTCTTCGTGTATCCCTCTGTACACCTTTTTGCTCCATCTGGAAAGGAATGAATTTAAAACAAATTTATTTCATATGAAGTGATACATCTATTGAAAATACTTGCGTAAATGTTCCGCGTTCCAAGTGTGAGTGAGAACTCTCCCTTCCATGTCGGCTAGTCGGTAGGCTGCGGGTCCAAGGACCTCGACGACTTGGTAGGGTCCCTCCCATCTAGCCGCGAGCTTCCCTTTGCGAGCAGTATCAGTGGTGAAGCCCGCTTTCCGGAGGACCAGGTCCCCAAGGTGGAAGCTTCTCCCCCGCACCCGAGTGTTGTAGTATTGGGCCACCTTCTGCTTTTGGCGGATGATGGTGGCCAGTGACTGCTCCCGTCGTTCGTCGAGGAGCTCCAGGCTGAGCCTTAGGCCCTGCGAGTTCCGGTCTTCGTCAAAGTACTTGAGGCGCAGAGATTCTTCACCTAATTCGACCGGTACCACCGCCTCGGCCCCGTAGGTGAGCATGAAGGGGGTCTCGCCTGTAGCCTCCTTGTGGGTCGTCCGGTATGACCAGAGTATCCCGGGGAGCTCTTCCGGCCAGTTCCCTTCGGCGTCCTTCACCTTCTTTCGGAGGGGCTCTATGATGCACTTGTTGGCCGCTTCTGCCATCCCGTTGGTCTGGGGGTGTGCTACCGAGGCGAAGCGGAGCTTGATTCCCCATTCCTCGCAAAAATCTTTAAACCCTGCTGAGTCGAACTGCTTCCCATTGTCTGTGACGATGGCCCGTGGTACTCCGAATCGGGAGATGATGGAATTCCACACGAAGCTTTTCGCTTTCTTCCACGTGATGGTTGCCAACGGCTCGGCCTCGATCCACTTGGTGAAGTAGTCCACTGCCACGATCAGGTGTTTCCGCTGCCCTCGTCCTGGTTTGAACGGTCCGAGGATGTCGAGCCCCCATTTTGCAAAGGGGATGGGGCTCACGATAGGGATGAGCTCTGATGGAGGAGTCGAGATGTGGTGGGCATACCTCTGGCATTCTTGGCATCTCTGGACGTAGCTTGTGGCATCTTGGGTCAGGGTCGGCCAGTAGTATCCCTGCCTCAAGATCTTCTGCGCGACTATCTTGCCCCCGTGGTGATTCCCGCAGATCCCGTCGTGAACCTCCCGCAGGACGTAGTCAGCTTCTTGCGGCCCGATGCACTTCAGGTACGGGAGGACATCCGTCTTGGTCCATCGTCTTCGGTAGAGTGTTCCCTCATGGATTACGTATCGGAGCGCCTTTCTCTCCAGGGTTCGGCGTTCGTCCCCATCGGCCGGCACCTCACCATGAGTGAGGTACCGGATGATCGGGTCCATCCAGGTGGGTTCCTGGTCGATCGCCATCACCTCGTGCTCCTCCGTGCTGGGGGATGGCAGGTTCTCCACGTAGATGGTGCGGCCTAGTTCCTTTGGCGAGGACGAGGCCAGTTTTGACAGCGCATCGGCCCGCGCATTCTCTGATCGTGGGAGGTGTAAGACCTCCACGTCCTTGAACTTGGACATCGCCGCTCTGGCGACTGGGAGGTATCTCTGCATCGCCTCCTCTCGTGCCTCGTAACTCCCTAAGAGTTGGTTGACAATGAGCTTCGAGTCGCTGAGGAGGCGGACGGACTCGGCTCCGAGCTTTAGGGCCAGCCTCAGGCCGTTGATCACTGCTTCGTATTCCGCCACGTTGTTCGTGGCCGGGAACTCGAACCGCAATGCGTATTCCACAATGCTCCCCTCCGGAGACCGGATCGCGATCCCGGCCCCGCCTCCCGACTGTGTGGCCGAGCCGTCCACATGGACGATCCACGCTCCTGGATCCCCTGGCTGAAAGTGGTCAGCCGAAAGAAAGGACAGGGGTTGAGCAATTACCGTCGTCGGGTCTTTTTCCTTTGGGGGGTCATTTCTTTCCGTCGTGCACTCGGCGATGAAGTCGGCCAGGGCCTGTCCTTTGATGGTCGTGCGCGGTTTGAATCGGAGGTCGAACTCGCTCAGTTCCACTCCCCAGTTTAGCATCCTTCCCATTCGATCGAATCTCTTGAGATTCTGCTCCAGCTGTGAGTCGGTCAGGATTAGTATGGTGTGGGCCTGGAAATAGGGTCGGAGCCTTCGTGCTGAGAGGACGAGGGCGTAAGCCAATTTCTCCATGGGCGAGTATCGCACCTCCGCCCCCTTCAAGATCCGGCTCGTGTAATACACCGGCCATTGCACCCCGCCGTCCTCCCGGATCAGCACCGAACTCACAGCCTCTTCCGCGCACGCCAGGTAAAGGCTCAGCGACTCCCCTTCCCGTGGTTTGGACAGGAGAGGGGGGCTGCGGAGATATTCTTTGAGGTCCTCGAACGCCCGGGAGCAGTCTTCGTCCCAATGTATCGTCTTCCTGTTGTTTGGAGGTTCCGCGATCGCTTTCCTTAGGACTTTGAAGAAGGGGAGCGATCTTTCCGCCGATTTGGAAAGGAACCGCCCCAAAGCTGCGATGCGCCCGTTCAGCCTCTGCAGCTCTTTGATCGTCGTCGGCTCGCGCATGTTGATCAGTGCCTCGATCTTGTCGGGATTAGCTTCAATACCACGATTAGTTATCATAAATCCCAAGAACTTGTCAGATCTTACCCCGAACGTGCACTTCGCGGGGTTGAGCCGAATGTGGTGCCGCCGCAACCGCTCGAAGGTCTCCCGCAAGTCGGTGATGTGGTCTTCCGGTCGCCTTGATTTGACAAGCATGTCGTCGACGTAGACTTCTAAGTTCCTCCCGATCTGGGAGCTGAAGACCTTGTTGACCATTCTCTGGTAGGTGGCCCCCGCGTTCTTCAAGCCAAAGGGCATCTTCTTGTAGCAGTAAGTTCCCTGGTCCGTCGTGAAGGCTGTCATTTCTTCGTCCCGGGGGTCCATCTGGACTTGATTATATCCGGAGTAAGCGTCCATGAAGCTTAGCATCTCGTATCCCGAGGCGTTGTCCACCAGGTGGTCGATACGCGGCAAGGGATAGCTGTCCTTGGGGCAGGCCTTGTTGAGGTCACTGAAGTCCACGCACATTCGCCACTTCCCGTTGGGTTTCTTGACCATCACCACGTTCGACAGCCACTCCGGGTACCAGACCTCTCGTATGAAGCCGGCATCAAGGAGATGCTCCACTTCCTCGGAGGCTGCCTTCATCTTCTCGCCACCCAGGTTGCGCTTCTTCTGCCTAACCGGCTTGAAGTTGGGGTCGGCGTTGATCTGGTGGACAATCACCTGGGGGTCTACGCCGGGCATGTCTTCTGGTGACCAAGCAAAGATGTCCAGGTTCGCCTCCAGGCATTCGACCAGCTGATCCCTCAAGTCCTGGCTCAGCCCTCTTCCGATCGAGACGAACCGGCCCTCGATGTCTGTGACCGGGATTTGCTCCTGCTCCTCCACAGGGGCGGGCCTAGGCCCACTCCTCAAATCGAGCGCGGCCATCCGATCGGCTAGGCGATCCTCGGGTCCTTCCTCCGCCAGTAGATAGCAGGTGCTCGGTCTCCCCGCATCGCCTTCGACTTGCCCCATTCCCCCCGGCGTTCGGAACTTGATAGTCCGGTGGAGGGTCGAGACTACCGCGCCGACTGCGTTGAGCAGGGGTCGGCCGATGATCCCATTATATTCCGACCTGATCCCCAAGACGATGAATTCCACCGCCAGGGTCACCGAGTCTGGTGCGTTTCCGAGTGTTATCGGGAGATGGATCGTGCCGATGATGGGGGTGGAGTGACCCATGAATCCAACCACGGGACCCGAGCGAGGTCGTAAGTCTTCTTTCCGCCGCCCCATCTTCTCCAGGGTTGACATAAAGAGGACGTCACAGGAGCTGCCGGTGTCGACAAGCAGCCGTCGTACCATGGCGGTGTCTATGACCAATGACACCACCAAAGCCACGTCCGAGCTGCGTGCCGTTACGGACGCATTCGGTCTCTCGACCGGTGGGGATGGGGAGGGTTCCCCGGTCCCCTCCTCACGATCCTTCTTGCGTCGGACCCGTGCCCGTCCTTGCCGGTGGTGACGGGCCCTGTCGCCCCGTG